>CM062813.1:706069738-706669738 GCA_031772625.1 Pinus tabuliformis
CCTTGTAAGGACCATAGTACTTGGGTGATAATTTATTATCCTTCTTAGCTTTCTTGAGGGACATTTGTTTGTATGATTGAAGTCGTAAAAATACTCAGTCTCCTACATCAAAATTTCCTTTACTGCGATGCCAATATGCCTGTTGTTTCATCCGATTTTGTGTGAGAGTGAGGTTATCCTTTAAGAGTTGGAGAAATTGTTGTTGATGCTCGATGTGATCTTCCACTACTTGAACCTTAAAATTTTCTCTTAAATATGATGTGATGGATGGTGGATGATATCCATAAAGTGCCATAAATGGGGTCATTTTTGTTGTAGTATGGAAGGAAGTGTTATACCACCATTTGGCTAGAAGTAATCACTTAACCCATTGTGTTTGTTTATCATGTATAAAGAAATGAAGATATCCTTCCAAACATTTGTTCACTATCTCAATTTTCCCATCATTTTGAGTATGATAAGATGATCTATGAGCTAATTGAGTACCAAGACAAGAAAATAATTTTATCCAAAAAATTCTAGTGAAAATGGGATCTTTGTCACTTACAATAATCTTTGGGTTTCCATGTAGCTTTTGAATTGTTTCCATAAATGTAGTAGCAACTATATTGGCTTTAAAAGGATGAGATAATGCACAAAAGTGTGCATACTTGGTAAGTCTATCAACTACCACCATGATGACACTCTTTCCTTCAGACTTGGGTAAAACTATGACAAAATCCATTGGGACCTCTTCCCAACGCTAATTTGGAATGGCTAAAGGTTGTAATAGACCTCGGGGCTTAATTGTATCAATTTTATTTTGTTGGCAAACCAAACATTCTGCTAAAACTTTTGAATATCATATTTAAGCCCATCCCAAAGAAATTCTTTCTTGCCCTGTGGTAAGTTTTTAAAAATATTGAGTGCCCTCCTAAGTGGGAGGTGTGCAATTCCAAAAGAATATTTTGTTTGAGTTGGCAATTCTTACAAAGATATAAGCAATATTTGTACCATAATGAATGATTTTTCCAGCTAAATGTATCAGATGTATTGGGATCTTGCTGCAAATTTTAATTGAGTTTCCACACCTCTTCATAATTCTTCCATTCATATATTGCTTATGTTATCCAATCAGGTTGGATAATAGAAATGGCACAAAGCAATGCTTCCACATCCTCATCCTTTCTTGAGAGTGCATCTGCAACAACATTTTTCTTCCCATTTTTGTAGTTGATTTCAAAGTCATAACCCAACATCTTTGTGATCCATTTTTGTTTCTCTTCTGAATATAATATTTGTTCCAAAAAAAATTTAAGACTATCATTATTTGGTTTTACCTTGAAGTGTCTTCCCATTAGGTAAGGTTGCAATTTCTTTAGTGCATGTAGTATTGCCAACATTTCCTTCTCATAAATAGGTCTGTGTAAATACTTTCATTTGATTGGATGACTTTCAAAAGCAATGGGTCTTCCTTCTTGCATTAAAACAACACCAATTCCATTTCTTGAGGCATCACATTCCACAATAAAGGTTTTTGTGAAGTCTGGAGTAGCTAAAACTGGTGCTTGATACATTGCCTCTTTAAGATGTTCAAAGGTATTAGTTGCTTCTGGAGTCCAAGAAAATGCATCTTTCTTCAGTAATTTTGTTAGAGGTGTTGCTATTCTCCCATTATTCTTAACAAACTTACCATAATACCCTGTCAACCTGAGAAATCCCCGAAGATGCTTTATGGTTATGGGGATTTTCCATTCCTTAGTGGCTTTAATTTTGTTAGGGTATACCTTAACCCTTAATGAGATATAATATGACCCAAATATTCTAACTCTTGTACTCCAAAGAAACATATGGAGGTTTTTTCATATAATTGTTTCTCCTCCAATAATTTGAGCACCTTATCAACATGTTGAACATGATCCTTCCAAGACTTGTTGTAGATTAGTATAATATCAAAAAATACTAACACAAATTTTCTAAGGAAGGGCTTGAAAAGGGAATTCATCAAACCTTGAAATGTGGAAGCTGCATTAGTAAGGCCAAAAGGCATAACCAAAAATTCATAATTACCCTCATGAGTTTTGAATGTTGTTTTCGGAATGTCTTCAAACTTCATTCTAATTTGATGATATCCTGAACGAAGATCCAACTTGGTGAAGTAAATTTATCCTTCTAATTCATCCAACAATTTATCAATGATAGGAATGGGAAGTTTATCTTTAATAGTGAGCTTATTGAGATCCCTATAATCAAGACACATACACCCTGATCCATCCTTCTTGTGCACCAATACTACTGGAGTAGAGAAAGAACTTTGACTAGGTTGAATTAAAACCTTCCTCTAGGATTTCTGCAACCATATGTTCAATTTCACTCTTTTGGGCATAGGGATATCTGTAAGGTCTGATGTTTGGAGGAATGCTTCTTAGAATAAATTGAATAGCATGATCATGATCACTAATAGATGGGAGGCATTTGGGAGTATCAAATACCTTGGAATTATTGTCCAAGGCTTTTTGTAGATCTGGAGTAATAGACGATTTTGATTTTTGAACCTTTATTGAGCATAATTGTGCAATTGCGCCTTCTTGTTCTTTCTTCAGAAGAATTTTCATTCCATTAGATATTAGTATCTTTCTTGGTTTCACTGCAATACCCCTTAATTCAACTTCCTTTCCTTCCCCAAAAAATTTCAAGAAAAATTCTTGAAAATTAAAATCCATTGTCCCAAAATATTGTAACCTATGGACTCCTAGTACAACATCAACACCACCCATTGGAATGGAAAGAATTGTACTATTCAAAACATATTCCCCCATGGTTAGCTTGATATTATGACACTTTCCAGAGAAATTTATAGTTCCTCCATTTGCAACCATCACTTGAAACTTTAGTGTTGGATATATGAAGAAATTCAATTCCTTAGTTGTCTTACAATGAATAACGTTATGGGTACTACATGAATCAATCAGTGTTATTACCTTTTTCGTCTTGATATATCCTTCTATATTGAAAGTTTGAGGAGTGGTAATTCCTTCCAATTCATTACAAGATATGGTCGAACTCATTTCTTCTTTCTCTAGGTTCGGTTCCTGGTGTATATCCTCCTCTTTTGATGTTTCTTGTTCCTTTTCTTCCTCCTCTTCACAATCCATGTAAAATAATTTCTTCTCAGCACAATTACGAATTTTACTGTAATTTCTATCACAAATTTAACAAAGCCCTTTTTCTTTTTTTCCTCCAATTGTTGTGGTGTCAACCTTGTAGGTTTTGGAAATCTAGGAGTAGCAACAATTCTATCTTTATAGTTGTAGTAGTAGACTTCCTTGTTGCCATAATTTTGCTTTCAACTTTTCTTTCCACCATGAATGTCTTCTCCAATTAATCAAGTTCCCAAAGGTGAATATCATGTTGGATGTTATCCTTTAAAGTCCCTAAGAAGACATCAATCCTATGCTCCTCTGGAATATTAGTTACACTAATATTCAATTTTTGGAAGTCCTGAGTGTGCTCCGCCATTAAACCCTTTTGTTTGAAATTTATCAATTGGATAAAGAGGGTGTTTCTCTTTGTATCCTCATAATGTGCTATAATTTCCTCCATAAAAATTGACCAAGTGAAAAGTGGTTTACGAGAAAAAAAGCCATTGATACCATACAAAATAATTGGGTTACAAATATAAAGATGCAATGCATACCGTTTTTGTGTGTTGCACATCATGGAGATCAAAATATTGCTCCATCTATAGTATCCATGTTACTAGATCCTTGCCATCAAACTTCCTCATATTTATCCTTAGAATGTGGTTGGTCTTCAATCCAAAGTTAGGGTCTTTAAAGTCATTATTATCATTCCTTTTATTCCCATTGTGAGTTTCATGGAATACCCTGTCACCATTATGAAGCATTTATTGTAGCAACTTTGTCAAACCTTCCATCTTAACATTCATGTTATCCTTCACATATTCCATGTCTGCTTTTAAACTATTATTCAAACTTCCATTCCATTTTTAGTTACTCTTTGCGAGAGCGAAATTTGTTTCACTTGGTCTCGTAGTTTTGATATATCATGTTGCATTTCTTCCTCTTCTTCATGTGTCATAGTAGAGATTATTTTTGGTTGCTTACTAGGTGTGTTTATTTTTTTTATTAGAGGAATTTTGGAATCAAAAAACTATATATATACTTCACCATTCCCTTTGAATCACTTCAAACTAATTTTTCAAACAAAAGTTATTCAATTTTTTTAAGAAAATACATACGGTTTTCTTGCTTTTTAGGAGCTCGATATTGAAATTGTTGTATCTCTGTAATTTCGCCTCTCCAAGGTCTAAAAGTTGTATATATATATATATATATATATCTTTGTGAGAGTGAAATTTGTTTCACTTGGTCTCGTAATTTTGATATATCATGTTGCATTTCTTCCTCTTCTTCATGTGTCATAGTAGAGATTTTTTTTGGTTTCTTAATAGGTATGTTTACTTTTTTTCTTCGAGGAATTTTGGAATCAAAAAACTATACATATACTTCGCCATTCCCTTTGAATCACTTCAAACTGATTTTTCAAACAAATGTTATGCAATGTTTTTAAGAAAATATATACCTTTTTCTTGCTTTTTAGGAGCTCGATATTGAAATTGTTGTACCTCTGTAGTTTCGCCTCTCCAAGGTCTAAAAGTTGTATATATATATACAAAGAGAGAGAGAGAGAGTAAGGTTTCTTACCAAGAGCACACATTTCTTAGGTGGTTGATTGAGCTCACATATCAGTCTGAAAAGTTACTACCCCAGTCAATTGTTGATCTTAAAGGCCGACATTTAGGTAATGTTTCACCTTCCCTTGTTGATCGAATAACACAAGCCCATCTAAAAAACTGAAAATTTGTATAGATTAGTAATATTTTCTTGTAAATATTTTATTTTGTATATTTTCCTTAGTTTAAATTAGTTTTTTATCATTTTTACGTTAGATTAGTACATGCAACCAAGCCTATACTCTGATGAGTTTCACCACACTAAATGAATTGGGACCTAATTGGGACCCTAATTGGATGATTTCTCCTTTGTTGAAGGAGGAATTTTTTCGCCTGTCAACAAGAGGTTACAAAGGAAGGACTCACTAGAGTCCTGCATGGATTTTAGAAAGGGAAGAGCCTTGGTCCAAACGAATTGTCAATTGAATTTTAAATTGAATTTTTTGACTTCATTTCTATTGATCTCCTTTTTTTAGTGGAATGCTCCAGATTTTTTCGGTAGGTCCCTATGCCCTTCAATTCCACCTTCATTTATCTCATACCAAATTCAAACTCTCCAACCTCCTTTGATCTCTTCCGTCTGACATCTCGTCGTAATTCCATCTACAAAATCCTTTCAAAGCTCATTGATTCGAGATTAAAAGAGATCTTATTAGACCACATCACGTACACAATTTGGCTTTCTTAATAACTATCAAATACATGGAGCTATTGGCCTTGCTTATGAAGGGTTGCACTCTATCCATTCAAAGAATAAAAATCAATTCTATACAAAGTTGACCTCTCAAAAGATTTTGAAAGAGTACATTTGCTCTACCTTAGACTATTGATGATCCACCTTGGATTTTGTCATGAATTTGTTACATGGATCATGAAATTCCTAAGTAATTCCTCTTTTTCCATCTTAATCAATGGAGCCCCGACCCCATTTTTTCGTGTTGAAATAGGTTCAAGGTAGGGTTTTCCTCTATCCCATCTCCTCCTTCTTCTAGTAGCAGAAGTGCTCGAAATAGTAATATCAGATGCTAAGATAAAGGGGGTTTTAGAGGAATTCTTATCTTTCTAGGTTACTTTCTCTCTCATATTCTCTTTGTATATGATATTGTAATCTTCTTAGAAGGGAAATTTCCACATCTTCTTAGGCAAGATGAATGAAAATAAATGTGGAAAACTATTCCATATATGGATGGAGGATTCCAGATGGTCTAAAATCCACAATTGAAAAGATATTCTCCACTTCTTTCTACTATATCTCTTAAATATTGAAATATATGGGTTTTACCTTAAAGACAGTTAATTATCTCAAATCCAACTAGTGTTGGTTGTTGGAAAAGTTTGAAAAATGGATTTTAAACTGGTGCAATAAATGGATCTCGAGAGCAGGGTGTTTGGTATTGTGTAAAGTAGTCCTGGAGATCATTCTACTCTTTTGGGCTTCCTTATCTTGGATCCCATTGAGAATCCTTCAAAAGACATAAATTCATTACACACTTTCTTTAGGAAGACAGGGAGGAAAAATGATCATATTCCCTCAATTTGTTATAGGCGATTTTGTCACATATAGTCAATAGGTCTATAAACTAGATCAATTAACATCCATGAACACCTTGTCATCATCCCTACACAAATCCCTTAGCATGACTCTCCCAAATCCCTAAGTTTCCTGGTTTGACTGCTTCGTTTCAATGATTTTAAGGCCCAACACACCCTAACCCTTTAGGGACCTACATTCAGCAGCAGGTTGCTCAGTTATGCACCAAGGCTGATCAGCAACAGATTGTCCCTTATTGGGGGTGTGATGATTCTAGAAATTTGGGAGAATTAAAAAGAATACCAAAGCTTCCTCTTCCAGAAGCTTCCAGGAGTTGTTTCAACCATTTACCTTGGATAAGAACTTCAAATCTTATCTAATAATACCTTGGATGTTTCACATCTTATCCCTTGAGCTTATCTTCCCCTCCTAAGTGGATCTAAGCCTATATTGGTAACTGTATAAGAATTCCTAAACTACCACATTCTCCTAGAAATCTACATCCATCTACAACATCAAGGTTGGCCTTTGGAGACTAATCATGCCCTCATGTTGTTACCTTGAACCTGAGACAATTATCATATTCATGCATTAGGGTGACATTGAGGTGTGCTTTGTGACAAAGACAAGTCAACTTTGGGAGATCTCTACAAGACCATATTCAATTCTTGGTTGTAAACTCTCTCCTTTTCATGTTAATACAAAGAGTATACCATTTTCTTATATGTGTTATGTTATGTTTACATTCATGTATTTCAATGCTTTGTTGATCCATAAAATAGAGTAATTGGATAATGCTACATAGATGTTGTAGATATTTGGCTTTTGTTGATTGTATGTGAAGGTTCTAATTATAGTAATCAAACTTACGATTGGAGCTTAGTAGCCAAGAGGAAAGGAAAACTTGCAATAAATTCCAGGTAAGCCTCTTTCCATTCTCTAAATTCTCTAAGGGGAACTTTATATTCTTTGCTTTCTATTGTTCTAGACCAGTGCACCATGTATAGGGAAGATACTTAGGTCCGCAGTCGTAAATTCCACATAACAAATTGGTGACTCTGTTGGGGATCGTTTATTTCCCTTAGTGGTTTCCTTGACCTTAGCCCTTATTACACCTCCTGAACAAACCTCTAATGCCTCACTAATTCTGAATTTACCTTAGGAAGACCTTTCATTAAGCTTCTTTTGATTTTTTGCATTACAAATTGGATTTCCCTTGATCAACGCTCCCCTGATCTGTTGACAGAGCATTGCAGCGCTCTCTGGCCTTCTATGCACCTATGTTTTAGGGCACTAGTAACCTATTTGCACCTGCGTTGACCCTTGATTCATGCAAAAAAATCCCTTTTTATGCTTTTATCTCTAGTTAACTTGGTTCCATTTGCTCCTCCTTATGTCCCTGAGTGTATTTTGGTCTCTCAAAATCCTTCACCTTGTTTTCTTTTGATTTTGAGTGCCTTTGATAAGAATTGTCTATATTTTACTTTGTTCTTGTCTATTAGTTCATTGGCAAATTGATTTCTTAATCATTGGGTTGCTTGAAGGAATTGGTGTTTCAGTCATCATTCTAAATAGTTTCTTTTATCAGTGATTAGACAAATATCTTAATTTTCATCTGAAAATTAAGTGGAATCGAAAAGAAAAATCTTATGCATCATGCATTGCATCTAGGGTTTTGTGTGGGAAATTCTAATTAGGAATAGTTGCATTATGGGAATTGATTAACAATCTTGTTTGCTTCATCTTGTATACTGCATATTGTTTGTTATCTTCCCTCCCATACAAATATTTCCATTGAAAATAAAAGTTTCATTTCATCATGCTAGCTTGCATTTGTAGGATATTTAGGTGAAATTCATTGTGAGACTTGAAAACTGAAGCTTAACTCAAGATAAACTTTAAAATTTATTGAATTAATCTTAAGGAACATTTGTAACATTAACACAAACATCTAGAGGTCTAGGCTAGAGATGTGTTCCAATGTCTATAAGCATAGGAGTTGTCATTTTTTCCAGTGTTGTATTCCGGGGGTGATATCTCGTTCCACGTACATAACTGTATCAGACCGTTCTCCACGTACCTTTGGGTATATTGGATGGCGCTCCACGAATGAAAAGTATATGGGAATGATCTCATTGAACGGTTACACATTAGAGAACACTAACATGGACTACACTTCCATGTACCATCGATAATATTTTGGAACTCCACCATAGGTTGCTATCCTCACTTTAGTTAACCGAGTCAACCGCCTTGTATACTATGATACACTGAACACATCATCCAGGGAGATTTCCTACCCGTACATAAATCCTTGGTTCACCAAGGTGGTATATTGTAGTTCACAGTTTCTTGGTAAATGCTTTTGCCTAGTTACCCCTATTTTGATTTATTTTTGTTGTTAATTTATAAAATTAATTGACCGCAGAACAACATCCTCACCGTGTAATAACTCCTTAGTGCATCTTAGGTTGATTCTAATGGTGACATTTCGTGAGTCTACCAATCAAGGAAACCCCTCTGATAGGAATCCTATTCCTTTTCCTTATTTTGTAAATATTGGTTCTCTTTATATGGCAATGTTGTCCCTTCCGAGATTTACCATTGGTTTGCCAGTTTGGTTCTTTTCGACCTCCTTAGTTCTGAATGTCCAAATTTCTCCTCAACCAAGTTCTCTTCCACCTGAACAACACCAACCTCAAGATGATCCTAAAGTTGACCCTTTACCTTCTTCACTTATAGTTTCTTGATCCCTTTCTTCCTCCTCACCTAGTGAAAGTCTTGATTCTAGTAACCAGGAAGTTAAGAAGAAGAAGAAAAGGACAAAGAAGAAGAAGCAAAATAAGCAGGGGGGAAACCAAGAAACCATTGCTACCAATACAACTGATGTTGAAAAACATTCCAAAGAGTCCCACAAAGTTAAATTCCCTTGCAAGTTATGTAAGGGTCACCACCTTCTTAGAGATTGTCCTAGTATTCCCAAGGTGTTAGAAGTGTGGTCTACCAGCTCACATCAACCCTTGTCATCAGCCTCTGGAGATCAAGTTGGTGATAAACCATCCACTAATGATAGTAAGATCCATGGCAAAAAGGGTAAAGTTAATTTTCCCTGCGGGTTGTGTGAAGGAAATAATCTTATTCACCTTTGTCTTTATATGGATGAAGCCTCAAAAGTGTTGGAAAACTGTACAGCTTCTCAGCCTCATCTTCCGGTTGGTTATCGAAAGCTTTCTCCCAATACTCCACTAGTTGGTGAAGTGATTGATCATAATCCATCTCCAGTAAAGCCCACTCTCTCTGAACATGAATCCCATGAGTCCGTTTCTAACCAACCATTGGTTGAGGAAATGGTTGACTCGATTCCACCTTCAGTTGATCGTACCTTTCCTGTAGAGAGTGAACTCCATATTGCTCAGGTTCTTCTCATTTCTTCAAATTCCAATGAACTGGGGGGTATTCCTCCCATTCCAACGACACAAGGGCAAATCCTCTCATTCTCATGATATAGAGGGACAATCCTCCCATTCCCACAGCACAACGGAGTCATTCTCCCATTCCCATAGCACAAGGGGGCAGTTATCCCATTCCCATCACACCCCCTCCAAGTAGTATGGTCACTTCCTTTGATTGGAGTCAAATGGTAGGATATCATATTCCTCCTTACGTGCCCTTCCATACCATAGTACATGCTTATAATATGGTTGTACCTAACACAGTCATAGACGAAGGGACTTATGCTAGTATTTTGTCCTCAACTACTTGGCAAGCTTTAGGTTCTTCGCAGCTTATGCTCGTTACCCGAAATTTATTGGCTTTTAACAAAGGAACCAGTCAACCATTAGGGATCCTTCCTTAGTTGCCTATTACTTTGGGAGGAAAGACTATCTATATTGATGTAATGGTAGTCCAACTCCCTTTTGATTTTAATTTACTCCTTGTGTGTGACTATCTTTATGTCATGGGAGTTGTTGTGTCCACACCCTTTTGTTTGATGTGTTTCCCACATGAAGGAAGAATCATGACCATTGACCAGATTTCATTCATTGGTCCTCATTTGACTCCCAATCAAGCAGCATCCCTAAATGGTCCTTATATTCAAGTGGTATCTCCCCCACCACAGGTTAATTATGTGGCAACCTGTTCCATGCCAATGTTAACCGATGATCTAGTAGTTGATGTAGTGCATCATGTACTGGGGGCATTGGAGCTTGATCTTTCCATTAGATCCCTTGATATGTATCCCTTCCAGAGCATTGTTCTCCAATTTTATGAGAGTTTCTTAGAATACATGGCCTCCAAAGATCATGATTAAGGATACGGAGCAGAGTTCTTTTTCTTGTGTCAAGCTCATTAAAAAATGAAACAAGGTTCTCGGAGCAAATTTCATTTTATTGTGTAAGGCTCGTTAAAAAATGAAACAAGGTTCTTTGAGAATAGTTCTTTTACTGTTTCAAGCTCTTTAAAAAATGAAAGAAATCTCCCTCCAATTCAAGTCTTTTCTTAGATCTCGTAAATTCCTAGTCGAGTCTTTCACTTGATCTCATAAATGAACCTTCATTCCATCCACCTATTGATACCAAAAAAGTATATTTAGGTGAATGAAATGAATCTTGTGGGGCATGTTCCTAGAATTGATTCATTATGTTGGGGGCATGCAAACTTATCTCAAACATAGCTTTTCTTCATTTCAAGATTGTGTAAAAATGAAACCAATCACTCTCAAGCATAGTTTCCCATGTTTCTAGCTTGTGTAAAAATGAAACCATTTTTCATCCTCCCTCTTATGATTTCCATTTTTATCAGTCTTTTTTTGCCATATAAGACTGGGTTTTCTCATTCCATTGTCACCATCTGCTTGGTTGATCATTCACTTTCACTTGGTGTTTTCACCCTTTCCTAAGGAACCGTTGTGATGAGTGGTCTTATTATCCAGCCTATTGACCTTTATGTGTTTTGAGAAGTACCATCATCACTGGAACCAGTTGCTACCCTTTATACCACTCATTCCTCTAGGAGGAGTTCTCTTTCAGCTCTTTTCAGACTCCCAAAATATGAAACGTTTGTCAAGAACTTGTATTTTCGAACTCATTAAAGTAAATGAAAACATGTCTACTCAGTATAAGTTTAACCCTTTTCAGGACTGAGATAGACTATTTACGAAAAAGGAATACTTTATTCAAACATGGCTAACAAGTTCTCCTCATTTTTGTTTCTTTTCCTTTTCAGACTCAAGAGACTATCTACAAAAAGAAACTTTTGGAGTTTTCTTTTTCACCTCTTTTTCAAACTCTCTAAACATGAAAAAGGAGTCGATTTCACCTTTGCTGGACTTGTAAAAACATCAAAAAATGATGGAATCATCGAACATGACTAGACCAAACTACTCCTTCTCAGGGTTTGATAAATATACTTAAAGGGATTCATCTGAAGAATGAACTTACATATCAAGCATATGTTATCCTCCTAAAGCTTGTTAAAAAATAAAGAGGTACTGACCAGAAATGGTTGGGGAAACTGGGAATGTGGGATAATCCACCTATTAATGGCAGTGAGTCATTCTTGAACATGACACTCTTCGACTTCATCATCGTGGCTATTGGGTTTGGAAATCAACTTGTCTTTTGGTTCATCACACCACATCAAAGCCTCCACTTTCGGTTTTGGGTCAATGTGGCCAACTCCATTCAATGTCGTCCATATGTTAAGATAAGTCATTCAGTTGATAGCTTCTACGATACTCTTAAGCCTTCATTCCATGTATGTCGTTCCTGAACTAGTTCCACATCAACATCATTTTGTCTCAAATCATGATACATGTTTCGTGTCATTGATGGGGGATACATCAAGGCCCTCCTATGATGGGTCGCTTCCTGTCGACATCAGCTCATTATCCAGGAAGTTTACTTAAAAACTATTCCTTTAGTATCGTGGGGCTTGCATACATCAATGGTAAGTTTCCCCACTCTCGAAAACATGTTTTCATCATTGGCCTTCGACTGACTGATTCTCTGTAGTGTTTGACTTCAACTCATTCATTCACACCATACAGATTGTATTGTTGTACCTTGAGAGCCATTAACATCATTAGTGGTTTCTCTCGCATCTGTTAATAGCTTACATCATTGGCCGGTAATCATATGGTGTCTACCATGTTTGACTTCAGCTCCTTTATTCGCATGGTTAGACTCGTACATTGGATGATCGAGTGAATGAGATAGAAGACCCCAGATCTAGTTCCATCCATCTAGGCTGCACTTTTAGGATTAATGCAAGATTACAAAGCATGATGGATATGATCATACAGACAGTCATCCAATCATGGATCCACACTTTTTCATCAGTGGACACGACTTCTTGATCATTGTACATGTAATGTTAGCTTATGTGTTGAGCATGGGTATGCCTACCTCAGCGGTGATATCATGATGAAAATGTGTTGTAACAGATGATGCTCTCAACCAATTTTTCTTGATCCAAACTTGTCACAAGTAAAGCACTTCAGTCATCAGCCACTGTTTCTGACTTTATGCTTTCGGGGGCAAACCATTATATGCCATTTTGTCGCATTTGGTCAATAGGCCTACAAACTGGATCAATCAACATCCATGAACACCATGTCATCATCCCTACACAAATCCCTAAGCATGAATCTCCCAAATCCGTGAGTTTATGGGTCTTACTACTTCATTTCAATGATTTTAAGGCCCAGCACACCCTGTCCCTTTAGGGACCTGCATTCAGCAGCAGGTGTCTTAGTTGTGCACCAGTGCTAATCAACAACAGGTTGTTCCTTATTGGGGGTGCATTGATTCTAGAAATTTGGGAAAATTAAAAAGAATCCTGAAGCTTCCTCTTCCAAAAGCTTCCAGGAGTTGTTTCAACCATTTACCTTGGATAAGAACTTCAAATCCTATCTTGTCATACCTTGGAGATTTCACCTCTTATTCCTTGAGCTCATCTTCCTCTCCTAAGTGGATCTCAAGCCTAGATTGGTAAATGGATAAGAATTCCTAAACTACCACACTCTTCTATAAATCTATTGATCCGAATGGAAATTGGCATCCACCCATGGTATTTATCCACTCATGGAATATACCAATGGTATTGTAAGTGGTATCCACCCATGGTATTCATTCACCCAAGATATTTATCCACCCGTGGAATTTACCCATGGTATTGTAAGTGGCAGCAACCCATGGTTTACCCATGGTATTGTAAGTGAGATCCACCCATGGTATCTACCCACCCATGGAATTTACCTATGATATTATAACAAAAAAAATACTATAAATAACAAGTCACATTTTCTAAAATGATATATTATCCACCACAATGTAGCTTTTACAATTATTCTCTATTTTAATCAAAGTTTCTTTGTGGTTTTATTTACTGTGTTTTCTCTCCTTTTTTCCTGGAATTTCCATTTTTTGGGGCCTACCCCCCCAAGATCCATTTCAATTTTTTAGATCCTGGGGACCTCCCCCCAAGATCCAGATCAGTGGTGTCATATTCAAGTTACGACTCCATGGGAATGAGGTTTTGACACATATTTCAGTTTCAAAATTTTGCAACAATATTCAACAAACTTCATGCACGTGCTACGACCTCCACATAGCACTTTCTTGGGCAAAGCGGGAAGATTTTTTTCATTTTTTTGCAAATTTTTTGGGCAGTGAGTTTGCAGATCAGATATGAAACTTTTAGTGAAATTTTTACAAAAAAAAATAATAACATATTTGTATTTCTTGCGAAAAAATACCCAAATTCAAAAAAAATTCGACCGAATCGGAGTCCAGATTAGGGAGATATCACTTATTTAAAATCATTTGTGTTGCATAAATTTTTCTCACAACAATTCATGGACGGTGGCTCTCCTATCAGTTTTTGCAGTTTTTGTGCAAAATTTCATAAAAGTGATTACAAATATCAACTCCTCTTGAAAAATCACCCAATTTAAGAAGAAAAATAACTAAAAAAAAATAAAAAATATAAAAAATAGGTCAAATCGGAGTTCGAATGAGGTAGATATCACAGATTTAAAATCAGTTATTTTTTCATAACTTTTGTGAAGACATGTTAGGTCCCTATACTACTAGTGTAACACCTTATTGTTATTAGTGCAACCCCCTTATTATATTATTGTGCCCATATAGTCCCCATGTTGTTATTATTGTGCCCCATAGAAGCCCACTATTGTTATTGTTGTGCCGCTACAATATTATTGTTATTTAGGCTCTGGTTGTATTGGGACCCCTTAGACTCTTATATATAGAAAGGAGGCCTTGTCATTTGTATCATCCAAGAATTGTTCATTTGTGTAATTTAAAAGAGGTTTCCAACTTGAAGAGGCTGATTTTGAAGTCGTTGATCTTTCGTGTCCATCTTTTTGTGAGCTCGTTTCATAACATTTGGTATCAGAGCTTTGGATTCTAGGGTTTCACTGCTCCAAACAGGTCATCATGGAATTTTCGCAATAAACTTTTTTATACGATGTTTCAGAAGCTAAAATTTAAACCCATTTGAGCTGCAATCTTGGTAAACCTCAGGTCCGAATTTATATATTTTCTCAATATATTTTCAGAGATATGGTCCAAGGAAGTGAGGGTTTTTGCAGGCTCCCAAATTACATCCCAAACAGGTGACCTTGGGAAAATCGTCATAACATTCTCTCTGAGCATCGAATTGAAATTTTGTAAGAAGTTACAGAAAGAGGATGGATTTTAGTTTTCTGTATATTGGTTTTAGGTCCGAAGGTTGAAACAGTGACATGTGGAACTTCATACAAGTTCACTCTACTGAAAAAGTATATAATCAGGTCATCTTGGGAGATTGGGCATAACTCTTTATTGGAGAATCCAATTTCGATCAGATTGGTGGCATGGAAATAGGACACGGAGTGCTAGTATAAGTTGAAATTTCAAGCCTTGGAGATCCAAAATTTCAAAGATACAACAGATTCAAGATCGATCTCCTAAAAGCAAGAAAAAGAATGACTCGAATCAAGAAAATAAAAACACCTAGTAAGCAAAATTGGAGGGATGATTTGAAGAATGTGATCAAAGATATGATCAATAAGATAAATAGTATAGAAGAAAAATTGAATGGAAACCTGGAATATTTAAAGAAATACATGGAACGTTTGAAGGAAGGTGGGACAAAGTCACTACAACAAAGGTTTCCTAATGCCGAAAAGGTAGTAGAGGAAACTCATGATGAGAACAAAAGAAATTTTAATCATGATTTCATAGACTTTAACATTGGATTTAAGACCCACCATATTCCAAATATAGATATGAGGAAATTTGATGGCAAGGATCCGGTAACTTGGATACTATGAATGGAGAAATATTTTGATCTACATGATGTCCAACTGCCACAAAAGTTACACATTGCATCTTTATATTTAGAACCAAATGAGTTTGTATGGTATAGAGGGATTTTTTCTCGTAAACCACTTGTCACCTAGTCAATTTTCACAGAGGAAATGATAGCACATTATGAGGATACAAAGAGCAACACCTTCTTTAGCCAAGTGAAAAATCTCAAACAAAAGGGTTCAATGTTAGAGCACATTGAGGACTTCCAAAAAATGAATATAAGGGTAAATGATATTCCAAAGAAGCATAGGATTGAAGTCTTCATAGGGACTTTAAATGATAACATCCAACATGAGGTTCGCATTTGGGAACCTGATTCATTGGAGAAGGCATACAGGTTGGAAATAAAAATTTAAAGCAAAATTATGGCAAAAAGGAAGCCTACCAATCATAACTATAAACATGGAAGTGTTGTTGCTCCTAGCCTTTCACCACCTACAAAGTTGACACCACAACAATTGGAAGAAAAAAGAGAAAAAGGGATTTGTTACAATTGTGATAGAAAATACACTAAAGGGCATAAGTGTGCTCAGAAGAAATTAATTTACATAGATGGGGAAGAGGAGCAAGAAAAGGAAAAAGAAATGTCAAAAGAAGAGGATATACACCAGGAACCAATCCTAGAGAAAAAATAAACGAATCTAACCATATCTTGTAATGCATTGACAGGAATTACCACTCCTCAAACTCTCAAGATAGAAGGGCATATCAAGAAGAAAAAGGTAATAGTGTTGATTGATTCGAGTGGTACCCATAATTGTATTCATTGTAAGATAGCCAAGGAATTGAATTGCTTCCTATATCCAGCACTAGAGTGTCAAGTAATGGTTTCAAATGGAGGAACCATAAATTGCTTTGGAAAATGCCATAATATCAAGCTCTCCATGGGAGAATATGTAATGAATAGTTCAATTCTTTCCATTCCAATGGGTGGTGTTGATGTTGTACTAGGAGTCCAATGGCTACAATCTTTGGGTACGATAGCTTTTAATTTTCAAGAACTTTTCTTGAAATTTTTTGGGAAGGAAAGGAAGTTGAATTAAGGGGTATCATAGGGAAACCTTGAAATATAATCAGATCTAACATCATGACAAAGCTTCCAAAGAAATAACAACGGGGCGTAATTGCACAATTATGTTCACTAGAGGTTCCCATAACAAAATCATCTATTTCTCCAGATCTCCAAAAAGGTTTGGACAATCATTCCAAGGTATTTGAGACCCCTAAAGGCCTCCCACCTATTCGTGATCATGATCATGTTATTCACTTGATTCCATGAAGTGTTCCCCAAAACATCAGGCCTTACAGATATCCATATGCCCAAAAGAGTGAAATTGAATGTATGGTTGCAGAAATGCTAGAGGTTGGTATAATTCAACCTAGTCAAAGTTCTTTCTCTGCTCCAATGGTATTGGTACACAAGAAGGATGGATCATGGTGCATGTGTCCAGATTATAGGGAGCTCAACAAGCTTACTATTAAAGATAAATTTCCCATTCCTGTCATTGATGAATTATTGGATGAATTACATGGAGAAATTTACTTCACCAAGTTGGATCTTCGTTCAAGATATCATCAAATCAGAATGAAGACTGAAGACATTCCAAAAACAACATTTAGAACTCATGAGGGTCATTATGAATTTTTGGTCATGCCTTTTGGCCTTACCAATGCACCTTCTACATTTAAAGGTTTGATGAATTCCATTTTCAAACCCTTCCTTAGAAAATTTTTGTTAGTACTTTTTGATGATATACTAATCTACAACAAGTCTTGGAAGAATCATGTTCAACATTTTGACATGGTGCTAGAACTATTGGAGGAGGTTTCAATGGATTTTATCATAGGTTTTCCCAAGTCTGAAGGAAAGAGTGTCATCGTGGTGGTAGTTGATAGACTTACCAAGTATGCACACTTTTGTGCATTATCTCATCCATTTAAAGCCAGTGTAGTTGCTACTGCATTTATGGAAACAATTCAAAAGCTACATGGAAACCCAAAGATTATTGTAAGCGACAGAGATCCCATTTTCACTGGAAATTTTCGGACAGAATTATTTTCTTGTCTGTGTACTGAGTTTGCTCATAGCTCATCTTATTATCCTCAATCTGATGGGAAAACTGAGATAGTGAACAAATGTTTGGAAGGATATATTTTTTGCTTTGTATCTGATAAACAGACACAATGGGTCAAGTGGTTGTCTCTGATTAAATGGTGGTATCACACTTCCTTCCATACTGTAGAAAAAATGACCCCATTTATGGCACTTTATGGATATCATCCACCGTCCATCACATCATCTTTAAAAGAAAATTCTAAGGTTCAAATAGTGGAAGATCACATTGAGCATACAAACAAATTTCCATCAAGCAAGCTAAGAAGGATAATAAATTATCACCAAAGTATTATGGTCCGTACAAGGTGTTACAAAATATTGGTACTATGGCATACAAATTGGAGGTCCTATCAGGAGTGCACCTAGTTTTCCATGTTTCATGCTTAAATAAGGTTATAGGTGAGAAGATCCCAGTTCAAACAATATTGCCAGAACTTGACGAGGAAGGAAAAGCCATATTGGAACCTGAAGCAATCCAGAAACAAGAAATCGACAGGTACGAAATCTATCAATTTCAGAGTATCTCATCGAGTGGAAGAACTTTCCCGTTGAAGATTCCACATGGAAGGATGAGAATTTTATACAGAAGCATTGAAGACACCACTTTTTAAAGGAGAGGGGCATGTTAGGTCCCTATACTACTAGTGTAACCCCTTATTGTTATTAGTGCAACCCCCTTATTGTCTTATTGTGCCCGTATAGTCCCCATGTCGTTATTTTTATTGCCCATAGAAGTCCACTATTGTTATTGTGGTGCCCCTACAATATTATTGTTATGTAGGATCTGATTTTATTGGGACCCCTTAGACTCCTATATATAGAAAGGAGGTCTTGTCATTTGTATCATCCAAGAATTGTTCATTTGTGTAATGTAAAGTAGGTTGCCCCCTCGAAGAGGCTGATTTCGATGTCGTTGATCTATCTTTTCTATCTTTTTTTGAGCTAGCTTCATAACATGACAGGACAGTTGCAGTGCGAATCTGAGTTTACAGAGTGTCCAAATTGAGATTTCAATCACACGAGAAGATGTAGAATGATTATTCTATTTCCAAAAAAAGGTTATAATAAAGACTCTGAGTTATATTGATTGATTTATGCCAATTTTAAATTGGTTTTTATATCTGGAGTGGCATTTGGAGTGGGTTCCCTTTGGAGACGTGCCCTCCCACCCCACTTTAGTAGGCACCTGCTTCACATTCATTAGTTTCAACATAGCAACATATGGCTTGGGTTCTTTGGAGATGTGCCCTCCCACCTCAAGAAATGTAGGCACCTACTACTTCAACAATAGTCGGCATCACGGTTATGGGTCAATCACACAAAATCCTTGTCATCGAAGTCCATTTTCTAGGTTGCACATTGTTATTATCATAGTTGGTCACAAGAATTACAGGGTATCTCTATCCTCGGATCTTCGTTTGCCATGGTTATGGGTCATCCACAAACCCACACTTCATCGAATTCCATTTTTCAGGTCGCACACTGTCAGTATCACAGTTGGTCACAAGCATTACAGGGTATCTCTATCCTTGGATCTTCATTCACCACGGTTATGGGTTAACCACACAAAACTCTTCTCTTCAGTGGCTCTTCATATTCAACCAAGGATTCTTAGGAGGTAACTTCAAGCAATGGGGACCATTTCTTCTTAAGGAGGCAGGAATGATCCGAATGGAAATTGGCATCCACCCATGGTATTTATCCACTCATGGAATATACCCATGGTATTTTAAGTGGCACCACCCATGGTATTCATTCACCCAAGGTATTTATCCACCCATGGTATTGTAAGTCGCATCCACACATGGTATTAATTCACCCATGGTATTTACCCATGGTGTTGTAAGTTAGATCCACCCATGGTATTCAATCACCCCTGGTATCTACCCACCCATGGAATTTACCTGTGGTATTATAACAAAAAAAAATTGTAAGTAACAAGTCACATTTTGTAAAAGGACAGATTGTCCACCATAATGTAGCTTTCACAGTGATTCTCTATTTTAATAAAATTTTCTTTGTGGTTTTATTTACTGTGTGTTCCCTCCTTTTTCTGGAATTTCCATTTTTCAAATCTTGGGGGCTGCCCCTCCAAGATCGATTTCAATTTTTTTAGATCTCGGGGGCCTTCCCCCAAGATCCAAATCATCTATAGCCATCTACAACATCAGGGTTGTCTTTTGCAGATTGATCATGCCCTCATGTTGTTGCCTTGAACCTAAGAGATTTATCATCTTCATGCATTAGGGTGACATTAAGGTGTGCTTTGTGAAAGGAAGGACAAATCAACTTGGGCAGATCTCTACAAGATCAACTTCTATTCTTGGTTGTAAACCTCTCCTTTTCATGTTAATACAAAGAGTATATTGTTTTCCTATATGTGTTATGTTATGTTTACAATCATGTATTTCAATGCTTTATCAATCCATTGAATAGAGCAATTGGATAATGCTACATATATGTCATAGGTATTTGGCTTGTGTTGATTGTATGTGCATGTTCTAGTTATAGCAATCAGAGCTATGATTGGAGCTTACAAGCTGAAAGGAAAGGAGCTTGCAACGGATTCCAAGTAAGCCTCTTTCCATTCTCCAATTTCTCTAAGGGGAACTTTATATTCTTTTCTTTTTGTTGTTCTAGGCCAATCCACTATGTCTAGGGAAGATACTTCTGTCTGCAATCATAAATTATGCATAACACCATTGCCTTCCCAAAGGATTTTGGAGGTTGGGGGCTAAAAAATTATTTTTGGATTCAAAATATTTGGCCACAAAGGAGTATGGAAGATCCTTTAGGGAGAGGGATTATGGGAACATGTAAGGCATCAGAAGTATATATGTCCCCTATTAGTGTTGTATTGGATATGAATCCCACATATCTCTCCAAGCAATGGGTCAATCACTTGGAAGGAAATCTCAAAAAAAAATCATACTATTAGTGAACACCTTTGTTGGAAGGTCGAAAATGGAACAAAAACTAAAATATGGAAGGACCCTTGGATCAACATTCAAAACAAGTTCATATTGTCGCACCCCCAATAAAATTTCTCAATGAATGGGGATGATATACTCTAAATCATATTTCTAAAGGCTCAACTCTATTGAGAAACTAAATAAGGCCTCCTCCTTAAAGGAGAATTTGTTGAAGCTTGGACAACCTTCACTCAAGCATTGAAATTTTTTGATGTTTCTCTCTCTAACCAAGAAGAAAACCTTATATGGTCCCTTAAACCTGTGGGATCTATATGCCAAAGATCGGATATTTATCTCTTTTAGGTTCCCTTGACGCAAATGACCTCCCATGGTGGAGGAAAAAACTATGGAAATTAAATTTCCCACCCATATCTATTTTGTTCATGCACCTCCTTCTTAAAAATAAGGCTCCTACTTGAGACATCTTACATAAAAGGTATTTTCATGGGCCAAGCATCTACCCGCTTTGTAGATCATACTATGAGACAATCTCACACCTCTTTATTCATTATCCTTTCTTTGAGATAGTATGGAGGGAAATCAACTCCCTCGAAAGACATAATTTATCCGATGTAGCAAATATTGTTGAGTAAAATCTAAAAATATGGTTTCATTTTACTGTTTCTCCAAAATACAAGGCACTCCCCCTCTTAGTAGCTTGGGGTATTTGGCTAGAAAGGAATCATTCTATTATCGATTTTTTTTACGGGGCAGCATAAGGATCTCCCCCTGTGGGTGTAGATAGGGAGTTCTAAATGTTGTTTCTTCTTTATCCTTTCACAATTAAGCAAATATCAGATAAGCCATCGATAACTATGATGAGTTATTCTCTCTTAAAATAATTATACAACTTGCAAAGGATCAAGGAATACAAAAACTACATGTATACAGGGAGTCAATGATTATCATCAAATGGATGAGGGGAACTATTATATTACAAAATTATATACTTCTTCATTTATATCAAAAAGTTTGCCTCCTTGAATTAACATTATTTGAGACTTATTTTGGTCATGTTTATTATCACATGAACACTAAAGCAAATTCCCTCTCAAAGACTGGACTAAATTTGGATGGAAGCACATATATGGTTATAAAAAAAGAAACAGACCAACTCCAAGAATTTCTTCTTAACCATTGGTCATAGTTGATATTATAAGTCTCAAATCTCAAATTTTAAGTTTTTTTTATTGTTTTGTTTCTTTATAATGATGTATTGTGGCTCAAGGCCTTTTAACAGTCAACAATAATGTGGTTTGTTGAAAGTATAGAAGTTTTTTGTAGAAAGAAAAGTAGTTTTTCCTCTAGAAGGATTGAACATTTTGGATGGACCATATGAAGAATATCCTTTCGAGAGATTTCAGCCATAAGAATGTTAAATGGCATTTAAACATGTTATAGGGGCAATTTGGCTTAGTCGACTAGCCTAGTCAATTCAAAACAATCACAATGTAAGTCGGTCGACAAGCTTGTTAAGTTGATGACTAAGTCAGATTAAGTTAAGTATGGCCAACAGTTAAACTATTGTAATTGTCTTGACATGGTGTAAATATATTTGAATGCATCAATGTATCGGTTTTGATTGGATCTTAAGAGATATAATACAAAAGTGTGCTTATGTTGGTTCTCCACTTCTTGTGTCTCTTCTTTCTCTCTTTACTTAAGTGATTTTCTATGTGAATGCATGATGTCCTTACTACTGGTAACCATGCATAATTTTCCCTAGATTACAACATTGGGTCTGTTTCTAGTAGTTTTTCACTCGAGTCATAAAAAACATGAAAGCATAAATGCCAATGTTGGAACATATACAACTGTGGTGGGAGATGAAAATCAATATCTACCTAAAGAACTATGTGAGAAGGAACAAACTGTCATTAGCCGAAGCTAGGGCCAAATTTTTCACAAAAGCGCATGAGTGGTTTATTGAAGGTGCCTCGATTGAAGTCAAGAAGTTTCTTGACCACATTGCTTATGAAAAAACCTCAAACTGAATTTGATGCTCAACTTTTATTTAAGTTATCAAATGATGGCCAAATGAATCTACATGAGTGGGTCAAGTCAATTTTTGATGAATTTTACAAATAACGAGCAATAGAAGAAAGAAAATCTATTGAGCATATCAAAGCTAGGTTCTTCGACAATCTACATGACAATTTATTTTTCTCGATTCCCACCATATTACATAAGTTCCTCCTCGACAAGGATGTTGTTCATATTGTTTAGTACTAACTTTTGTTGCAGACTCCAATAGACATTGACCGATTTTAAAGGAGAATCAACTGGTATAACTTCTTAGACACCCGCATGGGGGGGGTAATGAGTGGTGATAAATAAATAAGAAAGGTTGGATAACTAGATAGAAGGTATACTGATGGAAGGAAGAATATCACTATCAGGAACAACAAGAAGAAAGCACCCAACAGAAGAACAATCGACAATACAAGAAATCAACTAATATCTAGAAAATAGAAAGGGACAAAAGACAACAGTGACGTGAAAAAAATAAGAGAAGAGTATCATGTTGGAATCACGATTTCCATTACACCAAAATTTGCAGGTGTTAGTAAACAAATGCAGCACAAGAGTTAACATATCCTCAAGAGGTGGTTAATCACATGTCATGAAACACATGGGAAGCATCAGATTATCCAATTCCCAACAATCTCCCCCCGAGCGTGAGTCGGGTGTGATTTGAACTCGAGACCTTTGGCTCTGATACCACTTATTGGAATCATGATTGCCATTACAACAAAACCTATAGGTGTTAGTAAATGGATGCATCGCTAGAGTTAATGAATCCTCGAGAGGAAATTAAGCACATGTCATGAAATACATGGGAAGCATTGGATTATCTAATGCCCAACATACCAGAGGATGAAAATGCAAAAGCGTGAGTGTGTGAGCGAAGATGTGTTAGTCCCCTAAATTGTCCCCATTCTTGTCCTTTTTCCCTTTATAAACCACAGCTATTTACCTATGTTTTACCCTTTTCACATACCCTCATCCTGCACTAGTCCAAGCATGGTGATATATTTCACATGTACTTTATTTTTCATATTTTATTTCAATTTAGCATTTAATTAATTATTTAATTCAGATTTCTTACTTTTAATGCACTTTTGTAACTTATCCTTATCTCCGATAAATACTTGGTAAATAAAGCCACTTAACGTGACTGCTAATTTAAGTGCAGGATCGGATCTCGCACTATTGCCAACGTAGTGAATCCACACAGTAGATCCGAACTTCCCTAACCACTGCCATATTTTGTGCATCGTTGGCCACGAAGACCAAATCAGCCAAAGGCAGCCAAAGACAAGACTGAAGTTGTAGATTGCTTGAACGGAAGCTGAATATTTGGCCCACGGCCAGCAAGTTCAATTGTCTATATTTAAAAGCCGAGAGGCTAAAATCTACATTTTGTTATGTAAACGATTGACCAAATGGCCTGTACTAAGTTTATTAGTTACGGCCTTGGGCTGACGGTCTATAAATCACAGAATGTAAATAGAATTAAGTATTGGAAGATAGAGGACATAACAGCATTGTGTTCCAAGCATATTGTATATTTGTGTTATCGCCCAAATTTGGGTTGGACTCTGTATTCCACAATATACTTTGCCTTTGCGAATTAGTAGAAAGAAGGAGCTCTGCCTCATGCTTTTTCAAATCTTATCTGTTCTTTTAAGCCAATTAGTCTGATCTAAATTACTGAGTAGCATCGTTTCTTAGACAGGAAACGAGCTGGTTGGCTAGGGCCCAGCCAACCCAGCTCGTTTCCCTATTTTCGGTTTCGTATTTATTTATGTGTTCTTATTGTTAAAGTGTGATTTAATTGAATTATATTTCCATGCACATATATTGCTACCAAAGCATGAGCGGATCCATCATCTGAATTAGTTAGATTTACTTTCCTGCAATTTTCTTTCATGCAATTTATTTCAGTTGGTTTTGCCCGCCTGGTCCAAGCAGGAGAAATGAACCTGCACCAGTGCACATTGGTGTGATTAATCCTTTCCTACAATTTCCTTTCATGCGATTTATTGCAGTTTGTTTTCCCCGCCTGGTCCAAGCACGAGAAATGAACCTGCACCAGTGCACGTTGGTGTGATTAATCCTTTTCTGAAATTTCCTTTCATGCAATTTATTTCAATTGGTTTTCCTCGCCTAGTCCAAGTAGAAGAAATGAACCTGCATCAGTGCACGTTGGTGTGTTGCAGCAAGTATTTCTAGTCTCTTTCATGCAATGTTTCTTTTCCGTTCTCCTAAGTATATATATATATATATATATATATATATATATATATGCAGATGGCAGGTTGATTCTTTAGTGGTTGTTTCCAGTTATGGTTATTTACTTTTATTTTACATACAGTTAAGATTGGAAACATCTACATGTGCAAATTATTTCTGCAATTAAGTTTCATTTGCAATAGTTAACGCTTATTTTGAGAACCAATAACGAAGTGCAAGGAACTCTGCTCAGGTGCAAGAACTGGTTTCTTGTCATAGGATCCGAGTGCTCAGAACCCTTGAGGTTCGAGCCCTTGCATGAAGTCAAGAATCTTTGGTAAGACACAACTTATACCTCTCGCATAAATCTTTGCGCCTGCACTAGTGCAAGCAGATTGCGATAAGTGCAGGACTGACTAGTGCAAGAAGGAAATATTTAAGAAAGCAGGTTTAAGGGCCACTTTACGAGACTACTAAAGTGTTTCTACTAAAGAGAAATATAATCATATACTCAGTGATTAAACATTGATCAGTTGGAGTGATTGTCTTTTTATTTTGATTCCTTTGCAAATGCATTCTTTCTTGTTCTAGCACTAGATTACTTTGATGATTAAATTGTCTTTTACTCTTTCCAATTCGATTCTGCAAGTTCCCATTTAAGAAGATAGGAATTTACATCAGAAAGGTTCATACCTTCTCTGGCATTTCTTGTGCTTCATCTCTAAGTTTATGGATCCCCCGAGTTGACAATTAAGTGTTGAAGAGTTGCTTAAGAGCAATTCCTGCACCCAACATTTTGGTGCCGTTGTCGGGGAGGCAATTTGATTTGGTAAGAATTTTTTGTTTGATGCAATAGGGGTAAGTTTGCTTTTATCTTTTTCTGCAGTGTGCTTCTATTGTTTGGGAAAGTTTTTTTTTTTTTTTTTAAATAATTTTACTGGTGTTGAGTATTCTTTGCAACATTTTATTAGAAGTTTCTTTGTTATTTTTCTTTTGAGATGAATGCCCAGAAGAGGTAGAGGTCCGAAGCCCACTAAGGGCTGAGGAAATACTAATAAATCCGAAAAAAAATTTCATATTGGGTCTTCTCCTGCAGGAAGGAGGTCCAAAATTCAAACCCATCACGCAGGAACAATCCACCTGGACTCTGGTGACAATAGCTCAAGTGTGGTTCAGCCCAAAGAGGGGAAGGAGGAGACTACTAGTAGTCAATCTTCTCAGCATGTTGAGAGCGGTTCACATGAAGGGGAAACAATGGTAGATCGTGAAGATCATGTGGAAGGAACTGGCGAAAACCGGGTAAATGAGGAACAATCCACTTTTGAGTTTCCAATTGTGGATCCCGATACTATTTCACAAATGAAGAATATTCCACCATCGCCTCTTCCTCATTTCCATGGTAATGTTCATGAAGATCCTGGCTCTTTTTTATTCGAGTTTGACATTTTGTGTAGAAGTTATGACTATTCAACTGAAGCTCGAAAGTTGAGATTGTTTCCTGCTACTCTCAAAGACTCAGCTTTGCGCTGGTTTATGGGGCTAGGAGGGAACACCATAACTTCTTGGGATCAAATGAAGAGAGTGTTTTTGTCAAAATATCAAGAATATTGCAAAACTTGGGATATGCGAGATGAAATCTTTACAATTGTGCAGAATGATGATGAAACTCTTGAGGATTACTTAGAAATATTTCTGTATATTTTACAAAGGTCGAAGCTTGTACTATTAGAACTTTTTTCTTGCGTGGACTTACTGATGATGCTAGAAATAATTTGAACCTGTTAGGACAAGGTGATATTTCTCAAAAAACTTTTGATCAGATCTGTGATTTGTGTAGGAAATTTTCAAGGAATCAGTATAGGTCCAGTAGAGGAATTCGGAGTACAAACAGAAAAACCGAATCTACTTATGATATGATTATTGGACTAGAAAATAAAATGGAAAATATGAAGATTGAAATAATGAATATTGTTATCAAACAGTTAGACTCTTTGAAATTTCAGAAAAAAACTTCTAAAAGAACAAGAGTCATTATGTATTTTCTGTCCTAAATGTAGAGATAGCATCCTCCTAAAGAGTGTCCTCTTAATTTGAAGGAAACTAATAACTGTGCTATTTGTGCAGAACAACATACCACAGAAAAGTGTCCCTCTATACCAGGACTTAAAGCTGTAATCAAAGGGGAACAGCGTAAAGTTGAATACTTATATGTTATGGGAGCAAGGAGGAATTGGCCTCAGGTAAGTGCAGGTATGGCTCCTGAATTCTCTCCACACTATTTTAGTTATAATGCACATGCATATTCGTATCCTAACACTAATCATTCTCAGCAGTGGCAGTATGGGAATCAATTTTAGCATGGCCAGCCTTCTCCACCATGGCAACAAGGTTGGAGAGGGCCAAATCATCCTCAGTATTCCTACCAGCCACCTATGCATTCATATCCACCTACATATGCACCTTATCCAATGTCTCAGCCATCTTTACCTCAGAGTCAGTCTACTCTACCTTTGCCTTTACCCCCACCGTTTTGACCTCCTTAGTTGCTTGCTCAACCTGTACCCAATCCTAATAATAATAAAGCGGTGCAAATGATCTATGTAACGAACCCGCCTTTACCATTCGGGTACTAGTATATTCTATTTGGGGTTCATGATATCCAATTGAGATCAGGGAGGACTGTAACTTCAGAAAACCAAAAGTAACCTATGGTGATTATTGAAGAGAAAGGAGAGGAGGAGACTCCTAACCATTCTATAGAAGTTGTCACCAAGCAACCCATTCCCTTATCGAGCAGTAAAAAGGGTCTTTTTCACCTCTATTTACCCTACATTAACTTATCAATCCAGGAACGATTTGTTATCTCAAAGAGTGTACTTAGTTTGAGGCGGTCATTTGTCAGAGTAATGTTAGTAGTATAGTGCTCTAAATACAAGAGTAAATGGATGCTTGAAATAAGATCTACTTACAGAAAAGAACCTTAAAACTCAAATCATGCACTCAGAAAACTATAGCAATTTATCAGTCAAGGGTACAGTAATGGTAACTAATCCCTCTATAAACTGATGTAAGTAAAGACAATCAAGAAAAATATCATCAATCTGGGAACTAGACAACAAATGTCAATGCTCACTACAGTCTCAGATCGTTCTGCACACCAAAGCAATGATAATACAAATGACAGGAAATGGAACAGCAACTATTCCTATGAACAAGATTGAACAGCAAAACCTTAGTCTATGGAAATGAATGCAACAATTGTATCCTACAAGAATTAGGTAACAATCGTTACGCTAAAGATAAATCGGACAACAAAAGGAAATAGAACGACAACTAACAGAGATGAAATATAGAACAACAACTAGAGTCAAATATAAATGTATAATGAACCAAAATGAATATCACACACGGCACTCTTAATATTAAAAGGAACAGTAATCTGACTTCGATACAACAAGTATAAATCATAGTTCTAAAGAATAACAATTGTGATTCGTAATGGAACAGGAACGCCAGATGAACAACAATCGTAGTTAAGTGTAAACCATAGATAAATACAGTGATACCGAATTATGAATGTACAGCATGGTTACTCTGTATTGTAAGGAATGGCAATGTTATATCAATGGTTAAAGGAACAACAATGCATTACAAAGTCAAAATGAACAACAAAGCATTCTTGTTACAGAGAACAACATTACTCAGTTAAGCATAAACAAAATATAATAGAACCGTTATGTAAAATAGCAAAACACATCAGATTACTGAACAAAGCTAATAAAAAAAACCACACACAAATTAGAAATAATGGTACAGGAGCAAGTGTTCCACCAGGGCTGAGCCCTTAGCCTCCAAGGATACATCGCTTGAGACTACTCCAGAATCAAAGATGGAACGACAACCAGATTTATATTAAAACATCAAAACAAAGTTACAGTGGATTTCTCTTCAATGAGAGTCGATGATCAAAGTTTCAAATACAAAGGAGAATTACATAAAAACAACAACAGTTCCTCCCCCAGGCTAGCAATGTTGCCCCTTCTTATAACAGCTGAGCGGAGATATCAACGATACAAAAAATCGTTAAGATAGTGATTCCTCAGGATCAAAGGATCCTAAGGGATTCGCCAGACTGTTAATTCTCAGTTATCCTCTTGTTCTCTTGCGCTGATTTGGTATCTCCTTTTCCCTTTCCTGGTTGATACGCTCCAATTTGGATCGCCTTGTTTGCATGTGGTTCCCTGCCAAAGGGACAGCAGTTAACTTTGTCCTATCTTTTCCTTTGGGACGACAATCTTCCGTTTTCTCCTTTTCCTGCATAAGAAAAGGGCAATTATTAGTTATTTTGCGTTACATACAAATCCCATAGATTTTATCATAATTTCTTATTATCTACCTAGTTCATGATGCAAAGAGGTTATGAGTTTTAAAGAAAATATGATAAAATAAATGATAATAACATACCTTCTCCAGTACTCAACATCCCTTACCTTCTGAATCCTTACCATCCTCTTCCAACTAGCCTCCCTTTCCAAAAAGGCTAGTTGTGGAAAGAAGTGAGCCTATTTCTGAGACTAGGTTGGTTTCTGAACTCAGGAACCTTTTTATTAAGGTACCTTTGTTTCAGGCCATTAAAGAGATCCCAATTTGTACTGAGATCATTAAGGAACTCTGTCTCAAGAAACTAGGGAGGAAGAGATTAGAACCCCAAACCAT
Source organism: Pinus tabuliformis (assembly GCA_031772625.1). Taxonomy (NCBI): domain Eukaryota; kingdom Viridiplantae; phylum Streptophyta; class Pinopsida; order Pinales; family Pinaceae; genus Pinus; species Pinus tabuliformis. The sequence continues at coordinate 706,099,422 of CM062813.1, forward strand.
TCAATTCATTGGTAGGGCAGTAGAGTTGATGACAGGATGCGTGTCTATGGAGAAATATACTGATCCCGGAAACCCTGTTGTCTCAGTTCAGATTGGTGATGTCCTTGTCTCTAATGTTCTTATAGACCTGGGGGTAGCCATTAATTTCATGACTAAACAAACCATGGATCAACTTCAGTTATCTCATCTTCGTCCTACTCCCATTGTGCTTGAATTGGCAGATAGATCTAAAATCAAGCTAGAAGGAGTATTGGATGATGTGATCATTGCATTAGATTCTTGGGAATATCCCGTTGATTTCATTGTGCTTTAGCCAAAGAACCCAGTAGGAGGACATCCCTTGATCCTGGGTCGACCATGGCTTGCTACAACCGATGCATATATTGGATGTCATTTCGGTGACATGTATATTTCTCATGGAGATTCTAGGAAGAAAGTTACCTTGTATCCTCCTGCCAGATCCATTCAGGACCTCCGAGATACCTTATGGTTGGATCAAAGCAGTGATGAGGAGACTCAGTCCATTTCTCTTATACATCATTATACTGGGTCTTCACAAGAAGATGAGATTCAATATTTCCTAAATAATCTAGACACTATGCCTAATTTTGAGCCATTGAGCCAGATTTTCAGCCTCGATTTTCAAGAGAATCATGATTCTCATTCTTCTATACCGCTGCCTTTGACCACCCCCTTGAGTGTTCTCGAGCCTGATACTACTCTTGTTGAGATTAGCCCTAGTAAACCCTTGCATATTAGTTCAGATCTAGACTCATCTCAGCACGAAAAGCTTGTAAACTTGTTGGAGAACCATCTTGGTGCCTTTGCAATGGGTTATGAGGATATGAAAGCATTCCTCCAGAAAACTGTACACATCGTATTTACATTCAGGAAGGAGCCCGACCTGTTCGACAACCCCAAAGGCGTATGAATCTAGCTCTGAAAGATGTTGTGAAGGAAGAATTACAAAAACTTTTAGATGTTGGTTTCATCTATCCTATTTTTGATAGTCAGTGGGTCTCTCCATTAGTGTTGGTTCCTAAGAAAGATGGGAGATGGCATATTTGTATTGACTATCGAGAATTAAACAAATCCACTCTCAAAGATTACTTTCCTCTTCCTTTTATTGACCAGGTGCTTGATACCCTTGCAGGAAAGAAATACTTTTCCTTTTTGGATGGCTTCAGTGGTTACAACCAGATACAGATTACACCCGAAGATCAGGACAAAACTACTTTTACATGTCCTTGGGGAACATTTTCTTATAGAGTGCTCCCCTTTGGTTTATGTAATGCCCCGGCTACCTTTCAAAGGGCAGTCCTGGCTATTTTTGCTGATCTAGAATGTGTAGAAATTTATATGGATGACTTTTCTATGTTTGGTGACTCTTTTCAGGAGGCTCTCAAAAATCTAGAAAAAGTACTTCTTCACTGCCAAGAAGCCCATCTTGCCTTGAGTGACAAGAAATGCAAGTTAATGTGCAAGGCAGGAGTGGTGCTTGGCCATCTTATTTCTGATAAAGGTATCTAGGTTGACCCAGCTAAGATTGAGATCATTTTGCGTCTTCCTGCACCCAAGAATCAAAGGGAAGTAAGAGGTTTTTTAGGAAATGTTGATTACTATAGGATATTCATTGAAAAAATTTCTAAGATAGCTACCCCTCTTTTTCGACTTCTAGCTAAGGATAGTGAGTTTTCTGGTCCACAGCTTGCCAACAATCCTTTGAAACATTGAAGGAAAAATTAGTACGGGCACTAGTTTTGAGAGGTCCAAACTGGTCCCTACCTTTTCACATTTCCTTTGATGCTTCAGATTTGGCTATTGGCGCAACTTTAGGATAGGAGGAAAACAAGCAATCCTATGCCATCTATTTTATTAGTAAGAATTTGTCTCCCGCTGAATTAAATTATACAGTTACAGAGAAAGAGTTTTTAGCTGTGATTTTTGCAATTAACAAGTTCAGGCACTATATTACAGGGTATGAAGTCTTTGTACATACTGACCATTCCGCAATTAAATATTTGATGAATAAACCATTGACTAGCGGTAGAGTGACTAGGTGGTTGTTATTGTTGCAGGAATTTAATATTACTATTGTTGATAGACCAGGAAAATCTAATGTGGTAGCAGATTTTCTTTCAAGATTGAATAATCCTGGTGAAGTAACTCCTGTTAATGATGATTTTCCTAACGAACATCTTTTTGCTATGTCAATAGACTCCCCATGGTTTGCTGACATTGCTAACTATTTAGTCACTAGAAAGACACCACCCCACTTGTCCGCTCATGAAAAGTGGAATATTATTCAGAAAAGTGTTGCATACTCCTGGATTCAAGGAGATCTCTTTTACACTGGTCCAGATTTGATTATTCGTAGATGTGTAAGAGAGGAAGAAGTGTTTGACATTTTAAAATATGCCCATGATGAACCTTGTGGAGGCCACTTCGCTGATAAGCGGACTACATATAAGGTATTGCACGCTAGCCACTTTTGGCCTTCCTAGTTCAAGGATTCCAAACAGTATGTCAGGAGGTGTGATAGTTGTCAGTGAATGGACCAACCTAATCAAACCAATGAGATGTCTTTATACCCCAAAGTTATGATTGCGCCTTTTGAAAAATGGGCTATTGATTTTATAGGGCCAATAAATCCAACTTCATTAAGTAAAAAGCATATTTTGGTTTGTACAGATTTTGTTACAAAATGGGTAGAAGCTAAAGTTGTTTCCTTTGCTACAAAAAGGGTTGTTGTTGATTTCCTTTTTATTGAAATTTTTACTAGATTTGGTGTGCCTAGAGAGATTGTTTTTGACAATGGTCTGTAGTTTATTTCTAATCTAGTGCAGGGTGTGATGGAGCAATATAAGATCTAGCATAGGAAATCTACACCATATCACCCACAAGCAAATGGCCAGGTGGAATCCATGAACAAAGTCATCGATTCCATCCTCACAAAAACAGTAAATATGTATCGGAAGGATTGGGCTGAAAGATTACCGAAAGCTTTGTGGGCATACCGAACCACTTGGAGAAATAGCACGGGACATACACCATATGAGCTGGTATATGGAAAACAAGTCTTGTTGCCAATCGAATTCCAGATCAAAACCTTCAGAACTACAGTTCAGTTGGGGCTAGATCTCTCTGAAGCGCAACAACAGTGTCTCCTGCAATTGAGTGAGCTGGATGAATTACGAAGGGATGCTATTCAGTAGAACATATTGATTCAGTAGCAACGCAAAAGGTGGCATGACAAGCCTATTCAGAAAACGTTGTTTCACCCAGGTGATTGGGTACTCCTTTATGATTCTAGATTTAAATATTTCAAAGGAAAATTCCATATACGTTGGATGGGACCTTATGAGGTGGAACAAGTATTTGAGAATGGAGCAGTAGATATTAAAACTATTGATGGACAGAGCTTAGTGTTCTTGGTGAATGGACATAGATTAAAGAAATATTTTCAGCCACTTGCCAAGAAGGATTTTACATAGCAAGTCCAACAACAATTTGGGACGGTAGTGATGGATGGTAATACCAACCTATTGAAAACATGAACTCTTCTTCTTCTAAAAAGAAAAAAAATGTAAATAATATATATATATATAATAAAGAAAAAAAATATTTTCCTATAATTATGAAAATCAGTTTGCTGACATGATTGCAGAAGGATCAACCTAAAAACTAGCTTGCTGGTGGGAAGATCAAAAATTTCTAATAAAAGGAGAATGTTGCTTGATCTTTAGATGTGCTAGCTGCCACCAAGAAGAAGCAGGTTCAGCAGAACCAGCCCTTACACAAGTTTGGGGTAACTAGCATGGATATTTTTATTCAAGTAACATTTAATTCTCGCTGCAGTATTTTTTTCTTGCACCAGTGTAGGCAGACTTTCTAGAAAAAAATTTGTCTTTCTTCATATCCCATTTTCGTAATTCTCCATTAGTTTTCTTCTTCAATCACAGAATGATTACCTTCCCATATTCTTCCGAATTCACCCTATCCATTTTGTAAATCCCACTTTTATCCCTTGGATATTTTCCCTATCCCACTTCTATTTACGCCCTCTTAATGGTACTGTTCCTGGAATCCCTATCATAAACTTCCTTCCCATTCTGAATTTTTTCCCTTTTCCCACTTCTTTGCTCCCCCCATGAGCTTATTGTAGGATCTAGTGAAGAAACAGCAAAAGGATGTGCTCAGAAACATCAAAGAAATGATGAAGCAAACCTTCCATATGATTGGGAAAGTCATGTTAGAGTCCAGCCTATGTTTTACCAAAACTTCTTGTTTTCTTCAGTAGATTTTCTGCTTGCACCAGTGCAAGCACATTACAATATACAGTAGTGCAAGCAAAATAGTGCAAGTAGAATAGTGCAAGTAGAGCAGCGCAATATAGGCAGTGCAAGCAGATCAGTACAAGCACGCACCTTGTCAAAGATATAATGCATTTTGTTCTTTCCATGCAATATAGCGTGCGTCATAAAGAAGTGGTTATTATGAAAATTTAAAAGAAGTATTTTCATTCGATTGTTAAGTACTTTATGTTATCATGTATTAATTAGGGAGAAAATTATTTAAGTACAAAGTGTTTATGGTTAGAAATCGTGATCATTTTAATGAATGCTAAAGGTATTTTTTAATGAATTATGAAGATGATGTGGATTATGTAACCATTGCTTGGCTATGATTACACCCCTTGCGAAATGATCCTTTATGTCCTCCATTTGAAATCATTACCTTACCCAGCCATTAAATCACTGCTGCAAAGTACCCCTAATCCATCTGGCACACCTTTCAAAGGATGCTACATGTCCATGGCAATTTAAGGGATGTATTAAGTGATAATTTAAATGATTGGATGGTGAGTTGGAAAAGGGTGGTGGATGGTTGGGCCCCTATCCATAAGAATTCGTCTTCCTTGTTTGTTTCATGCAGAAGAGAGTTGGATTGTTCATAGTTGTTAAGCAACGATGCCACCCATTAGAAGTGAGTCGTCGTCCCTTAGGAAAGTAGAGAAAACTGTCGAATACTGCAATAGTCTTGCACTATTGCAGGAATCAGGGTTTCTTCAGTTTTTATAGAGGTTTGATGGGCACGATAGGGAGGTGGCCCTGCAATTTGCCAAGAGTTTTAAGGATGGCCGAGTCAAAATTGGCCCCTTGAGGTTCAAGGTCACAGAAGAATTCATCGCAGAGGCCACAGGGTTAGAGAACATTGGCGAGCAATGGTTCAAGAATCAGAAGTTAGAGAATAAGTGGTGGCACTGATTTGTCGTTGACAAGAAAATGCAGGTGAATTGGAAGAACGACATCCCCCGCAGCACCCTGCTGGATCAATGGCGAGATCTCCTTTATATTTTGCAGAAGTTTTTGACCTGCGAGGGACACTATTCCTTCACATTTGTTTACCATTTCAGAATATTGCTACATTTCGAAGTGGGCCGACACCTCTGGTGGAAAATCAATTTCCCCCACTTCTTGCTCAAGAGTTTAGAGAGGATGGCCAAGGGCGTGCAAACTGTACGAGAAGACCAGGCTGACCGAAAATTATACCATCACGGGTTAATCAAGATCTTGGTCAAGAAGGAGTTGGAAGCCAAAGGCATGACCTAGGTAGCATTATTAGAGTAGTTACACAAAGAGACACCCACCGGGAAAAGGACAAAAGACCCTGCTAGTCCAAGTACAAGCAGGGGTCCGGTTAAAAACAACGTGGGAGGTTCTTCTCGCACTGGTACAAAAAGAAAGAGACCCATAGAGACAGTAGAAGAGGAAGCCCCATCTCCGACGGAGAAGGCAACCAACACCTCTGTTGAGAAGAACCCCTCCCCTCAAACTACCTCTCCAGTGCATACAAGTGCCTCTGAAGGGCATAATTTTTCAGTCCTTGCGGACACAGCGATCCACTCCAAAGAAACAAAATTTGAAGAAATAGAAGATGATGCCTTGCTGGCTAATTTTATCTGGAAACCTCAGAAGAAGAAAGAAGAATCGAGTGCAAGCAAGAATTTGGTTGAAGGGTCAGATGTTGATATGGCGCAGTCCCCATTTCGACAAGGTACTGAATCCCCTGCCACAACAGTTAAAGAGAAGGAAGCACAGGGTACTGAATCCCCTACCACAGCAGTTAAAGAGAAGGAGGCATAGGGTACTGAAATGCCTCCACCCGACAAGTCGGAGACACAAGTCTCTCATCTTAGTAGTCGTATAGCCGAGCTGGAACACCAAGTTCGGGATTTAGAAGAGCTTATGGTTAAAGAGCAGGATGATAAGCAACATAGTAAGGAAGAATTGACCGCGGAGGTCAAGAGGCAGAAAAGAGAAGTCAGGGTGTGGAAGTATCGAGCTTTGCAGTGTTTTAAGTGTCTCAAGAAGGCGACAAAGAAATTGAAGATCAAAGAGAAGAAGTCCAAAACAGTGCAGGTTGGCATCAATATTACAGTACAGGATTGAAGTGAAGCACCCAAATTTTTGAGTTTTTTTGAAACAAGTAAAAAGTTGTGTGAGGACACACAACAACTTAGGGATGGGAGGATGTTAGTCCCCTAAATTGTCCCCATTCTTGTCCTTTTTCCCTTTATAAACCACAACTATTTACCTATGTTTTACCCTTTTCACATACCCTCATCCTGCACTAGTCCAAGCATGGTGATATATTTCACATGTACTTTATTTTTCATATTTTATTTCAATTTAGCATTTAATTAATTATTTAATTTAGATTTCTTACTTTTAATGCACTTTTGTAACTTATCCTTATCTCCGATAAATACTTGGTAAATAAAGCCACTTAACATGACTGTTGATTTAAGTGCAGGATCGGATCTCGCACTATTTCCAGCGCAGCGAATCCGCACAACAGATCCGGACTTCCCTAACCACCACCACATTTTGTGCATCATTGGCCACGAAGACCAGATTAGCCAAAGACAAGACTGAAGTTGCAGATTTCTTGAACGGAAGCTGAAGATTTGGCCCATGACCAGCAAGTTCAATTGTCTATATTTAAAAGCCGAGAGGCTAAAATCTACATTTTGTTATGTAAACAGTTGGCCGAATGGCTTGGACTAAGTTTAGTAGTTACGACCTTGGGCTGATGGTCTATAAATAACAAAATGTAAATAGAATTAAGAGATTAGCAGATAGACGAGATAACAGCATTGTGTTCCAGGCGTATTGTATATTTTTTTTATCGCCCAAATCTGGGCTAGACTCTGTATTCCATGATGTACTTTGCCTTTGTGAATTAATAGAAAGAAGGAGCTCTGCCTCATGCTTTTTCAAATCTTATCTGTTCTTTTAAGCCAATGAGTCTGATCTGAATTACTGAGTAGCATCGTTTCTTAGACGGGAAATGAGCTAGTTGGCTAGGGCCCAGCCAACCCAGCTCGTTTACCCTATTTTCGGTTTCGTATTTATTTATGTGTTCTTATTGTTAAAGTGTGATTTAATTGAATTCTATTTCCATGCACATATATTCCTGCCAAAGTGTGAGCGGATCCGTCGTGTGAATTAGTTAGATTTACTTTCTTGCAATTTCCTTTCATGTAATTTATTTCAGTTGGTTTTCCCCCTGGTCCAAGCAGGAGAAATGAACCTACACCAGTGCACGTTGGTGTGATTAATCATTTCCTACAATTTCCTTTCATGTTATTTATTTCAGTTCGTTTTCCCCGCCTGGTCCAAGCAAGAGAAATGAACCTGCACCAATGCACGTTGGTGTGATTAATCCTTTTCTACAATTTGCTTTCATGCGATTTATTTTAGTTGGTTTTCCTCGCCTGGTCCAAGCAGGAGAAATGAACATGCATTAGTGCACATTGGTGTGTTTCTGCAAGTATTTCTAGTCTCTTTCATGCAATGTTTCTTTTCTATTCTCCTAAGTAATATATATAAGCAGATGGCAGGTTGATTCTTTAGTAGTTGTTTCCAGTTATGGTTATTTACTTTTATTTTACATACAGTTAAGATTGGAAACATCTACATGTGCAAATTATTTCTGCAATTAAGTTTCATTTGCAATAGTTAACGCTTATTTTGAGAACCGATAACGAAGTGCAAGGAACTCTGCTCAGGTGCAAGAATTGGTTTCTTGTCACAAGATCCGAGTGCTCAGAACCCTTGAGGTTCAAGCCCTTGCATGAAGTCAAGAATCTTTGGTAAGACACAACTTATACCTCTTGCATAAATCTTTGCACTTGCACTAGTGCAAGCAGATTACGATAAGTGCAGGACTGACTAGTGCAAGAAGGAAATATTTAAGAAAGCAGGTTTAAGGGCCACTTTATGAGACTGCTAAAGTGTTTCTACTAAAGAGAAATATAAGCATATACTCAGTGATTAAACATTGATCAGTTGGAGTGATTGTCTTTTTATTTTGATTCCTTTGCAAATGCATTCTTTCTTGTTCCAGCACTAGATTACTTTGATGATTCAGTTGTCTTTTACTCTTTCCAATTCAATTCTACAAGTTCCCATTTAAGAAGGTAGGAATTTACATCAGAAAGGTTCATACCATCTCTGGCATTGCCTGTGCTTCGTCTCTAAGTTTACGAATCCCCGGGTTGAGAATTAAGTGTTGAAGAGTTGCTTAAGTGCAATTCCTGCACCCAACAAGATGCATGGTACTCCTCAGATGAGTTGAGAGGTGTAGCATCACTTGCTTCGACAGAAAATAATGGTCCACAACTAAGTCCTAGAAGGAAAGTAGACGAAATGGTAATTGATGACTATGGTCCTGTAATATGAAAAATTTTAACTATATCAATAAGAAGTCTGACCATTAGAGAATTCCTTCAACAAACATCACGAAATTATTCAGACATACCTATTGTTTGGCATAATGAAGATGAACAAAGAAATCAACCAAAAATTGAAAATACTGACGAGAATCAACCAAACAATAAGAATAAACAAATTGAACAAGTACTTCTCCAACTCAAAAATCTCACGATTGTACCCCCTGTCGCAATTAGTATCCATCAAAGGAGTCGAAAGTACAAATCCATCCAGCAAAGAGTCATGAACTGAAATAAGTCGGTTTACCAAATATATAGATAGAGCATGCCAGACCGACAATTCATTTCCAGAAGACAATATTGATAAGCAAGAAAACATCACACCTTTGAGTATTCGACCCACCATCGATCCTACTATCAATGATCAGTCAAGTAATATTCAAATATCTAAAACTCCAAAATGTCTAATAAGTAAAATGGGATTAAATCACATACCCATCTATGAGGGATATGAAGATCCTAAAAAGAAATGGTTTGTCTATGAGAAAATTTGGTCTACAAATGGCATCGTCGATGAGGATAAATAGATGGCACAATGTTTGGTCAATTTAGAGTGACCTAAATTGCTATATTAATTGTCAATCCGGGAGGCGTAAACTGCTAAAGTGAGGTGCACTATATATGCAAGATAACCGATTTCTTACATTTTGTCGTTTTTGATTTTTGGTTTGTTTTTGGGTTTATCTTTTGTTGATTCCTTAATGTGAGATGGAAATTCTAAAAGTCAAGTATGGATATAAGTATTCAAGGCAATGGTGACCTTTAAAATGATTTCCAAACTTCAAAGTTTTCAAAAAGGTTTTAAAACTTGCAATGATGAAATCAATTCCTAAGAGAAAATAAAAATGTACCAATATTCTAATTAAGCCAAATAGTGAGCTAGTGACTATGAAACCCAGTATCCTTGCTGCTATATAAAAAGAAACTGAACTCAAAGAAATTCAAAAACTGCAAGCAAAGTAAACTAAAATCATATTACATCAACTCATATTCTGACCCTCACCATTTGACTCAATCTGGCTTTAGGAGGTAATCATAAATAAAATGAGCAATCGGATATCTAATTTGCATAAAATGAAACTAATATTAAACTACACACTCATACTCCAATCCCTCACCATTTGACTCGCTCTGGCTATAGGAGGTAACTGAAAATGACATGAGCAATTCAATAACTAACTGGCAGAAAAATAAACTAATATCAAACTACGCATTCATACTTCAATCCCTCACCATTTGACTCGCTCTGGCTATAGGAGGTAACTAAAAATGACATGAGTAATCTAATATATATCTTGCATAAAGGTAAATGAACAAAACTGAAAGAAATAAACAGTGTTGGAATTAGAACTAAGAAAATAAATCAGCAGAAGGACAAGATAATTCCATGTCAGTAGTCATTATAAAGCTATGTGCAAATGCCCGAGCTGCCTATTAGAACCTCAGATAAAGACACTGATCAGTTAACAGCATTAGAAAGCATAAAAACTATGGACAGCAATCAACATGAATACCATAAGAAGTGTAATATATACAAGTAAACAATTATGGAATCAGTAACATAAAGGAATAAAGCATGAAACTATACGGCAATTACAAAACCTTGGTGTGTACAGGGGCCCTCTGCACAACCTCAGCCAATCAGCAATCAACCATGAATTGAACTTATAAATAGTGTCTTCTCATGTATTAAAATGCAGTCATAACATAAGGATAAATTCACAGTACAGTGGGCTCGTAAACAATCAAAATTACATTCAAAAAGCTAGCTAATATGCATATGAGAATGCTTTATTTATAACAAAGGATGACATAACCACTTTCGTAAAATCTGCGCTGATAAAAAGACACGTGAATAACCACGTCCAGAAATCTAGCATTATGGTAGCCGTGAAAATTAAATCCAAGGAGCGTGGCTGTTAGATTCGGTTCATGGACCAGTCCACAGGTGTTAACACGTCTCCTGAGATTTAGGAATTTTCCACGCAAGTCTTCACGTGGTCAAAAACAGAGTTCTGCCACTATAAAACTCTTAGGTTGACCACCGCTTGACTGTCTTTGACCACGGCTAGATCATGAAAATATTATGAAGATAATGTATTGTATTGTATCTTATTACAGGTCTTCTCCCAGCTTGAAAGAACTTCAGATCCTCATAATAAAGCATTTCACCTGACATCAAAAGATTAACGACCTCATGCTTTAGGGGGCAACTGTTATAGACATTTTTGGGCACTACAACCCCAAACATGAAATGTCCATAAACCAAGGGCTCGTAAGTCCCTAAAAGTGTTGTTCTAACCCCTAAAGGAACAAGGTCAACTGATTACAGCTTCTCCCAGAAGTTCTCCATGAAAAACTGCTCAGAATTGGTCAAAACAGGATCATTTCAGCTGCTCCATAGGCAAAGTGCGTTGCATCTCACCTAAATACACTGTATGGGTGCGTTGCATTTCAAAAAGCCCTTCTATGGGGTGCAATGGGCGAGAAGTGACAAATGGCAGTGTCATTCCGTGAGGTGGAGAGGCATGGAAACTTCCAGAAACTTCTCCCGTGACACTTGCCTCTCTGAATTCGACCAAGGATGAGTAAGAGATCATCAATCTCCAAGTGGAAGCAAGAACTATCAGAGGGAAGACACTAATCAAATCACAAGCTGACTCATCTCCCTTACAGATATCTATATATGGATCCCTCATCCCAGAGATCCAGGGGCTGGAATTTTGCATATTGTAAGGAATTGCTGTTGGTTTCTTGAGACAACATCAGATTGTTGGGTGATCTAAGCTTTGTATGAGGTGAAGAGGGGCTTCCTTGCTGAGGGGATGATGCTGGGTCAGAACAACTAGTTGTAGCTCCCTTGGCTCTTTCTTGCTTATCAATAAAAGCTATTCAAGTTTTCCTCCATACTCTTGTGTCATTTATGTTTCCTGCATTTACATGGTCAATTTACATCTGATCCTAGATTGTTTATGATTATAGATCCATGTTCTTATATAGTTCTATGCTACTGTGATCTTACAGGTACTCTTTAAAGCTGGGCATGCAAGGGAACAAGTAGTGAAAGACTATCAAGAAAGAGAGGAAACGAACTAGGAGATTAGCGCAAGACAAAGGTTGGTCTTCTTTGTTCTTCTCTCATCTATACTTCATAAAGGAAAAATGAAAGTAGCTTTACTTTGTTTGTTTCTAAGGTAGCTATCACACCTTAGTGGGATAAGCAGTTCTGTGTAGACACTTTTCCCTGTAACAAAATGGCGACTCCGCTGGGGACGAATTAGTTTGTTTGTTTATCTTCCTTGTTTTCTATTTTATAAACTTACAAACGGAGCCTGAAGTCGAGCCAGGTAGCTTTCGAACTGCATTTGCTATGCAAATGCAAAGTAGATAAATGCCGCTTCAGTCAATCTCCGGGATTGGTTTATAAATTAAACAACTGATTTACAAACTCTCTGATTACCCTTGTGATAGCTCTTAGATCCTCCTTAGATCTACCCCTGATTGTTGCATTACTGATTACCATTTGCTCGGCCAAAACCCATGAACTGAACTGCAAACTGTGACCCGGAACCCAAGCAAAGTCTCGTCTCTTGCCCAGTGCAGGTATTGTTCTGTGAATCTGAAATTCAGCACACTTCCCGAGTGTAGTAGGTGCGCTGCATTTCAAATTCCTTGTGTTACAGGTGCGCTGATCAGACTAGGCATTGTTCAGTTTTGGTTCCTGTGATTCATTCTTTCCAGTTCTATTCATGAATTTTGCTGCCTGTGATCAGTATATCTTTGTTTGAAACCCCTTTTCCTTTCTGTTATTCCACCTCCTTTGTACAAAAGAACTGTAAATGTTTTTGTGTATTTGTTGAGTCATTTTCAGTTCTCCTTTGCAAAAGTAACGTAATCGTACTGTCGTCCTTTGATTTGAAAGCATCGCAAGTGTCGTTTGCAGGCATAGGAAAGAGTTTGGTTGCTGTAGATAGTTGATTATCCTGTTACTATTGTATTTGGTCTGAATTTGTAATTTTTCTAGTGTCGAAAGCAAGTATTCGTTTCCAAATCGTAAAGTGTTGTGATTGTCTCCATTTTTTATTTCAAAAAGAAACTTGTTGGTAATTGTCGCTTGAAAAGTAATTCAGATTTGTGCATTAGCTTTCTTTTCTCCATTCACATACTAAGAAAGCCAAAAACAAATACATGCATGTGCATTTTCATTTAGACTGTTTGATTGGTTCGATTTAGGAAAGTGCATTTAGAGTGTGCTCTTTGATCTTCGTGAAAGAATATTGTCTCTCTTTCCTTAGTAGCTAGGATTTTCATTGCACAAAGAAGGTAAAAGAATGTTTATCATCTTATATTGCATTTTAGGAATTACATATCTACATCTCGTGGTGAACCTGAAAGGAAAAATTCATAAACAAGATCAACTATAAAATAAATTCAATTAATCTAACAACGCTTTGGAACCTAACGCACAACATTTAGAAGTCTAGGCTAGAGACGTATTTCGGCATCGTAAAGACTGGTAACTGTTGTTCTCACTGATGGTTGGGTGATTCCTCCACTTTGAGACAATAAGTTCCAGTACGGACTTGTGCTCCCATGTACCGTCAAGTATATTTTGGGAGACCACAATAGGCTTAATCCTTTATCCATAGGAAGCCATGTCTGCCACCCTATCGATCGCAATGCACTGAACACAGCATTCGGGAAGATTGACTACGGTACCGTAAAAGGTATTCTGCAGTTTTGCGATTGGTTTGGTAATCCCTCTACCTAGATTTCCAGAGCAGTCCCTTTCATTCCTTTTCAGACTCCTTAACGGAAAAGGTCCATCTAAGCACTTGTCACTTCAGGCTCATTAAAAATCGAAGGTGACTAGAGTCATCTTTTGTTTTTTCTCGACTCTTAAAAATTGAAAAAACAAGTTGTGCCAAAACGTCTAAAATTTATTTTAAACGGAATAATCATCACCCTTTCCTACGTTGATCTTAGGTTGAGAAAATGGAACCCACCAACCAAGGAATTCCCCTTGGAGGAAATCCTAGTCCCTTCTCCTCTTGGGGAGATGTTGGTGCACCCCATATGGCCACATTGTCGCTTCCGGGATTGACAATCGGCTTGCCCGTATGGCTCTTCTCAACCTCTGTCATTCATAACACCGCAATTCCTGAACAGTCGAGTCAGCAACTAGACGAATCCATAGTTATCCACCAACCTTCTACTTCCTCCAATTCTTGCTCTCCTCCTTCTTCTTCGCTTGATGGGGTTGGTAAAGCCAAAAATAAAGTACCTGAGAAGAAGAAGGAAAAGAAGAAGAAAGAGAAGAAGAAGAAGGAGCCAAAAGCGAAAGGGGGCAACCAAGCGTCGTCTAGCGAAAATCCACACACTACACCGACCAGGCCTAAATTGCCATGTGTCATTTGCAAAGGAGACCACTATCATAGAGATTGTCCTTAAATCCCTCGGATCTTAAGGAACTGGTCTCCTCATTTGCACAACCCGGTGTCGTCAACCTCTGATGATCATGTTGAAAGCACACCATCGACTAGTGAAAGTGAAGCCCCAGGAAAAAAAGGAAAATATAGATTTCCTTGTAAACTGTGCGAAGGTGACCATGTCGTCCATCGTTGTCCCTTCTTAGACGAGAATAAAAGAGTTTTGGCCGATCGTCCGATTTCACCGTTACGGCTTCCTCCTGGATATAAAAAACTCTTGCCGAGTCCGTCACTAGTTGAAAAGCCGGCTGACCCGCCCAGGTGGTCGACCGAAGCATCTATCATTGAAGACAAACCATCTGAACCCATACCAGATGAAAGTCAAAAGGTCGAGGTGGCAGTTGACCTGGTCTTGCCTTCAGAGGTTCCATCTTCAGATGATACAGTCACAGAAGAGAACAAGGATGACACCGTCCAAATTCTTTTCGTAAGCATAGACTCCGATGAACATGGGGGTAATTTACCCATTCCTTTACCACAGGAAGGAAGTTCATCAGAGTCGTACCCGGCCATCTATTCGGTCCCACCTCCAAGCAACCTAGTTGTCTCCTTCGACTGGAATCAACTAGGCAGACCCCGTTTACCAGCTAGTGTACCATTCCGAATTCTTGCTCAAGTATATAGAATGGTTATGGTCGGTACCATCATAGATGAAGGGGCTTTTGTGAGTATCCTTTCCTCGACTGCTTGGAAAGTGCTTGGTTCGCCATCGCTTTTGCCTGAGATGAGAAATCTAACAGGCTTTGACAAAGGAACCAGTCGACCGTTAGGGATCCTTTCCAATGTGCCCATAACATTGAGAGGGAAAACCGTTCACATGAATGTAATGGTAGTTCAAGGACCCTTGGATTATAATCTACTCCTTGGACGAGACTATATTTATTGCATGGGAGCCATTGTCTCATCACTCTTTAGAGTGATGTGTTTTCCGCACGAAGGAAGAGTGGTCAAGCTCGTAGACCAATTTTCATTTCCCGGATCACACAGAGCAAATAGTCATATGCCATCCCTGAATGGCCTTTTCACACAAGGAATGTCTCATCAATCTCTAGTCCGTCCACCTGATGAGTGTGAGTGATTCGTGAGACATGACTGAAACCCAGGGGGCATGCACCCTGGTCTGCTTCGGCAGGAAAACTTCGGGTATAGGATAGGTTTCCGCGAGAGATATATGACTGGTCTGTACTCCCGTCCGTGATTGGAAGAGGGAGTTATTCTGGAACAAGATTCTCTTGTCAAAGTTATGTGAGTGGAGTAGCCTCCTCCACTCACCTTTGTCTATTTCGGTAGACATCGCCGAAGAAGTGTTTTGTTTGCGCTGTGAACAAAACAATCTTTGGTAACCTGAAAGAGGATTACCTCTCCTGATAAAACAAATGTTTTGTTGGTGATTTGAAGGGTGACCTTGAAACTCTGTTTTATACCTGGGGGCATGCAAACCTTTTGGCGTGCAAGCAAAGAGCGATCATTTATCTGTTTTTTGGATTGGTCGTTTCCTAACTTGCATAAAGAAAGGATGTGGGGCAAAACTCTAAAAATTGCCGTTTTAAATGGGACATTCTTATTATACGACTGGATTAATCGAGCAGTGTTACCGCAAGGTTCAAGCTCGTTAAAAAATAAACCCGCATCGAGCAGTTTTAGCACATAGTTCAAGCTTGTTAAAAATAAACATAAGCCATGAGCAAATGTTTCCCCCCGCGTTTAAGCTCATTAAAAAATGAACTACTTCCCGGTAAATAACCATCGTGAATGTAGTACTTCAGCCTTTAAAAGCCTTGGTCGTGTTCTCATCATCACCTCCACTCCGTATTGGCCGATCATTCACCTCCATTTGATTGTTTACCCCTTTTGAAGAACAGCTGCGAAGAGTGATCTCACCAGCCATCCTTATAACACTGTCGTGATTGGAACATTCCAAACCTTACTTGGAATCAGCTGCTACCCAATTTTATCACTCATTCCTCAAAATACGAGTCTCCTTTAAGCTCTTTTCAACTGGCTCATAAAATATGAAAAGATTGCCGAGCCATTAGCCTCTCCAGCTCGTTAAAGGGACCGGAAGTGCTATCCCTCCTCTAAATTTTAATCTTTTTGGACCTGAGGGATTATTACACAAAAAGATCGAGCGCTTGTTTTGTTCGGCTCGTTAAAAGTATCGAAAATTCATCCCTTCTGTATTGTTTTATACTTTTTCGGACTTAAGGGATTAGATGACGAAAAAGGAATTTTGGAGTTTCCTTTACGTTCCTTTTCAGACTCTCTAAAATTGAAAAGGACTGAGTTATCTTTGTCGTTAAACTCGTTAAAACTTAATAGCGACAAACTTGTCCATAGCAGACAAGAACGAGTTTCACTATCGCTAGGCTCGTTAAAACATAGCGATGGGTTTGCCTGAAGGGAAAATTATAGAACAAGCATATGTTATCCTCCTCAAGCTTGAAAAAATTAAAGAGGTACTGGTCAGCAACAACTGGGGAAAATTGGGAAGAAAACTTGAAGAAACTTTGTTGGTAGCAAGTCGCTCTTGAACATGACACTTTCACTCCGCATCCAAGTCGGGTTGGGTTGTTTCATTCACCGGTCACATCACCATGGTCCCATCACACCATCCATAGTTGGGGTAATGCTACCAATCCATCATGTCAGTGTCGCCGATATGTTCAAGAGAAGTCATTCAGGGAATTCACCTGTGTCTCACCCACTACGATACATTTACACTCCATTCTTTAATGACCGCCACCCTGAACCGTATGTCATCAGATTGTTTTCACCTCCATTAAAATCATTTGCTCCGTTCTATGTCATTGATGTGGGATTCATTAAGGCCCTCCTATGACGGATCGCTTCTTGTCGATATCAGCTCATTATCCAAGAAGTTGATCTAGGAACACCCCGTTCAGTACTTTGAAGCTTGCATGCCTCAATGGCAAGTTTCTCACTTCCGGCGACAAGTTTACATCAATGGCCTTCGACCGAAAGATTTTGCGTGGTGTTCGACGCCAAGTCATTTATTCACACCACGTGAATTGAATTGTAGTACCTTGAGGGTCCTTATCATTATCGGTGATTCCTCTCGTGCCTGTTAATAGCTTACATCATTGGCTGGTAATCAGGCGATGTCTTTCCATGTTCGACTTCAGAACATCTCTCACATGGATAGACTTGTACTTAGAGTGAAGATCGAACGAGATTGAAGACCTCGGATCTAGTTTCATCCATCCGGGCTGCAATATATATTCAGGGAAATAAAGACATCAAATGTACATCATTGCTGCACAGATAATCATCCAATCAAAGGGATGATGGCTCTACCAGAATCATTAGTCTACACTCAGACGATTATCTATCCTATGTACATGAAAATGAATTTATAAAGCTGAGCATGGGGATGCCTGCCTCAGCTAGATCATGAAAATATTATGAAGATAATGTATTGTATTGTATCTTATTACAGGTCTCCTCCCAGCTTGAAAGAACTTCGGATCCTCATAATAAAGCATTTCACCTGACATCAAAAGATTAACGACCTCATGCTTTAGGGGGCAACTGTTATAGACATTTTTGGGCACTACAACCCCAAACATGAAATGTCCATAAACCAAGGGCTCCTAAGTCCCTAAAAGTGTTGTTCTAACCCCTAAAGGAACAAGGTCAACTGATTACAGCTTCTCCCACAAGTTCTCCTTGAAAAACTGCTCAGAACTGGTCAAAACAGGATCGTTTCAGCTGCTCCATAGGCAAAGTGCGTTGCATCTCACCTAAATACATTGTATGGGTGCGTTTCATTTCAAAAATCCCTTCTATGGGGTGCGATGGGTGAGAAGTGACAAATGGCAGTGTCATTCTGCGAGGTGGAGAGGCATGGAAACTTCCAGAAACTTCTCCTGTGACACTTGCCTCTCTGAATTCGACCAAGGATGAGTAAGAGATCATCAATATCCAAGTGGAAGTAAGAACTATCAGAGGGAAGACACTAATCAAATCATAAGCTGACTCATCTCCCTTACAGATATCTATATATGGATCCCTCATCCCAGAGATCCAGGGGCTGGAATTTTGCATATTGTAAGGACTTGTTATTGGTTTCTTGAGACAACATCAGATTGTTGGGTGATCTAAGCTTTGTATGAGGTGAAGAGGGGCTTCCTTGTTGAGGGGATGATGCTGGGTCAAAACAACTGGTTGTAACTCCCTTGGCTCTTTCTTGTTTATCAATAAAAGCTATTCAAGTTTTCCTCCATACTCTTGTGTCATTTATGTTTCCTGCATTTGTATGGTCAATTTACATCTGATCCTAGATTGTTTATGATTATAGATCCATGTTCTTGTATAGCGTTATGCTACTGTGATCTTACAGGTACTCTGTGAAGCTGGGTGTGCAAGGGAACTAGTAGCGAAAGACTATCAAGAGAGAGAGGAATCGAACTAGGAGATTAGCGCAAGAGAGAGGTTGGTCTTCTTTGTTCTTCTCTCATCTATACTTCATAAAGGAAAAATGAAAGTAGCTTTACTTTGTTTGTTTCTAAGGTATCTATCACACCTTAGTGGGATAAGAAATTCTGTGTAGACACTTTTCCCTATAACAAAATGGCGACTCTATTGGGGTTGAATTAGTTTGTTTGTTTATCTTCCTTGTTGTCTATTTTATAAACTTACAGACGGAGCCTGAAGTCGAGCCAGGTAGCTTTCGAACTACATTTGCTATGCAAATTCAAAGTAGATAAATGCCGCTTCAGTCAATCTCCGGGATTGGTTTATAAATTAAACAAATGATTTATAAACTCTCTGATTGCCCTTGTGATAGCTCTTAGATCCTCCTTAGATCTACCCCTGATTGTTGCATTACTGATTACCATTTGCTCGGCCAAAACCCATGAACTGAACTGCAAACTGTGACCTGGAACCCAAGCAAAGTCTCGTCTCTTGCCCAGCGCAGGTACTGTTCTGTGAATCTGAAATTCAGCACACTTCCCGAGTGTAGTAGGTGCGCTGCATTTCAAATTCCTTGTGTTACAGGTGCGCTAATCAGACTAGGCATTGTTCAGTTTTGGTTCCTGTGATTCATTCTTTCCAGTTCTATTCATGAATTTTGCTGCCTGTGATCAGTATATCTCTGTTTGAAACCCCTTTTCCTTGCTGTTATTCCGCCTCCTTTGTACAAAAGAACTGTAAATGTTTTTTTGTATTTGTTGAGTCATTTTCAGTTCTCCTTTGCAAAAGTAACGTAATCGTATTGTCGTCCTTTGATTTGAAAGCGTCGCAAGTGTCGTTTTCAGGCATAGGAAAGAGTTTGGTTGCTGTAGATAGTCGATTATCCTTTTACTATTGTATTTGGTCTGAATTTGTAATTTTTCTAGTGTCGAAAGCAAGTATTCGTTTCCAAATCGTAAAGTGTTGTGATTGTCTCCATTTTTGATTTCGAAAAGAAACTTGTTGGTAATTGTCGCTTGAAAAGTAATTCAGATTTATGCATTAGCTTTCTTTTCTCCATTCACATACTAAGAAAGCTGAAAACAAATACATGCATGTGCATTTGCATTTAGACTGTTTGATTGGTTCGATTTAGGAAAGTGCATTTAGAGTGTGCTCTTTGCTCTTTGTGAAAGAATACTGTCTCTCTTTCCTTAGTAGCTAGGATTTTCATTTCACAAAGAAGGTAAAAGACTGTTTATCATCTTAGATTGCATTTTAGGAATTACATATCTACATCTCACGATGAACCTGAACGGCAAACTTCATAAACAAGATCAACTATAAAATAAATTCAATTAATCTAACAACGCTTTGGAACCTAAAGCACAACATTTAGAAGTCTAGGCTAGAGACGTATTCCGGCATCGTAAAGCCTGGTAACTGTTGTTCTCACTGATGGTTGGGTGATTCCTCCACTTTGAGACAATAAGTGTTAGTACGGCCTTGTGCTCCCACGTACCGTCAAGCATATTTTGGGAGACCACAATAGGCTTAATCCTTTATCCATAGGAAGCCATGTCTGCCACCCTATCGATCGCAATGCACCGAACACAGCATTCGGGAAGATTGACTGCCATACCGTAAAAGGTATTTTGCAGTTTTGCGATTGGTTTGGTAATCCCTTTACCTAGATTTCCAGAGCAGTCCCTTTCGTTCCTTTTCAGACTCCTTAACGGAAAAGTTCCATTTGAGCACTTGTCACTTCAGGCTCATTAAAAATCGAAGGCGACTAGAGTCATCTTTTGTTTTTTCTCGACTCTTAAAAATTGGAAAAAACAAGTTGTGTCAAAGCGTCTAAAATTTATTTTAAATGGAATAATCATCACCCTTTCCTACGTTGATCTTAGGTTGAGAAAATGGAACCCACCAACCAAGGAATTCCCCTTGGAGGAAATCCTAGTCCCTTCTCCTCTTGGGGAGATGTTGGTGCACCCCATATGGCCACATTGTCGCTTCCAGGATTGACAATCGGCTTGCCCGTATGGCTCTTCTCAACCTCTGTCGTTCATAACACCGCAATTCCTGAACAGTCGAGTCAGCAACTAGACGAATCCAGAGTTACCCACCAACCTTCTACTTCCTCCAATTCTTCCTCTCCTCCTTCTTCTTCGCTTGATGGGGTTGGTAAAGCCAAAAATCAAGTACCTGAGAAGAAGAAGGAAAAGAAGAAGAAAGAGAAGAAGAAGAAGGAGCCAAAAGCGAAAGGGGGCAACCAAGCGTCGTCTAGCGAAAATGCACACACTACACCAACCAGGCCTAAATCGCCATGTGTCATTTGCAAAGGAGACCACTATCATAGAGATTGTCCTTGCATCCATCGGATCTTAAGGGACTGGTCTCCTCGTTTTCACAACCCGGTGTTGTCAACCTCTGATGATCATGTTGAAAGCACACCGTCGACTAGTGAAAGTGAAGCCTCATGACAAAAAGGAAAGTATAGATTTCCTTGTAAACTGTGCGAAGGTGACCATGTCGTCCACTGTTGTCCCTTCTTAGACGAGAATAAAACAGTTTTGGATGATCGTCCAGTTTCACCGTTACGACTTCCTCCTAGATATAGAAAACTCTTGCCGAGTCCATCACTAGTTGAAAAGCCGGCTGACCCACCCAGGTGGTCGGCCGAAGCAACTGTCATTGAAGACAAACCATCTGAACCCATACCAGACGAAAGTCAAAAGGTCGAGGTGGCAGTTGACCCGGTCTTGCCTTCAGAGGTTCCATCTTCAGATGATACAGTCACAGAAGAGAATAAGGATGACACCGTCCAAATTCTTTTCGTAAGCACAGACTCCGATGAACATGGGGGCAATTTACCCATTCCTTTACCACAGGAAGGAAGTTCGTTAGAGTCGTACCCAGCCGTCTATTCGGTCCCACCTCCAAGCAACCTAGTTGTCTCCTTCGACTGGAATCAACTAGGCAGACCCCGTTTACCAGCTAGTGTACCATTCCAAATTATTGCTCAAGTATATAGAATGGTTATGGCCGGTACCATCATAGATGAAGGGGCTTTTGTGAGTATCCTTTCCTCGACTACTTGGAAAGTGCTTGGTTCGCCATCGCTTTTGCCTGAGATAAGAAATCTAACAGGCTTTGACAAAGGAACCAATCGACCATTAGGGATCCTTCCCAATGTGCCCATAACATTGAGAGGGAAAACCGTTCACATGAATGTAATGGTAGTTCAAGGACCCCTGGATTATAATCTACTCCTTGGACGAGACTATATTTATTGCATGGGAGCCATTGTCTCATCACTCTTTAGAGTGATGTGTTTTCCGCACGAAGGAAGAGTGGTCAAGCTCGTAGACCAGCTTTCATTTCCCGGATCACACAGAGAAAATAGTCATATGCCATCCCTGAATGGACTTTTCACACAAGGAATGTATCATCAATCTCCAGTCCGTCCACCTGATGAGCACGAGTGATTCGGGAGACATGACTGAAACCCAGGGGGCATGCACCCTGGTCTGCTTCGGCAGGAAAACTTCGGGTATAGGATAGGTTTCTGCGAGAGATATATGACTAGTATGTACTCCCGTCCGTGATTGGAAGAGGGAGTTATTCTGGAACAAGATTCTCTTGTCAAAGTTATGTGAGTGGAGTAGCCTCCTCCACTCACCTTTGTCTATTTCGGTAGGCATCACCAAAGAAGTGTTTTGTTTGCGCTGTGAACGAAACAATATTTGGTAACCTGAAAGAGGATTACCTCTCCTGATAAAACAAATGTTTTGTTGGTGATTTGAAGGGTGACCTTGAAACTCTGTTTTATACCTGGGGGCATGCAAACCTTTTGGCGTGCAAGCAAAGAGCGATCATTTATCTGTTTTTTGGATTGGTCGTTTCCTAACTTTCATAAAGAAAGGATGTGGGGCAAAACTCTAAAAATTTCCGTTTTAAATGGGACATTCTTATTATATGACTGGATTAATCGAGCAGTGTTACCGCAAGGTTCAAGCTCATTAAAAAATAAACCCGCATCGAGCAGTTTTAGCACATAGTTCAAGCTCGTTAAAAAATAAACATAAGCCATGAGCAAATGTTTCCCCCCGCGTTTAAGCTCATTAAAAAATGAACTATTTCCCGGTAAATAACCATCGTGAATGTAGTACTTCAGCCTTTAAAAGCCTTGGTCGTGTTCTCATCATCACCTCCACTCTGTATTGGCTGATCATTCACCTCCATTTGATTGTTTACCCCTTTTGAAGAACAGCTGCGAAGAGTGATCTCACCAGCCATCCTTGTAACACTGCCGTGATTGGAACATTCCAAACCTTACCTAGAATCAGCTGCTACCCAATTTTATCACTCGTTCCTCAAAATACGAGTCTCCTTTAAGCTCTTTTCAACTGACTCATAAAATATGAAAAGATTGCCGAGCCATTGGCCTCTCCAGCTCGTTAAAGGGACCGGAAGTGCTATCCCTCCTCTAAATTTTAATCTTTTTGGACCTAAGGGATTATTACACAAAAAGATCGAGCGCTTGTTTTGTTCGGCTCGTTAAAAGTATCGAAAATTCATCCCTTCTGTATTGTTTTATACTTTTTCGGACTTAAGGGATTAGATGACGAAAAAGGAATTTTGGAGTTTCCTTTACGTTCCTTTTCAGACTCTCTAAAATTGAAAAGGACCGAGTTATCTTTGTCGTTAAACTCGTTAAAACTTAATAGCAACAAACTTGTCCATAGCAGACAAGAACGAGTTTCACTATCGCTAGGCTCGTTAAAACATAGCGATGGGTTTGCCCGAAGGGAAAATTATAGAACAAGCATATGTTATCCTCCTCAGGCTTGACAAAAATAAAGAGGTACTGGTCAGCAACGACTGGGGAAAATTGGGAAGAAAACTTGAAGAAACCTTGTTGGTAGCAAGTCGCTCTTGAACATGACACTTTCACTCCACATCCAAGTCAGGTTGGGTTGTTTCATTCACTGGTCACATCACCATGGTCCCATCACACCATCCATAGTTGGGGTAATGCTACCAATCCATCATGTCAGTGTCGCCGATATGTTCAAGAGAAGTCATTCAGAGAATTCACCTGTGTCTCACCCGTTACGATACATTTACACTCCATTCTTTCATGACCGCCACCCTGAACCGTATGTCATCAGATCGTTTTCACCTCCATTAAAATCATTTGCTCTATTCTGTGTCATTGATGTGGGATTCATTAAGGCCCTCCTATGACGGATCGCTTCTTGTCGACATCAGCTCATTATCCAAGAAGTTGATCTAGGAACACCCCGTTCAGTACTTTGAAGCTTGCATGCCTCAATGGCAAGTTTCTCACTTCCGGTGACAAGTTTACATCAATGGCCTTCGACCAGAAGATTTTGTGTGGTGTTCGACGCCAAGTCATTTACTCACAACACGTGAAATGTACTGTAGTACCTTGAGGGTCATTATCATTATCGGTGATTCCTCTCGCACCTTTTAATAGCTTACATCATTGGCTGGTAATCAGGCGATGTCTTTCCATGTTCGACTCCAGAACATCTCTCACATGGATAGACTTGTACTTCGAGTGAAGATCGAACGAGATTGAAGACCCCGGATCTAGTTTCATCCATCCGGGCTGCAATATATATTCAGGGAAATAAAGACATCTAATGTACATCATTGCTGCACAGATAATCATCCAATCAAAGGGATGATGGCTCTGCCAGAATCATCAGTCTACACTCAGACGATTATCTGTCCTATGTACATGAAAATGAATTTATAAAGTTGAGCATGGGGATGCCTGCCTCAGCTAGATCATGAAAATATTATGAAGATAATGTATTGTATTGTATCTTATTACAGGTCTCCTCCCAGCTTGAAAGAACTTCAGATCCTCATAATAAAGCATTTCACCTGACATCAAAAGATTAACGACCTCATGCTTTAGGGGGAAATTGTTATAGACATTTTTGGGCACTACAACCCCAAACATGAAATGTCTATAAACCAAGGGCTCCTAAGTCCCTAAAAGTGTTGTTCTAACCCCTAAAGGAACAAGGTCAATTGATTACAACTTCTCCCAGAAGTTCTCCATGAAAAACTGATCAGAACTAGTCAAAACAGGATCATTTCAGCTGCTCCATAGGCAAAGTGCATTGCATCTCACCTAAATACACTGTATGGGTGTGTTGCATTTCAAAAAGCCCTTCTATGGGGTGCGATGGGCGAGAAGTGACAAATGGCAGTGTCATTCCGTGAGGTGGAGAGGCATGGAAACTTCCAGAAACTTCTCATGTGACACTTGCCTCTCTGAATTCGACCAAGGATGAGTAAGAGATCATCAATCTCCAAGTGGAAGCAAGAACTATCATAGGGAAAACACTAATCAAATCACAAGCTGACTCATCTCCATTACAGATATCTATATATGGATCCCTCATCCCAGAGATCCAGTGGCTGGAATTTTGCATATTGTAAGGAATTGTTGGTTTCTTGAGACAACATCAGATTGTTGGGTGATCTAAGCTTTGTATGAGGTGAAGAGGGGCTTCCTTGCTGAGGGGATGATGCTGGGTCAGAACAACTGGTTGTAACTCCCTTGGCTCTTTCTTGTTTATCAATAAAAGCTATTCAAGTTTTCCTCCATACTCTTGTGTCATTTATGTTTCCTGCATTTGTATGGTCAATTTAAATCTGATCCTAGATTTTTTATGATTATAGATCCATGTTCTTGTATAGTGCTATGCTACTGTGATCTTACAGGTACTCTGTGAAGCTGGGCGTGCAAGGGAACAAGTAGCGAAAGACTATCAAGAGAGAGAGGAATCGAACTAGGAGATTAGCGCAAGAGAGAGGTTGGTCTTCTTTGTTCTTCTCTCATCTATACTTCATAAAGGAAAAACGAAAGTAGCTCTACTTTGTTTGTTTCTAAGGTATCTATCACACCTTAGTGGGATAAGCAGTTCTGTGTAGACACTTTTCCCTGTAACAAAATGGCGACTCCGCTGGGGACAAATTAGTTTGTTTGTTTATCTTCCTTGTTGTCTATTTTATAAACTTACAGATGGAGCCTGAAGTCGAGCCAGGTAGCTTTCGAACTGCATTTGCTATGCAAATGCAAAGTAGATAAATGCCGCTTCAGTCAATCTCTGGGATTTGTTTATAAATTAAACAACTGATTTACAAACTCTCTGATTGCCCTTGTGATAGCTCTTAGATCCTCCTTAGATCTACCCCTGATTGTTGCATTACTGATTACCATTTGCTCGGCCAAAACCCATGAATTGAACTACAAACTATGACCCGGAACCCAAGCAAAGTCTCGTCTCTTGCCCAACGCAGGTACTGTTCTGTGAATCTGAAATTCAGCACACTTCCCCAGTGTATTAGGTGCGCTGCATTTCAAATTCCTTGTGTTACAGGTGCGCTGAACAGACTAGGCATTGTTCAGTTTTGGTTCCTGTGATTCCTTATTTCCAGTTCTATTCATGAATTTTGCTGCCTGTGATCAGTATATATCTATTTGAAACCCCTTTTCCTTGCTATTATTCCGCCTCCTTTGTACAAAAGAACTGTAAATGTTTTTGTGTATTTGTTGAGTCATTTTCAGTTCTCCTTTGCAAAAGTAACGTAATCGTACTGTCGTCCTTTGATTTGAAAGCGTCGCAAGTGTCGTTTTCGGGCATAGGAAAGAGTTTGGTTGCTGTAGATAGTCGATTATCCTGTTACTATTGTATTTGGTTTGAATTTTTAATTTTTCTAGTGTCGAAAGCAAGTATTCGTTTCCAAATCGTAAAGTGTTGTGATTGTCTCCATTTTTTATTTTGAAAAGAAACTTGTTGGTAATTGTCGCTTGAAAAGTAATTCATATTTGTGCATTAGCTTTCTTTTCTCCATTCACATACTAAGAAAGCCGAAAACAAATACATGCATGTGCATTTGCATTTAGATTGTTTGATTGGTTCGATTTAGGAAAGTGCATTTAGAGTGTGCTCTTTGCTCTTTGTGAAAGAATATTGTCTCTCTTTCCTTAGTAGCTAGGATTTTCATTGCACAAAGAAGGTAAAAGACTGTTTATCATCTTAGATTGCATTTTAGGAATTACATATCTACATCTCGTGGTGAACCTGAAAGGCAAACTTCATAAACAAGATCAACTATAAAATAAATTCAATTAATCTAAAAACGCTTTGGAACCTAACGCACAACATTTAGAAGTCTAGGCTAGAGACGTATTCCGGCGTCGTAAAGCCTGGTAACTGTTGTTCTCACTGATGGTTGAGTGATTCCTCGACTTTGAGACAATAAGTGTCAGTACGGACTTGTGCTCCCATGTACCGTCAAGTATATTTTGGGAGACCACAATAGGCTTAATCATTTATCCATAGGAAGCCATGTCTGCCACCCTATCGATCGCAATGCACTGAACACAGCATTCGGGAAGATTGACTGCTGTACCATAAAAGGTATTCTGCAGTTTTATGATTGGTTTGGTAATCCCTCTACCTAGATTTCCAGAGCAGTCCCTTTCGTTCCTTTTCAGACTCCTTAACGGAAAAGGTCCATCTGAGCACTTGTCACTTCAGGCTCATTAAAAATCGAAGGCGACTAGAGTCATCTTTTGTTTTTTCTTGACTCTTAAAAATTGAAAAAACAAGTTGTGTCAAAGCGTCTAAAATTTATTTTAAATGGAATAATCATCACCCTTTCCTTTGTTGATCTTAGGTTGAGAAAATGGAACCCACCAACCAAGGAATTCCCCTTGGAGGAAATCCTAGTCCCTTCTCCTCTTGGGGAGATGTTGGTGCACCCCATATGGCCACATTGTCGCTTCCAGGATTGATAATCGGCTTGCCCGTATGGCTCTTCTCAACCTCTGTCGTTCATAACACTGCAATTCCTGAACAGTCGAGTCAGCAACTAGACGAATCCAGAGTTACCCACCAACCTTCTACTTCCTCCAATTCTTCCTCTCCTCCTTCTTCTTCGCTTGATGGGGTTTGTAAAGCCAAAAATCAAGTACCTGAGAAGAAGAAGGAAAAGAAGAAGAAAGAGAAGAAGAAGAAGGAGCCAAAAGCGAAAGGGGGCAACCAAGCGTCGTCTAGCAAAAATCCACACACTACACCGACCAGGCCTAAATCGCCATGTGTCATTTGCAAAGGAGACCATTATCATAGAGATTGTCCTTGCATCCCTCGGATCTTAAGGGACTGGTCTCCTCGTTTGCACAACCTGGTGTTGTCAACCTATGATGATCATGTTGAAAGCACACCGTCGACTAGTGAAAGTGAAGCCCCAGGACAAAGAGGAAAATATAGATTTCCTTGTAAACTGTGCGAAGGTGACCATGCCATCCACCGTTGTCCCTTCTTAGACGAGAATAAAAGAGTTTTGGACGATCGTCCAGTTTCACCGTTAGGACTTCCTCCTGGATATAAAAAACTCTTGCCGAGTCCGTCACTAGTTGAAAAGACAACTGACCCGCCCAGGTGGTCGGCCGAAGCATCTATCATTAAAGACAAACCATCTGAACCCATACCAGACGAAAGTCAAAATGTCGAGGCGGCAGTTGACCCGGTCTTGCCTTCAGAGGTTCCATCTTCAGATGATACAGTCACAGAAGATAACAAGGATGTCACCGTCCAAATTCTTTTCGTAAGCACAGACTCCGATGAACATGGGGGCAATTTACCCATTCCTTTACCACAGGAAGGAAGTTCGTCAGAGTCGTACCTGACCGTCTATTCGGTCCCACCTCCAAGCAACTTAGTTGTCTCCTTCGACTGGAATCAACTAAGCAGACCCCGTTTACCAGCTAGTGTACCATTCTGAATTATTGCTCAAGTATATAGAATGGTTATGGCCGGTACCATCATAGATGAAGGGGCTTTTGTGAGTATCCTTTCCTTGACTTCTTGGAAAGCGCTTGGTTCGCCATCGATTTTGCCTGAGATGAGAAATCTAACAGGCTTTGACAAAGGAACCAGTCGACCGTTAGGGATCCTTCCCAATGTGCCCATAACATTGAGAGGGAAAACCATTCACATGAACGTAATGGTAGTTCAAGGACCCCTGGATTATAATCTACTCCTTGGACGAGACTATATTTATTGCATGGGAGCCATTGTCTCATCACTCTTTAGAGTGATGTGTTTTCCGCACGAAGGAAGAGTGGTCAAGCTCGTAGACCAGCTTTCATTTCCCGGATCACACAGAGAAAATAGTCATATGCCATCCCTGAATGGTCTTTTCACACAAGGAATGTCTCATCAATCTCCAGTCTATCCACCTGATGAGCACGAGTGATTCGGGAGACATGAATGAAACCCAGGGGGTATGCACCCTGGTCTGCTTCGGCAGGAAAACTTCGGGTATAGGATAGGTTTCCGCGAGAGATATATGACTAGTCTGTACTCCCGTCCGTGATTGGAAGAGGGAGTTATTCTGGAACAAGATTCTCTTGTCAAAGTTATGTGAGTGGAGTAGCCTCCTCCACTCACCTTTGTCTATTTCGGTAGGCATTGCCGAAGAAGTTTTTTGTTTGCGCTGTGAACGAAACAATCTTTGGTAAACTGAAAGAGGATTACCTCTCCTAATAAAACAAATGTTTTGTTGGTGATTTGAAGGGTGACCTTGAAACTCTGTTTTATACCTGGGGGCATGCAAACCTTTTGGCGTGCAAGCAAAGAGGGATCATTTATCTGTTTTTTGGATTGGTCGTTTCCTAACTTGCATAAAGAAAGGATGTGGGGCAAAACTCTAAAAATTTTCGTTTTAAATGGGACATTCTTATTATATGACTGGATTAATCGAGCAGTGTTACCGCAAGGTTCAAGCTCGTTAAAAAATAAACCTGCATCGAGCAGTTTTAGCACATAGTTCAAGCTCGTTAAAAAATAAACATAAGCCATGAGCAAATGTTTCCCCCCGTGTTTAAGCTCATTAAAAAATGAACTATTTCCCGGTAAATAACCATCGTGAATGTAGTACTTCAGCCTTTAAAATCCTTGGTCGTGTTCTCATCATCACCTCCACTCTGTATTGGCTGATCATTCACCTCCATTTGATTGTTTACCCCTTTTGAAGAATAGCTGCGAAGAGTGATCTCACCAGCCATCCTTGTAACACTGTCGTGATTGGAACATTCCAAACCTTACCTGGAATCAACTGCTACCCAATTTTATCACTCGTTCCTCAAAATACGAGCCTCCTTTAAGCTCTTTTGAACTGACTCATAAAATATGAAAAGATTGCCGAGCCATTGGCCTCTCCAGCTCGTTAAAGGGACCGGAAGTGCTATCCCTCCTCTAAATTTTAATCTTTTTGGACTTGAGGGATTATTACACAAAAAGATCGAGCGCTTGTTTTGTTTGGCTCGTTAATAGTATCGAAAATTCATCCCTTCTGTATTGTTTTACACTTTTTCGGACTTAAGGGATTAGATGACGAAAAACGAATTTTGGAGTTTCCTTTACATTCCTTTTCAGACTCTCTAAAATTGAAAAGGACCGAGTTATCTTTGTCGTTAAACTCGTTAAAACTTAATAGCGACAAACTTGTCCATAGCAGACAAGAACGAGTTTCACTATCGCTAGGCTCGTTAAAACATAGCGATGGGTTTTCCCGAAGGGAAAATTATAGAACAAGCATATGTTATCCTCCTCAAGCTTGACCAAAATAAAGAGGTACTGGTCAGCAACGACTGGGGAAAATTGGGAAGAAAACTTGAAGAAACTTTGTTGGTAGCAAGTCGCTCTTGAACATGACACTTTCACTCCGCATCCAAGTCGGGTTGGGTTGTTTCATTCACCAGTCACATCACCATGGTCCCATCACACCATCAACAGTTGGGGTAATGCTACCAATCCATCATGTCAGTGTCGCCGATATGTTCAAGAGAAGTCATTCAGAGAATTCACCTGTGTCTCACCCGCTACGATACATTTACACTCCATTCTTTCATGACCGCCACCCTGAACCGTATGTCATCAGATCGTTTTCACCTCCATTAAAATCATTTGCTCTGTTCTATTTCATTGATGTGGGATTCATTAAGGCCCTCCTGTGACGGATCGCTTCTTGTCGACATCAGCTCATTATCCAAGAAGTTGATCTAGGAACACCCCGTTCAGTACTTTGAAGCTTGCATGCCTCAATGGCAAGTTTCTCACTTCCGGTGACAAGTTTACATCAATGGCCTTCGACCGAAAGATTTTGTGTGGTGTTCGACACCAAGTCATTTATTCACACCACGTGAATTGTACTGTAGTACCTTGAGGGTCATTATCATTATCGGTGATTCCTCTCGCGCCTGTTAATAGCTTACATCATTGGCTGGTAATCAGGCGATGTCTTTCCATGTTCGACTTCAAAACATATCTCACATGGATAGACTTGTACTTCGAGTGAAGATCGAACGAGATTGAAGACCCCGGATCTAGTTTCATCCATCCGGGCTGCAATATATATTCAGGGAAATAAAGACATCAAATGTACATCATTGCTGCACAGATAATCATCCAATCAAAGGGATGATGGCTCTACCAGAATCATCAGTCTACACTCAGACGATTATCTGTCCTATGTACATGAAAATGAATTTATAAAGCTGAGCATGGGGATGCCTGCCTCAGCTAGATCATGAAAATATTATGAAGATAATGTATTGTATTGTATCTTATTACAGGTCTCCTCCCAGCTTGAAAGAACTTCGGATCCTCATAATAAATCATTTCACCCGACATCAAAAGATTAATGACCTCATGCTTTAGGGGGCAACTGTTATAGACATTTTTGGGCACTATAACCCAAACATGAAATGTCCATAAACCAAGGGCTCCTAAGTCCCTAAAAGTGTTGTTCTAACCCCTAAAGGAACAAGGTCAACTGATTACAGCTTCTCCGAGAAGTTCTCCATGAAAAACTGCTCATAACTGGTCAAAACAGGATCATTTCAACTACTCCATAGGCAAATTGCGTTGCATCTCACCTAAATACACTGTATGGGTGTGTTTCATTTCAAAAAGCCCTTCTATGGGGTGTGATGGGCGAGAAGTGACAAATGGCAGTGTCATTCCGCGAGGTGGAGAGGCATGGAAACTTCCAGAAACTTCTCCTGTGACACTTGCCTCTCTGAATTCGACCAAGGATGAGTAAGAGATCATCAATCTCCAAGTGGAAGCAAGAACTATCAGAGGGAAGACACTAATCAAATCACAAGCTGACTCATCTCCCTTATAGATATCTATATATGGATCCCTCATCCCAGAGATCCAGGGGCTGGAGTTTTGCATATTGTAAGGAATTGTTGTTGGTTTCTTGAGACAACATCAGATTGTTGGGTGATCTAAGCTTTGTATGAGGTGAAGAGGGGCTTCCTTGTTGAGGGGATGATGCTGGGTCAGAAAAACTGGTTGTAACTCCCTTGGCTCTTTCTTGTTTATCAATAAAAGCTATTCAAGTTTTCCTCCATACTCTTGTGTCATTTATGTTTCCTGCATTTGTATGGTCAATTTACATCTGATCCTAGATTGTTTATGATTATAGATCCATGTTCTTGTATAGTTCTATGCTACTGTGATCTTACAGGTATTCTGTGAAGCTGGGTGTGCAAGGGAACAAGTAGCGAAAGACTATCAAGAGAGAGAGGAATCGAAGTAGGAGATTAGCGCAAGACATAGGTTGGTCTTCTTTGTTCTTCTCTCATCTATACTTCATAAAGGAAAAATGAAAGTAGCTTTACTTTGTTTGTTTCTAAGGTAGCTATCACACCTTAGTGGGATAAGCAGTTCTGTGTAGAGCGCACAACTCACAGGAAACTTATGCCTTACTCACATCAACACACAGGAAACTTATGCCTTACTCATAGAGCGCACAAGCAACTTCCGCCTTATTAACATAACGTAGAGGAAACTTTTTCCTTACTCACATAACGCTCAAGAAACTTCCACCTTACTAACAGAGCGCACAAGAAACTTTTTCCTTTACTCACAACAACACATCTCTCTGGGTTTCTTACCTCTGCATAGGCGTTCTCAGCCTTTCTCTATAGAACTAGCTCTCTCTTAGCCTTACATAGCAGTGCACTCACTCATATCTTTTCCACTTAGCTCACTTCTTGTTATCACTCCAAATCTCACTCTTGATGTTTGTGATGCTGCACTCATGGCCTAGGGAAACCCCTCCTTCCAGACCTAGTCCAAATACTTAAAAAACAGTGTTTTACTCCCTATACACGACATTGCCCTGAGCTAAATGCATGTGTACGTGGGTCTGTGTATACCCAACCTGCGTATATGTCTTAAAACACTTAAAAAAATTAAATCTCCTTAATTTCGGGCGGAGATTGTGGGTTTTACCTGCTGATTACCTATTAGTGCCCGTGGCCCAACTGTTCCCAACGAATTCCCAACTAAAAAACTACTTTGGGAGAAGTATAAAAAGGCTTCAATGGGAAGGCCTAAGGGAGGAGAGAATAGAGAGAAAAATCACTCTGTTGAGATTATCCCAGATCAGGTCTGAAGATCCCTATGCTTCCAGCACTTCCCCCATTACAGGAAACCCTTGTTTCCTTGAGTTATGATGTCTTTTTGTTGAGATATCCTTGAGTGAGTTATGGAAGGACCTTGTTGAAGGCTTGAGATTGGACGAATCCAGAGGACGGTTCCGCTTGGAGCCTGCGAAAGGAAGACTCAGGTGAAATCATTCCTTTTTGTACTTTAGTTATCTATAATAAAAGAAACACTTGTCTTGTTCCTGATATGAATCTTCTTCATGTTTATGATATCAATGTTATGATTTACAAATGAATGATTATTTCAATTGCATAACTAACTTTCAATATGATATGAAGTTGATTTCTTTATGATGTTTAGTCCATATACTATTGTGCTTTCTTGAATTGATTGTTTTGCAGGTCGAAGGAGCAAAAGGAACTCCAAGAGGGTTTGGACCCTAGCTGGATCTTCCCAAACAAAGGTGCCCCAGGTGCATCCCTCTCCACGTAGTTTGTTTATATTAGCATCATGGCTGTGTGGAATGTGTGTTTTTCTTTATAGATAACCCCCGCTTTGCTAGGGTACTAACCCAAGACCCTAGGGGATATTCTCCCTTAACAGAATTGGTGACTCCACTGGGGACAACAGCATTGTTGTTCCTAGTTTGGGTTTGTTCAAGCAAATCAGAGCTCAACTATTTATTTACTTGCTGTGATTGAGTAGTTTGTACCTGTAGGAACTTGGATTGTAAGTTTGATCAGTTTCTTCAGACTGTTTTTTGTTTTTTCTTGTAATCTGTTATATACGCTATTTTTTTAGTTTACAGACGCGTATGTACGCATGTTTCCTGAAGTCAACCTACGTATACGCAAGTTTCCTTCGGCTAAATAGAGTATACACGCAGCTGTGCACTAACACAGTCGCGTATACCTGAAAATTTTCAAGATTTTTCAGATGTTTTTGTTTCTAAAGATCTGTATGCTGGTCTGAATCAGTCCTGAACAGTTACTTTTTTGTGTCAGCCTTTATTTTTACAGCAATTATATGATTTCAAACTCTCTCCGATTGTGAGAAGTGTTGGTCTTGTTTTGTTTTGTGGCAAGCGTCATCGTTTTTGCACACAAGATTTCTTGCTGGGAATCTTGGCTGCTCTAGTCTTCCAGGGCAGAAAGATTGATCTCAATCTTTGTGTCAAATCTTGTTTTGGTGACTTTTTTGTTTGCATGTCAAAACTACATCTTTGTGACCATCCGCTTTTCCTACTTTCTGAAAGTTGTCTTTTCGATCTTTGTGGTCTTTGTTGCCAAGCTTTTTGTTGCTGCTTTTGATTGTTAAGAGCATCTTGAAACACATTCTTTTTGTTGAGTTTTCACCCGTCTTGTGTTGTTAACTTGCAAAGGTTTTTTGTTGCCTATTCTTTGATCATAAAGTTTCAGTCTTGTTTAGAGCACTTTTTGAAAAGACATTTTTTCTTTTTCTTTTTGAAGAAGACTTCTTGAAACCTGGTTTTGCTTTCTTGAACTTTGTTTTGATTTGGTTTCTTTTTGTGAATGAAAGTGCATTTTTGTTTGTCTTGAAACTTGCTTTTAGTGTAGAGACGAAAATGAGCATTACCAACTCATATTCCATCTAAACATGTTAAGTGGCAAATTAGAATTGATAAACAAGTTACTTTCATTTCTTGATTTAGAGTAGTCTTAAACTTTGCATCAGCATGTACTCATTGCATTAGGATAAATTTGTGCATCTTTTTAGGGCATCTAAAGTTTTGTTAATTTTTGTGAGTGTGAAGCTTGAGTAAGAGAAAAGAAAAGAAAATTTGTTGCTTTCTTAGAAGTTCCTCTGAACCTTGTAGAAATTTCTTCCATCGAAGAACAAAATGAGTGAATTTGCATATAGTTTGGTTTTTATTAATTTCTTTTGCGTCAAAACACCACAAGTTTCACTTCCGCTTATCCCTTGGCTTAAAGAACAACCCATTTAAAAAAAGGCGCTAATTAAAATACACTAAAACTTTTTCATAATTGTCAAGTTAGACACATCAACAAGTTTTAGGATATTTTAGGGCCTTGGATTAGGCGAGTGGAGAGAAAACTCTCCAAGGCCATTTAAACTGTCAAACATAGGAGTCTAAATAGTGAGTGCAAATCCAATAGCATTAGGAAGACCAGGAAAGCTCTGGATCTGGGAGTTAAGCACGAGGGTTTTTGAAGATAAGGAAGAGAGATACCCCCTCTCCTACTTGTCGGATCTTACCTCAAGACTGTTCCGCCTGGCTTTTGACACGAGTTGGTAACCTTAGTTGCTTCTCCTAGGGATCTACATAGGTGGCTGCGGAGGGGAATCCTATGGCACTTGAGGTCGACGTTGTATCACTCTCAACGGTACTACTAGAGGGCACCCTTGCAAAGCTTGGGGGCTTGCACCAGCGCAGGCTATTGTTAGGAGGTTAGCGTAACTTCCTCTGTTACCTTCGCTGGTAGGACTGGGCCGTCATTATCCCAGACTATCTTCGAAAGGCCCCTTACTTCACTTTCTTGTATTTTGGTGTCCGGTCATTATCACTCGAAGCAGAAATACTTGAAAGTTGTTTGACTGGCTGACATCTTTTAGGGACTTTGTAGTTGAGTGCTCTTTGCTCCTTGTATATAGTTGGCTTTAGGTATTTTTGTCTAGTCACTTTTTGGACTTGGTATTCTGAGTGACTGACTTACCACTCCGCCGATCTTGAAAGGCTTTTGGTTGTTCTTTCAGAAGTTGTGGAGTTGCCTCCTCAAGGGCAAAGGTCTTGATTGTGTGTTTATCTTCCTTGAAAAGTCATTTCTACATTCCCGTAAGGGAAGGGTCAACAAATCAGTTAGATATGGCCAATATTCCTGTAGAAACCAACCAAGGTATCCTTCCAAAAGGGGATCCTTGTGATTTTCCTTTCTTTGGAAATGTTGGTACTCCCTTGATGGCCACTTTGAATATTCCTGGGTTGAATGTTGGACTACTCGTTTGGTTGTGGTCCACTCCGAATATTCCTGATGTTCTTGAAGTTTCTCAGATGAATTCTTTATTTCAGGGGCACCACATGGGTGCTAATTGTTCGTCTTCTTTCAAAGAGAAATCTAGGATGCCTTTTTCTCCTCCTTCTTGTAATAAGAAATCTAAAAAGAGGAGAAATAGGAACTCAAAGAAGAAGAATAGTTCTATCCCTTCATCATCGACCTCTGCTATTCATGTTGAAGATGGACCTTCAGCCGCTGCAAGTCATGCTTGGGGCACGAGTCTAGTCACTACAAGTCATACTAGCACTTCAACATCAACCTCTGCTTGTCATGTTGAAGATGGGCCTTCAGCCGCTACAAGTCATGCTGGGGGCACGAGTCTAGTCACTGCAAGTCATACTAGCCCTTCATCATCAACCTCTGCGAGTGATGTTGAAGATGAGTCTTCAGCCGCTACAAGTCATGTTGGGGGCATAAATCTAGTCACTGCTAGTCATACTAGTAAAGAGTCTCTGACCTCTGCATGTCATGTTCAGGACTCTCCACAAACCACTGCTAGTCATGTTGGCGGATTGGAGATTGATAAGAAACCTAGATGTAGAAGTTTTAAACCTAAGTTCCCTTGTAAGATATGCAAGGGAGACCATCTTACGCATTTATGCCCTCGCATTCCAGAGGTTCAAAGGATATGGTCCGATTCTGAAAGTACTTCTACTCCTAGATCTATTATGGTTTCTCATCAATCCCATCAACCATTAGCTGATAATGTGGTTGAGCCAGTGCAATTGCTGGCTGATTACACTCCTCTTTTGGGGGGTGAGGTGCCTAACAAAAGAGTCTGTTTGATCTCTAGTACAGAGTCTTCTGGTATAGGGGGAATTCCGGTTTCTTCGAATGTTCCCCTTCCAAGTTCTAGGAGTGTTTCCTTTGATTGCGATAATCTTGTTGAGCCTCGCCTTCCTTCCACTGCACCTTTCCAAATAAAGGTCAAGGTTAATTCCACAAATGTCTATCGATGTATGGTGGATGAAGGATCCTTTGCAAGTATTATATCCTCTTTGACTTGGAAATATTTGGGTTCCCCAAAGTTGTTGATAGCTCAGAGTCAGTTGTTAGCCTATGATAGAAGACCTGGTGAATCTATGGGTGTTCTTCCTCAATCGTCTATCACTTTAGGTGGGAAGACTGTCTTAATCGATATGATGGTGGTTGATAGCCCTTTAGACTTTAATATGCTACTTGGGCGTGATTATGTCTATGCTATGAATGTTGTAGTGTCTTCACTCTTTCCAGTAATGTGCTTTCGTCATAACGGGAATATTGTCACTATTAAGGAGCTTGCATCTGATAATTACCACCCTAATTCGACTTTACTGCAGAATGCCCCTTGGTTTGTTCCAAGTGTTCAAGTAGACTCTACCCTGCCACAGGTTAATTATGTGGCATTGAATCCTCAATGTTCAAATGCTTCTAAGAAGGATCCTTTGACTTATTATTCTCCTTCTTGGGACTTGGTCCCGGTAGTTGACCGAGAGATTCTTCCTATATGGACATGGGACCCTTTAATTCCCTCTTTCAATATTTGTAGTTCTCATGATTTCTCAGAACTTGTTTTGCCTTCACAGGAGGAACTCTTTGAAGCCATGAGTTTTGACTACCAAAGGAGTCCTTGGCCTGAGCCCTGCAAGGGGTTTGTCCAAAAGAACTATTATGCATAAACCGCAAGTTTGCATGGTTCCCCTGTACCATATTGTATATATGAGGTACGCATTTTCAAGTTTTGTATTCCATAACACAAAGATTTTATATGAAGTTTATATGTGGGATGTATTAACTTCTTGTCTAGTGTTCCTATTTATGTCTACAAAACTTGGAAGATTTCTCCTTTGGAAATTTTTATGGTTGATCCGTTCGGACAAGTGTTGGTTCTCAAAACTGGCATATAGGTTAGGTTTTCACCTGCATTGTGCACTTATCAGTTTCCTTTCCCATTTTGGCCTTAGGATTGACCGAACCAAGTTGTGGTGCAGAACCTTCTCGTTGCTTAGAAGTTTCATGACTTGTGTGGTAGAGCCTACCTTATCATGGGCACCTTAGTTAGTACCTTGTTGTCACCTGGCACTCATGCTGATTTTTCGTCCCTAGGCTCGGGAGTCCTCTCTAGTCCCGCCATGACTTATGCGCTAAAGACTCATTCCTCTTTGCTTCTTCGCTTCTTTCTGACCTTATACCCTAGAGGCTCCCTTGTGTTGAGTTGTACTACTGCATTGTATTTCGACCATTTGCACCACTTGGCCTTGAGCCGACTTCACTTGGACTCGTGTTTAAGCCAACTTTTGACCATGACAACTGCAAAATCAAACTTGCATGCTCTTGACTTCTGCAACTTGACACACCTTGACCTGTGGAAGGAACACTCCTTTGAGTGTCTTTGACCATTTTTCACCTCCCTGCATTAAGCATAGGAATGTTCCAATCCCAGGAACTAGATCATCTATTTCACCAACACTCGTTCTTTCCACTGTATTATAGCATTCTTTTATTCCTTTTCCAACTTAAAGAAAAAGACAAAAAAATTATATATTCCAAAAAGAGCGGGAACATGACAATTTTTTGACTTGTTATTGGCAGCTAGAGTCAGTCGTGTCGCCCTCGAACAAAGCACTCAAAACAAAGTCTCCTCCATTTGGGAAGGATTTAGTTTGACTTAGGTACGCCTCAACCTTGTTATTGAGTCAGTTCTCCCCCGATTGGTTATCTCTTCCAATGATATGGAGGGTTCGTTCGTGCCTCCTGCATGGTGAACTTATACAGAGCCATCATATGCTACCACATAGTCACATTGAGTTGTGCTTTTGTTCAAGGGAAGTTAGCCTGAGTCGGCCTCTCTACGGTATCTCTTCACTCATTTTTCAGTTGGCCATCCCTGGTTGTCAGTATCTTGTCTATCATCACATCAGTTATATTGGTCCTTTACTCGTGCCGGTTTGAGAAGGTCCTCATTGACTTCTTGCTGGCGGGTCTTGTCCTTATCGATGACGACATCTTGCTCTAAGGACAGGCCTAGAGCCAAACCCTAGCCCTATTTTGATTATTGATAGGTCACCTTGTGCTCAACATCGATCAATATCATGGGTCTTTGACTGAGTGGTTTCCCTTGTGTTCAACATCAGCTTACACTATCACACATTGGGATTCGTGCAGTACCTTGGTTTCCATTTGACCCTATTGGTGGATACCTCACCTCTGTGTCAGCTTTCATTATTAGTTGATTCAGAGGGTTTCTGTCGTGTGCTAGCCACATCTTGTGTACGCCGGAAACATACTTCGGTCGGATTACTACATCATTTTTCATCGGATTACTACATTATTGACCTACAAGTTACACTCATGCTAGATTGAAGAAGGATGCCTTAATGCCTTCCTTCTAGTGGATCTTCCCCTATCGACTACGACTCATTGCTCTGGGGCAAAGATCTAGAGTCCATTTGGCAGTACCTTAGGGTTTGCAGTCATTAGTGGCAGATCCTTCGCTATCGATAGTGGGAAATCATCATTGTCTCCTGATTGATAGATTCTTACAGGTGTTCGACTCCAGCTCATCTATTCACACTTGTTAGATTGTACTGGGTACCTTGACGCTCATATCATTATTGATGAGTAGTCTTGCGTTTGTTAACGGTATACATCAATGACCGGTAATCAAACAATTTCTCACATGGTCGACTTTAGATCATTTATTCCCATGATGTAGAAATGTACCACAGTGGTCGGTGAAGACCTCAGGTTGCATCAGCATTCATTGGTTCACTTGAAAGTTGCTCCTGTTGCTGCTAGTTGATACCACTCCTCCTTATATGTTGCAATCATTCATGGTGACATTTTATATGCTGGCACCTGAGTTTGCAATGTAGTACCATCTTACTCCATCATGTTCATTTGGTACTTTTGGGGATCAGTCTTTGATATCAGTGATCCGTTTCATCCTTCAATATCATTGACATTCTTATATGTGATATTCAAACATGTACTTGTTCGACCATGATCGGATGATCCATTATGTATCTTTCAGTGCATTATACTTGTATACTTAGTGGATCCGCTTGTACTTGATATGCGGACATGCTTTACTTTCTCTGAGCATGGGTATGCCCACCTAAGACAGTGTTTCTTTCTGATCTCCTTTTGTGGCTTGGCAGGCTGAACTATGGTGAATTCCTTCTCAGTTTTTGACAGGTTTCCTTTCCATGCACTTACATAATATATTTCGGCCATCATGTACCCCTTCTGACCTCATATATTCGGGTGCATCTATTATAGCTCCAAATCTCACTCTTGATGTTTGTGATGCTACACTCATGGCCTAGGGCAAACCCTCCTTCCAGACCTGGTCTAAATACTTAAAAGACAGTGTTTTACTCCCTATACGCGACATTGCCCTGAGCTAAACACGTGTGTACACGAGTCTGTGTATACCCAACCCGCTTATATGTCTTAAAACACTTAAAAAAATTAAATCTCCTTAATTTCGGGTGGAGATCATGGGTTTTACCTGCTGATTACCTATTAGTGCCTGTGGCCTAACTGTTCCCAACAAATTCCCAACTAAAAAACTACTTTGGGAGAAGTATAAAAAGGCTTCAATGGGAAGGCCTAAGGGAGGAGAGAATAGAGAGAAAAATCACTCTGTTGAGATTATCCCAGATCAAGTCTGAAGATCCCTGTGCTTCCAGCACTTCCCCCATTACAGGAAACCTTTGTTTCCTTGAGTTATGATGTATTTTTGTTGAGATATCCTTGAGTGAGTTATGGAAGGACCTTGTTGAAGGCTTGAGATTGGACGAATCCGGAGGACAATTCCGCTTGGAGCCTGCGAAGGAAGACTCAGGTGAAATCATTCCTTTCTGTACTTTAGTTATCTATAATAAAAGAAACACTTGTCTTGTTCCTGATATGAATATTCCTCATGTTTATGATATCAATATTATGATTTACAAATGAATGATTATTTCAATTGCATAACTAACTTTCAATATGATATGAAGTTGATTTCTTTATGATGTTTAGTCCATATACTGTTGTGCTTTCTTGAATTGATTTTTTTGCAGGTGGAAGGAGAAAAAGGAACTCCAAGAGGGTTTGGACCCTAGATGGATCTTCCCAAACAAAGGACCCCCAGGTGCATCCCTCTTCGCATAGTTTGTTTATATTAGCATCATGGCTGTGTGGAATGTGTGTTTTTCTTTATAGATAACCCCCGCTCTGCTAGGGTACTAACCCAATGTTAGGACTCCAAATTGACCATTTTTGACCTTGTATTTTTGCTATAATATTACCCTCTTCAGTCCATAAGTTGAAAGCTTTGATTATATAATGACCTAATCATTCCAAGGTATGAAGTAACTCTCCGCATTACTATATGTTTAATTATTCATTACATATTCATGTTATCTTTATAATTATCTTTGGAGAAGTTAACCAAGTTGCTAAGTAATTGTTGAACTGTCTAAAGTCTGCAGAAATTATAATTCGTAGTTGCTGCAACACCAGAAACAGCAACTACGCAGTTGCTGCAACACCAGCAACAGCAACTATCTAAAGCAGGTAAAACGTTATTTTGCAACAACTGGAATACCAGAAATGACAAACAGCAACTATCAGAAGATCGACAGAGTTCCATGCTGACACAACACGATCAACAACTGTCCAGAAAGGGTAAAACACGGTTACAGTTGCTAAACCACCAAGAACAGCATGAGTTTACTAAATCAGCAACAATGGGGAAGCGGCAAAGGATAGTACGAGGATTCCAAATAGACGGTTGAAGTTTGTTTACCAGCTGTGTAACAGTAAGAGACCCAAGAAAGAATACACCGTCACACTGTTGTAACGGCATCCTGTAACAAGGATGGATTTCTTATTTTTGACAAAAAGGTTTAACTGAATGAACTATGACGGTATATTGTAATAGATGTCTCCTCTATAAAGAGGAGACATCTACATTAGAAAGGGGGGGGAAAAGGAAACACGTTGTAAGGGAAATTTTGAAAAACAAAAGCAAGTCCGAATCTTTATTATCACTAGACATTTTTTGGCAGATAAATAAAAGGTTGTTCTGAGCATCTAATCCAGCATTTGTGTTCTGGGGAATCTTGTGAGAGGGACAGGGCCCACCTTCTTCACAAGATTCACCCATTTATTTCCTGTTAGTGTGTGAGTGTGTTTGATAATTTCCTTTTGCTGGTACTCTGTTTGGATTCTGTAGCATTACCTCTGATAATTTCCTTTTGCTGATACTCTGTTTTGTTAATTGCTTGATATTGTAAAAGAATACTTCACCGGTGATTTGGAATTGCAGTGTGTATTAGCAACCTGGTTACAGGGGCAGGTGCTGAACATCCTTACCCTGAGGATAGGGTCCTGATCCTCTGCTAACAGAGCAGCCATTATTTCTCTTTGCAGATTTGTATTCTTAGTTAACTGCTTTCATTTTATCTCTGCAATATACTTTAACTGTTATAACATAGAGTAAGGAGTTTGACAGAAAATAGAATTGTGTATACTACAGCTTTTAATGCTTTTAGAATTAAGTACATACAGTACAAGGTCACCTTTGAAATAAAAGGACTTTCCCAGGTTGACAAATTAATGTGGTACTCGACTATTTAATCAATAAACAATTCAAGTAGCCAACATTTTGGTGCCGTTGCCGGGGAAGGCGACTAGAGATTTTAAAAGCATTAATGATTTCTTTTTAAGAATAACAGGTGCATGAGAAGACGCAGGAAACCTAATTTCACAGGCGGCAAAGGCGAAGGAGGAATAAAAACCTTCATTGACGAAATTATTTCAAAGGCAGAGACATCACAGAGGATGAGTTCCCGGAGACCTCAGATCCAGTATTCCTCACAAACAGATCGACAGACGGAGGAAGTACTAGGACCTGAAAGGAAGCTGGAAGTACCAGAATACACTGAGGAACCAGTAGAAGAACCTGAAGAGACAGAAGATACAGAAGATAAAGCAAGCGATTTAGGAAAAAGACCAATGGAGGATAACAGAGCAGAAGGAAGGGGGGAAAACTCACTCTCTACCCTGGAGTTCCCTATTGGGGAGCTCCCGAGAGGAGCAACCCCTATGAAGAACATTCCACTTTCAGCATTACCCAACTTTCATGAGTTATCCTCTGAAGACCCGGATGAATTCCTCTTTGAATTTGATATACTATGTAGGAGTTATGATTATGTGAGCCCTAATCAGAAACTAAAACTGTTTCCAGCAACACTGAAAGGGAATGCGTTAAGGTGGTTTATGAGCTTAGGAGCTCAGGCAATCACTACCTGGGATCAGATGAAAGAAAGCTTTTTGGCCAAATATCAGGATTACTGTCGAACAAGAGAGAGGAAGGAAGAGTTGTTTAAAATGGTTCAGAAGGAGGACGAGAATCTGGAGGACTTTGTGGAAAGACTGCAACATAATCTGCAGCGATCTGACCACCCTACCATGAGTAAAGATATTCTGAAAACAATACTGCTGAAAGGGGTACGAGATGACTGCTTGGACATGTTGAATATGCTTGGAAAAGGGACATTTCCAAGGAACCATTTGATGAAATTATCAACCTCTGCATGAGATGTTCAAGAGGAGCAGTAAGCAGATCAAAAAGCAGGGACAACGTATATTCAAGAGTCCAGAAGTCAGCAAGTGGAGGAGCAACAAGGGCTGAAATAGGTAATTTGTTGGAAGAATTTAAAACTGAGATGTTAAGCTCTTTTGCTTCACAAATTGATGCTCTGCAGGTAAAAAAGAATCAGGCAGAAGCAGAAGCTGCCCTAGCTATTTTTTGTTCTAAATGCAGAGAAAAACACCCACTCAGGGAATGCCCACTAGATAAGGTACCAATCTGTAGGATCTG
Source organism: Pinus tabuliformis (assembly GCA_031772625.1). Taxonomy (NCBI): domain Eukaryota; kingdom Viridiplantae; phylum Streptophyta; class Pinopsida; order Pinales; family Pinaceae; genus Pinus; species Pinus tabuliformis. Next base: position 706,143,533 of record CM062813.1, read on the forward strand.
TGAAAAGGACCATGAGACCCAACAATGCCCCTCTCTGCCTAGAATAAAAGCAACATTGCAGTCAACTGAAGAAGAGGCTGAAGCAGTGTACCTGATGACACAGAGGAGGCAATGGCCACAAAGACAAGGTATGAATTCTAACACAGCATTTAGTATAATCATTCTCCTTTTCAAACAAATTACCCACCCATGAACCAAATGCAGTACCCACCCTTTAATACGATGAATTTTCTACCCATGCAGCAACCAAGTCTTCCTTTTCCTGATCCTACCATATGGAATCCTTGGGCTCACAAGCAATCATATTTTAATCAATGGAATCCGAACTGGGCAGGCCAACAGATGCCATTTCCTCAGCATCAACAGTCTCTTTCCTTACCATCCAATACTCCTCCGAATAACCAAGCAATTAGACCACAGCTGCCTGTGCAACCCAACCCCAACCCAAATAACAATAAAGCTCTGCAAGTAATTGATATTCAAAATCAGCCTGTCTCCCCCATGCAATGTAACGATATCCATCTTCGCTCAGGGAGAATTGTTGAACCCATCATTGATGACATTACTGACTCTGATAAAGAGGAAGTTGGAAAAGAAAAACCAGCTAACAATAATGTTGAAACAGTTGAATCAGCATCTAACAACAATGCTCAAACAGCAGATCCGCCATTCCCTGAACGTCTGGCTCTCACCAAAACACTTGAGCAACCTGCTTTTAACCTTTTAGGCGAACTATAGAATTTATATGTTAAAATTCCATTGTTGCAAGCGCTAAGAGATGTTCCCATTTATGCTAGGACTGTTAGAGATATCTGCATAAAAAAACCTGGAAGAAAAGCTAAGGACCCCCTCACAGTTCATGTGATGGGAGAACTGACTGCTTTAATGACAGAAAAAGATCCTCCTGTGAAATATGGTGACCCTGGTCACCCTACAGTAACAGTTCAGGTTGGAAAAACTTTTGTCTCTAAAGTTCTAGTAGATTTAGGTGTTGCAATAAACATTATGACACTTGAAACAACACAATTGTTGTAGTTAAAAAACTTTATTAGGGAAACTCCAACCATTCTAGAGCTGGCTGATCGCTCTACAATTAAACCTGAAGGAGTCATTGAAGACCTAATAATTTCTGTAGAATCCTGGAATTACCCAGCTGATTTTGTGGTGTTACAAACTAAAAATAAGTTGGGGGGTCACCCACTGATTCTAGGAAGACCTTGGCTAGCTACAGCGGATGCTTTCATCAGCTGTAGATCAGGATCAATGACCATCTCTAATGGGCAGGAAACCAAACAGCTTACCCTTTATCCTCATGCTACACCCATGATTAATAATGACAACTCTGTATGGGTAGATTATGAGGATGAAGAAACCCAACCTATCTTGACTATCGGACAAGCTTTAACTTTCAAAGACTCTACCGAAGATGAATTAATCAGTAGCTTCATTTCTGAACCTTCTTCGGTCAGCCCAGAAATGTATAATCACTTCACTGCAATCTTGGAATCTGAATCTCAGCAGAACCTGAAAACTAAAAATTTATCTCAGACAATAGTAGGCAGCTCCTCCAAAAGTACAACAATAGAAATTGAGCCTGGCAAAACATTAAATATAAATCCTAACTTAACTGATAATGAAAAACAGCAGTTAATAAAGTTACTCCGGGAAAATAAAGAAGCATTTGCATGGGATTATACAGACATGAAGGGGATTTCTCCTGAGCTATGCACCCACCACATTTATATTAAAGAAGGATCCCGCCCAGTCTGTCAACCCCAGCGGCGGATGAATCCCAATTTAAGGGAAATTGTGAAGGAGGAACTTCAAAAACTGTTGAATGCGGGATTTATATACCCTATATCTGATAGTCAGTGGGTTTCCCCACTTGTAATTGTACCCAAGAAAAACGGCAAATGGAGAGTATGTGTGGATTACAGAGCTCTGAATGAAGCCACCCAGAAAGACCATTTCCCTTTACCATTCATTGATCAGGTATTAGATAATTTGGCAGGTAAGAAATTCTTTTCATTTTTGGACGGATTTAGTGGATATAATCAGATTAAGATTGCACCCCAAGACCAGGACAAGACCACGTTTACGAGCCCATGGGGGACCTTTGCTTACAGGGTTCTTCCATTTGGGCTATGTAATGCTCCAGCAACATTTCAAAGAGCAATGATAGGGATTTTTTCTGATATGCTAAATGATTCCTTAGAAATATTTATGGATGACTTTACTCCTTATGGAGTGACTTTTGAGGATGCACTGCAGAATCTTGAAAAAGTACTTAAGCGATGTGTAGAAGCACACCTTGCCTTAAGCACTGAAAAATGTCATATGATGATGAATCAAGGTATTGTATTGGGTCACTTCATCTCATTCCTAGGAATTCAAGTCGATCCAGCCAAAATATAGGTAATTCAGACATCCCCAAAACACAAACTGATGTAAGAAGCTTTTTAGGACATGCTGGATACTATAGAAGATTTATCAAGAATTTTTCCAAAATAGCTTCTCCTCTATTTGTGTTATTAACAAAAAATGCTGAATTTAAGTGGACTGATGATTGTGAAAAAGCATTTAATGAACTTAAACATCAGTTGTCTACAGCTCCCATTTTGAGAGGACCTGATTGGGCACTAACCTTTCATATATCCTCTGATGCCTCAGATACTGCAATTGGAGCTGTCTTGGGCCAAGAAGAAAATAGTCTTCCCTATGCCACTTATTTTATCAGTAAGAATATGACACCAGCTGAACTGAATTATACAGTCACTGAGAAGGAATTCCTATCAGTCATTTATGCTATCAATAAGTTTCGACATGATATTACTGGCTACACTACTTTTGTGCATACTGATCACTCGGCCATTAAACATCTAATGAATAAATCAGTTACAAATGCTCGAGTTACTAGATGGTTATTATTATTACAAGAATTTGACATCACAATTGTAGATAGGCCAGGAAAAGAAAATGTAGTTGCTGATTTCCTTTCTCGATTAAAAACTGATGAAAACATTCCAGTAGATGATTCTTTTCCTGATGAATATTTATTTGCAGTATCTGCTCACTCACCTTGGTATGCAGACATTGCCAACTATTTAGTTGCAGGAAAATTACCGTCGCACCTATCACACAGGGAAAAAAGAAAGATCATCCAGCAAAGTGCTAGGTACAGCTGGATAAGCGGGTGTCTTTTCCACACAGGACTCTATTAAGAAATCCGGAGATGCATTGGTGAAGATGAAATTTATGATGTATTAAAAGCTTGTCACGATGGCCCTTGTGGAGGGCATTTTGCAGACAAAAGAACAGCACACAAGGTACTCAGAATGGGTTATTATTGGCCCTCACTCTTCAAAGATGCAAGGAAATATGTGAAGGCCTGTGATAGCTGTCAAAGAATGGGCCAACCTAATCACAGGGATGAAATGCCACTCAATCCCCAGGTAATTCTTTAACCTTTTGAGAGATGGGCATTAGATTTTATAGGTCCCATTAATCCCCCATCCAATCAAAGAGTGTACATATTAGTATGCACAGATTATATGACTAAATGGGTAGAAGCTAAGGCACTCCTTAAAGCTAATGAAGAAGCAGTACTAACATTTTTATTTGAAGAGATCTTTGTTAGGTTTGGATTGCCTAGAGAACTAGTCACGGATGGAGGACCTCCTTTCAACTCTCATGGCTTCAAGGATACACTTCAGAAATATCATATTAAGCACAAAATGACTACACCTTATCACCCCCAGGCAAATGGGCAGGTAGGAAGCACCAATAAAGTCATAGAAGCCATCTTGACAAAAACAATAAAGGAGAACAGAAGGGACTAGTTTCAAAGGTTGCCTGAGGCATTATGGGCCTATAGAACTACTTGGAGGAATACTACGGGCTTTTCACCTTATGAATTAGTTTTTGGAAAAAATGTTGTTTTCCCTGTAGAGTTTGAAATCAAAACTTTAAGAACTGCTTTAGCTGTTAACCTTGACTTGACTGATGCACAGACAGCCAGGTTGCAGCAGCTTCAGGAATTGGACGAGAAGAGACTGGATGCCATCCATCAAACAACCATTATACAACAACAAAGAAGCAGGTAGCATGACAGAACCATCAAGCAAAAGCAGTTCCAGAAAGGTAACTGGGCTCTACTCTATGACTCCCGTTTCAAGAATTTCTAAGGTAAGTTAAGAACAAGGTGGTTAGGGCCTTATGAAGTAGATGTTGTTTTTCCAAATGGGACAGTCAGACTTTTAACGATTTATGATAGCAGAACACCACTACTAGTGAATGGGTATCGACTCCGTTTGTATCAGCGACCTATTTCTAAAGAAGATTTTAAAGCTACTTGCATGGCAGATATACACTATGCTTTCCTAGGGGAACTTGCTGTCCCTCAAGGCACTTAAATTTCTGTTTATTTATGCATTTTTTTTAGATTAGATATTCTTTTCAACTAATAATCCCTGCCAAGGGTTGCCATATTACAATTCATTATTTTGCAGATCTTAGCTTTGGAAAATGGCTGAGAACAAAAGCTTCAAAGGAATCACTTTGCGGACTTGGGAACCCCGGTGCTGCAACATCAGCTCCCGTTGCTGCAACACCACTCCTCGTTGCTGCAACACCACTCCCCGTTGCTGCAACACCAACTCCCGTTGTTGCAACACCACTCCCCGTTGCTACAACACCAACTCCCGTTGCTGCAACACCAACTCCTGTTGCTGCAACACCATTTCCCGTTGCTGCAACACCATTTCCCGTTGCTGCAACACCAACTCCCGTTGCTGCAACACCATTTCCCGTTGCTGCAACACCAACTCCCGTTGCTGCAACACCATTTCCCGTTGCTGCAACACCAACTCCCGTTGCTGTAACACCACTTCCCGATGCCGTAATGCCTTTTTCAGTATTTCTCTCATTTATAAAAGCACCAGTTTCTCCACTTCAGCTCCCAAGAAATGAATTATTATTTGCATAAAACATACCATTTCCTACCAAAAGAACCAGCCATACACTATGATGATTACAATCCTCCACTATTACTTCCCGTCAGTACTAAAAATCCTCGGTATTCTCATACTTTTAGATCCGCTTTAATCATTATGAATCCAGCAAAAGACAAGACAAGACTCTTCGACACAGCAACTAAAAAGGTAAAATATAAAGGTATGCATGATTATGCATGGATATTACATAATAGTTAATGTGGAGACATTGATAGGACTACCGAATAATTGTACTTCCAATCATATCACTTACTCGTAGCTTTTGGGGGGGGATTACCAAAGCGCTGTCATAATTGTATAGCACGCCAACTGCCGCCGCCCTTAACTCTCCCGGTAATATGTAAAAGTCACCTCATCATGTCATGTTACCATTTGCAACGATTTACTCTGGACTGAACTCGGAAGCTCGGCTCTGTACTGAGAATTTTCACTGAAACAGCAGCTATGGGAGGAAATCTCATCACATACGAACCTGGCACAACAGCACTTCTTGAGCTCTATCCCGAGGCCTATCAAATCTTCCTGCAAGCGGGATGGCTAGATTATTTTAGGAGACTTCCAGATTTCGACGCACAGCAAGTCCTTGAGTTTGCATGCAATTTAACAGAGGGGTTTTCCGTCGTTCAGGGAGTTCAAATTCCAGTCACAGAGGAAGTCATAGCCCAAGTTACCGGGCTACTAGCTAATGGCACGCGATGGTTCAGTAGGAAGCACCTGATCCTCAATGCGCAGCAGGATTTTCTTCAACCAGGCGAGCAGGTGGAACCCAAGGGCAGAGGCGTAGCACTTCAATCACTGCCTCAACCATGGCCGAAAGTTGCTGAGTTTGTAAAGCAATACCTGACGTGCGAAGGCCGGTACCAGGTAATTTACCAACATGATTTCGTCTTGTTGAATCACTTGAGGCATGGTCAGTTGATAAATATGCCATATTATCTGTTGGGATGTCTTAAAAATATGTCACGTTACACTGTCAACGCAAAGCGTCCGCTCCATTCCTTGAAACACCACCGTCTAGCTCAATTATTGATAAATAAAGGCCTTGCCTTAAATAACCCCCCTCCCCTCATTAATCCCCACCAAGAGGCAGAAATCCCTCAGCCAGAGCAGGAAATTCCTCATCAGGAAGAGGAAATTCCTCACCAAGTTGAGGACATACCTCAGCAGGATGAAGAAATCCCTCAGCAAACAGAGGATATTTTAGAACAAATACCCGAAGAAATCCTCCAGCAAACTCCCCCACAAGTTGTTGAAAATGTACAATCAGCAGTAGAAATACCCATGCAAACAACCCCATCCCCCAATAAAACCGACCCATCCATTCCTATACTCGAATCTGATGATAACATCCCTATTACCCTTCTCAAACGAAAGAAGCAGCAGAAAAATGAAACCCCACCGAAAAGAAGAAGAACTAGGGCTTCGGTTAAAGCAGCTGTTATTTCCGCCACTGCCCCTATTTTAAAGAAAGCTAGCCGAAAAAGAAAAATATCTGAATTCCCTGCTTCTCTACCCAAGCAAAGGACTCGGTCGTCTGTAACAGCTGAATCCCCTAGCCCCACTCTCCCCAGCTCCCCACCCATCATGTTAAAAACTCGTACTCCCACCAGCCCTGGAAACTCCCCTCCCTCACCCTCTGGGGCTGAGATGCAGAGTGTTCACAGTGTCGTGACATTATCTTTTGAGGCAGCTGTCACACAAGAACCAGCTGCCGACACCCAAGGTAATATTGGCCAAGTGGCTGCAACACAAGAAACAACCACTACCCCACCAGGTGACACACAAGAACCACCTGTTGGGGGTATAAATGTTAAAATGAATGCTCAAACACAACCTCTGCCTCCACTGGAACTTGCCGCTCCACAAGCTCAGCCTACCATATCTGCCCTGCAGGAAGAAATTGAATTTCTGAAATCCCAAATTCAGGATTATCAGGAGGAAATAATAAGGGTCAAAGAAGCTTATCAAAATGAACGTAACCTGCACATTTTAGCACGGGTAGCATCTGCAGCGGAGAAGAGTAAAGAGAGTGAATATATGTGCGCCAAGTGTGGTGAGATATACACTCAAGCAGGATACAAGATAGTTGCAGAACCAATGACTGGAGTCATTCCAGAACCTTCTGTTGTTGTAGTTGAAATGAAAGAACCTGCTGTTACACAAATTGCAGAAGCAAAAACAGAACCACCACAACCCTCTGCTGAAACAGAGCAACCTGTTGCAACACAAGAACCAGCAGGCTCTCCAAAAACGGTGCAGGAGCAAACAGAGCAACTTGCTGCAACACAAGAACCAGCAGGCTCTCCAAAAACTGTGCAGGAGCAAACAGAGCAACCTGCTACAACACAAGAACCAGCAGGCTCTCCAAAAACGGTGCAGGAGCAAACAGAGCAACCTGCTGCAACACAAGAACCAGCAGGCTCTCCAAAAACTGTGTAGGAGCAAACAGAACAACCTGCTGCAACACAAGAACCAGCAGGCTCTCCAAAAATGGTACAGGAGCAAACAGAGCAACCTGCTGCAACACAAGAACCAGCAGGTTCTCCAAAAACTATACAGGTGGAAACAGAGCAACCTGCTGTAACACAAGAACCAGCAGGATCTCCAAAAAGTGTAAAGAAAGAAGTAGAAGAACTTGTTGTAACTCAAGAACCAGCAGGCTCCGCAAAAGCTATGGAACAAGAAGAAGAAGCATTGGCTGTTACATAGGAATCAGCAGGGAATGGAGAAGAAGACATAAAATCACCCTGGCCTACCCAAACTGTTATGGAACAAGAAAAAGAAGCATTGGCTGTTACACAGGAATCAGCAGGGAATGGAGAAGAAGACATAAAATCACCCCGGCCTACCCAAACTGTTATGGAACAAGAAGAAGAAACATTGACTGAAAATGGAAAAGAAGACATCGAATCACCCCAGCCTACTCCAATTATCACAGAGCAGAAAATTCTTGTTGATGCCTTTACACAAACTGAATCTCCCTCTGTCAATGATGCATGCATAGAGACCGCTAGTTTTCAAGAATTAAAAGGAAAATGGTGGAGAGAATATGAGCTGTCACAAGGGAAAGCATTCCAACAGCAAAAGAGAATCTGGTTCAATTATGCATATAAGAATTGGGAAGCACTTGAGCAGTCTAGAGCTCAGTACAAAGAAATTAAGGAACTAAAAGCTAGACTGTCCCAGATTTTTGAGTTGGTTCAAAGAATACTTGCTACAAGAAAACCCTCTTTCAACTATGCAGCATTTTTGAGGGAACGACTAACATTCTTACAGATAAAGGTAGTTAGAGATGGTAGAACTCATCAGGTGATTACATCAGAACAATTTATTGAAACCTTTGCAGAGGCACCCAAGAATGATCAGAATTTGTTGTGTGAGCTTTATCTCCACAACGAAGCCATGTCTGAAGACAGAAAAATGAATATACTCCCTCTTGTTGGCGACATACAACTCAGAGCTTTCATTTCCTTTCTAGCCAACCAACTCACTTGGCAAAATGCTTTCATCTCAGCACAACATAATGAACAGAACTGCCTCCTTTGGATTAGGGTTGAACCTCAAAATGCAGCTACTTTCATTGCACAACACCAAAGAATGTTAAGTGAACCTGGAATGAATGATCACATTAGGCAACTACAAGTAGTGGTCTTGCGAGATTGCCAACACTATGTGAAAACGAAGGCACCTTTGGCTATTAAAGCCAACAACCTATTCTGGGAAAACTGTCCCAAGGAAAGGCAGGAGTATCATCCCTACAATCCCCCTAATCTACAAGCAGCAATTTCAAGGGTACCTTACTATGTTAGATGTCTGGAACAATGTGCTGAAAAATGGATTGGCTACAGATTTAAATTTCCCCTCTTATGGTTATCTGGTCAGCAATACAAGGGTCAATTTGGATCATCCAAAAAGGAAGAGGTGGCAGCATGGAGACAACTAGAGACTGTCTGTGGGTTCAGAGAAAAGTTTGATAACACTTTCCATAGCTATTGTATTAGTAATTTACACTGTTCATCCCAGTAGTCCGACTCAGATTCAGAGTAAGCATTGCATGAGGACATGCAACCCTTTCAGTTGGGGGGGATGTTAGGACTCCAAATTGACCATTTTTGACCTTGTATTTTTGCTATAATATTAACCTCTTCAGTCCATAAGTTGAAAGCTTTGATTATATAATGACCTAATCATTCCAAGGTATGAAGTAACTCTCCGCATTACTATATGTTTAATTATTCATTACATATTCATGTTATCTTTATAATTATCTTTGGAGAAGTTAACCAAGTTGCTAAGTAACCATTGAACTGTCTAAAGTCTGCAGAAATTATAATTCGTAGTTGCTGCAACACCAGAAACAGCAACTACGCAGTTGTTGCAACACCAGCAACAGCAACTATCTAAAGCAGGGAAAACGTTATTTTGCAACAACTGGAATACCGGAAATGACAAACAGCAACTATCAGAAGATCGGCAGAGTTCCATGCTGACACAACACGATCAGCAACTGTCCAGAAAGGGTAAAACACGGTTACAGTTGCTAAAACACCAGGAACAGCATGAGTTTACTGAATCAGCAACAATGGGAAGCGGCAAAGATAGTACGAAGATTCCAAGAAGACGGTTGAAGTTTGTTTACTAGCTGTGTAACAGTAAGAGACCCAAGAAAGAATACACCGTCACACTGTTGTAACAGCATCCTGTAACAAGGATGGATTTCTTATTTTTGATAAAAAGGTTTAACTGAATGAACTATGACGGTCTATTGCAATAGATGTCTCCTCTATAAAGAGGAGACATCTACATTAGAAACGGGGGAGAAAAGGAAACAAGTTGTAAGGGAAATTTTGAAAAACAAAAGCAAGTCTGAATCTTTATTGTAACTGGACATTTTTTGGCAGATGAATAAAAGGTTGTTCTGAGCATCTAATCCAGCATTTGTGTTTTGGGGAATCTTGTGAGAGGGACAGGGCCCACCTTCTTCACAAGATTCACCCATTTATTTCCTGTTAGTGTGTGAGTATGTTTGATAATCTCCTTTTGCTGGTACTCTGTTTGGATTCTGTAGCATTACCTCTGATAATTTCCTTTTGTTGATACTCTGTTTTGTTAATTGCTTGATATTGTAAAAGAATACTTCACCGGTGATTTGGAATTGCAGTGTTTATTAGCAACTTGGTTACAGGGGCAGGTGCTGAACATCCTTACCCTGAGGATAGGGTCCTGATCCTCTACTAACAGAGTAGCCATTATTTCTCTTTGCAGATTTGTATTCTTAGTTAACTGCTTTCATTTTATCTTTGCAATATACTTTAACTGTTATAACATAGAGTAAGGAGTTTGACAGAAAATAGAATTGTGTATACTACAGCTTTTAATGCTTTTAGAATTAAGTACATACAGTACGAGGTCACCTTTGAAATAAAAGGACTTTCCCAGGTTGACAAATTAATGTGGTACTCGACTGTTTAATCAATAAACAATTCAAGTAGCCAACACCCAAGACCCTAGGGGATATTCTCCCTTAACAGAATTAGCGACTCCACTGGGGACAACAACATTGTTGTTCCTAGTTTGGGTTTGTTCAAGCAAATCAGAGCTCAACTATTTATTTACTTGTTGTGACTGAGTAGTCTATTCCTGTAGGAACTTGGATTGTAAGTTTGATCAATTTCTTCAGACTGTTTTTTGTTTTTTCTTGTAATCTGTTATATATGTTGTTTTTCTAGTTTACAGATGTGTATGTACGAATGTTTCCTGAAGTCAACCCATGTATACGCAGGTTTCCTTCGGTTGAATAGCGTATACACACAGCTGTGCACTAACACAGTCGCGTATACCTGAAAAATTTCAAGATTTTTCAAATATTTTTGTTTCTGAAGATATGTATGCTGGTCTGAATCAGTCCTAAACAGTTACTTTTTTGTGTCAGCCTTTATTTTTATAGCAAGTATATGATTTTAGACTCTCTCTGATTGTGAGAAGTGTTGGTCTTGTTTTGTTTTGTGGCAAGCGTCATCGTTTTTGCACACAAGATTTCTTGCTGGGAATCTTAGATGCTCTGGTCTTCCAGGGCAGAAAGATTGATCTCAATCTTTGTGTCAAATCTTGTTTTGGTGACTTTTTTGTTTGCATGTCAAAACTACATCTTTGTGACCATCTGCTTTGCCTACTTTCTAAAAGTTGTTGATTGACACTTTCTTGAAAATTGTCTTTTCGATCTTTTTAGTCTTTGTTGCCAAGATTTTTGTTGCTGCTTTTGATTGTTAAGAGCATATTGAAACACATTTTTTTTGTTGAGTTTTCACCTGTCTTGTGTTGTTAACTTGTAAAGGTGTTTTTCTGCCTATTCTTTGATCATAAAGTTTCAGTCTTGCTTAGAGCACTTTTTGAAAAGACATTTTTGCTTTTGCTTTTTGAAGAAGACTTCTTGAAACTTGGTTTTGCTTTCTTGAACTTTGTTTTGATTTGGTTTCTTTTTGTGAATGAAAGGCATTTTTGTTTGTCTTGAAACTTGCTTTTAGTGTAGAGACGAAAATGAGCATTAGCAACTCATATTCCATCTAAACATGTTAAGTGGCAAATTAGAATTGATAAACAAGTTACTCTCATTTCTTGATTTAGAGTAGTCTTAAACTTTGCATCAGCATGTACTCATTGCATTAGGATAAATTTCTGCATATTTTTAGGGCATCAATAGTTTTGTTAATTTTTGTGAGTGTGAAGCTTGAGTAAGAGAAAAGAAAAGAAAATTTGTTGCTTTCTTAGAAGTTCCTTTGAACCTAGTAGAAATTTCTTTCATCGAAGAACAAAACGAGTGCATTTGCATATAGTTTGGTTTTTATTAATTTCTTTTGCGTCAAAACACCACAAGTTTCACTTCCGCTTATCCCTTGACTTAAAGAACAACCCATTTAAAAACAAGCGCTAATTAAAATACACTAAAACTTTTTTATAATTGTCAAGTTAGACACACCAACAAGTTTTAGGATATTTTAGGGCCTTGGATTAGGCGAGTGGAGAGAAAAATTTCCAAGGCCATTTAAATAGTCAAACATAGGATTCTAAATAGCGAGTGCAAATCCAATAGCATTAGGAAGACCAAGAAAGCTCTGGATCTGGGAGTTAAGCACGAGGGTTTTTGAAGATAAGGAAGAGAGATACCCCCTCTCCTACTTGTCGGATCTTACCTCAAGACTGTTCCACCTGGCTTCTGACATGAGTTGGTAACCTTAGTTGCTTCTCCTAGGGATCTACATAGGTGGTTGCGGAGGGGAATCCCATGGCACCTGAGGTCGACATTGTATCACTCTCAACGGTACTACTTGAGGGCACCCTTGTGAAGCTTAGGGGCTTGCACTGGTGCAGGCTGCTGTTAGGAGGTTAGCATAACTTCCTCTGTTACCTTCGCTGGTAGGATTGGGCCGTCATTATCCCAGACTATCTTCGGAATGCTCTTTACTTCACTTTCTTGTATTTTGGTGTCCGGTCATTATCACTCGGAGCAGAAATACTTGAAAGTTGTTTGACTGGCTGACATCTTTTAGGGACTTTATAGTTGAGTGCTCTTTGCTCCTTGTATATAGTTGGCTTTAGGTATTTTTGTCTAGTCACTTTTTGGACTTGGTATTCTGAGTGACTGACTTACCACTCCGCTGATCTTGAAAGGCTTTTGGTTGTTCTTTCGGAAGTTGTGGAGTTGCCTCCTCAAGGGCAAAGGTCTTGATTGTGTGTTTATCTTCCTTGAAAAGTCATTTCTACATTCCCGTAAGGGAAGGGTCAACAAATTAGTTAGATATGGCCAATATTCCTGTAGAAACCAACCAAGGTACCCTTCCAAAAGGGTATCCTTGTGCTTTTCCTTTCTTTGGAAACGTTTGTACTCCCTTGATGGCCACTTTGAATATTCCTGGGTTGAATGTTGGACTACCCGTTTGGTTGTGGTCCACTCCGAATATTCCTGATGTTCTTGAAGCTTCTCAGATGAATGCTTTATTTTAGGGGCATCACATGGGTGCTAATTGTTCATCTTCTTTCAAAGAGAAATCTAGGATGCCTTTTTCTCCTCCTTCTTGTAATAAGAAATCTAAAAAGAGGAGAAAGAGGAACTCAAAGAAGAAGAATAGTTCTATCCCTTCATCATCGACCTCTGCTAGTCATGTTGAAGATGGGCCTTCAGTCGCTGCAAGTCATGTTGGGGGCATGAGTCTAGTCACTACAAGTCATACTAGCACTTCATCATCAACCTCTACTAGTCATGTTGAAGATGGGCCTTCAGCCGCTGCAAGTCATACTAGCACTTCATCATCAACCTCTGCGAGTCATGTTGAAGATAAGTCTTCAGCCACTATAAGTCATGCTGGGGGCATAAATCTAGTCACTGCTAATCATACTAGTAAAGAGCCTCCGACCTCTGCAAGTCATGTTCAAGACTCTCCGCAAACCACTGCTAGTCATGTTGGCAGATTGGAGGTTGATAAGAAACCTGGATGTAGAAGTTTTAAACCTAAGTTCCCTTGTAAGATATGCAAGGGAGACCATCTTACTCATTTATGCCCTGGCATTCCAGAGATTCAAAGGATATGGTCCGAGTCTAAAAGTACTTCTACTACTAGATCTGTTATGGTTTCTCATCAATCCCATCAACCATTAGTTGATAATGTGGTTGAGCCAGTGCAATCGCTCGCTGATTGCACTCCTCTTTTGGGGGGTGAAGTGCCCAACAAAAGAGTCTGTTTGATCTCTAGTATAGAGTCTTCTGGTATAGGGGGCATTTCGGTTTCTTCGAATGTTCCCCCTCCAAGTTCTAGGAGTGTTTCCTTTGATTGGGATAATCTTGTTGAGCCTCGCCTTCCTTCCACTGCACCTTTCCAAATAAAGGTCAGGGTTAATTCCACAAATGTCTATTGATGTATGGTGGATGAAGGATCCTCTGCAAGTATTATATCCTCTTTGACTTGAAAAGCTTTGGGTTCCCCAAAGTTGTTGATAGCTCAGAGTCAGTTTTTAACCTATGATAGAAGACCTGGTGAATCTATGGGTGTTCTTCCTCAATTTCCTATCACTTTAGGTGGGACGACTGTCTTAATCGATATGATGGTGGTTGATAGCCCTTTAGACTTTAATATTCTACTTGGGCGTGATTATTTCTATGCTATGAATGCTGTGGTGTCTTCACTTTTTCGAGTAATGTGCTTTCCTCATAACGGGAATATTGTCACTATTGATTAGCTTGCATCTGATAATTACCACCCTAATTCGACTTTACTGTAGAATACCCCTTGGTTTGTTCCAAGTGTTCAAGTAGACTCTACCCCGCCACGGGTTAATTATGTGGCATTGAATCCTCAATGTTCAAATGCTTCTAAGAAGGATCCTTTGACTTATTATTCTCCTTCTTGGGAGTTGGTCCCTGTAGTTGACCAAGAGATTCTTCCTATAGGGACATGGGACCCTTTAATTCCCTCTTTCGATCTGTATAGTTCTCGTGATTTCTTAGAACTTGTTTTGCCTTCACAGGAGGAACTCTTTGAAGCCATGAGTTTTGACTACCAAAGGAGTCCTTGGCCTGAGCCCTGCAATGGGTTTGTCCAAAAGAACTATTATGCATAAACTGCAAGGTTGCATGGTTCCCCTGTACCATATTGTATATATGAGGTACGCATTTTCAAGTTTTGTATCCTATAACACAAAGATTTTATATGAAGTTTATATGTGGGATGTATTAAATTCTTGTCTAGTGTTCCTATTTATGTCTACAGAACTTAGAAGATTTCTCCTTTGGAAATTTTTATGGTTGATCTGTTCGGACAGGTATTGGTTCTCAAAACTGGCATATAGGTTAGGTTTTCACCTGCATTGTGCACTTATCAGTTTCCTTTCCCATTTTGGCCTTAGGATCAACCCCACCAAGTTATGGTGCATAACCTTCTCGTTGCTTAGAAGTATCATGACTTGTGTGGTAGAGCCTACCTTATCATGGGAGCCCTAGTTAGTAACTTGTTGTCACCTGGCACTCATGCTGATTTTTCGTCCCTAGGCTCGGGAGTCCTCTCTAGTCCTGCCATGACTTATGCACTGAAGACTCATTCCTCTTTACTTCTTCGCTTCGTTCTGGCCTTATACCCTAGAGGCTCCCTTGTGTTGAGTTGTACTACTACATTGCATTTCGACCATTTGCACCTTTTGGCCTTGAGCCGGCTTCACTTGGACTCATGTTTAAGCCAAATTTTGACCATGACAACTGCAAAATCAAAATTGCATTCTCTTGAATTCTGTAACTTGACACACCTTGACCTGTGGAAGGAACATGCCTTTGAGTGTCTTTGACCAGTTTTCACCTCCCTGCATTGAGCATAGGAATGTTCCAATCCTAGGAACTAGATCATTTGTTTCACCGACACTCGTTCTTTCCACTGTATTATAGCATTCTTTTATTCTTTTTCCAGCTTAAAGAAAAAGACAAAAAAATTATATATTCCAAAAAGAGCGGGAACGGGACAGTTTTTCCACTTGTTATTAGCAGCTAGAGTCAGTGATGTCGCCCTTGAATAAAGCACTCAAAACAAAGTCTCCTCCATTTGGGCGGGATTTAGTTTGACTTAGGTACTCCTCAACCTTTTTATTGAGTCAGTTCTCCCCCGATTGGTTATCTCTTCCAATCATATGGAGGGTTCTTTCGTGCCTTTTGCATGGTGAACTTATACAGAGTCATCATATGCTGCCACATAGTCACATTGAGTCGTGCTTTTGTTCAAGGGAAGTTAGCCTGAGTCGATCTCTCTGCAATATCTCTTCACTCATTTTTCAGTTGGCCATCCCTAGTTGTTGAGTATCTTGTCTATCATCACATCAATTATATTGGTCCTTTACTCGTGCTGGTTTGAGAAGGTCCTCATTGACTTCTTGCTGGTGGGTCTTGTCCTTATCGACAATGACATCTTGCTTTGAGGACAGGCCTAGAGCTGCACCCTGGCCCTATTTCCATTACTGACAGGTCACCTTGTGCTTAGCATCGATCAGTATCATAGGTCTTTGACTGAGTGGTTTCCATTGTGTTCGACATCAGCTTACACTATCACACATTGGGATTCGTGCAGTACCTTGGTTTCCATTTGACCCTATTGGTGGATACCTCGCCTCTGTGTCAGCATTCATTATTGGTTGATTTAGAGGGTTTTTTTCGTGCGCTAGCCACATCTTGTGTATGCCATAAATGTACTTCAGTCGGGTTACTACATTTTTTTCGTCCAATTCCTACCACATTATTGGCCTACGACTTACACTCGCACTAGATTGATGAAGGATGCCTTAATGCCTTCCTTCTAGTGGATCTTCCCCTATCGACTATGACTCATTTCTCTGAGGCAAAGATCTAGAGTCCATTTGGCAGTACCTTAGGGTTTTCTGTCATTAGTGGCAGATCCTTTGCTATCGACAGTGGGAAGTCATCATTATCTCCTGATTGATAGATTCTTATAGGTGTTCGACTCCAGCTCATCTATCCACACTTGTTATATTGTACTGGGTACCTTGACGCTCATTATCATTATCGATGAGTAGTCTCATGTTTGTTAATGGTATACATCAATGACCGGTAATCAAACGATTTCTGAAGTCGGTGAAGACCTCAGGTTGCATCAGCATTCATTGGTTCACTTGATAGTTTCTCCTGTTGTTGCTAGTTGATACCACTCCACCTTATATGTTGCAGTCATTCATGGCGACATTTTATATGCTGGCACCTGAGTTTGTAGTGTAGTACCATATTACTCCATCATGTTCATTTGGTACTTTTGGGGATCCGTCTTTGATATCAGTGATCCGTTTCATCCTTCAACATCATTAACATTCTTATATGTGATATTCAGACATGTACTTGTTCGATCATGATCAGATGATCCATTATGTATCTTTCAGTGCTTTATACTTGTATACTTAGTGGATCTGCTTGTACTTGATATGCGGACATGCTTTACTTTCTCTAAGCATGGGTATGCCCACCTCAGATAATGTTTCTTTCTGATCTCCTTTTGTGGCTTGGCAGGCTGAACTCTAGTGAAGTCCTTCTCAGTTTTTGACAGGTTTCCTTTCCATGCACTTACATAATATATTTCGGCCATCATGTACCCCTTCTGACCTCATATATTAAGGGGCATCTGTTATAGCTCCAAATCTCACTCTTGATGTTTGTGATGCTGCACTCATGGCCTAGGGCAACCCCTCCTTCCATACCTGGTCCAAATACTTAAAAAACAGTGTTTTACTCCCTATATGCGACATTTCCCTGAGCTAAATGTGTGTGTACGCGGGTCTGTGTATACCCAACCCACGTATATGTCTTAAAACACTTAAAAAAAATTAAATCTCCTTAATTTCGGGCGGAGATCGCGGGTTTTACCTGCTGATTACCTATTAGTGCCCGTGGCCCAACTGTTCCCAACGAATTCCCAACTAAAAAACTACTTTGGGAGAAGTATAAAAAGGCTTCAATTCGAAGGCCTAAGGGAGGATAGAATAGAGAGAAAAATCACTCTGTTGAGATTATCCCAGACCAGGTCTGAAGATCCCTGTGCTTCCAGCACTTCCCCCATTACAGGAAACCCTTGTTTCCTTGAGTTATGATGTTTTTTTGTTGAGATATCCTTGAGTGAGTTATGGAAGGACCTTGTTGAAGGCTTGAGATTGGACGAATCCAAAGGACGGTTCTGCTTGGAGCCTGCGAAAGGAAGACTCAGTTGAAATCATTCCTTTATGTACTTTAGTTATCTATAATAAAAGAAACACTTGTATTGTTCCTTATATGAATATTCTTCATGTTTATGATATCAATGTTATGATTTACAAATGAATGATTATTTCAATTGCATAACTAACTTTCAATATGATATGAAGTTGATTTCTTTATGATGTTTAGTCCATATACTATTGTGCTTTCTTGAATTGATTGTTTTGCAGGTCGAAGGAGCAAAAGGAACTCCAAGAGGGTTTGGACCCTAGCTGGATCTTCCCAAACGAAGGACCCCCAGGTGCATCCCTCTTCACGTAGTTTGTTTATATTAGCATCATGGCTGTGTGGAATGTGTGTTTTTCTTTATAGATAACCCCCGCTCTGCTAGGTTACTAGCCCAAGACCCTAGGGGATATTCTCCCTTAACACTTGTAACTATGCTTCTTTCCCCCACATTACTCATCTGAGATCCTGCGTTTTGTTCCTCTGCTACCTCCCAATCAATGTTGCCACTATGTCCTACATTCACACTATGTGAGTGTACCTAGGCATGGCTCTTCCATTTTGATGTTGTGTCTACCTTAGTCTCTGCCACTGCATTAACCATGAGAATGGGCCCTTGACAGTTTCTCCATACTAAGAATGAATTCTCAGTCCACCTGTACACTCCAACCAGGCACAGTCCTCTCTGTGAAGAACATTCTTGTCACTGAGGCTCTCCATGCTTATTAATGGTTTTTCACAGCTTGGTTATCCTTCGGCATGGCTTATCAACTATACTCATGCATGGTCTTCCTTTCCATTGTTGCATCTCATGTCTATTTCTTGTCATAGTGCAGAAACAGTGATCAACCTTGGATTCCTTCATCACCTGACTGTGTGGAGCTCCATACTAAGAAATTAATTCTCAAATGACCTGCACAATGCTTCATGAGTCCTATAGATTCATTTAGCTCACTAAATACATGCATAGGATCACAATGATGGCTTGTCTCACTTCAAGGCATACCCTACACTCTTTCCTAAAGATCGTGGTCCTTTCTTCCTTGACCCAACAATCTCTGGCAGTTTCCGTTACTCCTAAGACCAACTCCTTTGTTCCTGCATTCAACTACAGCTACTGACCCATACGCCTTTAACTCTATTTTATGCCTTATCAAAGAAATTCCACATCACAACTTCACAGTAGTGCAATTTTCCTGTTGGGGCCAATATTCCTTTGTTACGCTATGCGCACTTGGCTCTATGGATTTACATGACTAAGAGCCTACCCAATATTGGAAGCTCCCTCCATCGAAACTTTTCAATAACCAACTATTCTGAATTTTTGATATCCTAATCCTCTAATTTCTGAGCTCCATCTGCTTATCCTTTACCGTGCTTGTCCTCATAGGGTCGCTGCATGTGACCTACCACTTAGCATTAAGGTGCTAAGCCTTCAACTCCTGCCAATGACCATTCTCCCTTTGTTAACAACTCTACACCCTTGGTTCTTTGATCTCTCGTGACCATGTTCCAACCCATTATCAAAAGCCCTCTATATCAGAACTTTTCCAAACTCCAACCATTCTAAAGTTTCGATGTCTTCAACCTCCGATTGGACTTCCGATATGACGTCATCACCCCATATGGTGACTACTTAGTGGTGACACATGTCACCTGGTTCTAGCCCATTAGCCTACCCAATAAGGTTGAATATGCGTGCCACATTTCCTACTGTACTACCATGTCATGCTGATGTCAGTTGCCACTGGACCTTATCGCAGCCAATTAGATGTTGCCATGTGTCCTTATTAGAGTTAACCAGACACTGCCATGTGTCCTTATCAGAGCCAATCACATGTGGCCATGTATTCTTATCGTAACTAATCACATGCTGCCATGTGTCCTTATTGGAGCCAATCGCATCCCATCATGTGTCCTGCTAGAGGAGAGAGAGGAGGACCCGCCAACCTTGGTTTTACACCAAAATCCTTTGTTAATTTTTCTTTTGAAATTCCTCATTGCTTGTAAAGGCTTGTCAACACTTGTCTTTATCGCAACATTTTAAAGGTTCCTCACTTGACAAACTTCTGATATTGAGATCTCCGATATGCCAATGTTTTGATACACTAATCTCCGGGATTTCAATATCCTCCAACCTCTGATATAGCCTTCTCTAATGTATCGCACCTCTGATATTCTGATATCATTGATATGTCAATCTCTGACATTCCAATGTGCCAATACGCCGATCTCCGGGGTTCTGATCTCCTGATGCACCGATACGCTGACCTTTGATCGCCAATGCGTTGATATGCTGGCCTCTGATCGTCGATGCACCGATATGCTCTGATCACCAATGCGTCGATACACTGACCTTCAATCATCAACATGCTGATATGTTGAAGTGTTGATCTCTGATATCCTAGACCTCTGATATTCCAACCTTCTTAGGACTTCAAGCCCTTGATCATAGCAAACCATAAATTTTGATCCAGGAGTCCATTTTTGGACTTTCGCATATCATTGGAAAGCTCTTCCAGAGCACTTTCCAATGGAGAGGGTCTGATGTAGGTTTTAAGCCCATATGATACCTCTAATATGGCTCCAAACTCTCTGCCATTATTCTAATCCTTGACTCTCCAGACAACTGAACTCACAACCACCAAGGTGATCCTCTACATGAAGCCTGTAGCTACCATGGACTTCCATCTGGTCCATCATTGTAATCATCATTTGATGGCTTCTCCAATAAGCTTGCTATTGTGATGATTTTCTTCATGAAGCCTGCAGCTATCATGAGATTCCTCCTGGGCCATCACTGCCAACATTTGCTACGACAAGCATCTAAGCTAGTCTGGTTGACATCAATGCCAACACTCCTGCCAATAGTTAACAATGCTGTTGCCAACAGTTAGGCACTGCTCCTTCCAACAGATAGGCAATGCCAATTGCCCAACACATCTCCCAAGAATGACTGTTGACATCAATGCCAACACACTTTTGAATGCCTTCACTAGGCCACTGGCCATCTAGACAATGCCAAATTCCCAACAATCTCCCCCTTTGGCATTGATGGAAACACTCCATCCTTCTCTTCATGTGACGGCCAAACCTCATGCTGCTTCCACACATCTCATTGCATGAGACACCAATGGTCTTCTTTCTTCTGCACATGACATCACAACTTCTCCCCCCCTTTGACATCAATGGAAAGGGGATACAAGTTTCCTTTCTCTCCCCATGCAATCACTTGGCTGTGAAGACCAGAGTCTAGCTATTGAGATGTGCATTCTACTTCACAAACATCTCTACCAGGATTGTCGTTATTGTTGCTCCATAAACTGGGCATATTTGATATGCTCCCCCTGAACATATATTGCCTCTGATTTGAATGCCTCCAGTTTTGGACACCTTATGGCTGTTGGCTAAGCACTCTCTCCACTAATGCATATTTTGTATCAAAAATATTGATACTCATTAAACTTCTCATGGTATTGTTGCTGCTGCAAATACCAATTAATGATGATGCATTTCGACTCGTACTTCTTCGTTGTTGCTGTTGCTTCTGAGATTGTTCTCACATTATTTGAGCATCTCCACTTCTCCCCTTGAGATCATACTCATACAATAGGGACTAATTTTCAACTAATACCAATTTCTCCAAAGGAAATGATACAAATGGAACAATGTACCAAGAAAACTCTAATATTTCTTTTCTCAAAAAGAAATGTCCATTTGCATACAAGGTTACTCAACATGAGCCCAACACAACCAATTGACATAGCGATACCAATTGAGGGTTAAGGGACATGGAAATATTGCACCAATTTTGTTTCATGAACACAAGACTACTAGGCATAATCAAACTTACAAATTAAATGAAACCAAAGATGCAAACCTTTCATTTGCTCAACAATCTACCTTTCTGAGGCTTCCCATTGTTGTTTGCTAATCAAAGCAGCTCCCCCTCAGCCAAAGCTCTTTGATCTCCTACAACAGATTTCTTGCCTCTGCGTGGGGACTGGTCCTGTGGACCTTACCTGACTATGAACTTCATGTCATTCCACACTTCCACTGCAACCCATATACTTCCCACAAAATAAGATATTGTTGTGTACTCCTCACGTTGGCCGCACTCCACCTTCATCAATCAGATGCACCTTTTTGTTCATTCTTCTTAGCTTCCTGCATGTGACTTATTTGACCTCCCCTGGGCCCCTCTCTTCCTTTACTAAAGAGAAAAAGAGGATCTACTCCCCTTGAGCAGATCATCCCCCTTCTCCCTTCAGACCTTCAATGGCTGAGTCCTAACAGAATCATTTCTCTCCAGCTTCTTATTTACCCATGTTTGGGTCTTCTCTTGACTGCGCAAGACTAGAGGAAACTTCTCTTTCACCTCCTCTTTCTTCAGCTTACCCTTTTGATATTGAGTATTGAAGACAAATTTATATTCATTTGCTCTTTTCTTCATTTTTGTCTTCAAATCCTGAGCTGATACATTTGCAGGCATATGCTGAGGAGCATGTCATTTCTTCTTATTTTTGCAACCATCTCTCCTATGCCTGAGATTTCTATAGTTGTAGCATTCAACATGGCTTAAGACCAGGGTAGAGGAGTCACTCTTTTTTACAACTCTTTTTTCAAAAATTCTCTCGTGGCCAGCATGCCTTCTCCTAGAATTTTTGTGCATTCTTGGGTTGTTGCTATCCAACACATCTTGTTTCCTTGCATGAAATCTATAGTATATGGCTTTATGTCCAAAATTATTGCAAGAAAAATAATGGCCATAAAAAGGCTTATGTTGATAGAAGTTACCTTTTCTCTGAAGGTTCTGTCATTGAGAATTCGGGGTCCTTTGTTGGCTCTTCATGTGCCTTCCATGACAACTTGCTTTGCTATCGTGCACTCTTCCTTACACTTGCCTTACCCTCTTTTGTTGCACTTCTTGATACTACTTCTTAGCCTTCGACTGCATTACTGACTGCTACTTCTTACACTACAGGCTACTGCTTCTTAGCCTCCTACTGTTGTTGTCCAACAACCTTTCTTTCTTTATTTTTGTTGGAACCTTGGACTCCCTTTAGCTTCTGATATTGAGACAATTCTTTATTTGACTTTTCTAAGTCATGTCTCAATGAGACTACCTTAGTTTGTAGTCTCTCACAGTAAGCTTCCTTCTCGCTCAACTGATTGGTTAACATCCTAGTCAGTCTGCTAGCCTCTTCTTGTTGAGCATTTAGTTCAACCATTGTTTTTCTCAACTTCTCATTCTCAAGCTCATATATTTTCAGTTGCTCCTCTCACTTGATATTTTCCTTTGATAGGTCCTTGATCTCTTTTAGAGCCGAGATCAACCTATTTCTATGAAAATATCTTTTCATCTAGATTATTTTCCTCACTACCAGAGGTGCTAGCTTCTGAGAAGAATGGTCTCTCTTCTGAGCCTTCTTCCTCATCAACATGAGTGTGATGAGGAGAAACTTCTCCATGTTCTAGTTCGTTGCTAGAGCAGCAGGGCTCCTTAGCCTCTTCTTGAGCCACATGGCTATCTCCACCATACAGACATTGCAGTATGTCCAACACTTCCTTTTTTGACTCACAATGCCTCACTTTATTAGCATATGACTTAGATAGCCCCTTCATGATAATCTTTTGGGATTCTTCATTCTACTCACTCTTTTCTCCATTCAATACAGAGAGCCACATATCAACATCCAAGGCCATTAAGTAGGTTACCATTATAACCTTCCAGATTTCATACCAGAGCTCATGGCCTGATCTGTATAAAAATGGAACTCCTTCTGCTGTTAGCCAAGGTCGATTTTTCCATTTTTTTTCCCTTTGATCTACCTTCTATAAATTAAGATATTCCTAAGGGAACTTAGCTCTAATACCAATTGTTGGAAACAATGATAATACTAAGAGGGGGGATGAATCAATATTAAGGCTAATTTTAACTTTTTAAGCCTATTTAATTTTCTTATTCAAGCTTGGCACCCATCCATATAATCAGCAACAATATGTAATATGGAAACAACATTAACTCAACATACAAGCATACACACCATAAGAATCATACACATGAGACACAAGGTTTTACGTGGAAACCCTTTTGGGAAAAACCACCAAAGCTTTTTGTTGTTATTGATGTAAATAAGAGAACCTACTCTATTACATCAATATATTTTGTGATCACCCACTCACAGGAAGCACCAACTCCCTTTGATTGTTTGCTAGCACTGACTAGCAGGAAGCACCAACTCCCTCTTTTTGTAGACACCTGTCCATCTTACCAGAAGCACCATGTGAGGCACCGACCTCATGGATTTTTTACAAGCACCAACTTGCATCTCCTTGGATTTTTTCAAGCCAACTTGTAGGAGGCACCAACCCCCAAGCCTTCTCAAGCACCCACTAGAGATGGAAGCACAAACTTCTTGTATGCAGGCACCAACCCACACTCAAATAGGAATTGAATGTTCTTTGTAGTTTGGTAACCACTCTACCTGATAACAACTTTGTTGCCTCTGCTCACACTACTCTCTTTGCAGCAACCCACTAATTTTCTCAACAACTGTCACTCATCGCATTCCACATAGCTCTGTTCTCTTCTCTTCATCAATAGTCACTTAGCTCTTGATCTTTTTCTCTCCACAACACACACATAGCTCTCAGCCTTCTTTCTCTGCATAAGCACCTTTGACCTTTCTTACAACACAGGAACTTTTGGCCTTTCTCACACAGCACAGGCGACTTCGGCCTTGCTCACACAACACATACAACTTTGGCCTTGCTCACAGCAGCACACAAGAAACTTTTTCCTTACTCATAGAGTGCATAGGCAACTTCTTCCTTACTCACATAGTGCACAGGAAACTTCTGCCTTTAATCACAGCAAAGCAGCTCTCGGGGTCTCTTACCTCTGCATAGGCATTCTCAATCTTTATCTATAGAACTGGCTCTCTCTCAGCCTTACACAGCAGTGCACTCACTCAGAGCTTTTCCACTTAGATCACTTGCAACTATGTTTCTTTCCCTCACATTTCTCATCTGAGCTCTTTGGTTTTGTTCCTATGTTGCCCCTCGATCAATGTTGCCACTCTGTCCTGCATTCACACTACGCGAGTGTACCTAGGCATGGCTCTTCCATTCTGATGTAGCATCTTCCTTGGTCTTTGCCACTACATTAACCATGAGAATGGGTACTTGACAATTTCTCCATACTGAGAATGAATTCTCAGTCCACCTACACACTCCGAACAGGCACAATCCTCTCTATGAATAATGTTCTTGTCATTGAGGCTCTCCATGCTTATTCATGGTTTCACACGGCTTTGTTGTCCTTTGGCATGGCTTCTCAACTATACTTAGGCATGGCCTTCCTTTCCATTGTTGCGTCTCCTGTCTATTTCTTATCACAGTGCAAAAAAATGAGCGAACTTTCAGTCCTTCATAGCCTAACTACGTGGAGCTCCATACTGAGAAATTAATTCTCAGATGACCTCCATACTACTTCATGAGTCCCATACATTCATTTAGCTCACCAAAGACATGCATTGGATCACAGTGATGGCTTGTCTCACTTCAAGGCAAACCCAACACTCTTTCCTGAAGATCGTGGTCCTTGTTTCCTTGACCCAGTGATCTCTAACAATCACCATTACTCCTGATACCAACTCCTATGTTCCTTCTTTCAACTTACAGTTGTCGACCCATATGAGTTTAACTCTCTGCTCTGCCTTATCAGAGAAATTCCACATCATAAATTCACAATAGTGCAATGTTCTTGTCAGGGCCAATATTCCTTTGATACGCTTTGTGCGCTTGACTCTATGGATTTACATGACCAAGAGCCTACCCAATATCGGAAGCTCCCTCCATTGAAACTTTTCAATAACCAACTGTTGTGAAGTTCCATTATCCTAATCCTCTTATTTCTGAGATCCATCTACTTATCCCTTACAGTGCTTCTCACCATAGAACCGTTGTTTGTGACCTGTCTCTTAGCATTAAGGCGCTAAGCCTTCAACTCTTGTCAGTGGCCATTCTCCCTTTGTTAACACCTCTACGCCCTTATTTCTTTGACCTCTCTCAACCATGTGTTAGCCCATTATCCGAAGCCCTCTATATTGGAATTTTTCCAAACTCCAACCACTCTAAAGTTTCGATGTCTTCAACCTCTGATTTTCGATTTCCAATATGACGTCATCACCCCATATGGTGACTCCTTAGTGGTGACACGTGTCACCTAGTTCTATCCCATTAGCCTACCCAATATGGTTGAATATTCCTGCCACGTGCCATGTCATACTACCACATCATGCTAACATCAGATGCCACTATACCTTATCGAAGCCAATCAAATTTTGTGATGTGTCCCTATCAGAGCCAACCAGATGTTGCAATGTGTCCTTATTGGAGCCAATCACATGCTTCCATGTGTCCTTATCGAAGCAAATCACATCCTACCATGTGTCATGCTAGAGGAGAGAGAGGAGGACCTGCCAACCTTGGTTTTACACCGAAATCCTTTGTTAATTTTTCTTTTGACATTCCTTGGTGCTTTTAAAGGCTTATCAACACTTATTGATATCACAACATTTTAAAGGTTCCTCACTTGACAAAGTTCCAATATTGTGATCTCCGATATGTTGATCTTCTGATACACCGATCTTCGAGCTTTCAATATCCTCAAACCTCTAATATAGCCTGCTCCAATGCATCGCACCTCCAATATTCTAATATCACCGATATTCCGACCTTTGACATTCCAATGTGTTGATACATCGATCTTCGAGGTTCTAATCTCCTGATGCACCGAAACACTGACATCTAATTGTCAATGCGTCAACATGCTAGCCTTCGATCGTCGATGCACCGATATGCTCCGATCGTTGATGCACTGGTATGCTGACCTCCAATTTTCGATGCACTGATATGCTAATGTGTCGATCTCCGATATCATGGACCTCCGATATTCTAGCCTTCTTAGGACTTCAAGTCCCTGATCATCGGAAAGCCATAACTTTTGATCCAAGAGTCCATTTTTGGACTTCCAAATATCATTGGAAATCATTGCCATAGAAATTTCCAATGGAGAGGGTCCAATGTAGGTTTTGAGCCCATATGCTACCTCTAATATGGATCCAAATTATCTGGCATTATTTTTCTCTTTGACTCTCTGTACAACTGAACTCACAACCACCAAGGTGATCCTCTACATGAAGCCTACAACTACCATGGAATTCCATCTGTTCCATCACTGTAATCATAATTTGATGGCTTCTCCAATAAGCCTACTACTGTGATGATTTTCTTCATGAAGCCTACAGCTATCATGAGATTCCTCCTGGGCTATCATTGCCAACATTTGTTGCGACTAGCATCCAAGATAGTCTAGTTGACATCAATGCCAACACGCCTACCAACAATAAGGCAATGCTCTTGCCAATAGTTAGGCACCGCTCCTACCAACAGTTAGGTAATGCAAACTACCTAACACATCTCCCTAGCACGACTATTAACATCAATGCCAACACACTTGCAGATGCCTTCACTAGGCCACTGGCCATCTAGACAATGCCAATTGTCCAACAAAAACTAGCTTTCTCACTTTCTTCAAGGCCTAAGATATAAAAATTGGCAACAAATAAGTTAAAGGAAATCAAACAGCGACCCATTGAAACAGCGCGAGAATATGACAAAAGATTCAAATATTTATTAAGTCAAATCCCATATATCATCAAAGAAAGTTTATTAATTCAATGGTATGTGTTTATTCTCCTCGAAAACATCTACGGCCAGTTGAGAATGCATGAATTGAAAACTCTTGAAGAGTCTCTCAAGTTGACCCAATGTATTAAAACAAATGACAAAGGTCAGTCAACTATCTCATCGACTGATAATAAACTTTAAGAAAAAATTAAGAAACTGCAAAACTCGTTGTTAGCGTTGACACTTCAAAAGAATAACTTATGGTGCACTAATTGTTTCACTAAAGGATACTTGTAAATTTGCTTACTACTTTGATCAAGATGTCTAATGGTTATAATCTTACATATACTGTGATATATGTCAAATCACTTCAAATCATATTACAAAAGATTGTTAATTAAATCTTCGTAATTATAACCCTAAATGGTGCACCATTGGTGAAGATAATAGCAACTCAACACAATAATTCCTGCTCAATGGGAATAACAATACAAACTATCATGTCATCTATCATATGCAAATCGCAAATCTGTTCAATGAGCCACCAACATATGGCAGAAGAGGAAACGGTTGAAGAGGGTATGGTGGCCGACTAAGGGGATGCAATGGCAAAGATGGAGGTTGTAGTCGAGGTCAAGATAGGCTTTATTGATTCACCTGTTACTAGGTGGTTCACATATCCCAAAACCTCCCATTAAAAGATAAGACTGACTTACGCTTCTGCAATATGTGCGGCTTGGGGGATCATTCCTTGGAAGATTAACCCAAGATCATTGAATTTTTTTTGAATAAAAGAACTGTGAATTTACTCCAAATTGTCCCAAAACAAGATATATTGATTTCAACAAATATTCATGTTATTAGAAGTTCGGGCACTAGAAAAGATAACAATCACAATCAGCAAGTCATTCAACCAACAAAAAATATGATTAGACACCCAGATTTATAGGTACAAAAGGACACAATGACAAAGAAGTTGAATTATTTATAAGAGAAGCTTACTCACACAAACTATCAAAGGATGTCATATTATTAGAAGAAATTTTGGAGCTTCTCAAGGAAGAACACTCAGTTAGACATCTAGTAGAACTTCTAAACATGTGAAAAGATTGTAATGAAAGCAGAGAGAAATGTAAAAATGTACGACAACAATCACAAGGAAAACTATTTGAAGACCATGATCCACAAGTCGACCTGGAAATGAATGGTTATATGGTAAGACAAGTCATTGTCGACTTTAGGCCACAAGTTAATATACTCCCTCAAGAAACATGGATTAGCATGGAAAGACCAAATTCGCATAGGATGACTAATTATCTTAAATGTGTCTATAAAAAGATTCGTTGAATGTATTGGGACATTAAGGCAAGTAAAAACTTCCATTATGGGCATCTCGACAACAATAAATTTTGAATTCATCGACTTAGTCGATGGAATACCTGCATATCCCACACTAGTCGGTAGATCGTAGGGATGAAGGTTGAAAGCGACTATCTCATTAGAAAAACAAAAAATTAAGTGCAAAGGTAATGACAAGAAAATCATTATTCCTTTGGACCCCTATGAAGGAAATCCATGGGTTGAAGCTTGGGAAGAAGAATTAGAAATGAGAAGATTGTACCAAATATTACGTGAAGATTGGGACAACATGGAACAAAATGCCTTCAGCAAAATTTTAACAGGTTCACCTCTCTCCATTGGTCAAAACTTTGACACGGGGCTCTACGGCTAGAAAATCAAGAACTATGAATCCAAAGCCAAAGAATGTTGGATAATTGAAGTAATCCCAACGACAAAAATCCAAAACTATTATTCTATTAAAGTGGTACCTATTCTAAAATAAAATACCTGTAAAGAAACTTCATCATTACTACCAACTGACTTAAAGCAAGATTACAACAACATCATTTGATTAAAGGAACGAGCTTCCCTTGTTAACCACGTTGGAAAAATAAAAAAAATCTACTGGAGGAAAGGGGAGGATGTAGAGTGTGGTGCAAACCTTTATAGATCAAGCAACAATATGGTGTTACACCCATTCATCTCGACTCCAAACATGGACGACAATGGAAACATATTTTATTGAATGTTTTGAAGGTCGAAATCTTTCTACACAAGAAAATATACCTATCTTTAGCCCCAAATAGGACACCATCCTCCATATACATAATCATGATTTAGAGTGATGCAGGATCAGATATAGAAATGAGAGAGTCTGGCATCACATGTTTCTGAATAATTTAGATGACTTGCCTAACAAATGGTACAAATTAGAAGAATCTTGAGAGAAATATTTAAAATGGAAAGAGTTGAAAGAAAATTTCATTAAATATTTTGAATTTAGACAAGAAGAAGAACAAGTGATCAACATAGTTCATAAAACAAAGGATTTAATAAAGGAAAAACTAGCTAACAATAACAAATCAGAAATCGATGTCTCGTCAGCTTGTATTATTGTGTCATGTACATCATAACAGAAAATGGAAGCCTGTTGGAAATGCAATAAGCTCTTATCCCTGGCCAAAGTTTTTGTTGGAAGAAGGATCATTTAGAAAATCACAAAAGAATAAAATCAGTGTACAAACTTGAGAAGCAAGAAATTGAGAAACTCGAGAAACCAAACTTTCCACCTATATACCAAGAAATAAAAGTCAGGAACAAACGACTCAACGAGTCAAAGGAACCCGATTGGATGGACGCGAAAGTGAATATACGAGAAGTCAACATATCAAATGATGATTGACCAAAGATCGCCTGACTTGGTGACTATTGGTCAGACAAATAAATAGCAAAATTCGTCGACCTACTCAAATAATATCAAGATTTATTCACCCTGTGACTATAAATATTTAAAGGGACTTGTAAAATAAATGGGGGAGATGAAAATCAATCTCATCCCAAGAGCTAAGGCAATTAAAAAGATACCTTACAAGCTTTCTCACAAATATAAACCCAATGTTCATAAGGAAATAAGGGGGATGCTCATTGTTGGAATCATCTACCCAATCGAGACATCATAATGGGAAAGTCATATGGTTGTGCAACCCAAAAAGCATAACCCGACTAATCTGTGTATAAGCGTCGATTACCGCAGGCTCAATAAATGAATTGTGACTAATCCATTTCCTGCTTTGTTCATCGACAAAATCATAAAATAAGTTGCAATTCATGGGTGCTATTCTTTTACAGACAGTTTCTGATGGTACAATCAACTACCTATTTCAGAAGAAGATAGGGAGAAAACAACGTTTGTCACAAAATTTGGTTCTTTTGCTTATCGAGTAATTCCTTTTGGACTAAAATATGCTCAAACAATATTTTAGCGAATTGTCGTCAAAGCTTTCCAAGAATATTTTTATAAAACAATGGTAGTATACTTTGATTATTGGATAATTTATACATTGCTTAAAGATCACATACAATGGATATTACTTCTGTTGGAAAGATGCAGACATATTTGGTCATCATTGAACATCAAAAAATGTATCTTTGCAACACTCATCGAAATACTGCTAGGTCATGTGGTATCAAAGGATGGAATCAAAGTCAGTATGGAAAAGATCAAAGTGATTTTAGATTTGAAACATCATATGAATCAAAAGCAAATCAAAATATTTTTAGGTCATACCGATTACTATAGACGGTTCATCAAACACTACTCTGATATAACATTTCTTATAAACGAACCTCTGAAGAAATATGTACCTTTCATATGGTCAAAGGAGTGAGATGAGTCATTCCAGTTTCTAAAAAATAAATTAGTTGTAGCACCCAGAATTAAGTTTCCCAACCACTCGAAGTGGTTCCATGTGAATGTCGATACATCAAACATGGTAGTTGGTGCAGTTTTGTAACAACGTGATGATGAGTTGATAAATCAACCTAATGTTGATGCGAGTCAAAAGCTTAGCAAAGTTGAAAGGAATTATTCGATGACTGAAAGAGAAGCTTTCTCCATGATCTTCACCTTGCATAAATTTTGGCATTACCTCGTCGTGAACCCATTTATATCCTATATTGATCATCAAGCATTGAAGTACTTGTTAATAAACAAGTTCATCAAGGTTGCATCTGTCATTGGTTATTATTATTTAAATAATTTGAATTTGAAGTTATTGTTTGACGTGGCAAGAAGAATGTCGATCCTGACCATTTATCCTGACTAGAACCTGGAGAAGAACTGACAGGTATTGAAGATGACCTCCTAGATGCACACTTGTTTAGAGTCAAAGCAATCCCTGTAGAACTTTCTAATATGTCAAAATTTTTACACACAAGAAAATTACCTAAGGGATTATTTGAAAACAATATTTTTTTTTTGTTGTTAAAGTAGTCCCATTTACATTAATAAATGGACAATTATACAAACTTGGTATCAACGAGGTACTTTGCAAATGCATCTTGGAACATGAATGGGAAGACATTATCACCGTGGAACATAAATGGGGAATTGGAGGTCATTATTAGGGCAATACAACTGCAACGAAAATGCTACAAGTTGGGTTATGGTAGCTGACAATATTTCGAGACTGCCGACTATAAGTGAAAAACTGTGATATATGCCAAATCTCTGGGAAACCATTACTTAAATGCCACATGCCATTTCCTAAAAGAGTTAAACGCACATGAGAAAAATACATCATAATAGCTTTGGAATCGTGTACAAAAGTAGTAGAAAAGTTCAACTCGATTCAATTGTCCTATGGTCAACATAAATGATAGAGGAACTCATTTTGTAAATGCCACTATTCAAACATTAATGAAGAACTTCACGATCGAACCTAAGAAGACCATTGCATACCATCCACAAGCAAATGGAATCGTTAAATCATTTAATAAAACATTACATAAGGGACTAACAAAGGTTTGTAATCCAGCCAAAGATGAATGAGATGATAAAGTACCAGCCATCCTCTGGGCATACGGCACAACTTACAAATAGTCAGTTGGTTTAGCACCTTTTAAGCTAGTTTACAGACATGAAGCAATCACCCCATTTCAATGTTCAACAAATGCAATGTGAAAATTTCACTACTGAAATTCTAATGCAGCAACTGGAATCAATTCTTCTAAATGATAAATTAATTATTCAGTTTATTGTTATGGAAATAAGGAATTAATCACACTGCAATCTTCACAAATAAAAATACTACAGAAGATAAATAAGAAAACTGAGAAAATATTGGCACACACACACACACACACACACAATTATGACAGTTATTTTAGATTAAAGTCCCCAGAAAAACCCAACTCGGTAAAATCGGTACAGTAGCTGAGGATTTGTTTTATTATGCAATAGTGAAAATTTGAGTATAATCTTTGGAAGGCCAGATAATTATCCAATCAGCAAGATCTGACAGAAAATATTTGGAGAGAAGGTTTTATCCCTCCATAAGAAAACCCCGACCTCTGAAAACTAGCCATCTAACCTCTATGCAGGGCCTTAAGCTTTTGATCGACATGTGTGGCTTTGTTGGGAAAACCTGCGTGACTGTAACATTGACCTATTAGGAAATTCCATGTGACTGTAACTCCGACCCATTAGGAAATTCCATATGACCCTTGCAGCTGATTTATATTAGTTGTGCCATGGAATACTTCAGTCACTCACTTCTGCCTCTTCCAGATCTAGAATCTTCCTCCAAATAATTGTCTCTACCCCTCTAACACTTTTCTACTCAATCTCTGACTTGATCACTTGTGTTGAATCACTTGCAACAGAGAATCAATTTGTTTATGTCACTGAGTATATTCAACTAGTATCACACTCTCAAGTGCTTCTCACGTTCAAGTGTTCTCCAAAAGTGTATTCTCCATCTACCCATCGACTTCTTCTTATAATCTCCAGTTGAGACTTCAATGGCCATGATTAAAACTTAATCAATGGTTGAGATTATCTTCAAAGTCAATACGTGTGAGTTTCTAGATAATTCACACCCTTCTCAATTAAATATCTATTAATTAACCCCTTTTACTAAGTTATAATTAGTAAATTTTTAATTATGGTCAATTAATTTAATTGAGTCGTCTCTAGGTGAAATTTCCAGAAATGATTCATGGGTTTTGGATAACGCCTATGTTTTAGCCTCTCCACAAAGTCTCGAGACTAGAACACCATCTCATACTACAAAACTAACACTCCCTCTTAGCAAGGAAGGTGTTCTAGTGTTGAATTGTTCCAACACCAAGTCTTTGCATCATCTTCTATACATGTTGTTGATGTCTCGTCACTATGACTACCTGCCACTACCCACCAACCATTGAGAAACTTTGATGTTGCATCTATGTTGCTATTGACACTGCTATATTGTTGTCAAATCTACATCTGCACTACAACTCCCTCTCAATTGTTGTTGTTGCTACTGCAACTGAGAAGCATACTCTGTCCCTACTATTGAAACAGGTTCTCCACCATACCTATATATTCTCTGAAATAAATTAACTTAGCTCTACCTAGAGCTTTTGTGAGTATGTTTGCAACTTGCTCGTCTGTGAAAACGTATTGTAGCTGGACCACTCCATGCTGCATACAATCTCTAATGAAATGAAACTGAATATCTAGGTGTTTCGACATGTCATGAAACACTGGATTCTCGGAGAAATTGATACAACTTTGATTATCACAGTAGGCATCGGTTGACTCCATCCTCTACATGAACAAGCTTACCAACTCTGCCTCTACAGAACTCAATGCTATTGACTTTTGCTTCCTGGTACACCAAGAAACCATCCCTAATCAAACACCGAAGCGATTTTCTGAGGTATTTTTCTTGTCCACTGAACTGCGTTCCCAATCTGCATCTATGAACCCACATAATTTGACGTCATCCCCTCGAGTATATTTCAACCCATACTCTGTTGTGTCACATACATACCTCAAAATGTTCCTTGCTACTTTCAAATGTACCCTCTTCTATTCCACAGTAAACTGACTGAGGGTATTGACCATGAAGCTGATATTTGGCCTAATGTTGACCAGATACATGAGAGAACCAATGAGTTGTCTATACAAGGTGGGGTCAATATCCTTTCCATCTGATGTGTCTATCTTCTTCCAATTGGTGATCATGGGTGTAGACATGGGTCTACAATCATCCATTCTGAATCTCTTTGGAATATCTGTAGCATATCTCCCTTGACCAAGGAATATTTCCCCATCCTTCTGCCACACTTCCAATCCTAGGAAATAGTGCATCAACCTCAAATCCTTCATATCAAACTCTATTTTCAGGTTCCTTTTGCAGTCCTCTATGAGCCCTGATGACCCTGTCAAAAAGAGATAATCCACATACAATACTGGGATGAGTGGCTCATCCTCTACCATTACATAGTAAAGGTTGGAATCTGTATCACTCTTAACGAATTCCATCTACTACAGGTAGTTTTCAATCCAACCATACCATGCTCTGAGATCATGCTTGAGTCTGTATAGAGCTTTCTTTTGTCTGCCCACATGTGTTTGCCTCTCATGAGTCTCGAAGCCCTCTGATTGTTCTATGTACACCTCCCCCTCTATCACCTCATTCAATAATGTTGTCTTGACATCTATTTGGTAAATATCATCCCATATGAGTTGTTAGGGACGTAAATTACCGAATATAAGTGTATCTAGAAATAGGGGCGAAGGTCCCCTCTTAATTTATCCCTTATTTTTGCGTATACCCCTTTGCCACAAATCTAGCCTTATACTTCTCCACGCTTCTGTATGAAGCATACTTGATCTTGTAGATCCAATGAAAACCTACAACTAGTCTATCTTCAGGCCTCGGCACTACCTCCCAAACATCATTCATCATGATAGAGTTGCATTCCTCTACCATGGCATCTACCCATGCCTAATGTCGTGTGGCTTCATGAAAGATGGAAGGTTCTTAAACCTGAGCCACCAATTTTTGGTACCTATCAGGCTATATGTGCTCTCTCTTTTTTGCCCTAGGATCTCTAATGAACTCCTCTACATATCTCAATTTCTGACGAATGCCTCTGTCAGTTCGGCCACTAGTGATGGGAGGTTTAACCAGATGCTCCTCATCCTACATTTTTTGCTTCATTTGTTGTGATCTCATTTGATCCCTTGGACTTGAGAAAATTCTAGTATTGGTCATTGTATTTGATCCTTGTGATTGTCCCACTAGTTTCCCCTGTGGATTCCCCTACTATTGGACTAATTGAGATTCATTTGGTTGACTCTAATCACCTGCAGGCATCTCACGAAATCTCTTGAAAGCTTGGTCCTACGTGAAATTTATGTCTCGTCTCACTACAATATTCCTATTGCTAGGAATGTAGATCATGTATGCCTTTGAGGTTTCACTATTCCCAACGAGGAACCCCTTCTCTTCTTTTTGATTTAATTTGGTGTGCTTCTCATCTGGCACATGGCAATAAACGATGTTGTCGAAGATCCTAAAGTAACTAACTTCTGACTTCTTCCCTATGAAGACCCCTTCTAGTGTTTTCTTCCCCAGTTCTCTATGAGGAGTCTTGTTCTGAATATACATTGTTGTGTTACATGGCTCTACATAAAACCTAAGAAAATCCTAATCATACAACATTGCTTTTGCAGTCCCAACTATAGTTATATTTTTCCGCTTCGCTAACAAATTCTGTTGTGGAATTATATGTAGTTGTCCACTCTATTTTGATTCCTTCCTTCACACAAAAATATGTGAAGTCTTTATCAATATACTCTCCACCATTATCTTAGCGAAGCACCTTGATCTTCTTCCTCGTCACATTCTCCATGAGAGATTTAAACTCCCTGAAACAATCAAAGACCTTATCTTTAGTCTTCAAGAAGTAAATCTAGGTTTTCCTGGAATGGTCGTCAATAAAGGTGAAGAAGTATTTGGCCCCACTAAGAGCTATAGTGGACATAAAGCCACAAATTTCTGAGTGTATGAGTCCTATCATGCCATCTTCTCTAATGTCACTTCTTGGGAATGTTTCCTTAGCATATTTCCCAAGCACGCACCCTCTGCACACATCATCATGCTTTGTGAAAAGTTTTGGAACACCTGTTACTATATCCCTGAGCATCTTAAGTGCTCCATGGTGTAAATGTCCCATTATCCTATTCCATATTTCATTCAGTTCCTTCCCACTACTATTATCATTGCCCATTTTTTCCATCAGAGAGTCGCGTTGTAACTTGTACAACATGCCACTTCGAATTCCAATTTGTCTCACCTTCTTCTAGCTGGGGTGTTTGACAAACACCTTCTTCCCTACAAAGTGGACATCATATCCCTTATCCTTTATCTAATATTTCTAAATCAGTTTCATACCCAATCTTGGCACATGCAGTACATATGTAGCGTTGGTGCTTGCTCCTAACTCCCTCTGAAAATCGATGGTACCTCTCCCCACTGGAGTACACTTTGTTTTGTTTCCCATCATAATCTGTAATACCATATGCTCCTCATTGTAGCTAGAAAAATATTCTCTAACCCCTATCATGTGAGTTGATTCTCCATTATCTATATACCAAACACCTTGTGAAGTTGGGCCTGATAAGCAAGAAAAATTGTCCTCCAATCTGGAAGACAATACTGAAGCCTCCTGAATATCAAATTTGTCCAAGGCTTTACTGGAGAATTTTCTAAGGACAAATCTGTGTGTTATTCCTCCTCCACCTAACACTGATTTTGCTCTAGCACCTGCTGCAAAACCCTCTGTGCCCAGCTAAGAAAATATGCTTTGCGAAAATCTTAGTTATTGCTGCTTTGTCGATGTTGCACTCATGCCTTTTTTTGTACTCGCATAGTAATTCAGTCTGAACTCACACAATTTATGCGTCTATATAGCAAAATTTCACACAGCTCTCATGACTATTCTAAGCTAACCCATATGACTCTCTGAAAAAATTGTACTGCAGCTCCCTCTAAGCTGCAAATTTATCCCTTCACCTTTGAGCTTCTTGTACATCAAATTTATCCCTTCACCTCTTATTCAGTTTATTGCTATGGAAACAATGAATTAATCACACTACAATCTTCGCAAATAAAAATATTGTGGAAGATAAATAAGAAACTAAGAAAATACTAACACACACACAAAATTATGACAGTTATTTTCGACTAAATTCCCTAGAAAAACCCAACTTGGGAAAATTAGCGCAACAGCTGAGGATTTATTTTATAAGGAAGCAGTGAAAATATGAGTACCATCTTTAGAAGCCCAACTAGTTACCTAATCAGCGATATTTGATAGAAAATATTTGGAGAGAAGGTTCTCTCCCTCCACAAGCAAACCTTGGCCTTTGAAAACTGGTCATCCAGCCTCTGCGTAGGCCCTTGTGGCTTCTGATCGATTTGCATAGTTGTGCTGGGAAAACCTACGTGATCCTCGTAGTTATATTTGGAAAACCTACGCAACCGTAACTTAAACCCTTTAGGAAATTCCATGTGACCCTTGTGGCTGATATGGATTAGCTGTGTCGTGGAATACTTCAGTCACTCACATTTGCCTCTTCTTCCCCCTCTAACACTTTGTTACTCGATATCTGACTTAATAAATCACCTGCACGCAAGAATCAATCTTCCCAAATCAATAAGCATCTACAATTGGTCTCACACTCTCAAGTGCTTCCCACATTCAAGTGTTCTCCGAAAGTGTATTCTCCATCTACCCATCAAATTCTTCTTATAATGTCCAATTGAGACTTCAACAGCTATGATTAAAACTTAATCAATAGTTGAGATTATATTTTAAATCATTCTATGTGAGTTTCTAGATAATTTACACCCTTCTCAATTATTTTTTATTAATCAACCCCATTTCCTAAGTTAGACTTAGGAAATTTTTAATTATGGTCAATTAATTTAATTGAGCCATCTCTAGGTGGAATTTCCATAAACAATTTTTGGGTTTTGGAGAACTCAAGTGTTTTAGCCTCTCCAAAAAGTCTCGAGACTAGAACACGATCTGATGCTACAAAAACTAACATGCAATAACTGTATCGACTATTTTGAAGTACAATACAAAAATACAAAAGGAATGACTTCAACAATTACAACAATTAGAGGAAGACTGGCTCCATGCACTTTATCAACAACAAGATAGTAAAGACCATTAAAAGGCATGGCATCACAGTAATCTACAAACTAAGAACCTCAAAGTCAATGATTTAGTTTTGTTATATGACATTCGAGTAAAGAGTAAACCAAGAAAACTAGAAATTGAATTTTTGGGACCCTTTGTTATTGAAGACATACGTGCTTTAGGAGTTGTACAATTGAAGACATTGCAAGGGAACTTGTTCAAGTCACTTGTCAATAGTGCTCGACTTAAGAAGTATGTCTCTTAACAAAAATGGTGTGTTCTTGGTGAAAACCTTTCTGAGGTGCCAGGGACATGGGTTAGCTTGAAAACCACCCTATGGCAAGCTAACTAACCAAACAATTTGTAAAATTAGCAATTTCTCTTTAATTAGAATTTAGTAAGTTTATTACAAAAATCAATTATAGATTAGAAATAAAGTAACTGAAATAGCAGTTGGGGATCCATTAAAAGTGGAATCACAAATCAAGCAAAGATATATGATAGAAATATGGAACAAGAAGTAGATTTGTGTAATCTCTTAAATAGCATAGTTAAACAGAATATGGATCGACATCATTCTAAGGGTGAAAGAAGGAAATAATGCATACAAAGATTCAGATGCTATTATAATAAAATATTTGACTTAGAAAACAAATCGAGAGAACAAGCCCAAAGTCAACCTGAAGGAAAAAAGAATCGCTCGATGTAACATGGCCATAAAAATACTTGACAAGAGAGATAACCAGGAGAAAAGCTTCGACCACATATCAGAAGGCAATAACAAAAAATAAGTTGCAAATAAATGTCATTCACGTGAGTCTGATAGCACAACTCACAAAAGACAAAAATTAAAGTTTAAAATCAAAATACTCAAATGCATCAATCTACTCATGACACGCCACATACTCCAAAAGTCCCATCATCGTTATATGTGTGTCATCCATCAACTCAAATCATAACAAAATCATCTAGTGTTCTGAAAAGGAGGTGGTGATCAAGTGGCATGCACACACTATGTGACGTTGGAAAATCAAATCACAATTCGACGAGACAATTCATGGAAGAGGAAGCAAGCGGGAATGATGGCGCATTTAATTCGAATTCCATAAAAACGGATGAAGTCTTAGTTGTGCCAAACTTTTTTCGAGAAATATCGTTAAGTATCAATTGCAATCTTAACAATATATCAGACCTTCTGAGTCCTATAATTTCTTATTTCAAATTTCTAGATTGTTTTAGAACTACAGAGTTTCAGGGTGATTTTGCAATGGCGAAGAGGAAATTCCTCTTTGAGGATTATGATGTTACAGTCGAGCCAAGAACCAAGGCGAGATTTGATATTTCAAGAAAATAGAGCTTGAAGTATGAATGCACCATATCAAACAGGTGAGCATAGATGATCTATCAAACAGGTGAGCATAGATGATCTATGGAAAAGCATTATGAGTCATTTCTTTGATGGAAAAATCCAAATAATCAATGAACTTAGATTCCAAGTTGCTTGAGAAAGAAGGAATTCGCAACTGATTTGAAATGGGGGTTTGATAACTTGTTATGCTTATAAGAACCTCCAACTCAGTTAAACAAATAAATGATCTAGCTTATATATGACATTTGCGAAATTAAATACTTGAATCAGGTGTATGTATTCTTTTAACTGTTTAAGTGCTTTAAGTCCATTTGTTTCTGCTGATATTAAACACATATAACAGGCAGATAATGCAGCAAATAAACAACCACACATAATAGCAAATTTAATCTAGGAGTTCACCTGAATAGCATGGGCTACATCTCCTTGATATTTTGTCATCTTGACTTGGCTCTTTGGGATTATGGCAAAGTTTCTTTTACAAGTTCCACACTTAACTCAAAAGCTTACTAAACTGAATCCATGGACTTAGAATACCATCTACATCCCTGTCATGGTTGTCATCATTCTGCAAACATATCTAAGCTCCCTTAGACTTGATTCCTTCAATCAATGCTCTGAGCTACCCTGAGCTTCTTGATGGCACTAAATCCTTTAGAATTCTTTATCTATCTCTAAACTTCATATCCTATCTCCAACACATATCAGACACCAAAAATAGACTGATCATTTGCTCAAAATGAGCACTGCATCCCCAAACTAGGCCTTCCTCCATAGTTGGCGTTGGGCTGCCTTAAACTTCCCTGTAGCATCTTGTCCTTTAGAAGTCTTCAAATTCTTCTACAAATCCCTGCAATAGATTCATAAGGCTCATTACAGTCAGGAATGACTGTTGGTTCACTGAG
Organism: Pinus tabuliformis; assembly: GCA_031772625.1. NCBI lineage: Eukaryota > Viridiplantae > Streptophyta > Pinopsida > Pinales > Pinaceae > Pinus > Pinus tabuliformis. The sequence goes on from CM062813.1 coordinate 706,184,294, forward strand.
AACGAGTACTGATAGCTCCTACAACTGCCTCTAACTCCTTGTGGCCCTGAGCTCCAAAATCTCCCTGGATGGAAATCTCTATGAAGATGACTTCTTCAGCTTTAATGGACTATTCCATTGGCTTCAGCAGACTCCAATTAGCCTAGCTAGCCTCTTATTTCACTCTCTCTATCTCTCTGGTCTCTGGATGAAAACTGCTCGTGGAGTGCATTTAAGCAATATCCCCTAGGGATACTCCACCAAATTTGGTGAATTGCACCTAACTCCAGTTAAACTTAGCATTCCGCATAAAACTTTCTGCTCCACCAGGCTAACCATTAGAGGTAGTCGTTACCATAACTTTCTGGCGCGCATATGGAGCAGTTAATCCCAAACGATTAGGGATAAGGCTGGCGGTCGTATTAATCAGCAACCGCGTGGGACTATTTACTTAGCAGAATCTCCACCATCGATCAATCTTGCTCGATCCTTCTTTGACTTTCCCTTTTATCAAGTGCTTCAATCTGTGCCATTGATCTCACTTCTCCAGATCCAACGGATATCGCGTCGTTCGCTTACCAACTAACCCAGACGATCTCCACCATCGATCTATCCCGTCTGATCCAACGACTATCATGTCACCCGCTCGCCAACTAGCTTGGTCGATCTCCACCATCAATGTGACCCGTCCAATCGAACGGCTATCGTGAAATGTCACATGAATTCTTGCATGATCGATATCATATCGAGAGCGCGCGAGAAAAGTGGTTTTCTTGTGCTATGTGCCACACACTAAGGTTAATCACGTGAATTTTAGAAATGCCATTTATAGCTTTTTTGTCCATGTGAGATGCCATTTCCCACTTTTTGAATACTACCCATGTGCTTAATACGAAACTTAAAGAAAAATGTTTAAGGAAAGGTTTAGCACTTAAACAAAATTAATCTTGGGCAAATGTCCAAAATTGTAGTTTACTGGACTTTTTAAAATGTGATAACTCCTTCATATGGTGTCGGTTTTTCGAACCGTTCATGGCACCGAAATCAGGAAGATGAGATCTATCCGGTCGCTCAGGTTTGACACTCTTTCAAACACTTTGAAATTTGAGCTATCATTAAGGTCTTGGATCAATATTTGATCACTCCTCCCCATTAGGAATCTTTTGGACCCCAAAAAACTGATATACTGATCTGTACAGTAGATGAGAGTACATCACCCTCTTCTTTCAGCCTCCATACACTTGCCTTGCATGGCTAGTGCCTTTGAACCAAAACTTGAAGGTAGTCAACACTTCCCTTCCTGGATGTGCTTGTCCTCCTGTTAAGAATTGTCTTCCTTGAACTCATTCAAAATTTATGTTGAGAAGTTTATAGAAGGTAGCTAAACATCACTTCCAAGCCACTTCTATGGCGACTTTTGCTGTTGCAAATCTTCTTCTGACATCTTGTCAAAAACAACATAATCCAAATAACAACTTGACAACATAAATTCACATCATGTGAATCATCATCATGTCTCTTACATCTTGTGTACAAATGATCTACTAAATCACAAGCCGACAAAAACATACCTTTTCAAACAACTGACTCTCTAAGTCAAGCATGTACAAAAATAACTTGATGATTCTTTTTCAAAGTAACAAGAATTCCACCTCTTGTGAAATACTTCATCAATATCTCCCTTTTTCAATCTTGGAGACAAAATCAACTTTTCCAAGTCAACGTGACATTGCATGCATGTTTAAACAAAGCAATCGACCATCAAGTCAATTACACATACATGTTCAAATACAATGAAATCATCAACATTCCCTTTTTCATACATACCATTCTCATGCATGTATTCCCTTTTTCAACTTTATCTGAAGCACAATCATTAGTACAAGATCCTCAATCATATGTAAATGTACTTACAAAGCTGAAATGAACATAATTTTGCTGCAATAAAGCGAGTCTCATACTCAACTTTTTCATTCACCTTTTTGGTAAAACCCTGCAACTTGCATTCCATTGGCAAAGAAATGTATCAAATCAAAAGACATGCAACCTTAATTGGATAAGAACTCTAACCATTTCTTACCAATCCACATCAAAGGCGCTTCCTTTAACTGCACATCGACATCAACATGTGAATCATCCTGAAACACATCAATTATGGAAACTTCCTTTCCATTCTTGCCATTCTCTTTTTCCACCTTCTTCAAATTTCGTGGAAGCATTGTTGGATTCAAAATCCAACACTTTTTAGCAATATGTCCTTGCTTATGGCAATAATTGCAACACATGTTCATCCTCTTTACAGCATAATTTTCCTTGTCCAATGGACCTTTGGCTTCTTGCCTCCTTTTCTTCAAAAGTTTCTTGTATGTGGCCATTTTCTTTCAACATCTAAAAACACTATGGCTAACCAAACCACAAAAGGAACATGCAATTTGTTTCCAATGCTTATGTGGAAATTTACCATGCTTAACATAATCAAAAGAAATGTGATTGAAATCAGATTTATACCTTCCTCTTTCACCTTTTTTTCCTTCATGAGAAGGTGAATTAAATGAAGAAGTGGATCCCTTTAGAACACCATCAATCTCTTCAATGATTTCACAACTCCCTTGTTCGAGTGCATGCTTATGAACACCTTCTTCTTGCAAAGTATGTTTAAAACAATTGCATTCCTCATGAATGCAATCTTTGCAAACTTGAGGTAGAGAACCTAAAATGAAACTCCTTTTAGGAACTGTTTCAATTTTCTTCTTGTCTGCTTTGGAACTTTCTCCACAAGATTGTCCATAGCCAGGACCCAAATACTTAGGCCTTTCCTCAATCATTATTGGCTCAACAATTCCTTGTGCATGTTTGCCCAATCCTTTTCCTTCATAGCCCATTTTTTACATCAACTTGGACCCTATACCTCTTGTATGTTTTTCAAAAGGACCAACATAAACATTCTTAGAGGATATTGAAGACAAACTAGAATTGTTTACCTCTTCTTCAAACTGATGCTTGACTAAGGCTTCTTTGGTAGTAAGGAGTTGTGTATCCATCTCATGCATCCTTTGCAGGTTCATATTTGCAATATGAAGTTGGCTCTCCATTTCTTGCAACTTTTCAAAAAGCAACTACTTCTCTTCCTTCATGGAATTCAACTGCTCTTGAAGTTTTGTGCTCTTCCTTTCATCTTCATACATTTGTTTCACAATATCCATCATGATGAACAAGTCTCGCTTCATGTCTTCATCAAAGAATCTTGTGAAGGAGGAGGATTTTGAAAACTCACTTGTAGAAGTTGTCATTATAAAAATGAACAAAAGAACTTCAACAAAATTCACAAAGCTTTCAAAGAACTAATGGCTGTAGAGTCAAACTCTTATTCAAGCAGCCTTTTGCAAACAAACCTTCTTGTGCTTCAAGGATTTCCTTGAGGTCCTTTGGGTAAGGAGAATGCCTTCAGCCCTTCTTCCTTCTTGTCCTTTCCTGGACTTAGCTATCAGTAGCTTTCCCTTCACCTTCGCAAACTCAAACTGCAATCAGTTTACAAACAGTCAAACAGTCAAATTCTTTATAATGTTTAAACACCTTTCAAGTCAAACAAGCGACCTATTGCCCTGTCAATCAAGCAACTTGCTCTATCAGTCAAGCAACCTACTCTATCAATCAAGCAACCTGCTCTGTCAATCAAGCAACCTACTATGTCAATCAAGCAACCTATTTCTCTGTAATTCAAGAAACTTGCTTTGATACCACCTAATCTAAAATGGGGGTTTGATAACTTGCTATGCTTACAAGAACCTCCCACTCAGTTAAACAAATAAATGATCTAGCTTATATATGAAATTTGTGAAATTAAATACTTGAATCAGGTGTATGTTTTCTTTTAACTATTTAAGTGCTTTAATTCCATTTGTTTCTGTTGATATTAAACACATATAATAGAGATATAATGCAGAAAATAAACAACCACACATAAAATAAAATTTAATCTAGGAGTTCACCCGAATATCGTGGGCTACGTCTCCTTGAGATTTTTTCACCTTGACTTGGCTCTTTGGGATTATGGAAAAGTTTCTCTTACAAGTTCCACACTTAACTCCAAAGGTTACTGAACTGAACCCATGGGCTTATAATACCATCTACATCCCTGTCATGGTTGTCATCACTCTACAAACAGATCTAAGATCCCTTAGACTTGATTCCTTCAATCAGTGCTCTGAGCTACCCTGAGCTTATTGATGGCACTAACTCCTTTAGAATTATTTAACTGTCTCTGAAACTTCATCTCCTGTCTCCAGCACATATCAGACACCAAAAATAGATTGATCATTTGCTCAAAATGAGCACTACATCCCTAAACTAGGCCTTCCTCCACGGTTGGCACTGGGCTGCCTTAAACTTCCCTTTAGCAGCTTGGCCTTTAAAAGTCTTCAAATGCTTTTGCAAATCCCTGCAATGGATTCAGAAGGCTCATTACAGTCATGAATGATTGTTGGTTCGCTAAGAACAAGTATTGGTAGCTCCTACAACTGCCTCTAATTCCCAGTGGCCCTGAGCTCCAAAATCTCCCTGGATGGAAATCTCTATGAAGATGACTTCTTCAGCTTCTCTCAACTATTCCATTGGCTTCAGTAGGCTCCAATTAGCCTAGCTAGCCTGTTGTTTCACTCTCTCTGTCTCCCTGTTCTCTAGATGAAAACTGCTCCTGGAGTGCATTTAAGCAATATCCCCTATGGATACTCCACCAAATTTCGTGAATTGCACCTAACTCCAGTTAAACTTAGCATTCTGCCTAAAATTTTCCGCTCCGCCAGGCTGACCGTTGGAGGTAACCATTACCATAACTTTCTGGCACGCATATGGAGCAGTTAATCCCCGATGGTTAGGGATAAGGCTGGCGGTCGTATTAATCGGCAACCGCATGGGACTGTTTACTTAGCATAATCTCCACCATCGATCAATCCTGCTCAATCCTTATTTGAATTTCCCTTTTATCAAGCGCTTCAATCTATGCCATTGATCTCACTTCTCCAGATCCAATGGATATCATGTCGTTTGCCTACCAACTAACCCGGATGATCTCCACTATCGATCTGTCCCATCCGATCCAATGGCTATCATGTCACCCGCTCACCAACTAGCTTGGCCGATCTCCACCATCGATGTGACCCATCCAATCAAACGGCTATCCTGCAATATCGTGTGAATTCTTGCACGATCAATATCAAATCAAGAGCACGCGAGAAAAGTGGTTTTCTCGTGCTACATGTCGCACGCTAAGGTTCATCGTGTGAATTTTAGAAATACCATTTACAACTTTTTTGTCCGCGCAAGATACCGTTTCCCAATTTTCAAATACTTCGCACGTGCTTAATATGGAACTTAAAGAAAAACATTTAAGGAAAGGTTTAGCGCTTAAACCAAATTAATCTTGGTCAAATGTCCAAAATTGCAGTTTACTGGAGTTTTTAAATTGCGATAACTCCTTTATACGGTGTCGGTTTTTAGAACCATTCATGGCACCGGAATCAAGAAGACAAGATCTATCCATTCGCTCAGGTTAGACACTTTTTCGAACACTTTAAAATTTGAGTTATCATTAAGGTCTTGGATCAATATCTGATCAGCAACATTGTTGGTGCCTCGTTGCTTGCAGACGTGTAGGGCATGAAGGAGGAAGCTTCAAATTATTTGATAAGTTGGTGTCATAATGGGAAGATATGGCTTTCCTAGACCAAGTCAAATTCTCGAACCACCATTCATTTGATCATTGGTTCACCCTATAAAGGAGAAAAGGTACCTAACACAGGAAACTACAACAAGTGGGTTACAAAATTCATTGGTAGGTTGTCAAGAAAGAACTAAATAGGTTTAGCGATTAGTCAAGTTCAAGATCCTCTGGTGAGGTCAACTTGTATGATTGTATCCCTTTGTCTTACACCCATTGGTCAAGCCTTAGATGTTAAATTGAACATGATGGAAGCAATTGACGAGATATAAAAAACCAGGAATATGTACAACTGGGAAGAATACGTTGCGGACCTGATAAAGACAAATTTTCGGGAATGCCAAAATTCAAGTAAACATATTCGCTTTCCTTCCTTCCTTATCTAGCTAGCTATGAATTTTAGTTTGTCAGTTGGAGAGATTGACTTCAATAGGAAGGATATGGCATTGATGAATAAATTTAAATTTTTCTCACATGGTTGGTCTAGGACACCCAAATCTCTAGGGCCCCACAATTTATTTAGAAGTTGGTTGTTACACATTAAAGCATCCTCCACAAATGGAAAGTCTCGCAGCATGTATGTTTGAATTGTCACCTACTTCCCACATTTAGTTGTATCTTGATGTTACAAGAGTATGGTATAATAATCCCACAGAAGTAGAACCTTAGGAGCTACCCTATCAGCCTTCTGTTGAGAAAATATTTGATGAATTGCATTGATAGTCAAATACAATGTTTATTATTACCCCTAGAGTCTTAGATCCATTTGAATATATTATTACCCCTCTTTCTGATGTGGATTTAGAGGATGAGAAAGAAGAAAAATTGTATTTTCGTCCTTTCAAGGTTGACTTGTCAGTTCCTCTGGCAGATTCGTCCCAGGCGTCTGGTTGAAAAGAGTCACAGAGTCCCAAGGCCACCCCAACTTCCTCTAAAGGAATTCAATGGGAAGAAGTACTATCAAACATTCATCTGGAAAACCCACAACAACAACAACATCTTGATGCAGTTTTCTGAGAAGTCTTGGAGTCATTTAAGGTGAAGGGGAAGTGGTCAAAAGCCCTAGAAAGACAAAAACTACAGTTTCAACTGTTGAATTCGACATTCTCCGAGCAGTTGGAAATGCTAAGGATGTTTTTCTGGAAAATTTCTTATAAAAGTTGCAAGAAATTTATCAAGCTTATATGGGACATAGTTCTACACAAAATGGTACTTCTAGTAAGGAGAAAAATGACACTTCTACTCAGGAAAAAAATGATACTTCTGCCCAGCAACAGAGCCAGAAGGAGCAGGCTAAAAGTACGGATAACAAGACTCAAATTACTGGGATTGATCTAACTGATCTTACACCCCCTATTTCTCCAACACATATTGAACAGGAGCAGCCTCAATCGAATCAAATTCTATCATACCAACAGGTTTCATAGGGAAATTCATTAGAGCATACTCTATTGGATGACACAATTAGAACCCATAATGAGTAGACCTAGGATATGTTAGTTACGTTGATAGATTAGTAACAAACAACAACTATTGATCTTCCATCAACTGATCCACTAGTCACTCCTCCCACTTCAACTATCACACCATCATCCAACCCAACTTCAACAAGCACCCAAGTTAAAAAGGAATATCAACATTCACAATAAGTATTATGAATTAAACCTTCCTAGTGACAGATATATATTTAAAGTTTTGGAATGGTCTGTAAAAGCAACAAAATTTCAACTAAAAAAATGAAAAAGGACACCAATAAGCTTCAGTAAAGACAAGAATATGAATGGGAGATTTGGTTGGATTGTCAACAATGGGAAGCAGAAAAATCTAACATTGTCATCCCAACCGAAGTTGATGATCATCTCGTTGTTTTAAATAGTTGGTGCATAAGTTGATTGACAGGAATGAGCAGCTCAGTGCATAGGAAACCAAGTTACAGTCAAGGATAGTAGTGGCAGGAAGAAAACAGTTGACAAAAATAATTCAAAAGGCTCATCATGAATTCTTGGCATCCAATCAAAATTGGAGCACACACTCGACAAAGGAGTTTCCTTAATTACCATGTTGAACAATTTACCCACTTATTCAGCATCAACTCATGGCCGCATCAGAACACAAGAAATGCTTAATCGTGACTTGTACTCAAGGGAAGTTGCAGACCCTAGAGAAAAACAAGCATTGGACAATAAGCTAGAGCAGGAAAGGGAAATTTATGCACAGTTGATGCAGAATGAAAAACAAAAAGCACAGATGGAAGCAAATAATTCTTTAGCATTTTTATAAGCAATACTTAATCATGTGTAGCATATCGAACAGGCAAAGCCTCTCGACCGTATATTATCATAAGAGAATCCATTGGAAGAGAGAGTTTAGTTTCTTGTAGAGCTTAAGGAATCAAATGCACAAGAAAATCTAGTAGTCCACGAGTGGTCAATCTTCGATGAGGATCTCCAACTGTTCACACCAATTATTTATCAAACAGCCTTCTCAAACATGACACCACCACCACCAGCTTATTCGTCACCTCCACAGCCACCACAACCTACCCATAAGTTATTTGAACCCAATGTTTCAACATGTGTTGTGGCCTCAAAGCAATAATCTCATGAATTCGAAGTGGATCAAGCAACAAATTAGTCATCAGATCTAATTCATGAAGCTCCAACCGAGCCTCTAGAAGCACATGTTGAAAAAGCACCAAAAGTTCTGCCTTAATCCATCTTTTACTTTATATTTTACATTGTAATCCATTTTGTATCAAAATTTTGTAAAATATTCAGCTCTCAAAGAGCTAGTAAATGAATATAGAATTGTATTCATAATGGCATTGATGTAACAATTTTTGTATCACTTGAAATCTCCCCTTCTTCTGGATGAAGAAGGCTTTGAGGGTGGGGGAGGTTTGGGGGGGCTAGTCGGCTTAGTCGACTAGCCCAGTCAGAACAAGACCAATGTAAGTTGGTAAAAAATCTTGTTAAGTTGGTCGAAAATATTGTTAAGTCGGTGACTAAGTCGGATTAAGTTAAGTATGGTCGACATTTAAAATATTGTAACTAACTTAACATGGTATGAATATATGTGAATGCATCAATGTATCGGTTTTGATTATCTTTTAAGAGATATCATACAAAGTGTGCTTCTGTTGGTTCTCCACTACTTGTGTCTCTTCTTTCTCTCTTTACTTATGTGCTTTGCTATGTGAATGCTTTATGTCCTTACTACTAGTAACCATGCATACTTTTCCCTAGATTACAAGAACATGTAATTTATGTTTATATCTTATAAATAAAATTACAATTCTTTTCCTATGAAAAACATATATATATATATATATATATATATATATATATTGTTTATTAGTTGGAGTTATCTTAGGTGTTTGGGTGGAAGGAATATTATCCTCCCCACCTAGGTTCAAATCCATGCTAGTGACATGTGGAGCTTTCATGCTTTGATAAATATTGTTGTAATGGCTTAGAACCTTAAAAAAACACTCTTAAGTGTGTATAATTATGAGCTGACCTCGTACCAACAACCTCACTCTTGCCTTCATGCTAAAAGGGAGGTTGATTTATTTCCTTGGGAAAATAAATAAATAGTATTAGTCCTATACTTTGCAAGATATCAAGTGGTTCAAATGAAATAGGGGATGCTAATTCCATAAATCCCTCTTTTTAAATTAAAATATGGATTGATCTTTGTAGTTGAAGCATTACCATTAGCTATGTTATGCTAAGTGTTAAAGTCCTATAGTGATAGGATTCGTAATTTTGAATTGGCTAAGTTGAAGCCTTGTAATATTGTACATACCTTTTCTTTCTGCAAATGTTTTCCATATTAAAAATTTTTAAAATGTAAAGAAGGTATGTCCTAAAGGAAATATCAAAGGACAAAAAGAATAATAAAAGATAAAAAAATGAAAATATATGAACCCCAAAAACAAAAACAGATCATGAAAGTGTGCAAGTCTAAATGCCACTACTATTTTACTGCTTTACTATCTTAAATAATGGTTGTGTGCAGCTTGTCATACATGCCACAACCCATGGTAGTCAAACTGCTTAATCCTGACTAGTTCATGCTTTTAATTTTATGTTTATAGTTAGAGAATAAAATCTAACCAAACAGTTTAATCTTGGCATATCATTAGATAGGTAGAGAAAATAAAAGGAGCTCATCAGTTTAATCTGAGCCCTTGGATGATATAAGGTTAGAATTAGATAGTTTACTTTTCAAAATAAAAATGAATGATAAGGGTCTGCTAACCTAAATGCACCCAAATAAATGAAGAAAAAATGTTAAGGTAAGTAATGGGCAAGTAGAAGAAAGGTTGCTGAAGTATAAAGTTGATTGGAGAAAAACACAGTTATCATGCTTAGCCATATCTTTCAATGTGCATGAGCATATAACAAAGCAAAAACAATGTTTTACAACTTGATTTAATTAACTCCCCCTCATTCATTTCATCCCTTTATTTACTAATTTCCCCATCCACAAGTAAGTTCTAGTACTAAAAATCCTTCAAGTCATAAAGGCTCAGAGCATTTCTCTGACTTTTGGTGGGACCAGACCCTCGGCTTAATGACTTATGGAAATCAAGTGTTAGAATTCCCATCATAAAATTCATTTCCCTTATTTCCCTAATAAAACCCCTTTTCCTAAGGTTAAACTTCATTTGCCTATGAAAAGTAAACAACCCCATGTTGAATTCCATTTCATTCAAAATACCCACAAAAAGATTTTATCCTAAGTATGAAGTGTATGTGAATAAAAATGCACAAATATTACATTTATGCTTAAGGGTATGCTCACTCCGCTCATTTCATATTAATTTTTTAACATAATACTATAGCTCCCGATATACCTTTTCCTGTATATAATTAAATCCCCTATATAATACCCCAACCCTTAGTTTAGCTATAAACTATACTTTTACCCCATATTCCTGACAAAACCCACTTAATACACCACTGCATGGTAAAGATAAAATAATCCCATCATTAAGCCCCGCCCAATCATTTAAATCCATGATTAACTCGTAATTAATCCCAAACCGCCAAGGATTAAAGCCCTAGGCCCCCCAAAACCTATGCTCATTTCATCCACGCACATTTGTCACCTGACTGTCGTCCGATCATCAGTGCCCACATCCGACGATCCACAGCCATATCAGGTTCACCCGATGTCCGACCTTTACCCGCCCGATAAAGTGGTTTTTCCCGGCCTCCCATCTGCTACATGTCAAGCGCTGGCATAGATCGGGTGACCCCTCCAAAATACCACCTCCTCCATAAAAGTGGTGTGATGGCATGGGAAACCACCTCCCCGCCCAACCAAAAAAACTGCCCACTGTTCATTTGTAATTTACCTGCCAAAAAGTGATTGTTGCTCAATAAAAAGGCTGAGAAGCCCTATTTCGCCTTTTTCACTCATTTTCTTTGTAAACCTATACAAACCATTGCGACACCTGCAAATGTTGAATTCACCAATTGACCTCAAATTCCATTCCTAAAGAAGTTGCAGAGACCGCATTCAAGCTCTCAAACCGTACCAGAGCCATTCAAATTTCTGCAGTTGCCGAGAACACCGAATTTGAAGTCAATTCACCCAAATTCTAGGTATTTCAAGACAAATTACCAGACAACCCTTTAGATTTGAAAACAATTAGTCTTTAAAGTGTTTTAATTAACTAAAATTAATTGAAATTACTTTAAAAAATAAATTGTGTGCCCAAACCCTTCTGAAAGCTTCCGAGTTTCCTTCAAAACCTCTGAATAAACCTGTAAGGTCCAATTCAAATCCATAAGAACTGAATTATGGCCCCCCCCTGTCGCCATGGATGTCAAACCTGTCACGACCCCCCATTTGGACCTTGACCACCTTCCCTTGACAGACAGGGATTTTCAAAACAAAGACACAAGTGCCTATGAAGTCCTGCTCAAAATTCATTGTTTGAGTAAAGACAGATATCTAAACCACACTGATGACATTGGCCTTTGGGACTCCAATTTTCCCAAATACCAATTTCCACAAGTACATATCTTTCCTAAAATTTTCCATATGTGCCATGCCTGTTACATTCCCAGCCAGAGAGCTATAATGTCCCCTGACCAAAAAGTCTTGTTTACTATCACAACTGAATCAATCAATGAGATGTTGCAAGTCCAACCAGGTCCAAACCTGACCCCACTCTCCATTGGGGATTTGTTAGACCTGTACACCAAATTGAGTCCATCAAACTGGCCCAAATATTCCAAACTTTCATTGTAGAAGAGCAGCACATTCCTAAAGATGCCCCTCCATATGTTTCTGCCATTTTCTCTGAAAGGGGCAAGAAAATTATAACCATGATATCATGTATTCTGGGTTGTACCACTAATGAATTTGTTGATGAGCTCATCTTGGCCTTCATGTCCATTTTCACCCCAGGAAAGCCTCATGCTACTTTGTACAATTATGCCCAGTTCATAGCTGAGAGGATGCATGAACAGTTTACCAGAATGCACAATGAAAGAGTATTCAAGTACTCATCTGTACTATACCACATGTTTTTGTATTATCAGTCAGATAGATTTCCCTTCACCATCCAGAAGTTGGATACTAAAGGCCAACCCAGGTCTGTTATATTTTGGACACCATTGTTCCATAGATATTCATCACCATACACCTACACAGACTTCATTGACTCTTTTGTCCATCTTGTCATGACTATGCTGACAGGAATTCCTCCACCCAGAATAATCCAAGAAATCAAAAGAGTCCTCCAATTGTTCAAGCAAAGTAAGGTGGGAGATTGGTACCATTACCAAAATCACACTGAAATAAGAACCTATGGTTGCCAGCTTGCTCCATACAAATTGCCCAAATACCTCCCCCTGAGGTTATTTGCTCTAGAGTATTATAGGCAGATAATGAACTCTGATGATGTCAACTTTGTCTCAACTAAGGAAAGAACTCAATTCAAGGTCAAAAATCAGTTAGGCCCTTTCATTTGCAATTCTAGAGAAGTAGGGCGGGAAGGAGATTAAATTCTGCAACAAATGAAGTTTCAGAACAGTTTCATGTGGAGGTATGACCCTCAAGGGTTTATTACCAAACTTAGACAGAAGGTCAAATTGGGACCTTACATTCACCACCCCCTACTATAAATAGAGAGATATGCCAATCAATCTAAGTGGTTGGAAAACACTCTCATAGACAGGGATAGTACAAAGGTAGATGTTGAAAATACCTTGTTTGATTTAGAGAGATAGCTTGATGAAAGCTCATTCTTGCAGGTACCAGAGCAAGAAGGAACCATGAGTACCCCTACTGTTTTGCAGACTCCTCAGAATGAGGAAAAGAATCCCAAGAGGAACAGAGAGGGAGCCTCCAGTTCAGGTATGGACACTTCAAATGTGCAATATGAAGCTAGCCAGAGCAAAAGGCCAAGACTCAATCTTGTTTCAGAACAGGAAGACACAGAAGGCTCAGTAGAAATAACTAATACTGAGTTAGACATGAGCAAGGGCACAACTCCATCTAGAGAAACACAAGAGCCATATGCATCACAAACTCAAATGTTATAAAGGTAGCTCAGTGTAGAAGTCTCCTCATTCAGTAAGCCTGCTGATAGAGATAGGGACATTAAGGACAGGTTCAAAGAAATCAAAATGAGAAATGAGAAACTGAAGGCACAGTCTTATGCACAATATCTCAAGCTTACACCTACCAATCAAACCAGGTTGATGTCAGCTTTTGACATCAAGGAAAGATGCAAATTTCCTTCATAAATCCAACTATACAATAACCAAGGACATCAGCAGATTTCAAGAAGATCGATTTTGAGGTATTGGCAAGGGATATTCATCCCATTGACCAAATTGAATTTCACAAACAAGTTGGAGGAATGATTTACTCCACCCTTACAAGAAAAGCCATAGCTTCCCATCAGTTGCATAATTCATTGAACAACATTTCAACCCAGTATCAATTAGAAAAGCCCTCCTCATAGGCCAAAGACACCAGAATCAAGTCTTTGGAAGACTTAGTGATTGAATTAGGACATGATCCAAAAGACATCAATGCTACTGAACAACTGATCAAGAAAAATAATAATGACATTACAACACTCAAGAAGCAATTGAAGATACCTCAACTGTAGCATCCCCAGACACAGGAAGTATTGGAAAATAAAACAAGGCATGAAGAGTTGATGGACTTAGTCCTTAAACTAAATGATCAGTTGAGGAAGACAGAAAAGGAATTGGATAGCTTGATCCAATTAAAGAAAATTGATATTCCCACTACCTCAGTCAATGTTATCCCAGCAGTCACCACGGTTATTCCTTCCACATTGGTAGCCTCATTGGCCCCCACAGCTCCAATGGCCATAGCACAACCGGTTTCTACAGAATCTACATCAGCAGCAAGTACATCATGTGAAGAAGCAATAAAGTTGGTTAAATCTATTGAAGAAATGTCCATATAGGCAACAAAGATGAGTAAGCTCAAAGAAAAGGTGACAAGCTTGGAAACTGATTACAAGCTTGCCAAATTCATGCACAAAGAAGAAGTGCAAAAAGTTGCCAGGATGAGTGAAAGATTGAAAGCCATGGAAAAGGACCTAACACTGAAAGAACCCCTTGGGCAGGCTAAGGAACTACTATGGGCCAATATCATTGACTCTGCCAATGATATTTGGCCATCTATTCAGGTAATGTTTAAGCAAGTAGAGTTGATAAACATGGCTACAGAGGCCATCCAAAAAGTAAAAGAAGAATTAGGAGAAATGCCAGAAGAGGCTGCCAGAATTATCCAGTTCCTTAACAGCAAGAATAAGTATGAGCTTCAGGAATTGGAAATAGAGGATAGAACAGAGACAATTTTGGAGGTCAGAAAGGTCCTCTCCAAGAGGAACTTAATGCAAAACTTGGAGGATAAGTGTCAAAATATGCAGGTAGCCATTGACAGATTTATGGCTAAGTTCCAAATTTTGAGAGAAAAGGGATTACCCAGTCCCTTAGTGATTAATGACAAGCTCATGACACAAGAGGATTACAACAAGAAAATCAGAGAGGTAGCAAAAGATCAGGTGAATACATCATCAATGAAGGCATTGCCAACAGGAAAAGTACTCTACCAGACATTTGAAAACTTGTTTTACCTCCAGCATGAGGTAAAACACTTGTTTATCAATAAGCCTACTTTTTCCAAATACACCGAGGTAGATGAAATATATAGGAGGATGCTAAAAATCCAATTACCTGATGCTGAAACATGGGAGAAATTAACTGATTTACTGTAGAAATATGCAGTAAAAAGGTTAATGTACAGTAAAAGTAAAAAAGCATGGTAAAAGGATGAAGACAGATCAGCAGGGTCAAAGTGTATCAGAGTCAAAGTGTATCAGATGAAAGGCTAAAGTAAATGAAGCTTCCAGCGTGAAAGATCAAACAACAAAGCAGCATAAAGGGCTAAAAATCAAACCATAAAAGCCAGTAGTACCAAAATAAAAGGGACAGCATGAAGCAGTTCAATAGTTGTCTCTATCTTCTTGCAAGAAGATATTTTTCTTTCCTAGATTAAATCTCAAATTAGTTTGAGATATTTTGTAATAAAATTTTGTATAAATACTTCACAATTCGAAGTATGTAGGGTGGATTCTATTAGACATTTCTATAGACTTTTTGATCAAGAAGAACCAGAAGGTTATTGTATCAGTTGATGAGCCAGCAAGCTAGATTGATTAATAAAGAACAGAATTTTCCAAGGATTCATGTATTGAGCGAATTTCAGACAAGTATTTTCATATGTTATTTCATTTTCTCAAAGTTATTCATAATATTATATGTGCTTCAATCTAAATGCTATAACTGGAATAATATTTCAGAACTTGTTTAAATCACACTCTGTTTTAACACTTAAGCATTTGAATGTTTTCTTTTGGTATTTAAATTAAATAATTCTTAATTGCTCTTTGGTTTAGATTGATTTCATGAATAATCTAGGTTAAAGGATTCTTAACTACCCTTTGATTTCGATTACCCCTTCCTTCCTCGTTCATTATCCGGGCTGAGAACCCTTAATTTCTCTCTCACCCCGAGTGAAACCCTTTCACCCCTCTGTCTCAAACATTTGAAATACACTCTGCTATCTTGCCCTTGGAACAATCCCCTTTAGTGAGTTAATCCAGTTTTTCTTCCTTATCAGTTGACTCCATAGCTTAGTGATCTAAAAGACATCAATTTATCCATTTATCTAAGAAAATCCCACCACCAATCTCAAACACAAATCAAAGCCCCTTGAACAATCATAACTATCCTAAAAGATCTTAACTAAAAAAAAGTTAAATTTTAAAGAGAGAGCCCTCTCTGAGCATCAAGAAGGCTAGGTCTTGATCTCCAAAAGCGGATAGTGGTTACCTTTGGTTTTTCCTTCTTATTACTTCAAAGGAATTACTAGAGTGATAACATTTATGGTGACCATACTCGAGACTTCGATTCTCAGTCTCATAAAAAATTTAAGGAAGCCTTCAATCAAATCTTCAGCCCCTTAAGGTTATCACCTGAAGTAATTTTTCAGAAAATTTCATAAAAACAATTTAAAAACTTAAAATTTTGGCTCCTAAAAAGATTCACTACACTAGGGCCAACCCAGATCCAAACCCTGCAACTATAGTGGATGACCCAGACAAAATTCTAAGGAAGCCAAAGAACGAAGAAACTCAGGCCAACAGTAGCCAGCTAGACAGAGCCAAGTCACTCCCTGAGGGGTTTTCAACTTTCTAAATGGATCTTAACACCATTACCAACTTGGAACTTCAAATTACCACAAAACCATGTTTTTGCTGACATACAACTATTTAGAACCAAATCTGAGAATGATATCCATGAAATAGTTTTAGACCCTGAGTTTACTCAACTCATTGAATCAAAAAGGGTTATTCATCCAGATTTAGATAAATTTGTCTTATATGCTTTTGACAAGTTAGAAGCCTTGACCTCTACATTGATTAGTAATATAGACAGTGCTTATCTTCAACAATTTGTAGAGCTAGCTGCCCTTACTGTTGCTACATCTCAAATTTCTTCACAATCTTCACTCGCTGTAAATCCACCTTCATTTATCACAACTTCATCAATTGTATCTACCACAATTCAATCACCTAAATCACTTATTGATCAATCATCTTCATCATCATCTAGTTCACCTCCATCAATTTCAAGCCCTTCTTCAACCACCACAACTTTACCCCCAAGTCAAACTAGAATCACAACAATGGCAAACAGATATGCTCCTCTTGTTTTACCTGCCCAACTCCATCCCATGCCTACAGATTATCAGAGTAATATTTTCCTGTTTGATACTACTGGTCATTACACTACCCAGCAGCATGTAAACAAGATGTCTGATTTTTTTGAATTTCATGAAATAGATGAGGCAGATGTCCAAATGAGACTATTTGCCCAAACTTTAACTAGTGATATCAAGAAGTGGTTCAAAGCCTTTCCTGCCAACCATATTGCAGACTTAGCAAATTTTCAAAGGTTATTCATTGATAGGTCGGAAAGAAAAAAGAACCCATTGCAATACTTTCTGAATATGACAATATTAGGAGAGCTCCCAACAAGTCAGTTCAGGACTATTACACTAGGTTTAATAATATCTATAATGTAATTCTAGCCAACATTAAGCCTCCACCTGACCTAGCATTAATTAAGTTCCCTAATGGTTTTGATGTTGATATGTCATACCAGCAAAGGGATAGAAACCCTGAAACACTTGAACAAATGTAGAGTAATGATGTCAGTGTAGAGGCCAACCTGTTAGCTAAGAAGGCATGAATGAGGAATGAAAAGAAAGTTGTATTTAAAGAAGAAGCTTCAACTTCAGATGGAAAAGTAGATGTTTTAGCTAAAATTTTAGAAAGAATCATGGATAGGTTAGATATCATGGATAGGAAAAATCAATGGGAGAATCAACAACAACAACCCCCAATAAGAAACCCAAATTTTAGGAAGAACCCTGATACTGCAAAAAATGTTACACCAGACCAACAGATTAGGGCCCCATTCCAAGAAAACTATGTTGAAGAATCACAAAACCAAAAAGCAGAGGATGATACCCAGATTAACTTACTGGAAACCACAGAGGAAGACACTGTTTTTCTTACTCAAGAAGAACAGGAGTTATATATGCTTCAGTAGTTACAGTTAGAATCTGGTGAATCTTTTGATTTTAAGCAAGGATATGAATCAGCTATATATGAGGTACATAAACAATATAGCTTGAGAAGTAAGAAGAATAATGAGACTCCCATTAAAAGATCCATCCAAACCTAGACTAAGATAATAAAAGAAGCTCCAGTTAAAAAAGTATTGCAAATTCTCCCTAGGGGAACACCTGAAACTTCAACCCCTAGGATTGTAGATATAACCTCCATTGAAACCCAAACAGAGCCAATTACTGAAAACAATCAAAATAAAGGAAATCAAGGAAAAACAATAGAAACACAGACTGAAATGCCTACCACTGAGAAACAAGATAAAGACACTCAAACTGCACACATTAAGGAAGATCTGAATCAAATAAACAAACCTTAGCTCCCTTTTAATATTAAAAATGAAATAGATAAACTAAAGATATCAGTTCCTTTGACCGAATTGGTAAAGAATGAAACTTATAGGTCACAGATAATTGAGACTTTGAACATAGGAGAGGGAGAGGATTCTATTAATTTGAATGATGACCAGCCTGAATTGTTGTTTGGCCCTGAGGCCAATGGAATTCATCAGCAAGGGGGAGTTCCTCCGTTTTACATTAGCCTAAATATTCATGATAAAATTTTGCATAATGCTATGCTGGACTTAGTAGCATCCCACAATCTCATGCCAAAGGCAATAATGGAAACACTAAACCTAGACATTACCAGGCCTTATAAGGATTTATTTTCTTTTGACTCCAGCCAGGTTAAATGCCTTGGTTTAATCAAAGAAATATGTGTGACTCTTGTCCAGTGCCTTGCAAGAAGAATTCTGATGGAAATTTTAGTTACAGATATCCCACCAAAATATGGAATGCTACTATCTCACTCATGGGGAGCAAAACTGCAAGGATCTTTGCAGTTGGATATGTCTTATGCCACCATATCTATTTTTGGCCAACCAAGAAAATTATATAGGGAGACCTTGATGAAGTACATGGTCAGTAGTGAGGAAAAGCCCCAAAACTTTCCCATATACTCCATGCACTCAGATATGGACTCCTTCATCTTATACAATGCAGAAACTGATAAAAAGGAAATCACAGCCAAAGACCTTAAGTATAGAACAACTGACAGTGAGAACATATTCCATGAGTCACTTTGGCATTTAGACTTTGATGGGTCTGTAAATAGGTTAGGGGTTGGTGCAAGAGTGTGGATCCATAATATGAAAAATAACCATGCTGAGGGACATGCTTTCATATTGAACTTCAAATTTACCAATAACATGGCCGAATATGAAGCCCTGATTCTAGGGTTACAATTGGTTAGGAAATTGGGAGCCAAAAGAGTTTCTGTCATGGCAGACTCAGAGCTGATTATGAAAAAGATCAGTGATGAATATTTTGTAAACAACCCTAGGCTTGGTAGATATAGGGATATTTTTTTAGACTTGGTCAAGGATCTCCTGGAATCAAACTTTGTTGCCATTCCTAGAAAACAAAACATGCAGGCCCACAATCTGGCTACCTTTCCTAGTACTTGTAAATTTCCATTCCAACCAAACCACCAGTACACTGCAGAAGTTAGACACAAGCATGTTATACCAGATAACCTTAAGTATTGGCATATTTTCTCCCAGGACTCTCAGATCTATGATTTCATGAACAATGAAGGAGAATTTCATAATTGCAAAATAGATATTGACTGTACAATAGATAATAATATAGAAAGTAGCTTAGATGTAAATATTTTTGATGTACATGAACCAACTAAATTTACCAAAGTAGAAATAGATAGTTTATAAAATGTAGAGATAGATGAAATAATGGATGATGATCCAGATATTCTTAATTTGAAAAATAATTTTTTGCCTAAAGGATTAGTACCTTTAGAGGATTTGTTTGACTCTAATGATGTAGCTAGGAAACCTAAGATGGAACCTCTAAGAGCTGACATAGAAGAGGTTAATATAGGAACTAAGGATAAACCAAAACTCATCAAGATATCTAAAGCCTTACCCCCAGAGGAAAAGGTCAAATATATAAATCTGTTTAAAGAGTTCTAGGATGTATTTGCTTGGAGTTATGAAGACTTAAAATCTTATGACACCAACATAATCCAACACAAAATACCTCTAAAAGAAGATCATAAACCTTTCAAATAGAAACTTAGAAGGATAAACCTAGTTCTTATGCCATCCATAGAAAAAGAGGTTAAAAGAATGTTTGATGCCCAAATAATAGCCCCCATTAGATACTCAGACTGGATTTCAAACTTAGTTACAACTAGGAAAAAGACAGGTGAAATTAGACTTTGTGTAGATTTTAGAAACTTAAACAAGGTCTCTTTAAAGGACAACTACCCCTTACCAAAAATGGACCATATATTGCAAAGGGTAGTGGGCTCATCTAGGATTTCACTATTAGATGGATTCTCTAGGTATAACCAGATATTAGTCCAACCTGAGGACCAAGCCAAAACTGTGTTTACTACTCCTTGGGGTACCTTCATGTATTTGAAGATGCCCTTTGGATTAATGAATGTAGGTGCCACATTCCAAAGAGTTATGGATATATCTTTTGCCAAGGAAATCCATGATTTCTTAGTAGTATACCACGATGACATCACAGTCTTCTCTACATTAGACAAATGAACACTTAGACCACCTCAGAAGAGTATTTATCAAATGCAGGAAATTTGGAATTTCTTTAAATCCTAAAAAGACACTTTTCAGCCTAGAAGAGGGAAAGTTGTTAGGACAAATCATATCTAAAGATGGGATTAGGATATACCTTGCCAGAATATAAGCCATTTTGACCATTTCCCATCCCCGAAACATAAAAGAGCTATAATCATTTCTAGGTAAAATTAATTTTCTTAGGAGATTCATCTCAAATCTAGCATAATTAATTAGGGAATTAAATAACATGCTAAGAAAGGACTCATCAATCAAATGGACATTGGAGGCCAAACAATCCTTTGAATCTATTAAGGAAGCATTAACCAAGACTCCAGTCCTGATTAGTCCTGACTTTAGCAAAGATTTTATTATTTTTTCTTTTGCTTCAGAACACACCATTGCAGTTGTCTTGCTGCAAAAGAACAATCAAGGATATGAACAACCAATAGCATTCTTTAGTAAATCCTTAAGAGATGCCACACTTAAATACAATATCATGGAAAAACAGGCATTGGCTTTGGTTAAGGCTATCAAAGATTTCAGAGTATACATTATGTACTCTCACATTATTGCTTATGTTCCAAACTCTGTAGTTAAGGACATTTTGACTCAAAATGGGCCTGAAGGAAAAAGAGGCAAATGGATTGCCACAATATTGGAATATGACATAGATATAAAACCCACCAAGCTCATCAAAGGCCAAGGTTTAGCCAAACTCATGGCTAAATCGAACTGTCAGGCCCTTGATATCAACTTCATTAGTGCCCTTGATGATCAGGAGGAGATGGTGACTCCACATATCAATGAACCTTTTACTGATTCACCATGGTATGCAGATATTACATTTGTATTACTAAATTTACAAGCTCCTCCTGGATTGACAAGAACTAAAGCTAGATTCTTAAAAATGAAGTCATTAAGATATTGTGTTATAGATAATGCATTGTTTTGGAAGGACAGTAGTGGTATTCTCTTAACATGTTTATTAAAAGATGAAGCTGACAAGATTTTACAAGAGTTTCATGCAGGGGACTGTGGAGGACACTTGTACTGGAAGAGTACTGCTGACAAGATTCTAAGGGTTGGTTTCTACTGGCCTACTTTGTTTGCAGATGTCAAAAAACATGTGACCTCCTGTCATAAATGCCAGATTTTTTAGGGAAAGAGGAAACTGTTACCCTTGCCTCTTAAACCAATTTCCACTGAGATGCCATTTCAACAATGGGGGTTAGACTTCATTGGAGAAATACACCCCCCATCCTCAGCTCAGCATAAGTGGATTCTAATAGCCACAGACTATTTTACCAAATGGATAGAGGCCATACCTTCTAGGAAAGCCACAGACATTGTCATAATCACCTTCCTAGAGAGTAATATCCTTTCAAGATTTGGATGTCCCCAAAAGCTCATTACTGATAATGCAGCAGCCTTTAAGTCCAAAAGAATGATAGATTTCTGTAACAAGTACCATATCACCCTTGGCCATTCCACAGCCTATTACCCTCAAGGTAATGGACTAGCAGAGTCATCCAACAAAAGCCTGGTCAATATTATCAAAAAGTTACTGGAGGATAATAAAAAGACATGGAACAAGAAGTTAGTCAATGCCTTATGGGCAGATAGACTGACTACTAAGAAGTCCATTGGAACATCACCCTATCAGCTAGTTTATGGGATGGATGCAATTTTCCCATCATCCCTGGGAGTGCCAGTCATGAAAATCCTTCAAGAATTACAGGTGGAACCGAATGACATTCAAAGAAGAATAAACCAAACTATACACCTGCAGCAAACTAGAGAAGAAGTGTATGTAAAATCACAGATAATCCAAGAAAAGATTAAGAAAGTCTTTGTTAAAAAGACTAAAGCAGATGATTTTCACATAAGAGACAAAGTCCTTAAGTAGGATTCAAGGAGCGAAGATAAAGGAAAGCATGGAAAATTTGATTTTCTATGGCAGGGGCCTTATGTCATTTTTTGTTACAGAGGCAACAATGCCTTTTTCTTGAGAAACATAAATGGATCAGACCTACCAGGAGGACCTATTAATGGTAGGATGCTAAAGCACTACTTCTCCACTGAATTACAATAGTTCACTTTATTTTCCATCATTGTACATAACATTGCAGAGTGTAGATTGGATTGGATGGTAATCCTTTGAAGTTGAAGCCCAGAGAGAAGGCCCTAAGCTTTGAAAGATTTACTGTCATAAGTATCAATAATGCAGATTCACAGAAGGACACTTTGCAAGGTAACTTCAGCCACAATTCAAAGGCTACTGATCTTTAGAGTTCTTGACATTTCACTAGGAAATTCCACCCCCATGTGGAGCCACTGTTAGAGTCCTATAGTGATAGGATTCATAATTTTGAATTGGCTAAGTTTAAGCCTTGTAATATTGTACATACCTTTGCTTTCTGAAAATGTTTTCCATATTAAAAATTTTAAAAATGTAAAGAGGTATGTCCTAAAATAAATATCAAAGGACAAAAAGAATAAGAAAAGATCAAAAAATGAAAATATATGAACCCCAAAAATAAAAACAAATCATGAAAGTGTGCAAGTCTAAATGCCACTGCTATTTTATTGCTTTATTGTCTTAAATAATGGTTGTTTGTAGCTTGTCATACATGCCACAACCCATGGTAGTCAAACTGCTTAATCTTGACTATTTCATGCTTTGAATTTTATGTTTATAGTTAGAGAATAAAATCTGACCAAACAGTTTAATCTTGGCAGATCATTAGATAGGTAGAGAAAATAAAAGGAGCTCATCAGTTTAATCTAAGCCCTTGCATGATATAAGGTTAGAATTAGATAGTTTACTTTTCAAAAGAAAAATGAATGATAAGGATCTGCTAACCTAAATGCACCCAAATAAATGAAGAAAAAATGTTAGGGTAAGTAATGGGTAAGTAGAAGAAAGGTTGCTAAAGTATAAAGTTGATTGGATAAAAGCACATTTATCTTAACCATATCTTTCAATGTGCATGAGCAGTTAACAAAGCAAAAACAATGGTTTACAAATTTTTTTAATTAACTCCCCCTCGTTCATTTCAGCCCTTTATTTACTAATTTCCCCATCCACAAGTAAGTTCTAGTACTAAAAATCCTTCATGTCATAAAGGCTCAGAGCATTTCTCTAACTTTTGGTGGGACCGGACCCTCAGCTTAATGACTTACATAAATCAAGTGTTATAATTCCCATCATAAAATTCATTTCCCTTATTTCCCTAATAAAACCCCTTTCCCTAAGGTTAAACTTGATTTGCCTATGAAAAGTAAACAAGCCCATGTTGAATTCCATTTCATTCAAAATACCCACAAAAAGATTCTATCCTAAGTATGAAGAGTATGTGAATAAAAATGCGCAAATATTACATTTATGCTTAAGGGTATGCTCACTTCGCTCATTTCATATTAACTTTTTAACATAATACTATAGCTCCCGATATACCTTTTCTCGTATATAAGTAAATCCCCTATATAATACCCCAACCCTTAGTTTAGCTATAAACTATACTTCTACCCCATATTCCCGAAAAAACCCACTTAATAAACCACTGCGTGGTAAAGATAAAATAATCCCATCATTGAGCCCCGCCCGATCATTTAAATCCATGATTAACTAGTAATTAATCCCAAATCGCAAAGGATTAAAGCCTTGGGCCCCCCGAAACCTATGCTCATTTCATCCACGCACATTTCTCACCCGACTATTGTCTGATCATCAGTGCCCACATCCAACGGTCCACAGCCATATCGGGTTCACCCAATGTCCGACCTTTACCCGCCCGATAAAGTGGTTTTTCCCGACCTCCCATCTACTACGTGTCAAGCGCTGGCATAGATCGGGTGACCCCTCCAAAATACTGCCTCCTCCATAAAAGTGGTGCGATGGCATGGGAAACCACCTCCCCGCCCAACCCGAAAAACTGCCCACTGTTCATTTGTAATTTACCCGCCAAAAAGTGACCGTTGCTCAATAAAAAGGCCAAGAAGCCCTATTTCACCTTTTTCACTCATTTTCTTTGTAAACCTCTGCAAACCATTGCGACACCTGCAAATGTTGAATTCACCAATTGACCTCAAATTCCATTCCTGAAGAAGTTGCAGAGACCCCATTCAAGCTCTCAAACCATACCAAAGCCATTCAAATTTCTGCAGTTGCCAAGAACACCGAATTTGAAGTCAATTCACCCAAATTCTAGGTATTTGAAGACAAATTACCAGACAACCCTTTCAATTTGAAAACATTCAGTCTTTAAAGTGTTTTAATTAAGTAAAATTAATTGAAATTACTTTAAAAATTAAATTGTGTGCCCAAACCCTTCTGAAAGCTTCCAAGTTTCCTTCAAAACCTCTTAATAAACCTGTAAGGTCAAATTCAAATCCACAAGAACTGAATTATGGCTACCCCTGTCACCATGGATGTCAAACCTATCACGACCCCCCATTTGGACCTTGACCACCTTCCCCTGGCAGACAAGGATTTTCAAATCAAAGACACAAGTGCCTATGAAGTCCTGCTCAAAATTCATTGTTTGAGTAAAGATAGATATCTAAACCACACTGATGACATTGGCCTTTGGGACTCCAATTTTCCCAAATACGAGTTTCCACAAGTACATGTATTTCCTAAAATTGTCCATATGTGCCATGCCTGGTACATTCCCAACCAAAGAGCTATAATGTCCCCTGACCAAAAAGTCTTGTTTACTATTACAGCTGAATCAATCAATGAGATGTTGCAAGTCCAACCAGGTCCAAACTTGGCCCCACTCTCCATTAGGGATTTGTTAGACCTGTACACCAAATTAATTCCATCAAAACTAGCCCAAATATTCCCAACTTTCATTGAGGAAGAGCAGCACATTCCTAAAGATGCCCCTCCATATGTTTCTTCCATTTTCTCTGAAATGGGATAGCAAATTATAACCATGATATCATGTATTCTGGGTTGTACCACTGATGAATTTGTTGATGAGCTCATCCTAGCCTTCATGTCCATTTTCACCCCAGGAAAGCCTCCTGCTACTTTGTACAATTATGCCCAGTTCATAGCTAAGAGGATGCATGAACAGTTTACTAGAATGCACAATGAAAGAGTATTCAAGTACTCATCTGTACTATACCACATGTTTTTGTATTATCAGTCAGATAGATTTCCCTTCACCATCTAGAAGTTGGATACTAAAGGCCAACCCAGGTCTGTTATATTTTGGACACCATTGTTCCATAGATATTCATCACCATACACCTACACAGACTTCATTGACTCTTTTGTCCATCCAGTCATGACTATGCTGACAGGAAGTCCTCCACCCAGAATAAGCCAAGAAATCAAAAGAGTCCTCCAATTGTCCAAGCAAAGTAAGGTGGGAGATTGGTACCTTTACCAAAATCACACTGAAATAAGAATCTATGGTTGCCAGCTTGCCCCATACAAACTGCCCAAATACCTCCCCATGAGGTTATTTGCTCTAGAGTATTATAGGCAGATAATGAACTCTGATGATGTCAACTTTGTCTCAGCCAAGAAAAGAACTCATTTCAAGGTCAAAAATCAATTAGGCCCTTTCATTTTCAATTCTAGAGAAGCAGGGTAGGAAGTAGATCAAATTCTGCAACAAATGAAGTTTCAGAACAGTTTCATGTGGAGGTATGACCCTCAAGGGTTTATGACCAAACTTAGACAAAAGGTCAAATTGGGACCTTACATTCATCACCCCATACCAGAAATAGAGAGATATGCCAATCAATCTGAGTGGTTGGAAAACACTCTCATAGACAAGGATAGTACAAAGGTAGATGTTGAAAATACCTTGTTTGATTTAGAGAGACAGCTTGATGAAAGCTCATTCCTGCAGGTACCAAAGCAAGAAGGAACCATGAGTACCCCTACTATTTTGCAGACTCCTCAAAATGAGGAAAATAATCCCAAGAGGAATAGAGAGGGAGCCTCCAGTTCAGGTATGGACACTTCAAATGTGCAATATGAAGCCAGCCAGAGCAAAAGGCCAAGACTCAATCCTGTTTCAAAACAGGAAGACACAAAAGGCTCAGTAGAAATAACTAATACTGAGTTAGACATGAGAAAGGGCACAACTCCATCTAGAGAAACACAAGAGCCATATGCATCACAAACTCAAATGTTAGAAAGGCAGCTCAGTGTAGAAGTCTCCTCATTCAGTAACCCTGCTGATAGAGATAGGGGCAAGGACAGGTTCAAAGAAATCAAAATGAGAAATGAGAAACTAAAGGCACAGTCTTATGCACAATATCTCAAGCTTACACCTACCAATCAAACCAAGTTGATGTCAGCTTTTGACATCAAGGAAGGAAATATGCAAATGTCTTTCATAAGTCCAACTGTACAACAACCAAGGACATTAGCAGATTTCAAGAAGATCAATTTTGAGGTACTGGCAATGGATATTCATCCCATTGAACAAATTGAATTTCACAAATAGGCTGGAGAAATGATTTACTCCACCCTTACAGGAAAATCCATAGTTTCCCATCAGTTGCAGAATTCATTGAACAACATTTCAACCCAGTATCAATTGGAAAAACCCTCCTCACAGGCCAAAGACACAAGAATCAAGTCTTTGGAAGACTTAGTGATTAAATTTGGACATGATCCCAAAGACATCAAAGCTATTGAACAACTGATCAAGAAAAATAATGATGGCATTGTAGCACTCAAGAAGCAATTGAAGATACCTCAACTGCAGCATCCCCAGACACAGGAAGTATTGGAAAATCAAACAAGGCATGAAGAGTTGATGGACTTAGTCCTTAAACTAAATGATCAGTTGAGGGAGACAAAAAAGGAATTAGATAGATTGATCCAATTAAAGCAAACTGATATTGCCACTACCTCAGTGAATGTCATCCCAGCAGTCACCACGGTTGTTCCTTCCACATTGGCAGCCTCATTGGCTCCCACAGCTCCAATGGCCACAGCACAACCAGTTTCTACAGAATCTACATCAGCAGCAGGTACATCAGGTGAAGAAGCAGCAAAGTTGGTTAAAGCTATGGAAGAAATGTCCATACAGGCAATAGAGATGAATAATCTCATAGAAAAGGTGACAAGCTTGGAAAATGATTACAAGCTTTCCAAAATCATCCGCAAAAAAAGAAGTTCAAAAGGCTGCCAAGATGAGTGAAAGATTGAAAGCCATGGAAAAGGACCTAACACTGAAAGAACCCCTTGGGTAGGCTAAGGAACTACTATGGGCCAATATCATTGACTCTGTCAATGATATTTGGCCATCTATTCAGGTAATTTTTGAGCAAGTAGAGTTGATAAAGATGGCTACAGAGGCCATCCAAAAAGTAAAAGAAGAATTAGGAGAAATGCCAGAAGAGGCTGCCAGAATTATCCAGTTCCTTAACAGCAAGAATAAGTATGAGCTTCAGGAATTGGAAATAGAGGATAGAACAAAGACAATTTTGGAGGTCAGAAAGGTCCTCTCCAAGAGGAACTTAATGCAAAACTTGGAGGATAAGTGTCAGAATATGCAGGTAGCCTTTGACAAATTTATGGCTATGTTTCAAATTTTAAGAGAAAAGGGATTACCTAGTCCCTTAGTGTTTAATGACAATCTCATGACACAAGAGGATTACAACAAGAAAATCAGAGAGGTAGCAAAAGATCAGGTGAATACATCATCAATGAAGGCATTGCCAACAAGCAAAGTACTCTACCAGACATTTGAAAACTTGTTTTACCTCCAGCATGAGGTAAAACACTTGTTTATCAATAAGCCTACTTTTGCCAAATACACCGTGGCAGATGAAATATGTAGGAGGATGCCAAAAATCTAATTACCTGATGCCAAAACATGGGAGAAATTAATTGATTTATTGTAGAAATATGCAGTAAAAAGGTTAATGTACAATAAAAGTAAAACAACATGGTAAAAGGATGAAGACAGATCAGCAGGGTCAAAGTGTATCAGATGAAAGGCTAAAGTAAATGAAGCTTCCAACATGAAATATCAAACAACAAAGCAGCATAAAGGGCTAAAAATCAAACCATAAAAGCCAGAAGTACCAAAATAAAAGGGACAGCGTGAAGCAGTTCAATAGTTGTCTCTATCTTCTTGCGAAAGATATTTTTCTTTCCTAGATTAAATCTCAAATCAGTTTGAGATATTTTGTAATAAACTTTTGTATAAATAGTTCACAATTCGAAGTATGTAGGGTAGATTCTATTAGACTTTTCTATAGACTTTTTGATCAAGAAGAAGCAAAAGGTTATTATATCAGTTGATGAGCCAGCAAGCTAGATTGATTAATAAAGATCAGACTTTTCCAAGGATTCATGTTTTGAGAGAATTTTAGACAAGGATTTTCATATGTTATTGTCATTTTCTCAAATTTATTCATAATCTTATATGTGTTTCAATCTAAGTGCTATAACTAGAATAATATTTCAGAAATTGTTTAAATCACACTATGTTTTAACAGTTAAGCATTTGAATGTTTTCTTTTGATATTTAAACTAAAGAATTCTTAATTGCTTTTTGGTTTAGATTGATTTCATGAATAATCCAAGTTAAAGGATTCTTAACTGCCCTTTGATTTCGATTACCCCTTCCTTCCTCATTCATTATCCAGGTCTGAGAACCCTTAATTTCTCTCCTACCCCAAGTGAAACCCTTTCACCCCTCTGTCTCAAACATCTGAAATACACTCTGCTATCTTGCCCTTCGAACAATCCCCTTTAGTGATTTAATCTAGTTGTGCTTCCTTATCAGTTGACTCCATAGCCCAATGGTCTAAAGACATCAATTTATCCATCTGTCTAAGCAGATCCCACTGCCAATCTCAAACACAAATCAAAACCCCTTGAACAATCATAACTAGCCTAAAACATCTTAACTAAAACAAAGTTAAATTTTAAAGAGAGAGCCCTCTCTGAGCATCAGGAAGGCTAGGTCCTGATCTCCAAAAGCGGATAGTGGTTACCTTTGGTTTTTCCTTCTTATTACTTCAAAGGAATTATCAGAGTGATAACACTAAGTAGGAAGTTGACCTTACCTTGCAACTTTTTCTAAATTTAACCTTACCTTACCTTATGGATTTTTTTATTAATATAAATTTACTGTAAAATTAGGTATAATTGAAGAATATATTTTTTTTTGCAAGTGCAATTATGAAAAATGTAATATTGACAAAATAAAAAAGGAACTATCACGATCTCAAAAAAATGATGTTAACCATCCTCAAAACTCATGTCCCAAAATTCTAAATTAGGTAATTATAAACTGTGGAAATTTCCTTGCAAATTGGGTTGATAGTCCTGTGTGGAAAATATAGATTCAAAACTATGATCTTCATGAGAAGTTTGAAATTATGTAATATTAAATTCAAATAAAGTCCTTCTACGGAGAAGGAAAAATTTGTAAAAGAAGTTGACAAGTTTAGTCCAGGGAAATTCAAAGGTTAGGTAGAGTTGGAAGGTTAAGAGTTAGTGATGATGTCTCATAAATAAAATGCTTATATGGTAGAAGAGGTAATTTGCTTGAAATTGTATATTATTTTGTTTGTCAATGAAATTCCATTATGTAAATATGTTACACAAAATATTATAAGTTCCTTGGTTTGATCTTTCAATTAACATGTGTCTATGTCAGGGGTAGGTTTGGTGAACCTTGTGGTTGTAGTGATAGTGGAAAAAATCAAACCTATGTCATGTGAGTATGAGACTACCTAGTTGTCAATTCCACTAGTTCTAGGGGAAAAAATGAAGAAGCCATTATTAACCAAATTCTATTGGACATTTCTAATGTTGCTTTGAAATTACTATTTATTTTTTTCACTATTCACAATGGTTTGGAAAGTTATGAGGATTAATGTTTGTGTAGTGTAGATTTATCTCATGTATTTGATGCCTTCTCTTATTATCATGATTTGTTTTGCTGCTAAATGGAAATGGACTTGTATGTGTCAGTTGTTCGGCGCAACCCAACTTGGTCCAATTTTGGTCAAAGACTCTGCATTTGAAGGAGTGGAGCGCACAGAGTTCACAAAGTTCTATTCATCGTACAATGTTTAGGGGCTTTGGGGTGGGTCAAAGCCCCTCATTTTGTAACAGGTATCGGGGTTTTAGCTCATTGTTTTGTCAAACCCATAGTATGTGGACCATGGTTTTGTAGCAATGAAATATATATAAGGAGATGTAATGCTTTGTTGAAAGAGAGAGTCATATAGATGAATTGATCATAATTTCTATCTGTAGACTGTATTTTGGGCCTTGAAAGGAAGGCTTCTCATCTGAGTGCGCGGAAGCCTTGGAAGAGTCTGCAACTAAGTGCAAAGACCACCTACAGCTGGGTGCGCAGGTCGAAGAAGTTGTATGTACTGAAAGATCCATCTTAATAAAAAAGAAGAAGTTTTGGTGAAGTCTTGTGTATCTGTATTCTTAATTTGTGTTCCTATGTACTAATACACATGCTTCTTACTTATTTATGCAAAAGAATACATGTTATCTTATTCTCTGATATGTTTATGTAATAAGTGCAAATCTATGAAGTAAAGCATCTGCGCGAAGTATTTTATGTATGAAAATTTGTAGATCAGTATAAAATATAAGAAAACACATGGGTGCCATAACGCAATATCCCTCTGGCTGTAGAAACCTAGTTTTACAACCTCCCATAACCGCTTCAAGTGAGACTGCGATCATTTTGTAGGTCGTTGCCGAAAGGGCCAATGATTGAAGGTTTTGTTGGTGTGCAATACACTTTGAACCTGGGTCCAAGCCCCTTAAGCCAACAAATGCTTCTGTTTCCAAGACCTGGATCTATTTGATGGATATGTTTCGGCATCTGTTGAAGAAGTAAATCCAGGAGTGGATTGAACAAAAGAGCGAGAATTTTCATTTCAAGAAAACAGAAATCCGTGATTGTCAACTGAAGCCCGGTTGCAAAAGTATCTCTATACAGAATAACATGAGATCTTCTTCATGACATTTGATAATGAACTATATGAATGGGTATCAAAGTTGACTGAGCATAAGACCTGTTTCAAAAATGACGAGCCTACTGCGTGGAGCCCTGAATCGATACAACGACTGAGGAATACTAACAACCATGTCTCAAGAGTGGTTGATTTTTGGATTGAGTGGTTGAGTGGTTGATTTATTATAGAATTTGCAATAGACACAACTTTATCTTACAGCGAGGTTGAGTGAATATTTTTCAAGGGTCCACGAGGTAAGTACCTAAATTCTTTAAAGTTGTGGATTAAAATTCTTTTATGTGAAAAGGGTGTACTACGAATGCCGTCAGATTAATATTTGGACGAAGAGGGAATAATTCTAAACCAAGATCGGGATCTACATGAACTGGAAAGCGATATAAACTAGATCGCGAACCAAAGAACTTTATTGAAACTGACTATAGTCCCTTGTTAGGAAGGTCTGAGAGTGAAGAAGAAGGGATTAACCCCACAACCCCATGGTATCCCCCTTGACGGTGCGTCGAATTTAGAGTTGAGAACAATCAAGGCATATTTGGGATTCACCATACATCTACTCCCATTACCCATACCCTCCCCATAATTCCTCTACACCCCCTCCCCCTCCCCCTAACCCCCCAAGAAGAAAAAAGGGCAATGACATTAATCTGCCTATCTTTAGAGGCCTTGGATGAGAGGATCCTGACCTATTCTGGTTTGTAGCTGACCTAGTATGGAAAGCAAAACAGATCACTGACGAAGATGTCAAGAAGGTGCAGCTCATCACGACGCTACGAGAAAGAGCGATAACATGGTACATGGAGTATTCTATGACTAATCAGGTTTCTTTGTTGGATGATATTAAGAAAGCACTGGTATCAAAATTCAAGAAACTGAAATTATAATCACATTGCATTATAGAGCTGAAGGAAATCAAAAAGACAACTACTGAGTCTGTGTGGGAGTTGGATCAACGATTCAAGGTGTTAATGGGACAAATAAGCTTTAACATACCCCCATAATAGCATAAAGAATGGTTTATAGTTGCACTATAGAAATTGTTTAAGCTATGACTTGATGATGGAGCGCACTACTGATGCTTATAAACTGCAAGTTGAAGGACATACACGTGAGGATCCAGGCTAGCATGCTGGTCAAGGAGGCTTCCAAGGACTTGGATGAGCACAAGGAGGAGGAGTTGGTCGAGGACGTGGCTAGATCATCTATTATAATTGTGGACAGGCAGGACACTTCACAAGAAATTGTCAGAACCCTACTACAACCTGCAGCTACTGCAAAGCTTTTGATCACGTGATAGAATAATGTTTCATCCTTATCACAAAGATGAAGGAGAAAAGGAACCAGCAGCCCACAGCAAATATTCAAATGATGCCTGTTGGGCCAAGGGAGGAGGAACCATGAATCAACATCGTAACTAGGAGTGGAGCTGCGGTGGGAGATGATAAGGGTAAGAAGAAGGTATAAGAGACATGGGTAATAAAGACCGTAGAAAAGGTCCCTAGGTTCAGTATCCAAAAGCAAAAAGAAACTTTCATGGGAGAAAAATGAAGCTTCATGGATGTCGGGGCTTCAACATCTAGTGCGCAACAGAATTTGATGCTAAAGAAGGACTACAACAAAGTGTCTACTATGACGCAAGAATCAGATCCAAGTATTTTGAAGTCATTTTTACAGACTTGCATGAAGCTATTGAGGAATCAGAAGGTTGTCAAAGGACTCCTGGAGTTGATAGACTCCTGTGCTAATAAAAAAAGTACCATGAAGCGATCTCCGTGTAGTAAATAATTTACAATGACACAAGAAAAGACGAGGAAGGAAATGAGATTAATTGCACAAATCGAGGAATATGCTATGGATCAGGTAATCCTGTATTTAGGATCTGATGCCAACATATTACCTAAGAAAACTTGGGAGTCAATGGGAAGACTAAAGTTGCAATGGTCACCAATACAGTTGAGGATGGCTAACCAATAGAAGATCATCCCTATGGGAAGGTTACCTGGCGTCATAGTAGACATCGAAGGAGTCTGAACTGTTGTAGACTTCAAAGTGATCAAAATTGTAGATGATAGAAACCCTTATCCGATGCTTCTTGGATTGGATTGGGCTTTCGATAATTTGGCGATAATCAATTTGAAGAAGAGACAAATGGTGTTCAAAAGAGACGATATGAGGGTCATCATCCCTCTAGACCCCTCAGAAGGAGTGCGCTATACAGAGCCTGTCCGGGATGAGTACTGCGATGTAGATGTCGAAAACATTTATCATATAACAGCTAAGGAGGAGGATTGGATTAATCCTACTGCAGATGGCAAATTGGGTTGGGATCAGGATAGTTCTTGTACTTCAGATTCCGAGGAAGAACTAGAAAATTGGTAGAACAGGTTATATGAAGTCTCTACCACAAAATCACTTCGCTACATAACTTCCAAGGTATGTAATCTACCTTATTATGATGGGATCAAAGAAGTAAGCATGTTTCTTGAAGAATATGAAAGAGAAATACCAGAAGAACAAAGGTTGCAAGATTTGGATGTAGCCCTGAGGTCTACACCTGCTAGATGGTGGGGTACTCATAAAAGAAATATAGTAGATTGGCAGTAGTGTCGAAGATTAATGTGGATCAGGTTTGGCTCAATCGACACAGAAATTGAAGTAAAGTATGATGGTAAGGTTGATCCCCAGGAGCATATTCATCATTGCAATTTAGTTTGGAAATAAATTCCAGAACAAGAGTGGGTACATGGATTTATCCACACACTAGAAATGATTCCTATGAATTGGTATCTTGAAACAGAACTACGACCTAGAACAACAAATTAGAAATATTTGGTTGAAGGGCTCATACTCACATTTAGTTTTGACGATGATTGTCCATGTATAGACTCGTCTCTTCAGGAAATCAAAGTAAATATTTTCTACAATGAATCTCCATTAACATGGGAGCATGATTGGGCTGTGCAGTTACAAAATGCATTGGAATGTTATAATATCACTGCCAAAGAAGATGAATATCCACGCAATATTGATATACCAGAATCAAAAGGACATCGCAAAGTTGTTGGACCAGAACCATAAATACTAGATATCATGCAGCCAGTAAAAACACAGAAAGTGAATATTGGGACAGAGGAAAATCCGAAGTTCATGACGATTGGAGACTATTGGGACGGAGATACAATTAGTAAAATCATAGAGTTGCTACATGAATACCAAGAGCTATTCCCTACGGATTTTTCAGAAATGAAGGGCATATTAGGGGACCTAGGAGTTATGAGGACCCCTCTAAAACCTAACACGAAGCCATTGAAGCAAGTACCCTATATGTTGAACCTAAAATACAAGGAAAAAGTGAAGGAAGAACTAGAAAAAATGCTAGCAACAGGGATCATCAAACCTGTTGAAGAGTCTGAATGGGTAAGTCCCATGTTAGTTTAGGAAATGAAGACTAATGGAGAGATCAAAATTTGCATTGACTTGAGGAAACTAAATGATGCATATGTGCATGACCCTTTCCCTACACCATTTACAAATGAAGTATTGGAGAATGTAGGAGGTCACGAGGCCTATTCTTTCACAAATGGCTTTTTAGGTTACCATCATATCAGGATTGCGCCAGAAGATATACATAAGAAAACTTTTGCAACAGAGTGAGACCCATTTCAGTACACAATGATGCCTTTTGGCTTGAAGAATGCACCTGCCATATTTTCTAGAGTTGTAGTCACTACATTTAAGGAGTACATACACAAATTCTTGGAAGTTTACTTTGATGATTGGACAGTATTTGGGCTATTAAAGAAGAATATTGCGAGCTTAAGGCTTATGCTGGATACATGTAAGCAGCATCAGATTTCGCTTAACTTGAGGAAATGTATATTTTTTGTGCCTTGTGGCATACTCTTGGGGCATATTGTGTGCAAACGAGGTTTGCTAGTGGATCCCATAAAGATAGTCATCATTGTGAACTTGCCAGCACTGAAAATAGTGAGACAACTACGCATGACGCTTAGACACACTGGCTATTACAGAAAGTTTATAAAATGGTATGCACAGATAACTGCACCAATGGATAATTTATTGAAGAAAGATTTCACTTTTAAATGGGACGAAGAATGTCAGAAGAGTCTATATATATTGAAGGAGAATATGGTAACTGCGTCGATCTTATTTTTTCTGGACTGGGGTAAGGAATTCCATGTACATGTCGACGCATCTTGCATAGTGCTGGGTATAGTGTTGGCACAACCAGGAGTAGGCGAAGTTGATCACCCCATAGATTTTGCAAGCAGAAAAGAATTATACCACAACAGAAAGAGAAGGGTTAGATATGGTTTATGCATTATAGAAGTTAATGTACTACTTGTTCGGAGCACATTTTAAGATGTTCATTGACCACTCCGCGCTGAAATATTTGGTGAATAAGCCTGTTTTAGGAGGAAAAATATGTCGATAGTTATTTTTGTTCCAGGAGAATGATTTTGAAGTTGCAGTCAAGCTATGAATATTGAATGTCGGTCTCGATCATCTTTCGAGATTGGAGAAAGGATAAGAGCCCACTAATATCAAAGATAACTTGCCCAATGCACATTTGTTCACAATCACAGTCACGGATGATCACTTCATGGATAATATTCAGTTTTTGGCCACAAGAATGGCGCCCGCAAAGTACACTACACAAAACAAGAAGGATTTTGTGATAAAAGCAATTGATTTCACGTTGATTGCAGGGCACTTATTGATCCAGGTGGATCTCTAGATACCAGTGACATGGTAAGAAAAAAACAAAAATTCAAAGTGGCAGAAAGTCGATTAACTGGACATCAGATCAAATTTCTCATTGCCCTGATTCCAACAGTGGGAACGACACTCCAATCCGAGTCTTTATGAAGAAGATAAAAGCAATCAATGTTCGGGGTTAACTTACCCATGTGGCAGGCTTAAGGAGGGCGTAATTCACAACAATCCGACATTGGAATCTGACCAGTTTTCCGGGAAAATTTGTAGGATGATTAATTTACCCATTGACACCTAAGGTTCTAGAAAATTTATAAAAAGGGTTAATAAAATTTTAAAAAAGGGGCGGCAAGCCATGACCCCCGCCACCCCAGTGGAACCTTAACAAAATTATATTAAAAAAAAGGGGCAGGCGGCCATGACCTCGTCGCCCCCAGTACCCACACAGCTCATATAATATATGTGGGGGGCAGGCTATCAACCCCACCACCCCTCCACTCACCGTTTACCATATACCACAACATAAATGGGGAGAGCAAGCCACCAAACCAGCGCACCTGCCACCCATAACAAACAATCCATTATACTGTGATAAAAATGGGAGGGGTGGGATTTGACCCCCTGACCCCTCCTCAACCACCCTTTTATTTTAACCAGCGTGCCAACTGTCCTTCTTAGGACATCTGCCCGAGAAAAATATATATATAAACTCTTATGCACAGTGCGTCTGGGGGAGAGTGCAACACAGATTTCGAGACAAAGGAGGTGGAACCGTAAGCAGGCCCGTGATAGGGGGCGAAACCTTGCCTGAGCATATTTTCCAGGGGGTCAATTTTGGTCCAGTGTCAGAATTGAGCAAGTTTATATCAATTTTGCACCTCTCGGTGACAGGAACTCAATGGTGATTCCAGTTTCTGCAATAGAGCTCTCCATTTTTTGGCCATTTTCCAGATGGGAGGTATAAGAATCCTCTTGTAAATGTTGATTGTACTTCTTCTTTCTCATTCCACTTAATGAATGAAGGCCCCCTGATTAATCGAGCAGGGCCCGGAGACGTAGTCCAAGTTGGACAAACTTTGTTATCATGTCTCGTGTCTCCTTTTCATGTTTTTATGTGTTTCTCCTCTTCTTTCATGTGCACATTAAATTTATATGGTTAAGCTGCAATTTATCCATGTAATTATTTAATACATCTATAAGCAAAAGATCTTGGATCACTTATACAAAATGGGACTGGAAGAAATTTCAAAGATACGTCCCTGAACATGAAAGATAGAGTATTCTAGAAGAAACTCATGGAGGATTCTTAAGTGGACATTATGCAGGAAAGACCAGTGCCTAGAAAATATTGAGGGTTGGGTTATGTTGACCCACAATACATAAGGATGCAAGAGAATTTTTTCAAGCATGTGATATATGTCAAAGAATAGGAAGGCCATCTAGAAGAGACGAAATGCCATTAAATCTGCAGGTAACGTTACAAGCATTTGACAAGTGGTTTATTAAATTTTTTGGACCTATTAACCCACCAGGAAATAAGACCAGCACAAGATGCATAATCACTGCAACTGATTATTTGACGAGATGGGCCGAAGCACAACCAATGAAGGATTGCAGCATAGATACCACCGTGACGTTCATTTTTTAATACATTCTATCCATATTTGGGTGTCCAAGGATATTGATGAGTAACCAAGGGTCACATTTATTGAATAAGACCATTGAAGCATTAATTGAGGAATTTCAAGTACACCATTAGAAAAATACCCCATATCACCATCAAACGAATGGGACAGTCGAAGCTTTCAACAAAATTGTGTAGAATTCACTCACAAAGTTGTGCAATGTGAACATGAATGATTGGGATCTAAGAATTCCAGTGTTGTTGTGGGAATATAGGACAAAATTCAAGAAATTGACAGGTCAGACACCTTTTAGGTTGGTATATGGACAAGAAGTGGTCATGCTTGTGGAATACATTGTGCCCAGTTTAAGAATTTCAGCCTTCATAGACCTGGTAGATTATGATATAATGGAGGAGAGGATGGCGCAATTGCTTGCTTTGGAAGAGGACAAGTTTATAGCAGGTTTTCATCAACAAGTCCAAAAAGAAAGGGAGAAAGCCTGGCATGATAGACACATCAAGCAAAAAAATTTCCAGGAAGGAGATCTTGTACTCTTATATGATAAAAAATTCACAAAGTTCTTAGGAAAACTTAAAACACATTGGCTAGGACAATATATCATCAAACATGTCTCTGATGGAGGTGCAATTTAGCTCGCAAAGTTAAATGGTCAGTTGATTCCAGGGTGAGTGAATGGTAGTAGATTTAAGGTATACAGGGATGACTCTATCCTTGGATCTTTGCATTGAAAGATGAAAGGAGAAGAGTCTTAGTGCCACCTGCAGTTGAAAGATGGTACTGGACTATAAACTACTCTAGAGAAGGGGACTTCGCCGAAAGAAGATTACTCCACAATATTCAATGGTATGTCGAAGCCCGAAAGAACCATGTCAAAGAAGGATTACTTCATGATATTCAGAAGTATGTTGAAGTTCGAAAGAACCGCAACGGAGGGAAAATTACTACACGATTCTTGAAGATAACTGGAAAAATATGACCGTTGGAAGGAAAAATATACCGTTAAAAGAAAGTTGTCATTAAAAGGTGCGAGAGAAACACATTTATGAAGCACAAATGGTTGAATCTAGTGTCATACCTGCATTAAATGAGTAAAATCTAAGCCAATCATGAGGTTCGAAATTCAAATTCACTATAAAGGCCATGTCCCATGCCACATTTTACACTTTGTTGTCTGGAGAATTCAAAATTTGCAACTAAGTGTAAGAGAAGTGAGTTTTTGTATGTCTAAGAGAAGCTTTGAGGAAATTGCTAGAGCATTTGCAAAGAAAGGGCTAGCAGGAGTCATGGAAGCCCAGGCTGGTCAAACTAGAGCGGTGAATGTACCCATGTCCCCAAGGTGCGCGAGGTTGCCACGGAAACAAGTAGTTACAGGAGAACAACCCAAGAAAAGACCTAAAAAGAGGCTAGCTGAAGGAGTAGAGCTCAAAACT
Organism: Pinus tabuliformis; assembly: GCA_031772625.1. Classification (NCBI taxonomy): domain Eukaryota; kingdom Viridiplantae; phylum Streptophyta; class Pinopsida; order Pinales; family Pinaceae; genus Pinus; species Pinus tabuliformis. Next base: position 706,223,661 of record CM062813.1, read on the forward strand.
TCCCCAAGGAAGAAGAAAACAAAAGAGTAGCAGATGAAGCCCAAGAAAGATAAGAAACCCAAGGAGAAGGCGAAGAAGCTAGTACAACAGGAAGAACCAGAGGAAATTCGTGACAGTAAGGAGGAAGTCAAGATTCCTCAGGTAGAGACAAAGGGCTCAGAAATTCCCTCTATACTACCACCATATTTTCCACCAAGAAAATTGAACGCCAAGCCAGTCAAGGATCCAAAATATGTGGTTTTTGAAACATTCACACCATTTATACAGGAGAAAGTGTTGTTTGAAGGCGAAGTGTTGGGGAAAATCCCACAACTAAAAATGGAGGATTGGGACTTTAATGAAAAAAGTAAATATCCATAGTTCGAACCAAGCAAGTACCTACACTAGGTTTATTATCCAGAGAGTGGAGTTACGAGGTTGGAGCCACACCAGTGGGCTACAGGATTGTAGAGATTAGGCTTGTTAAACATGCTATATGTGCCACACTTTGGTAGAAGCACATCCAACACAACCTGTGTGTGACAGTTACTAGCATTGGTGCATGATGGATGCCTCTAGCTAGGGACGAGGATCCCAATCAATGAAATGATGATAAGAAGGATTACTGGGCTACCTCACCAAGGAAAGGACCCCACTAAATATTTTTTTGGTAAAAGCCAAGACAAGGAAATGACATAAACCATGAAGGAGAAGTTCGAGATTATCAAAAAGTCACACGGTTATGATATCAACTCTATTAGTGACCAAGGGGTATGCTTCATCACACATATTTTAGCAAGAAAATAATGAGGAAGTGCAGAGTGAATGAAGTTCCAACAGTCGTGGTTTCTTTGGCTATGTAGTGCAGTAATGGGGTTCTGTTCCACTGGGTTGGGTACTTATGCAGGGATTTTTTGGAGGATTGTCGGGAAGCACAGGAGGAAGGGAAGACCTTTCATTATGCATCGTTGTTCTTGATCATCGCATTGATCACATGGAAGGAGCCAGAGGACTCACAATTTCCTCCTGTTGAAAAATATGTATGTGAAGTCAAGCAATATGCCTTATTGTGGCATACCAAGGAGTCATTGCAGGCATAGGAGAACATAATTTTCTTTGTGCTATTGAGTATGGATTTGCACATGGTGGTGAACCAGTATCTCAGGTTATCACCTAGTTTGTATGAGCAGTACTGCAACATCGCAACATTCAAGGTTGATTTTCATAGAGTCTACATCAAGGCATGGAAGGATCCAACAGAGACATGGCACCCTCTGCCATACTTGGTCACTGAAGATGACCTACTCGCAGTAATACAACAATGGTCAGCCAAATGGATGACCCCAATCATAGACAAAACTGAAGCAATAGGGGGCACCACGCAACACACGAGTCCAAGTGGGACAGACAAAGGAAAAGAAGCAGAGGAACCAGAGCCAAAGACAGAGACAGAGATAGAACAAGATATTCAGGACCCTCTCAATGGCGTAGATCCAACAGAGGAATCACCATTCATCATCAAAAAAAGGTTACCTATTGTAACTACGCTGGGCCCAAGGAAGAAACAGAAGGCAAGCAAATCTAAGGGCACGATACGGCTTGTCCTCATTGATGGGGAGATCGATGAGATTGGGGATAAGTTCCAGGAAGTAACGACTGAGACTTGAGACAAGGTAGATGATCATTACAAAATGATTTTGACAGAGGTGCAACAAGGCATCATGGAGTCAAAGGTATTGGCACAGACACACAGAAAACTAGCACAAATAGGTCAACTACCGCAGCAAGAGTGACGAATAGAAACAACATTCGGAGTAAGGATTTTGCAAGTACGAGTTGGAGCATTGAAGTTTAACTCACCAGAGGATAAACAGCGAGAAAAATCCTAGGACAACATCAACATGAACATTGTCGTGCTACCGGTTTAGGTATTACATGAGCTCCATCAAATTATTGGAGATGAATTGAAGGAGAGCGAACATCGCACTTCATTGTTAAGCATTCATGTGGAGAAGGACAAAGCTTCGCTAAAGAAGGAGCTCAATCAATTGATAAAGGAAAGGGATGGAGCATGCCAACAACAACAATAGCTGGAAAAATTCATTACAGATACTTGTAGCACAGTTCCGGACGTGAAGGTCCGCAAAGAGGAGTCACCAGCAAAGAAGGTCATGAAGCTTTCCCTCGCGATAAGAGACTCAAAGAATAAGCTCACAGAGATGAAGTTTGAGTATGAAGTCAAGATTACTAAGCTACAAATGAGGTTGCAGTTAGTCACGCCACCGGAAGTACATGAGCAGAGGGAAAAGGATTTGAAATATGCACTGAAAGGCATCTCTGACACAATGGCGAACTGTGCCAAACTACTAGATGAAACCATGTAGATTTGGACCTCACTGTAGGAGGATCCAAATATTCAAAGGATTGAAGAGGAGCTACAGGCAAAGTAGAAGCAGCGAGAAGAGATCCTGGAAACTACGAAGACCCTACCAGTCTCGCAGAGGCTCGCCAACATCACTGAAGGGAAGAATCTCCATAAACAGATTGAATGTATTCGGAGGAAAGTGCAGATTTTGACAGAGAGGACTCAGTCGTGGTAGGATGAGGCCCTCCAAATTTTGCAAGCAGTAGATGAAAGGCTCAGGGAGCTACGACAGAGGGAGAAAGAAATGTTGTAGAAGATTTTCAGACCAACCACAGAGGCATTGCTGGAAGAAGTGCATCGAGAGGAAAAGCAGGTAGTAGAAATAGTCCAGTAATACAATGTCATCTACAATGGCATCGCAACAAAGATCAAGGGCACTGCATCTGAGTGACTCAGGATGAGTCACATGTGAGTGTTGGGGGCCTATTGGGCACGACCCAACTTGGTCTAGTTTTGGTCAAAGACTCCGCATTTGAAGGAGCAGAGTGCGCAAAGTCTGTGAAGTTCTATTCATCGCGCAATGTCTAGGGGCTTTGGGGTGGGTCAAAGCCCCTCATTTTGTAATGGGTATCGGGGTTTTATCTCATTATTTTTTCAAACCCATAGTATGTGGACCATGGTTTTGTAGCAATGAAATATATATAAGAATATGTAATGCTTTGTCGAAAGAGATAGTCATATAGATGAATTGATCATACTTTTAGTCTGTAGTCCATATTTTGGGCAATGAAAGGAAGGCTTCGTAGCTAAGTGTGCGGAGGCCATGGAAGAGTTTACATATGGGTGCGCAGACCACCTACAGTTGGATGCGCAGGTCAAAGAAGTTGTATGTACTGAAAGATCCATCTTAATAAAAAAGAAGAAGTTTTGGCGAAGTCTTGTGTATCTATATTCTTAATCTGTGTTCCTATGTACTAATACGCATGCTTCTTACTTATTTATGCGAAAGAATACATGTTATATTGTTCTCTGATATGTTTATGTAATAAGTGAAAATATATGAAGTAAAGCATCTACGTGAAGTCTTTTATGTATGCGAAGTTGTAGATCAGTATAAAATATAAGAAAACACACGGGTACCATAGCGTAATATCCCTCTGGCTGCAAAAACCTGGTTCTACAATCTCCCATAACCACTTCAGGTGAGATTGCAATCTGCTTGTAGGTCATTTTCAAAAGGGCTAGTGGTTGAGGATTTTGTTGGTGCATAATACACTTTGAACCTGGGTCCAAGTCCCTTAAGCCAACATCAGTTTAAATTATATGTCCTCTTAAGTTTGTTCTTAGTGATCTGGAAATCAATGCAAACTTTAATTAAATGAATTTATTCCTCTCTATTGCATGCATTCATTTATATAGGGATCATGTCTATTAGTTTCTTGTTAGATTAGTTCAGCCACCTACATCTTGCATTTATGTTTTACACTTTCAGATTAAAATTCATTAAACCAATAATTGCAAATGGGCCATAATATGGAGGGTTCACCATACTAAATGGAGAAAGGTCATTAAAATATCAAACATAAAAGATGATTTTCTACCATTGCCCCATTGCCAACGAGCATCCATAGTCTCAATAGATTCACCTTAAAATCATAGGCATTTCTTCTCTACTAGTGAGCGTCCATAACCCCGATGAAGATACTACATGCCCAAGATGCTCGTGAAACGATTCTTAAGCATTTACCTTTATGTGCATTGACAATTATTTACTTTTTATATCATTTTTTTTATTGGGCTCAAGTAGCCACAAGGTGGATGAGGGATCCTGAATAATAGTAGGGATGATTCTTATAAAGACTGTAAAGATTTTTTTCTTGTAATAAACATGTCTTCTTAGTATCAATTCTTAAGCTTATGCTTGAGGCTTAAGGCCTCTCAACTAGGTCAGTAATTGCATTAGAGTCCACTGAACGTTCTCACTATTCCTAGAGTATTCCCCATGTGGTAGTGATTGTGTTATCCATAGGTATTATTTTTTATTGTTATTATTGTGAACTAGTCCCAAATGTCACCCATAGATTCATGGTCTAACTTGCAATGTGCTCGAAAGGAGTAGCCTAGTGAAGAAAACTTATATTAGAGCAATTGCAAGGACATCACTGTCAAGATAGGATTTATTTATGTACAAGAATCAACTAGGTTGATTGAAAACTAAAAGGAAACATAAAAGTAAAATTAGGAAACTGTACGGGAAAACAAAATTATTTATGTATATATAACAACAACTGAGGTTGCTATACAAAATATCCTTTTAGAATTTGGCGATTTACTGGGAGAAGTTCAGTCTTCGCTAACTTCTTTGTTACCAACATAAGGTTTGAGATCAACGTGGAATGTTTGACATTAACTATTTTTCATGCATCCGGTAACTTTTTAAGCTCTTTCTATATTAATGGCTTTGGTGTGGGATGCACCTGGCATAACTTTTGTCGAAATGGATTATCACCCTCCTTTATTGGGATGACATGTTGAATGCTAAGGGTGTCATATGTTTTCAGGTCTTCATATGTCCATGCAAAAAAATTCTTGTATTTTTTGAATAGTTGGACGTATGTGTGCTTCTCAGCCAATGAAGAACAAGTAACCAAGTTAACAAACTCTTAGTCATTTTCAATACCTAGATTGATGAGTTGATACATCAAGGAAGGACCATGAGTCTTAGTGTTTGTAGATGCATGAAATCTTGATTGCAAATCAAAAAACTTTTTGAGCGAAACCAACCCTTATGGGATGGGATTACCCCTATCTACATTTCGATTCTATTTTGCTTGTTTCCATTATCTATTTTATTCATTCATAACTATGTCCTCGAATGCATATAAATTATCTATGAATTCCATAACCTATGCATCGTTGTTAAATACCTTCCAGCTTGTGATATTATTAGGGGCAATGAGTTTGAAAATCAATTCAACAGGAAAGTCATTACACAACAAAGTAAATATAGCAACTGCATTAGCTAGAGTGTTAACGACAACGTTCATGGATCAAGGAACAAATAAAATATTAAATACTTTAAATAATGAAATCAATTCCATACCTCATTTTGGTAACCTTTCAAATGTGGAGACAAACAATGAAGGGTATTTAGTACCTAGTGTACAATTATCTCCCAATCACCCTTAACTTTCAAGCACTCTACCTTCAAGTCAACCTCCTTCTCTAGCTTGAATATGAGTGCTTCATATTTTGTGGTATTGTTGGTGCAATAAAATTATAATCAACATGATATAAGGGTTTTATGTATATGTAGATCAATTATGATTCATCCAACATCGACTCCTTCCGGGTTAGAACCATCAAAATACAAAGTCCACATATTAGTATAAGATCCTAACTTAGCGGAACTATCATTATTTACATCTAAGGTAGTTGTCCTATCATGAAGGAGTTCATAATGGGTTTTAGATGGGAGAGGGGATGGTTGGGTTTTATAGTAGCCAAGATCATTTTCCAAAAATAATTCCCCAAGGTAGTATGTGCAAAAAGTATTAGCAAATTTGGTCCCCCTATCTCTGCCAGCATGTACTACATAAGAAATTCATGTCCACCCCTATTTGATTGTTCTTTCCATTGTTGGGTAGCCATAGGTGAGACCAATCCATGGAAAATTACCCTTGTATCTTTTGGGACCAATCTATGCTTAAAAACAAACCATAAGGTTCATGCATGTCAACCACTATGATGTTGATCACTTAATGAAATTTAGGGTTAGAAGATAATCTAATCAAAACATATTTTAGCTTAGTTATCACCTTTTCCTCTAACCTAACTAGCTAAATGATTTTAGCATTGGATTTTTCTAGAAAAAAACATTATTATTTTTTGCACACAGAGTAAGGAATGACGTTGGAGGAAGCCCCATATTCCACCAAATAATTTTGCACATTATGATTAAAAATATCGATGGTAAGAAAGAATGGTCGGGTCCGAGATTTTGAGTTAGATCCAATACTAGCAATGTTGATATTAGATTTAACAGTTTTAACACTGATCCATGTTGTAATATTAGATTTCGCAAAGGTTTCTGGATTTGTTGTGGTTTTGATTGGTTTGGAGAGGTGTTGGATGGGCCAATTGACTTAGTTGATTAGCCTTGTTGAGTCAACATACCTGATTTCCAGACCTCCCCTAAAGAATTTTGAACGTGTTCTTGTTGAATATCAGTTTCAGATTTTGATGATGTTTCACCCTCAAAACATCCATCACTGAGGAAGATTTTTGATCCCAACTCTATGTCTACTACATATATTGGATGATTTTTCGGCCTCATTCTACTGCTCACCATATAGGCCATTTGAACTTCTCAGTATAGCCTTTTCATTTCATCAAACAATGGTATAGAGGCATAAGACATGTCCATATGTAAAGTTCCTCCCAGTCTTGTTGCCCAAGATTGGGATAACAACATGCCAAATCTAGCAGGAACATCTGCGACTACTATATCCATCAAAACACTTTTAGTAGGAATCTGAGCTAAGGTGATAGCTAAATATTTAATCAACCCTAAGCATTTTACCTTTCGGGAATCAAAAGAGAAAAAATCTTTATAAGGTCTAGTAATTTGAAGTCCTAAATGATCCATGACTGATTTGGGCATGAGATTATGTGAGGCTCCGGAGTTTAACATTGCGTTATGAAGAATCATATCATGTACATTTAGACTTACATAAAATGGGGGCACGTCATCATTTGCACTTGTGACGTGTGGGCCAAATACAAATTTGGGAGCATCATCATCTAGGTTCAAAGAATCTTGTGAAATATGTTGACTTTATCAATCTCTGAATTTTTAATCATAGTATAAATTATTTTCCTATATTGCTCATTTCTTAAAATTTCAGAAAAAGTAATGCACACTTTCAACTTACTGATTTCAGACTCCAAATTAAAATTTGAATGTAATTTTTCTGCACCTTCGGTCTCCTTTCTTACTTCTTTCATATTGTCCTTCTTTGGCTCCTTTGGCCTCTTCAATATCTCTTTTTTGGGTTCAGCTTATTGTTTGGCCATTGTATTTTGTGGCGAAGCTTTAATAGGGACATCCTAGTTTTTTAGGTTGTACTATCTTTGCAATTCTGCCACTGCATTATTATACCCCTACTCACAAACAACTGAATCATAGAGATGAATGTTGTCTTTTTCTCTCGAGCATCCAACAGAAATGTCATGTTCTTATTTGGTGGAAAAAACTTGGGTCTCCTCATCATTGAAGCACCCAATCTAATGTTCTTCTTCTTCATTAGTATCCTCATGTTGGTTTATAGGGGCCTGACCCAGGTTTAGAAATGTTTAGCCAAACAAATCTCGAAACTACCAGCCCTTTCGGCAACATTCCGCAAAGCGCGGAATGAGGTCTCACCCAAGGTAGTAGGGGAGGGTGCTGGAACCAGGTTTTCGCACCCTAGGGATGTCTTGATGAAGTCTGGAAGTTCACGAACTGATCCTAAGCATTGCGCTACTTCCGTGCAGTCATCTGTTCAGAGTAACTACCTTTGCACGGCTTGGAAGATGATCGCGAATGCATTTACCTTTTCTGTGCTTAATATTATTATAGATATTGAATTAACTTACGAGGGCACAATACTTTCAGTTACCATTTAACATAAATAGATATGCGCGCAATCATGAACTGTAAATAGATGCATAAACCAGAATATAGAAACAGATACGCAATATTCCAAAACCAACTTATCTTTTATTAATACCTTTTTCCAGTTACAATCCACTTCCTGCCCTGTGCACACAACTGCAGGGGTCCACGCACATAGCTGTGAACTCTACCAGGCCTCCACGCACACAGCTACGAAGCCACTATATCCTACTACAACCCTCGACTCAGACTTACAGACTTAGAACGAATATCATTGTTAACAACCCATAACACTTCAGATCTTATCTCCAACTTCCAAAAAATTGCCTTCTACACCTAAAGCCTTGCTCTATTTAATCATTCCCATGGTCTGTAGACCATGGGCAGGCCGACTCACTTTCTATTATTTTACCTTATTTTTGGGTAGACTACCCTTTGACTTGACTCATTACAACTCATGTTGCACGCACTTCGCGGACCTTTTACAATACCCATATTCCAAAATTGTGGGCTTTAAGTACCAAAATCATTACGCGGGGGATCCGCTACCCAACAGGCCCCCAACACAAACATCGTGACTCGTCTCGAGTCACTTGCCCGGTGTGGCGATCTTCGCTTAGAGTCCATCCAACAGCCTCTGCGCTTCACGGATGTCTACCACACATTCCTCCGTTGTCTGTTGTATCAATTGTGCGCAATGCTCTGATGCATCGTTGTCAGAGGCGTCCTCTTGCCTTTTTGGATATGTGTCCTGCATCTGAGCCAGCATCCTTTTGATCATGGAGATGACCGTGAACGCTTCCTCGAGGTAAGGCTGGATGCATACTTTAATCCCTGCTTCTTTCTGGCCTGTGGTGTCCACCCGTTCTTTCAAATCTTGGACCTCCCTTATCTTGGCCAATCGTTGGGTGAGGGCGACCGTCTGCGTGGTTCCCCGAACATCGTCATAAGCTTGCTGCAATTCCCGCGCTTCTGTCTCTAACTGTTGTAGCATTGGGTCCTCCTGGAGTGAGGTGAGCGTTAAGAGGGACTGGTCCAACAAGCCAGTGTAGTCTTGTACAACATGCTCTATCTCTTTCAACCCCGATTGAATGGCTTGGTGGCGCTGCTCTCTGACTTCCGGGGGTGTAGAGGACTGCGCCTTCAGTCGCAGCTCCGCGATCTACAAGTTCAGCTCCAACTGAACCTTCGCAACCTCCTTCTGTGTCCTGCAGACTCCAGCTACTAGTTTATGAATCTTTTCTGCGGTGGGGACCGCTACTGGTATGGCCAACTCCGCAAATGCTACTACAGGCCTCCTCCACTGCCTGTTCTAATCCCTGGTTTTGGGCAACCATGCTGTCACACTGTAGGTTGAGTTGTTCTAAATTTACCTTCTTCTCACTTAAGACTTGGAGAGCGTGGCCCTCCCTGGCACGAAGCTCAACAGTTACCCCATCATGCAGCTGGTATAGGGTTTCTCTGGGAAGGGCGACCAAATTCAACCCCCAGCCCTTCATGTCACCTTCGGCTTCTGTTACGACAGCACCTTCTGGTAACACCAAAGTGTTCGTTGAGCTTGCCCACAACATCTGTTCAGCTTCAGTTATACCTTCCACATGGTGTGGTGTCATCATGCCTGGGAGTCACCCCTGTAATGCCTGCAACTGTGCTCTGAGCGCCCCCAACACATTTGTCTGCTCCGTCATCAACTTTTCCAGAGCATCCTTAGTGACATCTCGGAAGGGTTTGCTACTGTCAATAAGGGTTCCTTCCATGGTCTTTGTTGTCTTTGTCCTTTTGCGCGCGGGTGGCTGCTCCTGGATGCGCGGCCTCTTGAGTTGGGTCACGTTTGTTGTAAGGTCCGTGCATTCTTGTGTCTCCACCTCCCCCTGTATGTCCTGCTCCGTGGACATTTCCTGGCCTTCCTCAGCCTCCTTAGTGGGTGTGGTTGTGGTTTGTGTCATCTGCTCTAGTGTTGCTGCCTCAGCCGCCTTCTGCTGCATGGCCACTTCCTGTTCCTGACACTTTCTTTCCACCAACTTCGCAATGCGCAGCTTGGTCTCTTTCTTCCTCTGCTGTGCCACAATATTTTCGAATTCTGCCAAGTCCGGGACGCGCCACTCTAGGGACGATGATGCCATTACTTTGAAGATTGCATCATCTGTGGCAATGAACGGCAGCTTTTCCCATGCTCGGGCTAGATCCTTGCGCACCCAAATATACAAGCTATGCATATCCACCTTGAATTCTGCCACACTCTGTAAAGTGTTATATACCGTCGGGGACAAGCGTGGCCTACGATTGATCCACGTTCATAAACTCGCCTCTACAAATGTCCAAAATACCTTTATCTCCCGAATCCTCGCCACATCTTTTGTTTCCCAGAGCGAGGTGTACCTCACGGCCTCGGGTATGTTCCACTCCATGGTGAGAAGTTGGCTGTTTGTTGGCATCTCCCTGGCAACCAACAGGATGGATAAGAGCAACCACGCATAGTGGAAGGTCTTACCCTGGTCCTGGGCTTCCCTGCAATTCATCAAAAATTCATCACAGAGAAACTGCGCCCAATTGAACTGGACCCCTTCTGCACACTGCTCCGCCAACACAATTACAGATGTTGGCACTTCGTCTACGCGGCATTTCCTCATGAGCTTGCTGGCCAGTAGCTGGGTGGCAATGCGCACCCCTCGGTCCTTGATGCTTGCTATTACATACCCTCGCTTCCTTTTCTCTAGCTTATATTTGGCCTTCATAGCTTCCGCGAGGCCTAAGTTGCTACTTTTTCCGGCAATGTCTGTGGGATTGCTTCCTTTAATCAGCAGCCGCGAAATTCAGTGAATTAAGTCGGTTGTGATGGGAATCGGCTCTTCTAGCCAAAGATACCCATCATGTTCTAGACACAGTAGCTACTGAATGACAAAGATTGTGATAGGCGCGCGGTGGTAGTGGGGTATCCATCGCAGATGGAGTAACCCTACCTTCTCCACACCTCACAACCATTTCTGCTATAGTAATTTCTCTGCGACCAACTGTGGGAACTTCTCACTATCTGCGAGGTCCCAGTCTTCAAATTTTATATTCGGTACCTGTCCCAGCGGCGGACCGTCAAACCTTATATCATTCGAAAGAAGCGGGGTCTGGAGCGCACTCTTCGTGGCCTCTAGGTCCTTTGGTATCTTGGTTGTCCCTTTCCATGGGGGAATGTAGGGGGGTAACTCTATCATTGAAGGTACTTGGGAGACATTTTCCACCTCATCGTCCTATGCCTCAATTTGGGCTATCAGGGCTTGCAAATATTCCTCCTCCTCCTCTGTTTCAACAGTGACAGCTTTTCCCTTCTCTGTCATCGATACTTTACTAACTCTTGGGTTCCGTGGTGATACCTGGACTGGCCCCATTGGCTGTTTGTTTTTCTATGGTCGCAGCGTGCATGGGGACTTCGGTACCTCTGGTGCACCTGCTGCCTCTCCAGGCTCCTCCTGGGTCACCCAGGGTTCTGGGCTAACTCCCGTAACTCGCACTCTGGTTCTCAACATTGTGTTTATACTGGATTCGCTTGGTTGCATACTCACGGGTGGCACGGTAGCTTGGGGCTCGCTGCTCTGTACTAACTCAATTCTCAAACAACCTAGGGTTGCTTTGAAACTATCCCACAGAATTTTATAGTAACATTTGGATTTGAATTCAGCCATTCCCTCCATTTCTGAGTCATTAGTACCTACTTGGCGGCAGATCTCCCTGAATCTAGCTCGTAATTCATGTCTTAATGGCCTGCTACCCGCTCCTTTCTGCATTAAATTAGCCTTCTTGTCATGAACAGTGACATCAACAGTCACCCCCCAGCCTATCCGTGCAGTAGCGCATCCCCTTAAGCGCGACCACGAGCCTTGTGACAGACGGGCCCTATGTTGAACCTCCTTTCCGCGTAGATTTCTTGCAGCCTTGTTTATAGTCCCACGCCTCCTTTCAACTGCCTGGAGCGTTGAGACTATGCCTTCCACAAATAGTCAGGTGATCGCACCCCTGGTACAAGGCTGCGCTTTTCCTACTAGCTCGGGCTACGGGCACCTTTCACATGCCTTTGCGTCACATTCCTCTATATATGGTACCTTCCCTTGTGTAGTAAGGTGTGGTTGCAGCCATGATAGCAGGATCACAACTCTTTCTAATGCAATAGTAGGGCTGGCTGGACTTGGTCTAATCATACTTCATTTCTCATGGCCCGCTTGCGTAACTTTAGTTTCCAGTTTGTGGATTTCTTCATTCAATGTCATACTTCTCTTCCTCAACCATGTCCACTCATCATCGATTTCACGAACTTTCATGCTTCCTCACCGAAGTTCTTCTTGCAACTGCATAATTCCTTTACCCAGGTCCTCGCATCCTGTCCCTACTGTGGTCCAAGAATTCTTCTCTGTCCTCCTAGTTTCCTCTCTTCTTGTCACCATTGAGATCATTTCTATGCTCTGGTTTTTGCTTATGGTCCTATAGGCCCATCGAACCATTGGTACGCGCAGGTCCCAATCCATTCGTCCCACCTGGTAAACTCTCTTCATGATCCCGCATAGCCTTGTTAATGCTCTGCCATGGGGTATTTGCGGTGTGCGTCGTTCTTTCTGTTGCCGCGTCAGGTCCTGATTTTTTATCCTTAGCCTGGGTTGTGCCTGCCCAGCACGTGACTACACCCATCGACACAGGTGGGCACGCAAACTTCTTTGCCCTGTCTGTCTGACTCATGTTTGACGTTGGGGACTTCAAACTGTAAGTGCATCCTTCTTCTGCATTCGTGCCAACTCCCAATATTCTTCTGGTGTGTCTGCCACCATTGTGCGGGTGTCACATGCAACGCCCAGTCCATCGCATCGTACCGTTGTTGTTTTGGTACTGACCTTCCAACTTTGTCTAAGAATTCATCCACACCTGTGTCCCCATCATATGTTGGTAGTTCCCTTGCTTCGGTCGTCACGTACCACAGTGATCTAATCATCATGTTGCAATTTAGCGTTGTTACTTCGTGCAACCAGTTCTGCCAGCGTTCTATTTCTTCGTCTGAATCTGAAGTACAGGAACTGTCACGCTCCCATGAGATTCTCCCATCTTCAGTCGGGTTTACCCTATCTTGCTCTTGTGTTGTTATCTGGTAAATGCAATCCAGCTCATCGTCACTATCATCCTCGCGCACAGGTTCAGTGTAGCACGCTCCTTCGGCTGGATCCAGCGGAACTATTGCACGTAGAGACTTTTTCTCGAAAGTCATTTTCCGCTTCTTCAGGTTGACGACTCCATTCATATCCGTGGCCCAATCTATCCCTAACAACACAGGGTAACGGTTACTGTCATCCACAAGTTCTATTACCTCAAAGTCCATCTGCGTACTCGCACCTTCGATATCCATTGTTACCCCTTGCAATCTTCCCATGGGCACGATCTTTTGTTGTTTCGCCATCCGCAATTGAATAAGAGACCACTGTAACATGGGCCTACCCATGTGTTCCCAAGTCTACTTTGGTAACACATTCGCGTCTGAACTCAGATCGAGGATTACCTGATCCATCTCATATTCGCCAATTTGCACTGTCAACCGCATTTCCCTCCCAGTGCACAAAGCATGCTTCCCCATCTTTCGAACTACGCGCGGTTCCCCTGACCCTGCACACCTAGTGATTAGCTCTTGTAGTCCTTTAACTGCCTTATTATCTTGTAGCAGCTTCATGCATGTCTCTAAAAAGGTAGTAAGCATAGAAGGATCCATTCCCAGTTCTGGTTGATCCTTACTACCTGAAGTAGAGGCCTCCTTGAAGCTCTTCTTAGCTTCCATAAACGTTTCCCTTGTGCGTTCCAATTCAAACTCAGGTTCCTTTGTAGGAGCCTTGCAAACCCATGTATCGTCCTGGAGTTTCTTTCCCTTATCTTCCCCTGTGGTCGCACCGCTTCTAAGCACCATATCCACGTTGGGGTCTTCTTCGCATTATTCAGACCTCATCATTTGGATATTTTGAGTTGAATTGGGCTGTAGTACCCCTTTCTCGTGCATCTGTGCGATCAACATTGGACAATCTACTACTTCATGATCAAACTGATAACAATACGGACAACATATTCTGGTCGGATTCATACAGTCGCGCACGTAGTGCCTGGGTCCTCCGCAATTATAGCAGATTAACTGTCTGCACCCTTGTCCAGGTCCCATTCCCCCTCGTCCTCGACCTTGCCCTTGAAATCCCCCCCTGTGATTGCTGCGGCTAGATCAAGGCCTTGCATATCTGTCTGCATTTAGTAAGCTGGGGTCCTATCCATAATTAGTTTATAGCTTTGACATGTCCGCTCATCGTGGCCCACTTATCTGCAGAAATTACAATACAGTTGTTGTAGAGTCTGGGTATACTTCTGCAACAAGTGACAGTTGTCCGCTTTCCTCCCACCTAGAAAATCATGCACCAGAGCACGGGAGTCAAACTTGGCCCTGCTTGTGCTTCCAGTCTTAACGGCATCGGTCCCCCTCCTGCCAAATAGTTAGTGAATACTGGGCAGTGATCTTTATCATGACCCTGGCCTTTACATTTTATACACCACACTTCTTTGTGCGCCTCTAGCCGGGGTGCCCTATCCTGCTTCAAACGCTGCATCTACAAGCATAGGTTTTGTAGTTGCGTGTGGATTTTTTGGACTCCCAACCCCGGATCTTGTATCGGTGTTTCATGCAACCTCATCGCCATTTCCAAGGCTTCTACCTGGGTTGAGAGCTTCTGTTGTGACAGTGTCGTCCTTAGGTGTGGTGTCAAAGACGCCACAAACCACGCGTGGTGCTGCGCATCTGTCAGTGTCATATTAGCCTCACGGATCGTAATTTTCAGCCTCTGATCCAGATCCCAGGGGGTTTCACCTGGAAGCATCGCGATCTCCTTGAATCCGATGATTGACTGCGTCTCCGATTTCAGCCAGCTAAATTCTTTATTCAACGCAATCTAGATCTCTGCTATTCTGGCATTTGGGTGATCATTTGAGTGCTTGATATACCATGTCAGCATGCGATCCTGCAGTGCACTTACCAATGTGGCTTTCTTAATGTTATCATCCGTAACTCTGTGTGCTTCCCACACTGCTCTTACTACGAACCAAAACTGATCTGGATCTTCATTTGCTACTCCTTTGAATACAGGAAACTTGATCGCGCTCGCCATGCTAAATTGTTGGTTTGGTGGAGGCGGTGTGGATGAAGATGGAGGTGAAGAAGGTGACGAGAGTGGTGGCGTTAGCGGGGATGGTAACTGCGGAATGTGTTGCTTGATCAAACTAACCACACTCCTTAGAGAAACCCAAGCGTGCTCTTCCCCTCTTACTCGTGGAGGTGAAATTAAGGGACTATTTCCTAACCCTTCAATACCTTTGTAGACCTTTCCGCTCCGCGTCTTTCCACTCATTAATGTATTCACATCACCCGTTTTTCACATAACAGCATCTTAATCTAGGTATTCAAAGATTTGATGTACTTAACCCATGGTCCCTTGAGAAAACGTCTTTCTGCTTCATTGTAGTTATCATTCGTGTCTATCACAAATTCAGCAATAAACCCTCCTATTATTCGATCCAGCCAATGGTCTACGGCCCACACGATCTTATCTTTAGATGCCTCTAGCCTGCGCACCAACTCTAGAGTCCACACTATCGGTTGATCGAGCTTGCACCTTCCCTGGCTGTCTGCTAGCCTCGCGATCCAATCGTACAGCTCTGAAGAGAAGGTCGCAAAGAAGATCTCATGGATTTTTGTATATATGAAGCGATCCAACCACCTCTTCTCAGATATCTGCGGGGTTTTGTTTTCCTGTATTACGAACTCGTGAAGCTTCTGATCCAACCAATCTTCAATTTCTTTCTTCGTAGGGTTCCAATGTTCCGACATCAAACATCCCTTAGGCAGATCCCAGTCCCGGCAACGGAACCATTTGTTGGCTTATTGGGCTTGACCCAGGTTCAAAAAATTTTAACCAAACAAATCCCAAAACTACCGGCCCTTTCAGCAACAGTCCGCAGAGCGCGGACTAAGGTCTCACCCGAGGTAGTAGGGGAGGGTGCTAGAACCATGTTTCTGCACCCTAGGGATGTCTTGATGAGGTTTGGAAGTTCGCAAACAGATCCTACACGTTGTGCTACTTCCGCGCAGCCGTCTGTTCAAAGTAACTACCTTCACACGGCTTGGAAGACGAGCGCGAATGCAATTTACCTTTTATGTGCTTAATATTATTATAGATCTTGAATTAACTTACAAAGGAACAATACTTTCAGTTACCATTTAACATAAATAGATATGCGCGCAATCATGAACCATAAACAGATGCATAAACCAAAATATAGAAACAGATTACGCAATATTCCAAAACCAACTTATCTTTTATTAATGCCTTTTTCCAGTTACAATCCACTTCCTGCCCTGCGCACACAGCTGCAGCGGTCCGCGCACACAGCTACGGACTCTACCAGACCTCCGCGCACACAGTTGCGGAGCCACTATCCCTACTACAACCCTCGACTCAAAATTACAGACTCAGAATGAATATCACTGTTAACAACCCATAACACTTCATATCTTATCTCCAACTTCCAAAAAATTGCCTTCTACACCTAAAGACTTGCTCTATTCGGCTTTAAGCCCCAAAACCGTTACGCGGGGGATCCGCTGCCCAACACCTCATCTACAAATGATTCTGGAAAAGGAGGTCGAACAATGGGTTATTGTTCTTAAGGAGCTTTCTTCTCTCTGGGATGGCTTTGAGCAGCCTGGGGTCTCCTGAAATTCAAATTTCTGACTTAAGGTTGATTCTCACGAGGAGGGGTAAAATTGTCCACTAGTTTCTCCATAGTTTTTAGCATTACATAAAATTTCAATTCAGGGGATGAAGATGACTCTTATTTGAAACCTACTCTTCTTTCAACCTTCATTTTTTCCTTCTTTCCAATAAATTTTCCTCCACTCCAATTGCTTTACTCTGCATTTTCTCCAAAGTACTATGGTTTCTCTCACGGACTTGATAAGCCAACTCAAAATCAAAGTAGTTAGGATAATGTAACAAAGCTAAACTAGGAGGGGGTTTGATTTCAGTCGAAATAGAATTATAAATCTTATTGAATCTAACTGTGAATTCTTGTACAGATTCTCTTGGGTTTCTTTTGAATGTATTATACTCGGCTAAAATCTGCAATGGGTTTTTATTCACTTCCCATCTGGCGAGAAACAACCGTTCAAACTCCTAGAAGTTATTAATACTAGTTGGAGGTAAGGATCTAACCATTTCTTTACCTCACTAGATAGAATCTGTGCAAAAAGCTTCAATTTTACGTCATCATGGTCAACTTCTTCTAGATCTATGAAATCGTTGAGTTTGTCTACATTCTGTTGAGCAGTATAATATCCGGTCCCATCAAACTGAATAAGACGATGTCCATAATTCTGTGGGAGGTCATGGACTTGTAATGGAAGATTCAAAGATGAATATCAGGTAGCCATAGGCCTACGATGTGAACTTATACTAACAGTAGGAGTAAAAACAACAGAATTTACAGGTACTAAGATTGTTGGAATGGAAGTTGATGGAATAGGCTTTTGAAAACCTCCATATGACAACTGAGTAGTTTGGGTAAACAAAGATGGGATAAAATAAGGATAAGTTGAAGATTTAGTAGTAGCTTCTTGAAGTTCCTTGACTTTTTGTTCCAATTTCTGAAAGTGAGCCCAAATCTCAAAATCTTGGGGTAAAAGTTCTAGTTCTGGGATAGAGGGCCCAGGGGTAAAGCTCTTAAGATCTGTTGGATCTAAAACAATTTCTAACAAATTGCTCTTGGACTTAGATCTGATTAAGTTACTTTCAAATTTAATATTTAGCACCAAGTCTTCAAAAGTTTCAAGTTTTGTAGGTAGAGAGAAAGATCTTTCTAAATTGACCATACCTATTTCCTTGGGAGTCTTTTTCCTAAACATCTTTTCTGGGCTTGAAAAAATCTAAGGTGGATTTGGATTCAGGTTCCTCCGAGTATGAACACCTGTATGAGCCAAAACTTCGTTAGTAAGAACCATTCAAATCATAGTTTGGAGTCGCCAGAGCAAACATCTTGTAGCCAAACTGATATACAAATCTTTGTTTGCCCTCAGAGATCTCATCTTCAACAATAAAATTGCTAGGGGAAAAATATGCTTTTCATTCCCCGACAACAACGCCAAAATTTTATTACTCGGGGAAAACCTTGGCTGTAGGGAAAAACCCTAAGGTTACCTCGAAACCTCTTTTAGGTTGAAGCTGGCCCTTCAACCCAAAGTGGGATCTCTCCGTAAAACTCAACTACCGTATGGTCATTGTAGTAGAAGGTTTTGTGAAATTGAGTTCAAGTGGCCAGATTTAGGTCTAGGGATAAATTGGTTGGGTGATCTTCCAAACCATTGGGCATGGTGTCCAACTATTAAAAAAATGATATCATAGCTCCAATGAGTAGGTTGTACAAAGCATGAGTGTCACAATTCCTTTGACTGTTTGGGAGATTTGGAAAAAAGAGGATTGAAGGAAAACAAAGTTTATAGATGACTTAGAATAACAAATATTAATGACTGGTAATTTTAAGAGAGGAGAATCAATTAATTCCAATCTCATAAAATAACATTTTAAGATATGGAAGAAAACAATTATATAACAAAGAAATAATGACAGGGAGGTGTAACACATGAATTTCATACTAACTACTCATTAAACATTATGAATACATTCAATGTTGCTCAAATATATTTAGACTACAAGTGTTTTTCCAATAAAATCCAACCTCGTTTCCATATTCATAAACTATTTATATAGTGATTACATAATAGTTTATAAAATAATAGTCATCACATAATTACAGAAACTGAGATATTTTAAATATCTTTCAAGTTCATGTATGCAAAATATAAACTTAAAAAAAAATTATCTTTCCTAGAATAACTATAGGAAAATATGCTTGTATTTAATCAAAAATAAATATCTAGTCAACTATCTCCCTTGAAAGTAGAATAAGTCCCTAAACTGTAGTTTAACATCTCTACTAGCATAACAGGTCCCTCTACAACAATCCATCAAAACTGCTCCTTTGTTTTTCTCGTTCTTCTTCAATTTTGATGGAAAATCTTTAACCTTAAAATCTAGAAATTGATTCATTAATGTTGATCCTCTGCCTTGGAATTTGGATCGGTTGAAGTTATTTTCACAAAAACTTGTGTTGGATACCTATAGTAATAGGTTTCATATTTCATGATTGGCAAGAGAAAAGCCAAATATGCTCTGCTTTGGTATCCCAAAGATCCCATATTTCCTAGAAAGCAAGAGCTGGGTAAGTGTTTCAAGCATTGAGGGCCTTATGTCAATTTTGTGGATGATTCAACAGTCTAATCTGGATCATGCCATGTTTCAATTTTGAGTTGTAGAATAGAGAAAGAGGTCTGTCCAAACAGCTTAATCTTGGCAGACAAGTAGCTCAGGTAGAGAAGCAAAGGTTCCCAAAAGTTTAATCTGGGACCTTGGAGGACATAAGGGTAGAAGTAGATAGAGAAAAAGAGGAAAAAGCCAAAGAAAAGAAAAGGCAATTGAGGGTTGCAAGTTCAAGTGCCCCTCCAAGAAGAAACAAAAAATGCTAGGCAAAATAGTTGGGTAGGCAGTTGTGGTTGCAGAAAGAATATGATCACCACTACACAAGTATCCATAGGTCTCTTGCCAAGGCAATCGATCTGTCAGCAAGCAAAGTGGTGAAGTTCATGAAATTACAGCAAAGAGCATCACTAACTTCCTCTCTTTCCCTCTCTACTCCATCACTAACACCCCCTTTCTAAATTCCCCTCATTCATTCATATTAACTCCTAATTCTACTATATAACCTCCCTTATCTTACCCCACCCCTAATATTATTAACACTAAGGTGTATAAAACCCCAAATCTTATCTATATTCCCTCCCATAGGCATAATAGCCGTGTATTTTTTAAAGGGGGCCAAATGGCATCTGGCCACTTTGGTGAACCTATTCCACCCATTTCCCTTTTGCTGCAAGACAATTTGCCTTCAAATCACCTCAGCATTGCTAAAACCCACTTTCCAAACCCATTTTGCCTATAAAACCTTTGCAAAGGTCAAATGCCCGCCTCTGGCACGTTTCCCAATCCTACCGCATTGTGGTTTAATCAAAACATTTGAAAAAACCCACATAAAACCCACAAATTTTGATTTTTCCGCCCATAATATCAAAGGCGCATGTTACCCCTCTGCCAGCCGTCGGATCAAGCCCACCAGATCCGACGGCTTACAGCAATATCGGAGCGCCTCCCGTGACCGCACGTTAACTTCCGGGGAAGTGACGTTGCGCCTTGTCACGCCTCCTCCACGCGTCGGGCGTTAAACCATCTCGGAGCCCGCTCTGACATCCTCCGCGCCGTACCTTAACCGCCCCGGGAGACTGCGACGGTTAAGGCCTTAACCGTGACCGTTGCACGTTAACCGCCACCTACCCGCCGCTAATTCACCGCCACGTCGTTGCCTGCCCGTACCCGCTTATGTTATTGGCCTACCTCACTGCTGACTGGGCTTCCACCTCGCCTCACCTTTGACCAGTCGCCCACTGCCACGTCGCCCGATGACGTCAGCTGACGTCACCTTACCATGACCCACCAATGACGTCATGCTGACGTCAGCAGAAAAAAGCGCCAAATGGTAAAATGACCCATATTTACCAAATTTTCCCGTGTTTTTACCATTTTCACTGTGTTTTTACTGAGCGCTCTGCTTGACCGTTTGAGCTCGAATTTTCGCCAACCAGTCGATTAGCCCGGGCGACCTCCTCAGAAAGCACCTGTGCACCTGTGTCTCAACCTCTGCTCGTCGAATTACAGGTATTTAGACCATTTCGCCCTCCATACGACCTTCATTAAGCTCAAAATTGCTCACAGGGATAATAGAACCACAAAGACTAGATTTACACCGTTCATTCCCCTTCATTCATCCAGCATTGTCACTGTGAGGGCCAAGAAACACTGGCAGAGCCCTATAAAACCTGCAATTCCCATTAAACCTCTGTAATTCTGCGTTTTCCCGGCAGAATTGCTAATAGACATATTTCACCCTGTTAGAAAGTTCAGTCACACCACAGAGAGGTTCTATCACTAGACTCCAGTAGTATTTCAATTGCTACTGAGAGAATTCCCCTTGAATACTCAAAACCTCAACTGTTTCCACAGAAGACTGTCTCCAGACTGTGTTTTCACCATTCCACCTGTCTATTTGCAATTTTGGTACCCTGAACAGCTATGGAGACCCCTATTGCACTAAACATTAAGCCCATCAATGCACCTCACCAGGAACTAGCATGGAAAGCCCTGGGGGACATGGACTACCAAATGCTGGATTGGTTTCCCATGGGAACCAAGTATAATGTGTTAATGCTGAATGAACTAAGAGCCCAGCACCTCAGTGGAGCAGATATCTTGGGGATTTGGGAGTCAAATTTGCCCATATACAACCTTCCCCAAGTCAATCCAATGCCAGAGCTCATTTACAGCTGCCAGGAATGCTATGACCCCAGCCAAAGGGCAGTCATAAGCCCCACAGGCCTAGTCCTGTTCCAGATAACCCCAGAGAGCATAAACCAGATGCTGCACTTCAATACAGCCAAGAAATTGACCCCTCTGTCCATGCAGAATCTGATTAACACAGGGATCAAGCTGTCCAGTGACCAGATTATCAAAATCAACCAACTGTTCGTCATATCAGGCTCTGAAACAGTCAGAACCCCTCCTATTGGGTACCATTGTCTGAATGAGTTGGGCAGAATGCTGGTGGACCTAATTAGCTATGTCCTAGGGTTCAGGGGGCTGGAAGATGTAGATGAAAGTATAATGGCAATGCTGTCCATGTTTGCCCCTGGTAAGCCTCCAGCTGTGCAATATGATTATGCAACTTACATAGCAGAGAAAATCCATGATCAGTTCATGAATTTGAAAAGGGAGAGACTGTTTAGGTACTCCTCATATATCTATCATTTATTTCTTTTCTATCAGCCAGCTACCTTCTCAGTTCCTTTGAGGCCACTCAATGCCCAAGGAAGCCCAAGATCAGTTGTTTTCTGGACCTCTGTGTTTCATTTTACATCAGTATCACCCTATACATACTGTGAGTTCATTGATCTATTTGTTCATCCGGCCCTAACAGCTCTGCAAGGTACTCCTCCTCCTAGATTAACCGATGAAATGAGGAGGATTCTACATCTGAACAAATCCTACAATATTGGCAACTGGTACTTCTACCAGAACCACACAGTCATTAGGATATATGGCTGTGAATTGAACCCATTTAGATTGCCAAGGTATGTCCCCATGAGGCTTTTTGCCCTGGAGTATTTCAGGCAGTTTGGGAACTCAGATTACCTTCACTTTCAGAGTAGAAACAAGAAGTCACAATTGAAGGTAAGAAGTCAGCTAGGTTCCTTCCTGTATAACAAGAAAGAGGAAGGATGGAAAGAGGCACACAGCATGCTGGAAGGCCTCAGATTGCAGACCAGTTTTGAGTGGATTCCTTATGACCCCAATCATAGTATTTCCCTCAGGAGAATTAGATACAGACTGGGCAACTATGCACATAAAAGACAACCGGAAATAGAAAAGTATGCCAATGCACTAGATTGGGAAGAGGGTACACTAATAGAACAACTCACTGAGGTAGAATTGCTTGAGAAAGAAGCCAGGAATGTACAAAAGGAAACTGACTTGGAAACTTGTGCACAGGTGCCCCACTCCTACAGAAGGCAAAGTGGAACAGCTGCTGGATCTTCAGCAGCACAGCAGCAAACCACTGAGAAGACATCCCAGGCAGCAAGCAAAGACAAAGGTAAACAGGTGGAACAGCCACCTGTATTGACAGAGGAACAAGTGGACACCTTGCTACAGCAGCAAGAAGAAATGGAACAGCAGGAACTGGGGCAGCAACAAGAAAAGGCACAGTCCAGTGAACAGCCCTTGCAGCAGGAAAAGGGGACAGATCAACCTGGCAATACTGAGCAGCAGCCTCAAACAAATGTGCCTCCCAGGACAGACACCAATATAGACACATCAGTCCTCCAAACACCACAAAAGGAGGATGTGACAAGAAAAAGAGAGAGAGAGACCCCCCACACCTCATCTTTCATCAGGGGTGAGAAGAGACAGAGACTGAATGACTCCCAAGAGGAGGACATAGCAGTAAGGCAAGCCATGGGCATGGGCCCACCCAGTGGAGAACTTTCGGCCAGCTCATCCCAGCGAGGACATGACATGACAACGGGAGGAGAGGTCAGCTCCTCCAGTGAAACAAGAAAAGGACAGTCAAGTATAAAACAGCAATTCATTGACATAAAAAGGAGGAGTGATCCAATAAAAGTGCAGCTGTACGATCACTTGTTGAACCTAGCTCCCAGCAACCAGCAGAGACTCATGTCTGCTTTCGATGTGAGCGAAGGCAAAATGATAATGAGCCACTTCATGCCTACAACTTTGCAGCCTCAGTCCACCTCAGACTATCTAAGAACCAACATGGAGGTTCTTGCCAAAGACATACACCCCATGGACAAGATTGAACTACATAAGCAGACTGGTGAAATGGTGTACGCCTCCCTGGCAGATGAGACATTGGAGAATTATAAATTAAAGAGCAGCCTGGACAACACAGCTTCTCAGCTGGAGTTAGAAAGAGCTTCATCACAAGCCAAGGACAATAGGATCAAGTCCTTGGAAGAGGTAATTATAGAAATAGGGCATGATCCTAAAGATGTCAAAGGCATCCAAGAGCTCCTGAAGATAAGGGATGCAGACATGGCAGCCCTAAGAAAGAAAATCAAACTCCCGGCCACCATCCACCCACAGACAGATGAAGTTGCCCAGCAAAGGCAAGAGAAAGATGCTACAGATCTGCTGGTGTCCTTGTACAAAGAGCTGGTCAGGACTCAGGACCAGCTAGGACAAACTGAAGCTGCAAAGGCAGCACTACAGGAAACACTGAAGCAAAGAGAAGAGGGCCAACCCTCCCAGCCTCCTCCTGTCATAATAAATCTTGAGGAAATCCCTCCAAAGACTACTCCTCCTCCTTAGCAAACAGAAACTACAGCACCATCCACAGCAGCAACAACTACAACATCAGAACAGGCTGCTAGCTTAGACATGCAAAAGCTGCAAGCTGAGATCCAAGCCATGGAATCTCAAATCAAAGAGCTGGATGAGCTTAAGAAAACCTTGACTAAGGTAAATGAAAGGTTTGACAAGAGCAAACAGAATGAGGCAGCCAAGGACAGAGAGGTAAAAGCTCTTAAGAGAAGAATTGCTGAACTAGAGAAGGAGCTTGCACTGGAAAAGGTCACAGCTGAAATGAAAGCAGTGCTATGGAGCAACATTGGAAGGTCCATTGCCAAACAGTGGCAATATATTGAGACCATGGATGAGCAAATGGTGCTCATCACTAAAGCAAACAAAGAAATACAGAGAGCCAGGGCGAGCCTTGGACACATGCCAGAAGCTGCTACAAGGATAATCAACACTCTGAACTATAAGACTAGCTCTCAATTAGCTGTCATGGGAATCACTAACAGGACAGAAGCAATTGCTGTAGCTAAGAGAGTCGTTACATTGAGGAACTTGGTTGGAACACTGGAGAGGAGGACACAGGATATGCAAACTGAAATCAACAGATTCCTGGAGAAATTCGTGGCACTACAGAACAGAGGCCTCCCCAGCATTTTAAGCAGTGTAGGAAGACTGCTCACCCTAGAGAATTACAACAAGAGGATTGATGCCCAGGCAGTAGCAGAGATTGCACAACCGCCCAGCACTTCAGCAGAACCAGGGCCAGCCACCGGGCAGAGTATGTATGACAGAGTGGAGAACCTGTTTTTCCTCATGAATGAAGTTGACCATCTGTTTGATACACCACCTAACTTCTTCAAATTCACAGAAGCAGATGAAACTCTAGGGGCAATCTTAGCACACCAACTGCCCACACAGGATGCCTGGAGAAATTTGACACAGACAGTTTTGTCAGGCCAGAATCAGTAGCGCTATTTCTACAGCTAAATAAGCACACATACGCAGGCACAGTGTTGAGGAAAATATCCACAGGGAAGAGGCAGAGGCTGAGCCAACTCAGCAGGACCATTGACTCACCACAAGCAACAGTCACAATCACAGGTGACAAGTCCAAGACACAGCGTACAAAGCATTGAAGACAGATTTTCCAGCATTTACTCAGAAAATCTCGACCGACTTAGCTGTCTCCAAAGGCTAAAATATCTTCTGACAGAGCATTAAAATGCCTGTAATCTGTAGTCAATGCTGCATTAAATTTTGGCCATAACATCTTAAGTAGTTGGTAAGAAAGTAAAATCTGAGATAACTCAGGACTCAGATATTTTTGTAAATAACCGCAAGTATATATTCACCCTTCACAGCAGTGAAAAAAGGTTGTTGTTATTTTCTTTGGAAAAGCTCTAGCTCATTGTAATATTTTCAGAGAATTAATACAAAGGAAGAATGGAATTTCCAAGGCTTGGTGTTCTTTGATGTATGGTGGTGAGAGATGAATGTTACAGGATTCCAGGGTGTTGCATAAAACAGCAAGTATTCTCAAATCTCTTTGTTATGTGTTTTTGAGTCTTTTGTTCTCTTTTGTTGTTCAAATGTTTTTACACTTGATAGCAAGGTGAAAGGATAGTCCCAGGATTTAACAATGTTTACCCTGGACTCAAACTGAGCTATTATACATGTTTTCCTCAGATACAGTGACAGAATTGTAATTCTTAATTGCTGCATTTCAAAACTGTGTCTTTTACTGTGACAGTCATTCTCAGGGATTCAATTTTGCCCCTAAGACCTCTGTTTTCTCCTCTTAAAGCTGTCTGTTGGGAACATATAGATAACAAGTGAAAATTCTTAAATGCTTTCACTGTTGTATTACCTGTTTCCAGTAATTTAATCAAAAAACCTGTTCTATTAAGCACTCTAATGGCCCTGTAAGTTCCATCTTTCATCTCAAAGTTTCAAACACTTATAGCCGCAGACTCCATTGCCCAATGGTACTCAACCTCTCTGAAAACTACATCAATAGAATCTAAAAGGAGTTTCATCAACCAAAACATAAACAAAAAATCAGTACATAATAGCTAGCCTAAAACCCTATTACAAACAGTTGCAAATCATAAAGAGAGAGCCCTCTCTGATCACAGTTTGGCTAGGAACAGTGATCCAAAGATTGGTTAGTGGTTACCCCGGCCGTATTCCCTTGGGAGTCATAGGGAACAACCTGGGTGTTAACATAAATGGCGACTCAACTGGGGATTTAAGATTTCTTCAATTACTATCTATTTCCAAAAGCTACCATCAAGCCTGAAACTAGCCAAGAGGCCTCAGGACTGTTTCTGTAAACACAGGGACAGCTTTAGGGAAGAGCTAACTAGGGAAACTTCATACTAGCTTTGAGAAATATATAATCATTCCAGAATTCTTACCTAGTCCTTGTACATACAAAACTTTCTGTATAAAGTTCTAAAGAATACTTAGAAGCTGGCTCCCAAAAGAAACCCAAGGCACACTAGGGCAAACCCTGACCCTAATCAACCCATCATCATCGATAACCCAAATGTCATACCAAAGAACATAAGGAGGCAGCAAAAGCAGGAGAAGCTTGCTGATTCAGATATAAGTTTAGACCAACCTATCCTCATTCCAACTCCTTGCAAAGTCCTTTTCCGTTCCACACCTAATTCCCCTAGCTCATCATCAACACCTCACAGCCCTTCTCTCCCATCTTCACCATCTGCACACACTCCCTCAACCAGTTCCCCACTTATTACCCATCCTCTTAACCCGGTTACACCTGTAATCCCTATTGTCCCATTTGTTCCTATTAACCCTATAAATCCCATAAACATGGCTAACAGATATGCACCGCTGCAGATACCAGCCAATGCTCCAGCTCTACCCCAAGACTACCAAACTAGACTCTCATTTTTTGACTCCCATGGCCCTCTGACAGCCATCCAGCATGCTAAAAAGATGCAAGACCACTTTGAGACCTATGAAATAGATGATGACAGTGTTAGGATGAGAATTTTTGTTCAAAGCTTAACTGGGGATGTCAGAACTTGGTTTAGATCCTTAAATGCAAATTCCATTGCAACCCCTGAAGTTCTATACCAGGAATTCACCAACAGATGGGAGAAAAAGAGAGATCCGCACCATATACTTGGTGAATATAACACTATTAAAAGAGGTCCCCAAGAAACGGTGTTGGAGTATTGTGCTAGGTTTAACAACATATACAATGCTATTCCCCAGAACTTAAGGCCCCCTCCTGATTTGGCCCTTTATAACTTCCCTGATGGTTTTGATTCTGATATGGCCTATCAGTTGAGGGAAAGAGACCCTCCAACCCTTGCAGAAGCCCAAAGAGTTGCAGTCACTGTAGAGGCCAACCTAATTGCCAAAAGAAACAGGGCAAAGCTGGAAAAGAAGGTTGGTTTCAAAGAAGAGCCCTCAGGTTTTGATCAAAAGTTGGATGCAATACTAAACAGCATGAAGAGACTAGGTGAAAGAGTGGAATCTGTTGAAAGAAAGTCATCATGGGAGGCACCACAAAACAATCCTCCTAGAAACCCAAATTTTAGGAGAACACAGAACCCCAATATAGGGAAGACAGGCGCTGACCAAGATATCAGACCCCCTTTTCAAGAAAATTATGCAGAAACTTCTTCAGCTAATCAGCTCAATGAAGATCCTGACATCAACTTAATAGGTCTGGATGGTAAAAGCCATGTTTTCTTAACACAAGAAGACCATGAGGAGGATGAAAACAAAACATTCCAAACTCAATCAGGAGAGTCTTTTGACTTTAAACAAGGGTATGATACTGCTGTCTATGAAGTCCATAAACAATACAAACTAAGAAGTCGGACTGTAAATGCAAATCAGCCTGAGAAGGTAAAGGAGAAACAGCAATCTAAAGAAACCTTAGTCACTGAACCTAATGACAAAACAAACTTACCTACAAAAGAAGTAGTGGTTGAGGAGGTCACTGAAATACTGTCCACACCACAACAACCCTTGGCAACCTCATCCTCCCACCCAAATCCGAACATTACCCCTCAAGACATCAACATGAGGGGCAGGTTCCAAAACCAAGATGAAATCCAACAAGAAGATTCAATCAACAGAGAAAGGACTGCTATCCGTGACTTTAAAATTCAGGTGGATAAACCCTTTGACCTAGGAACAGAAATTGGCAAGTTAAAGATAGCAATTCCCCTTTCAGAGATAGCCAAGCATGACATATATAAGCAACAGATCAAAAAATCCCTTCAGCTCACCAACAACAAAGATGATGTAAATGTGCTAGATGACACTCCAGAATTACTGTTTGGCCCAGAGGTAGATGGAAAAACAGTAGTCACAGGAGTTTTGCCTTTTTATGTCAGCTTGCATGTTCATGATAAAATACTGCATAATGCAATGTTTGACTCAGGTGCATCTCACAACCTTATGCCAAAAGCAGTCATGGAAAGATTAAACTTGGATATAACAAGACCATACAAAGACCTGTTTTCTTTTGATTCTAGTCAAGTCAAATGCTTGGGCCTAATTAAGGATTTATGTGTGTCCCTGGTTCAATTCCCCAACAAAACCATTCTAATGGATGTTGTTGTTGCTGATATCCCACCCAAATATGGAATGCTCCTATCAAGATCATGGGGAGCCAAGCTCCAAGGCTCCCTGCAATTAGACATGTCATATGCAACCATCTCTGTCTTTGGACAACCCAAGAGACTTTATAGGGAAACACTCATGAAATATATGGTCAGCAGTGAAGAAAAGCCTCAAAATTTTCCAATATATGCTGTCCACTCGGACATAGACTCCTTCATCCTTTTCAATGACAGCACAAATTCCTTAAGCAATGACATTAAGACCGAAACACCCATACAAGAACAAAACATCGGTCAAACAAGTGGCACCTGCCAAAATTTAATCAGCTCAACAATACCCATTCACCCTCCTTTAGTTGTCAAAAATTGTCAAACAAATGATGAAATTATCCTAGGAGACAAATGGGAAAAGAAACCTCAACTCATGCTCACATGGCCATCCCATGAAAGGAATTTAAGATCCCCTGACCAGCAAGATAGTCTGTGGGTCCTAGAGTTTGATGGCTCAGTTAACAAGTTAGGGGCAGGAGCTGGAGTATGGATACATAACAAAGAGAAAGCCTGTGCACAAGGCCGGGCTTATAGATTGAACTTTAAATGCACTAACAATATGGCAGAATATGAAGCTCTGCTACTAGGCCTCAAGATTGCAAGATCATTACAAGCACATAGCCTCTCAATCATGGGGGACTCTGATCTAGTAATTCAACAAGTAAAAGGGGATTTTGTCACTAATGACAAAAGATTGAGGTCCTATAGGTCTGCTGTAATTGAAATATTAGAAACTTTCTCCGAGTTTATTATCACAAAGATTCCTAGGGGCCACAATCTCCATGCTCACAGCTTGGCAACATTTGCCAGCACCTTCAAATTCCCACTACAACCCAACAATTGTTTCACAGCAGAAGTCAAATATAGGCCTTCTATTCCAAACAATGTCAAAGAGTGGCAAGTATTTGAGAATGATAGGCAAATAAACAACTTTTTAACTTTGCAACAAGAGTTTACAGGATTAAATATTGACCTTGAGACAGCAAGTCAATCTCAAACAGTTGATGGGGCAAGTCAATCACAATTACAGTTTCAACAGTCTGCCCACCCAATGTCACCTAGGACAGCAAAACAACTACTCAGTCCAACCATTTTCAACAAAGTAAACATTCAGCAAATTCACCAAATTGACTGTGAAGAGCTGAGCAACGCTGAAGATGAAATCATACAACTCAAAGACAATCTTCTTCCAGCAGGCCTTACCCCACTAGAGGACATTTTTGACTCAAATGATGTCCCCAGGAAACCAAAGATGCAGCCATTAGATGCAACAATTGAAGAATGTAACATTGGTACCACTGACAAGCCTAAAATAATAAAGCTGTCTGCTGCTTTGCCCCCTGATCAAAAACCCAAATATGTTGATCTCTTTAAAGAATTCCAAGATGTCTTTGCCTGGGGTTATGAAGACTTGAAGTCTTATGATACCTCTGTTATCCAGCACACCATTCCCCTCAAGCCTGATCAAAAACCATTCAAACAGAAATTGAGAAGAATCAATCCTGTGCTTCTTCCTTCCATTGAAAAGGAATTACAAAAAATGTTCAAAGCTGGGATCATAGCACCAATCAGGTTTTCTGAGTGGATTTCAAATTTGGTCCCTACAAGAAAGAAAACTGGTGAGATTAGACTTTGTGTAGACTTAAGGAATTTGAACCTAGTGTCACTCAAAGACAATTATCCCTTACCCAAAATGGACCACATCCTTCAAAGAGTAGTAGGAGCCTCAAGAATATCATTGTTGGATGGCTTCTCAGGTTTCAATCAAATCCTGGTACACCCTGATGATCAAGACAAGACTGCATTTACTACCCCATGGGGTACTTTCAAGTATGTGAAGATGCCCTTTGGATTGAAAAATGCAGGGGCAACATTTCAGAGAGCAATGGACATTGCTTTTGCAAAGGAAATTCATGATTTCTTGGTCATTTACTTAGATGATCTTACACCCTTTTCAAAATCTGACCAAGAACACTTGAAACATCTGAGACAAATCTTCATAACATGCAGGAAATATGGTATTTCCTTAAACCCCAAGAAGTCTTTATTTGGCTTAGAAGAAGGGAAACTTCTAGGACACATCATTTCGAAAGATGGCATAAGAATTGATCCAGATAGGATACAAGCTATCCTACAAATGCCTCACCCAAGGAATGTCAAAGAGCTGCAAGGATTCTTGGGAAAAATCAACTTTTTGAGAAGGTTTATCCCAAATTTAGCAGAGTTAATCAGATTATTAAACAATATGCTAAAGAAAGATTCAAAGGTCAAATGGACTGTTGAAGCAAAACAAGCTTTTGAAAGTATAAAATTGGCCTTGACTCAAACCCCAGTGTTAACTAACCCTCAGTTTGACAGAGACTTCATCATTTTCTCCTTTGCCTCCCAACACACTATTGCTGCTGTTTTATTACAGAAAGATGACCAAGGGAATGAAAAGCCCATTGCTTTTTTCAGCAGAGCTCTTAGGGATGCCCCCCTAAAGTACCAAATAATGGAGAAGCAAGCCTATGCCTTGATCAAAGCCATCAAAGACTTTAGGATTTACATCCTTTACTCCCATGTTGTAGCTTATGTACCAAGTCCTATTGTCAAAAACATTCTCACACAAGAAAACTTAGAGGGAAGGAGAGGAAAATGGATTGCAAACATACTTGAATTTGACATTGAAATAAAGCCTACAAAGCTGATAAAAGGGCAAGGTTTGGCCAAGTTAATGACAGAAGCAAATTTCCAAGCTTTAGATATCAACCAAATGGACAGTGAAACAGAGCTGGCGACTCCAAAGATCAATGTAGCCTTTGAACAATCTCCCTGGTACTCTGATATCTGTTATGTGTTACAAAACCTGTGTGCTCCCCCAGGACTGTCCAGAACCAAGTCTAGGTTCCTAAAAATGAAAACATCTAAATTTTGTGTGATAGATGAGAATCTACTCTGGAAAAACCATGAAGGTATTCTGCTGCACTGTCTTCTTGAGAGTGAAACTGACAATATTATGCAAGAATTCCATGCTGGAGACTGTGGTGGACATTTGTACTGGAAGTCCACTGTGGACAAGATATTAAGGGCTGGTTATTACTGGCCCACCATGTTCTCAGATATGAAGAAATTCACAACATCATGCCACAAGTGCCAACTGTTTGAAGGCAAAAGACAATTGCTGCCACTCCCTTTGAAGCCCATTGCAACAGAGAGACCTTTTCAACAATGGGGCTTGGATTTCATTGGGGAAATTCACCCCTCATCTTCAGGGCAACACAGATGGATTCTAACAGCAACAGACTACTTCACCAAGTGGATTGAAGCTGCCCCATGCAGACAAGCAAATGATTCAGTAATCATTCAATTTTTGGAGAACAATATACTGGCTAGATTTGGCTGCCCAGACAAGATAATAACAGACAATGCTGCTGCCTTCAGATCCAAGAAGATGGTAAACTTTTGCCATAAATTTCACATTACTTTGGGCCATTCTACAGCTTACTATCCTCAAGGAAATGGTCTCGCTGAATCATCAAACAAAAGCCTGATAAACATCATAAAGAAAGTGCTAGAAGAGAACAAAAAGAACTGGCATAAGAAACTAGTAAATGCTTTATGGGCAGACAGATTAACCACCAAAAGATCAATTGGGACCAGCCCATATGAGTTAGTCTATGGATTAGAGGCCAGATTTCCCTCATCACTAGGAGTGCCAGTTATGAAACTTCTACAAGAAAGCCAAGCGGAGCCAAATGACATGCAAAGAAGGATTAACCAGATAATTTGTCTACAGCAGACCAGAGAACAAGTTTTCAGCAGAGTGCAGATACTACAAGAGAAACTGAAAAAGGCCTTTGACAGAAGAACTAAAGCTGAAGATTTCAATGTGGGGGACAAAGTTTTAAAGTGGGATGCAAGAAGAGAAGAGAAAGGAAAACATGGGAAGTTTGATTCTTTATGGAAAGGACCATTCGCTGTCCAAGCAGTACAAGGTAATAACACCTACTTCCTAAAAAGCTTGACTATAACTGAGCTGGATGAAGGTCCTGTAAATGGCAGGATGCTCAAGCACTATTTTGACTGTTCAATATGATAGAAATTCAGAGGTTCATTGTATATATGCAATTGTACATATTCTCTTGTGATTTAAATTGTATAAAGAGGTTTTCCCAAATGCTGCACCTAGCAGCACAGGCAGATAGAATCAGAGGTTCTCCAAGAAAGAAGCACACTATCTTGACAGATTATATGCAGCAGATTTTAAAGACAAAGATGGGCAGTCATGCAACAAGGCAATCTGACCTGCTGTTCTTGGTCTTTCAAAAGAAAAACCATCCCCATGTGGAGCCACTGTTGGATACCTATAGTAATAGGTTTCATATTTCATGATTGGCAAGAGAAAAGCCAAATATGCTCTGCTTTGGTATCCCAAAGATCCCATATTTCCTAGAAAGCAAGAGCTGGGTAAGTGTTTCAAGCATTGAGGGCCTTATGTCAATTTTGTGGATGATTCAACAGTCTAATCTGGATCATGCCATGTTTCAATTTTGAGTTGTAGAATAGAGAAAGAGGTCTGTCCAAACAGCTTAATCTTGGCAGACAAGTAGCTCAGGTAGAGAAGCAAAGGTTCCCAAAAGTTTAATCTGGGACCTTGGAGGACATAAGGGTAGAAGTAGATAGAGAAAAAGAGGAAAAAGCCAAAGAAAAGAAAAGGCAATTGAGGGTTGCAAGTTCAAGTGCCCCTCCAAGAAGAAACAAAAAATGCTAGGCAAAATAGTTGGGTAGGCAGTTGTGGTTGCAGAAAGAATATGATCACCACTACACAAGTATCCATAGGTCTCTTGCCAAGGCAATCGATCTGTCAGCAAGCAAAGTGGTGAAGTTCATGAAATTACAGCAAAGAGCATCACTAACTTCCTCTCTTTCCCTCTCTACTCCATCACTAACACCCCCTTTCTAAATTCCCCTCATTCATTCATATTAACTCCTAATTCTACTATATAACCTCCCTTATCTTACCCCACCCCTAATATTATTAACACTAAGGTGTATAAAACCCAAATCTTATCTATATTCCCTCCCATAGGCATAATAGCCGTGTATTTTTTAAAGGGGGCCAAATGGCATCTGGCCACTTTGGTGAACCTATTCCACCCATTTCCCTTTTGCTGCAAGACAATTTGCCTTCAAATCACCTCAGCATTGCTAAAACCCACTTTTCAAACCCATTTTGCCTATAAAACCTTTGCAAAGGTCAAATGCCCGCCTCTGGCACGTTTCCCAATCCTACCGCATTGTGGTTTAATCAAAACATTTGAAAAAACCCACATAAAACCCACAAATTTTGATTTTTCCGCCCATAATATCAAAGGCGCATGTTACCCCTCCGCCAGCCGTCGGATCAAGCCCACCAGATCCGACGGCTTACAGCAATATCGGAGCGCCTCCCGTGACCGCACGTTAACTTCCGGGGAAGTGACGTTGCGCCTTGTCACGCCTCCTCCACGCATCGGGCGTTAAACCATCTCGGAGCCCGCTCTGACATCCTCCGCGCCGTACCTTAACCGCCCCGGGAGACTGCGACGGTTAAGGCCTTAACCGTGACCGTTGCACGTTAACCGCCACCTACCCGCCGCTAATTCACCGCCACGTCGTTGCCTGCCCGTACCCGCTTATGTTATTGGCCTACCTCACTGCTGACTGGGCTTCCACCTCGCCTCACCTTTGACCAGTCGCCCACTGCCACGTCGCCCGATGACGTCAGCTGACGTCACCTTACCATGACCCACCAATGACGTCATGCTGACGTCAGCAGAAAAAAGCGCCAAATGGTAAAATGACCCATATTTACCAAATTTTCCCGTGTTTTTACCATTTTCACTGTGTTTTTACTGAGCGCTCTGCTTGACCGTTTGAGCTCGAATTTTCGCCAACCAGTCGATTAGCCCGGGCGACCTCCTCAGAAAGCACCTGTGCACCTGTGTCTCAACCTCTGCTCGTCGAATTACAGGTATTTAGACCATTTCGCCCTCCATACGACCTTCATTAAGCTCAAAATTGCTCACAGGGATAATAGAACCACAAAGACTAGATTTACACCGTTCATTCCCCTTCATTCATCCAGCATTGTCACTGTGAGGGCCAAGAAACACTGGCAGAGCCCTATAAAACCTGCAATTCCCATTAAACCTCTGTAATTCTGCGTTTTCCCGGCAGAATTGCTAATAGACATATTTCACCCTGTTAGAAAGTTCAGTCACACCACAGAGAGGTTCTATCACTAGACTCCAGTAGTATTTCAATTGCTACTGAGAGAATTCCCCTTGAATACTCAAAACCTCAACTGTTTCCACAGAAGACTGTCTCCAGACTGTGTTTTCACCATTCCACCTGTCTATTTGCAATTTTGGTACCCTGAACAGCTATGGAGACCCCTATTGCACTAAACATTAAGCCCATCAATGCACCTCACCAGGAACTAGCATGGAAAGCCCTGGGGGACATGGACTACCAAATGCTGGATTGGTTTCCCATGGGAACCAAGTATAATGTGTTAATGCTGAATGAACTAAGAGCCCAGCACCTCAGTGGAGCAGATATCTTGGGGATTTGGGAGTCAAATTTGCCCATATACAACCTTCCCCAAGTCAATCCAATGCCAGAGCTCATTTACAGCTGCCAGGAATGCTATGACCCCAGCCAAAGGGCAGTCATAAGCCCCACAGGCCTAGTCCTGTTCCAGATAACCCCAGAGAGCATAAACCAGATGCTGCACTTCAATACAGCCAAGAAATTGACCCCTCTGTCCATGCAGAATCTGATTAACACAGGGATCAAGCTGTCCAGTGACCAGATTATCAAAATCAACCAACTGTTCGTCATATCAGGCTCTGAAACAGTCAGAACCCCTCCTATTGGGTACCATTGTCTGAATGAGTTGGGCAGAATGCTGGTGGACCTAATTAGCTATGTCCTAGGGTTCAGGGGGCTGGAAGATGTAGATGAAAGTATAATGGCAATGCTGTCCATGTTTGCCCCTGGTAAGCCTCCAGCTGTGCAATATGATTATGCAACTTACATAGCAGAGAAAATCCATGATCAGTTCATGAATTTGAAAAGGGAGAGACTGTTTAGGTACTCCTCATATATCTATCATTTATTTCTTTTCTATCAGCCAGCTACCTTCTCAGTTCCTTTGAGGCCACTCAATGCCCAAGGAAGCCCAAGATCAGTTGTTTTCTGGACCTCTGTGTTTCATTTTACATCAGTATCACCCTATACATACTGTGAGTTCATTGATCTATTTGTTCATCCGGCCCTAACAGTTCTGCAAGGTACTCCTCCTCCTAGATTAACCGATGAAATGAGGAGGATTCTACATCTGAACAAATCCTACAATATTGGCAACTGGTACTTCTACCAGAACCACACAGTCATTAGGATATATGGCTGTGAATTGAACCCATTTAGATTGCCAAGGTATGTCCCCATGAGGCTTTTTGCCCTGGAGTATTTCAGGCAGTTTGGGAACTCAGATTACCTTCACTTTCAGAGTAGAAACAAGAAGTCACAATTGAAGGTAAGAAGTCAGCTAGGTTCCTTCCTGTATAACAAGAAAGAGGAAGGATGGAAAGAGGCACACAGCATGCTGGAAGGCCTCAGATTGCAAACCAGTTTTGAGTGGATTCCTTATGACCCCAATCATAGTATTTCCCTCAGGAGAATTAGATACAGACTGGGCAACTATGCACATAAAAGACAACCGGAAATAGAAAAGTATGCCAATGCACTAGATTGGGAAGAGGGTACACTAATAGAACAACTCACTGAGGTAGAATTGCTTGAGAAAGAAGCCAGGAATGTACAAAAGGAAACTGACTTGGAAACTTGTGCACAGGTGCCCCACTCCTACAGAAGGCAAAGTGGAACAGCTGCTGGATCTTCAGCAGCACAGCAGCAAACCACTGAGAAGACATCCCAGGCAGCAAGCAAAGACAAAGGTAAACAGGTGGAACAGCCACCTGTATTGACAGAGGAACAAGTGGACACCTTGCTACAGCAGCAAGAAGAAATGGAACAGCAGGAACTGGGGCAGCAACAAGAAAAGGCACAGTCCAGTGAACAGCCCTTGCAGCAGGAAAAGGGGACAGATCAACCTGGCAATACTGAGCAGCAGCCTCAAACAAATGTGCCTCCCAGGACAGACACCAATATAGACACATCAGTCCTCCAAACACCACAAAAGGAGGATGTGACAAGAAAAGAGAGAGAGAGACCCCCCACACCTCATCTTTCATCAGGGGTGAGAAGAGACAGAGACTGAATGACTCCCAAGAGGAGGACATAGCAGTAAGGCAAGCCATGGGCATGGGCCCACCCAGTGGAGAACTTTCGGCCAGCTCATCCCAGCGAGGACATGACATGACAACGGGAGGAGAGGTCAGCTCCTCCAGTGAAACAAGAAAAGGACAGTCAAGTATAAAATAGCAATTCATTGACATAAAAAGGAGGAGTGATCCAATAAAAGTGCAGCTGTACGATCACTTGTTGAACCTAGCTCCCAGCAACCAGCAGAGACTCATGTCTGCTTTCGATGTGAGCGAAGGCAAAATGATAATGAGCCACTTCATGCCTACAACTTTGCAGCCTCAGTCCACCTCAGACTATCTAAGAACCAACATGGAGGTTCTTGCCAAAGACATACACCCCATGGACAAGATTGAACTACATAAGCAGACTGGTGAAATGGTGTACGCCTCCCTGGCAGATGAGACATTGGAGAATTATAAATTAAAGAGCAGCCTGGACAACACAGCTTCTCAGCTGGAGTTAGAAAGAGCTTCATCACAAGCCAAGGACAATAGGATCAAGTCCTTGGAAGAGGTAATTATAGAAATAGGGCATGATCCTAAAGATGTCAAAGGCATCCAAGAGCTCCTGAAGATAAGGGATGCAGACATGGCAGCCCTAAGAAAGAAAATCAAACTCCCGGCCACCATCCACCCACAGACAGATGAAGTTGCCCAGCAAAGGCAAGAGAAAGATGCTACAAATCTGCTGGTGTCCTTGTACAAAGAGCTGGTCAGGACTCAGGACCAGCTAGGACAAACTGAAGCTGCAAAGGCAGCACTACAGGAAACACTGAAGCAAAGAGAAGAGGGCCAACCCTCCCAGCCTCCTCCTGTCATAATAAATCTTGAGGAAATCCCTCCAAAGACTACTCCTCCTCCTCAGCAAACAGAAACTACAGCACCATCCACAGCAGCAACAACTACAACATCAGAACAGGCTGCTAGCTTAGACATGCAAAAGCTGCAAGCTGAGATCCAAGCCATGGAATCTCAAATCAAAGAGCTGGATGAGCTTAAGAAAACCTTGACTAAGGTAAATGAAAGGTTTGACAAGAGCAAATAGAATGAGGCAGCCAAGGACAGAGAGGTAAAAGCTCTTAAGAGAAGAATTGCTGAACTAGAGAAGGAGCTTGCACTGGAAAAGGTGACAGCTGAAATGAAAGCAGTGCTATGGAGCAACATTGGAAGGTCCATTGCCAAACAGTGGCAATATATTGAGACCATGGATGAGCAAATGGTGCTCATCACTAAAGCAAACAAAGAAATACAGAGAGCCAGGGCGAGCCTTGGACACATGCCAGAAGCTGCTACAAGGATAATCAACACTCTGAACTATAAGACTAGCTCTCAATTAGCTGTCATGGGAATCACTAACAGGACAGAAGCAATTGCTGTAGCTAAGAGAGTCGTTACATTGAGGAACTTGGTTGGAACACTGGAGAGGAGGACACAGGATATGCAAACTGAAATCAACAGATTCCTGGAGAAATTCGTGGCACTACAGAACAGAGGCCTCCCCAGCATTTTAAGCAGTGTAGGAAGACTGCTCACCCTAGAGAATTACAACAAGAGAATTGATGCCCAGGCAGTAGCAGAGATTGCACAACCGCCCAGCACTTCAGCAGAACCAGGGCCAGCCACCGGGCAGAGTATGTATGACAGAGTGGAGAACCTGTTTTTCCTCATGAATGAAGTTGACCATCTGTTTGATACACCACCTAACTTCTTCAAATTCACAGAAGCAGATGAAACTCTAGGGGCAATCTTAGCACACCAACTGCCCACACAGGATGCCTGGAGAAATTTGACACAGACAGTTTTGTCAGGCCAGAATCAGTAGCGCTATTTCTACAGCTAAATAAGCACACATACGCAGGCACAGTGTTGAGGAAAATATCCACAGGGAAGAGGCAGAGGCTGAGCCAACTCAGCAGGACCATTGACTCACCACAAGCAACAGTCACAATCACAGGTGACAAGTCCAAGACACAGCGTACAAAGCATTGAAGACAGATTTTCCAGCATTTACTCAGAAAATCTCGACCGACTTAGCTGTCTCCAAAGGCTAAAATATCTTCTGACAGAGCATTAAAATGCCTGTAATCTGTAGTCAATGCTGCATTAAATTTTGGCCATAACATCTTAAGTAGTTGGTAAGAAAGTAAAATCTGAGATAACTCAGGACTCAGATATTTTTGTAAATAACCGCAAGTATATATTCACCCTTCACAGCAGTGAAAAAAGGTTGTTGTTATTTTCTTTGGAAAAGCTCTAGCTCATTGTAATATTTTCAGAGAATTAATACAAAGGAAGAATGGAATTTCCAAGGCTTGGTGTTCTTTGATGTATGGTGGTGAGAGATGAATGTTACAGGATTCCAGGGTGTTGCATAAAACAACAAGTATTCTCAAATCTCTTTGTTATGTGTTTTTGAGTCTTTTGTTCTCTTTTGTTGTTCAAATGTTTTTACACTTGATAGCAAGGTGAAAGGATAGTCCCAGGATTTAACAATGTTTACCCTGGACTCAAACTGAGCTATTATACATGTTTTCCTCAGATACAGTGACAGAATTGTAATTCTTAATTGCTGCATTTCAAAACTGTGTCTTTTACTGTGACAGTCATTCTCAGGGATTCAATTTTGCCCCTAAGACCTCTGTTTTCTCCTCTTAAAGCTGTCTGTTGGGAACATATAGATAACAAGTGAAAATTCTTAAATGCTTTCACTGTTGTATTACCTGTTTCCAGTAATTTAATCAAAAAACCTGTTCTATTAAGCACTCTAATGGCCCTGTAAGTTCCATCTTTCATCTCAAAGTTTCAAACACTTATAGCCGCAGACTCCATTGCCCAATGGTACTCAACCTCTCTGAAAACTACATCAATAGAATCTAAAAGGAGTTTCATCAACCAAAACATAAACAAAAAATCAGTACATAATAGCTAGCCTAAAACCCTATTACAAACAGTTGCAAATCATAAAGAGAGAGCCCTCTCTGATCACAGTTTGGCTAGGAACAGTGATCCAAAGATTGGTTAGTGGTTACCCCGGCCGTATTCCCTTGGGAGTCATAGGGAACAACCTGGGTGTTAACAACTTGTTGATTGTCCATTCAAACTACCAACTCCTCTTTTCCTATGATTGAACAGTTGTCGATTCATACACCTTCAACTCTTTGTATGGTCTTATCGGAGAAGTTTCCACCTTACTGCTTCACCAATACTCCTGAGCCCGTTGCGCTTTGCTCCTTTGGAATTTGTTTTGTTATATGATTGGGCTAATGACTGTCGGTTTAATGCCATATCGAAGCCCCTTTATAACGTAACTTAACGTGGAGTTCTGATTTCGTCCTGGCTCCTTTTGCTTTAGCCCTTCCCGCATTTCTCACCATAGGACCGAGGGTCGTGACCTATCGTTAGCCTTGAGGTGCTAGGGAATTTTGTTCGCTGGCGGGGGCTATTTTTCCTTTGTTAAGTGCTTAGCATCTGAGGTTCTTTAAACTCCTCTCGACCATGTGCCAACCCAATATCGGAGCCCCTCTCATCGGAAGTTTCCAATGAGAGGATTTACTTTAGAGCTGCGATATTCCTACTTCCAATATGAAATCTCTGATATGACATCATCACTCCACGTGGCACCTCATGAGGGGTGACACATGTCGCACATATTTGTCCCCTTAGGCCCTCTCAAAATGCCAAAACTACCTGCCACGTGTCATTCTGTATCGCCACGTCATGATGACATCAGATCCAATTGTAGCTTTATCGAAACCAATCATATGTTTCTGTGTGTCCCACTAGAGGAGAGAGAAAAGGGCTCGTCCACCTTTGGTTTTGCAATGAAATCCTTTGTTAACCTTTATCAGTGTTCCCCGAGAGTTTTTAACATTATTGACACCTTATGAATGTCGAAAAATTTTAAATTTTGTCACCTTAAGATGTTTTAATTCTCTAATTCGTTAACCTTCTGATGTGTTGATGCTCCAATATGCAAGATATCTGACATGCGATCGTTGATATCTTTGGACCTCTTATATGAGATCGTCAATATGATGTAGACCTCTGACATGTGATCATCGATATGATCTGGACCTCTGATCTTCTCTAGACCTCCGATATGAAATCGTTGATCTGCTTTGGACCTCCAATATGCGATCACCGATACTTATTTCCTTCCTAAGGCTTCAATCCCTGAAACTTCAGCAGACCATATCTTTTGATCCAAGTGTCCATTTTTGGACTTCCACATACCGTTAGAAATCTTGTTCATAGCACTTTCCAATGGATAGGATCTGATGTAGTCTTTGTGTCCTTCTGCTACTTGAAATATGATTGCAAACTTATTTTCTTATTTACTCGGATTTTCAAAAAATGTTGATAGCCCTGCTATCAAGAAATTTTCCCTATTTATTACAATTTTAAATGTTGACACTGCAACTATCAGCATTTTCTAAAAAAAATAAAAAGCAAAGTCTATTGTGATAACAATTAATATTAATTATATTTTTTTTCTCAAGGGCTAGGGTTTCTTCATCACCTAGATCTTCTATTGTCATTTAGTATTCCAAGTCTTGCACTATGGTTTTATCCTTCAAACCCTAGCATTTACAATAGGTTATCCTTTGCCTCCAATGTCATTGGTGATCTCAACCCATGTCATGATCCCAAGTTTTTATTAATATATTTGTAAGTGGAGTAACAATATAGTTATTCTTCTCTCCCTTTTGTAGGGAAAATCCTTCTTCCTATTATATATATTTGTACTTTTTTATGCGGCCACAAGTCATTGTAATGGTAATCTTCTCAAAGGTCTTCCTTTATAATAAGGGTTTATAATATAATTATAAATAAACTACAAAGCTATGCATAAATTTAAAAATAACTAGAAACTTGAATAGAACAAAAAATACTTATCTCTTGAATGAAAAAATCCTTCAACCTCCTTGACATTAGTTATTGCTTTTGAACCATCAATACCAAGTCATCCTTATGTTATCAAAGAAATGTGTCACACCTGCTTCACTTTCATCAACATTTTAGGTTTCATGCTTTTCTACTCCATCAACTTGCCATGTGCAAGTTTATCCTGCTATAGTCATGGGATCAATTATTATCCCTTGAAAATAATTTTTCATGGATCCATCACAAGATGTCATCACATCATCTCGAATATCATTTTGGGCCTCTTCCTGATCTGTGCTCATCATTGAAATTTCTTGATTTATGTAAAAGTAGATGCCATCACACCATCTCGAATATGATTTTGGGCCTCTTCCTAATCTGTGTTCATCACTCAAAATTTCTTCCTTTATGTAGAAGTAGGTGAGAGAGGCCTTTTTCTTTAGCTCCATATGTCTCTGGATCATCTTCCCACATAGTTAAATATACAACTTCCTTTGGTCCAAGTTAAGTTAAATATATCTATTCAAAATTTCTTCCACCTTAGAATGCCTCCACGGCTCCTGAAATAATATTTAATCAGTCCTTCATATATTACAAGAGGTCCTTAAATAGGCCTCAAAAAATCAAAAGTTTTCTCAAGCTTCATTGCAGGGTCATGACATGTAATGTCTTAGTTCCCATCATGTTGTTGTCAAAAACATCCTTAAAAAATTCACTTCTCATTCTCAGTCTATTATTAGCTTATTTGTATTGACCACCCTTCATTTTATGTTGCTATTGTTGGTAGGAAAAGTTCCCTAAGGCGAGGGTTGAAATCCTCAACAGAGGATGATAAAATAATAATAAAAAATAACACTCAATCAAGCATGCCAAACATTTGAATTATAAAATTTGGATTTAGAGGCATACATGAGGAGCCTACGTTTGAAGATGTATGTAGGTTCCAAACCCTCTACCTCCTCCAAGATGTGTAGACCTACAAATCAATCACAGAAGCATATACATAATAGATATTTCAATGTGCATACATAAAAATATTTTAGATCATCATAGATAACCATTCATACTATCATTTATAAGATGATAACATGTATCATGAACAAGACATGAGCTTATTTATTGATTAACAACAGTAAGTACATGATATATACAATCTGATCCAGGCCAAAGGAACTAACAAGACCTTCCTGTGGATCCATCCAGCTTGAGCCATGAACACAACCTCTCTAATAAGTGCAATAATATGCTAGATAAAGATGTTGAACATCTCTGTAAAGGAAACTAAGGTTTCCTAAAGACTAGGAGTGTAGGAGGCATGGGAAAAGTAGACTTAATCTGGGGGAAATCGAGTATAATGTCAATATATCTCTTCTCATGTCACTTAGGCCTACCCAATGGGGTGTATATATACCACCTCAATTTGGTTATTTTAGTTAGGCCATGGGTTCCTTTAGGTGGGCTCTCTGTAAAACTCCT
This sequence comes from Pinus tabuliformis, assembly GCA_031772625.1. NCBI lineage: Eukaryota > Viridiplantae > Streptophyta > Pinopsida > Pinales > Pinaceae > Pinus > Pinus tabuliformis. The sequence continues at coordinate 706,267,124 of CM062813.1, forward strand.
AAACCCCACCTGTAAAAATAGAAATTTATTTTAATTTAAAAATGTATACGTGGGTATAGTGTTATGGGTCCCGCATATGTATGAGTTTTTGTATGGGAAGAGTCGCGTATGAAATTTGAAATACAATGTTTTAGTATAAAGTCAAATCTGCATGCGAAAAGGGACTGCCTAGGGCCATAAAAGAGCATCAGGTCTACGGGAGTGTTGAATGATTCTATAACAACTACGACATTTTCATTCTTGTGTTGTAGCTTGTATTGTTGTTCAAGAAATGTGTTAACATTAACAAAACCACCCTTTTAAACATTTTTCTCATTATCGTTGTTAGCAACAATTGTAGCATTGTTTTAGTGATCCATTTCTGAGTAACAACTATTTCAAGTCTCAAATAAGGATGTCCAGTCTTATCTCAAATTCCTTTATCCCTAATCTCAGGTAGCAATAACATTGTTTTCATTTAAGTATCCAAAACATTATTGTGGATTCCATTGGAATTATTCCTTAGATTCATATTTTACCCCAGGAGCAGTCTCAGTGAGGCACGAAACTAGCTTCAAACAACTTCATAAATTTGCCCCGGAAGGAGGGTCGAAATTCATTTGTGTCAAAGTTCTTATCTATCACAAAAGTGTGTTAATATAATTTAGGCTCAGGAATGGACTAAATTAGGCCTCAGGAAGACTACAAATTTCATCCTTGTAATCCACCTTAGATCAACTTCAACAAATCCCTTGTTTTGTAAAGAAACCACCACAAAAAAGGTATAGAAAATTAGGTCAAAATTCCTGCTTGAAAACTCGACTTTCTCAAAATCTTGAGCTCATCTAAGGCCTCATATTACTTCTGGTAGTTATTTCTTTATTACAAGCACTTAGTCTTACTAGGTTTGTCCTTTTACAACTAGCTTCAAATGGCTTTTTTTTTACCTTGCTTGTCTCTTGTCTTAGGGCTATTATTTAAAAACCTTAGCTTTGATACAATGTTCCTTGATAATATATTACGCAATGTGCTCCTTAACGGATAGTCGTGTCCTTAAATACATGCCTCTTTAGTATACTAATCACTATTAACCAATAAACATTAATTATTTATATTCATAACAAACTTTATCGTTGAATAGTCATGAGTGACACCTAAAACGACCATAGATGATTTTTCAAGGGGATCTTTGGCCTTCGAGTGGGGATATGGTCATCATTAGGAGATTTTTAGTACTAGGTATGGGTCTTGTGTCCTTGGACATAGTTGAGAGAGGAAACATGGGTGTTATGTCTCAAAGCAAACATCTAGACATCTAGGCCAACCAATGACACGTCAAACAACCACAAAGGACCTTTATAGGGTATCCCTATTCTTTGGATGGAGATAATTAGTGCTATGAGGTTTTGAACATTAAGTATGAGTCTTTGGAAAAATAAATGTACTTTTTCTTATGGTGAAAGGCTTGATGACATAATGGAGAACCTTCAAAAACTTGTTTGGCTAAAAGCCTCAATCGCAACGGCCACAAACTTGATGAAGAATTTATGGCCAAAGGTAAGAATTAGAGAATGGGGCTTTGATACCAATGTAATGAAAAATGTTCATATACACAATGGGATATTCAAAATACCAGGAATATAAGAATATCCATCATAGGAATAGTAATATATTTTTATAATAAACATTGAATGTACAAGAGATATGATATATGTTATGGTTACAAATGAGGGCCTTGTCGATATACTAGGCAAGGTGTTGTTAAATTTTCTTATAGAAATTGGTCTTCTAATCTTGATAATTACTACCAATGATTATTAGTTCAATTTATATCACGCCACATATATCATTAAGCAATTATACATAGAAAATATTCAACATAAATGTAATGACAATAGTAGGATCATAAAGAGACATCAAAACACAAGAGAAAAAAAATTACCCTGTGAAAGACCCAACTAACTTTTCTTCTTAGGAGAGTTAAATTTTCAACAAAGTTTACAATAAAAATTGTTTAGAAATATGTGCCAATTTTCAAGCCCAAGATACTCGTCAAACTTGGTCAAAATTGCTAATTCAAATCCTTCAAACTATACAAAAGTCAATTTTGGTCAAAGGGTCTGAAATTTGACCTGTAGTCAGCTTGATCCTATAGTAAAAATGGTCTATGGTCAACGCAATCAACTAATTTTGACTGCAACCTTCTTCTATAGTCAAAGTATTACTTCATCTAGTCAAATTATCCAACACTTCAGTTAAACTGCCTAGAATATTTGGTTTAACAGAGGCCCTATTCTTGGTCAAATGAGCAGGTTAGATTAATGAGTCAATGATGGAAAAAAACAACTTCAAATCTGGGTCAAACTTTAGAAATCCTTCTTCTTAACTCACATGTGCGAACAAAAGAATAGTTGTTGAGATGATGATCTGAATTTTGTCCAAATATTGGAGGTTAAATTAATATTTATAGTGGTCAAAACAAGGTGGGTTTTGACTAAGGGTCACACCTATTCATATGGTGGGGGCGACCTATCTTTCTTGGGCCTACATGAAGGCCATAAATAATAATTTTAATTTTCATATTTAATATTTTTTCTTTAGCCGACTTAGGAGGCCATTTTGGCATGTGGTAATACCTCTCGATGCTACACAAAAAATCAACACTTCCTCTCAATGAGGGAGGTATTCTCCTACAAAAAAATTTCGTTAGCTAGAAATTCTCCCTCCTTAATAAAATTTTCATGGGCTTTTCATATTGATGCGTGTCTTCTACAAAATCTCATCTTGAATCTTGAAGAACATAAATATCTATGATGGGCCAAATTCCTTTATGGCTCCTTAGGCAAACATATCAAACTCCTTTGGTCATGATCTTAGCCTAGACATTAAATCTTTCTAAATTGTCAAGAGAACTTTCCTTTGCACTATTCACCTTTTTGGTTAGAGTTCTTTGTGACCTACCCAAGTCCTTATGGCATTTAAAGGTGAATTTCATATATCTCTGTTACACATCAATTTGTCACCATGAGACTTGATCAGTTTATGGATATTATTACCATCCATGAACATGTTGAAAATATCTCCCTTAGAAGTCCAACAACTCAAAATATGTTAAAGTCCATGAGAAATTTGGGTCAAATAGCTCTCACAAGTTCCACCTATGCCGATTTCTCTAGTGTTTCCCACACATGCACTAAAATTTACTCTAAGAATAGTGCAGAGTTGCGCTCTATATGTAACTATAAACCCACACAGGTGAATTCTAGAAAGTAAAAATAAAATTACATTCTAGAAACCTAGTTGGTCGAATATTTCCCAACTGAAAGCTTCCAGGTGATGACTATTCAAACTATAACCCTCATAAGATGCATCTCCATCCCTTTTCTCATGGTAACCTAATCCTTCACTAAAGGAGGTTCATCCTTTTCTTAGGGATCTAAAACTTCCCCCTCTTTGATCTATAAAAGGACTAGAGGGTTGAGGGATGAAGGAGGTCAGAATTCAGAGAATACAAACTTATGTTGCTAGTTTGAGATTGGAGAGCTTGTTATCTAAGGAGGAGATTGAAGGAATTTGGGAGGGACCTCATGGCATCAAGGTGAAGGTTGTAAGGCTCCTCTTATCTTCTTATTAATACAAATGAGCACTTTCTCCCATTGATTTTTGTCTTTTATGAATGATGAATAGTTTTCAATTGGTTATTATGTTCATTAAGGCAAGTTCAATCCCTAATTTCCTTGAGCATTAGGCTAATTTGTTTGAATTACTGTATCACGTGTTATTTTGATCCTTTTTATGGTTTATGTTTGCAGGTTCTACTAAGCATTGAAGAGCTACATCAAGTCACAACCAGGGATCTTCATTAGGCATTTCGTGAAACTGGTAAGAGATCTATCTATCAGTTAGACTGCTTGTAATTCGATTAAGTTCAACTTAGGGAAAGAGTCAGTTCATTTGTCATGATTGTTTCTAGTTTCCATTTAGGATCTAGGGAGATCACTCTTGTCCGTAAGAGGGATTGTCCGATGTAACAAACTGGCGACCATACTAGGGAACATCTTTGTTCTCGTCTTTTTCCTTAGCCTTGATTTTTTATATTTCTGATTAACTAGCCCTGAGTCTTCATAAATTAATGACCATTTAGATCTGCTTGGTTGATTTTCGAGTTTTTTTAATTTTTTCTTTAAGTTTCTTCCCTGCGCTGTTTCTTTTTGTACGCCGAGTGCAGATTTGCGCCCTTTTTGTCGTAGCAACTGAGCGCATGCACACTGTTGCCTACTGGAAACCCGCACAGTCCTTGAAAATTTTTGAAAATTTTATTATAGCTTCAACCCATACCTGAATTTGTCTTTCTAAAAGTGTCATTCTATTTATTTGGACTATTTTATGTCTTTTAAGAACTCAATTAATTACTTTGTTGATGATCTTTTAAAGATTAGGTCTTTTTGGAAGAATACCTTAGGGTCTTGACTGGTTAATTTGTTGATTGATCAAAACAAGTTTGAATGTATTTTTTTAATTGATATTCTTATTTTGTTTTGTCCAATACACTGGTTCAGATTTAAAAACTATTTATTTGTAGTAAAAATTAATTTGAATTACAAGTTAGGGTTTGTGAAGACTTTGTGCTTTTGTGGAAAAATCATAGTTATTTTTCCTTGATAAAAGAAGTTGTTGCTTTCATCTTGGAAAAATTTCGCAATTGCATTGTTATTATCATCAAATCAAAGAGTTCATAGGAGAATATGTTTTTTCTCTATCTTCTTGATTGATTTCTATGTGCTTGAAGGTTTCAAGTGATTAGAAGAAAAGAGTTTTTAGTTTATTTTTATAATTAGGGAAATCTGGAAATTAGTTTGTTGGCTGCATTTTTCATTACAAAATAGTGAAATTGGTTGTTTTGAGAAAGTTGAAAAGTTGTGAGTTGTTGCATTTTATATCTCAAAATAAAATAAAACTCATTATTTCTCTAAATAGAATTTCATCGAAAATTGAAAGTTGATTTTGCATTTTAGAGTGCCTTAAGATTTTGAGTCGTCACAACATCATAAGTTTCACCTGCATTACCTATGGAGTAAGATAACAACTTAATAATACAACACTAATTAAAATTCACTTAGAATTTTATATTTTTTAGGGCTCTTTTCACCTACATTAGCTTAAGTGTAGGGCTTTGGAATAGAGAAGGAAGTAAACTTTCCAAAGCTACAAACAGACAATAGAATCTTGAGTTAGGGAGAGAAAATCCAAGTATTTCCATTTTTCTTTGGGAATCTCTTCTTATACATGAGTTAAGCACGAGGTCGTGTCGACTCTGGTGAAGTGATCTGACCCACTTCATTGGCTTAGATACAGTGATTTACACGTATTACAATGGTGCCGAAAGGTACTTGGGGTCACTTGAAAGTAAACCTCCAATTGATCATGTGGAGGAGCCTTCAAGTGGATTGAGCTTGTTACTCTACCCTTGCATGTATGTTCGATCTACGACTATCCCCCCCAAGTAAAATTGTTGTATTTGGTGAACATAGTGACCATAATCCTAGGGATCTACCTAAGGTGACAACAAAGGGAAGGTCCTGTTGTACTTGGAATAGACGTTGACTAGACTCACTTGGACTCTCTGGAGGGTAATCTTTGCTTGGGATGGTTTATAGCAGAGTTACTTGCACCAGACCATTTCATTAAGCAGGTTGTCAGGGTAACTGGTCCAAATACTCATTTTCTATAAAACTTTTCACCTTGATCTCTTCGATGTTGGATTTCATCACCAACTAGTATATATTGATCTTTGTGAAGAGTAAGTTTGTGTGGTTTGAACTCCTAGATTTTTAGCGCGTGTTACTTTCTATGTTTTTTTTTACTTTTTAGAGACTTTAGGTGTAATTTAGATATTGTGTGATTAATAATTTAAAAAAAAATTCATTGTGGCGGAACTACCAAGACAATCACGTAGGATACTTGGGGATCCCCCTGAGTATACACTGAGTCAGTTAGAGAAGATTAAAGCAGAAAAATCTAAATCATCTGAAACTGGAACTGCAGCAGAAACTGAAACTTCTACTATTATAGATTCTGATGTAAGAGGAACTGAAGTTAATCAACCTATAACATCCACTATTTCAGGCATTGAAGTAACAGAAACTGAATTTGATCAAACTCATAATTTAACATCACACTCAGCAGCAACTGATTTACAAATTACTAAAATTGTTCAAACTGAATCAAATACCGGAGAATCTTCTAATACAAATCCTGTTTCCAAACTGATATTGACGAACCTGAGTCTCATATTTCTAAGCTTGAAATTCATACACCTGCTACAGCACATATTCTGGATCCTCCACTTTCACTGCGTGTGAAACTTATCATTATTGATAGTCTTCCTCCTGGTCTTATTTCCATTGAAGAACTTGTTTCAAACGAAGAGGAAGAACCTCTAGTTTCTACCAGTGAACTTGCGGATATCTCAGAACTTTTGTTTTGATCTCTTCACCCTAACCCTTGGTATTTTATACCCTTGAACTTTTTAGGGCAAGGGATTCTATGTTATACGACTCCTTATTCTACCATACCCGGTTTTGATTGGTCCATAATGATTCCTAGAAGTGTCATGACAGATACATCCATGTATTCCACTTCTCCAGAGTCCACATTGTATGGTGGTATTTTACCACCTGGATATCACTCTCTTGCAGGAGCTTATTCAAGAGCTTCTTCCTCGAACCCATCTTCAAACATGTCAACTGGTGTAATTAACCCTACCAATGAAGGTTTAGCATCTGAACAAGCCATTAATATGATTTTTGGTAATGTTGGTAATCCACAAGCTAACCCAACAGGTGGTTATTATCCACCTAGGGGGCAACCATCGTATCCTCCACCTGGAGGACAACCTTTTGGTGGACCTTACCCTGCAGCTAGGGGGAAACCCCCCACCGGAAACTACTTTAACTATGCTCAAATGCCTCAAACCGGTTTTGGTCAGCCTGTTATGCCTCAATCTGCCTATGGAATGCCTTACCCTGGATTGAATACAATTTGGAACCCTTCTCAACAGTCAATTCTTGTTGCTTCTCAAGTGCCTTTGTATCAACCTGGCCAACCTCTTGAACAACCTATGCAGCAACTGCCTTTTGAAGGTATGTCTTCTCAAATTCAACCAACCGTCCAGGCTACCTCATCGACACCTGCCCAACAATCGCTTCAGCAGCCCACCCAAAGTACCCATCAAACTGTAGGGCAGTCTGCTATGGCAACGTCTGTTCAGAACCCAGGTTCAAGTTCACCTAGAATGCCAATTCTAGGAGTATCGCAAATAACTGTCCCGCTTACATCACAGGTTACTATGCAACCTCTTGTTCAGTCTTTACCTCAGGCATCTCGTGTTCAATCCATTCCTATGATTCCATCAACACCTCAAATACCTATTGTTCAGCCTAGTGTTCCATATATGCAAGTACCTTTTCAAGGGCTATCTTTCCAAGGTATACCCCAGAGTCATTTTGTTCAAGCTACACCTTTTCAAACTCAATTTATCCAAGGTCAACCCTTGTAAATCCAATCCTTTCAAGGACAGTTCGTTCAAGGTCAAATGGGTCAGAATCTCGCTTTCCAGAATCAACCTTACCTGGGTCATATGTTTCAACAACCTATTCAACCACAATACAGTATGGTTCATCCTAGATACCCAGGAGGTATGCAGATCCCAATTTCTCGGGCTATCCCAAGATATCCTAGATATCCTCCTCCTGGTACAGGACTCACCCTTCAGGGTTATCAATATCCATTGCAGAACCCCAATTTCCAGTTTCCTTTCATTGCAACTTTGGATTTGTCTAACCTCACTCGGTTAACTAATGATCCACTTCTTTATTTACCCTATTGGTCGGCCATTCCTACTAAGTTTCCCAGTGACATTCCTAAGTTTGAAGGTAATTCGGGCGAAGATCCATCCAACCATGTCATGACCTACCATCTTTGGTGCACGTCCAACTCGTTAAATGATGATTCTATTAGATAAACACTTTTTCAACAAACCCTAATCAGTTCCACATCCAAATGCGCTTCTTTCAACAAGTTCCATGCCTTTGCTACAGCCTTTTTGACCCATTTTCAGTTACCCGTTTGGTACGACAATGGAATTGAACTTTTGACTTCTTTAAAGCAGTCAACGTCTACCCATATCTTAGATCACATTCACGAATGGAAACGAATACGTCGCCTAGTCAAAGTTTACATTCCAAACCAAATTCTGGTTGAATGGTTTATAAAATCACTTTTACCAGTAATAACTGAAGATGTGGCCAAAGGGGGTGTTGTAACTGAAGAGCAGGTAATTGCTCGCGCTCAATATCTTGATATTTTTTATACTCAGTCTGGTACTTTGTATGAAAAGATCCTAGATTTACCCCGATCTACTCCAAATAATCCACCTCTTCCAGGATCACATGTCGCAGATGGCATGATTGGTTCTTTGAGCTAGAAGACTAAGAACAAAAAAAAATTCTAAGAATGTTCAAGTTTTGGCTCTATCTGATTCACCTAACGAAGATCCTTCTCCCACGACCAATCATCCTCATCCCCATCGGCATATATCATGATGATGTCTTCCAGAGTTATGGTAGCAACGAGATCCAAAGATTACGCATCAAAGAGTCTTGTTGAAAATGGAGATGACTCCAATTCATCTGGTCAAACTTCCGTGTCTACTCCTCCTTCTTCTAAACCATTACACATTGAAAAACCAAATCCTGATATGGTAATTTTTCTACCTCCTAAGGGTATGCTTCGTAAGTCAGCCTTTAATCCTCATGCAAGGGCTACCCAAAATTATAACATTGTCGAAGATCTGGCTATGTCACCTTCGGCCATGTCTGCCCTTGAAGTGTTGCAAACTTGTCCAACACAAAGGAAATTATTATTATCAGCCATAGGAGTTGTAGATCCTCAAGACTCCCATTTGATTTTTTTTTATCTCGAGAATCATGTCTCGCATCTCCCACACCAACTGGCTTTTCATATACCAATTCACATCAAAAATCGACGAGTTTTTTTAATAGTGATTAACGAAGGAGCGTTGACATGCATTATGTCCATTTCATGTTGGAAAGCTTTAGTTTCTCCAACAATCAATAATTCCCCCACGACTTTGAAAGCCTTCAATGGAAGAGGTTTTTGTCTTTATGGACTTTTAAATGATTTTCCAATTAAGTTAGAAAGCAAAACAGTTGCAATAAACATTGAGGTTGTTGATTCTCAACTTTATTACAACCTTTTGCTTAGCCGGAGCTGGACTTATGCCATGGCTACAATAGTCTCATCATATTTTAGGATGATTATGTTTCTCCACAAAGGAATAATTTTGAAAGTAGATCAATTATCCTACTATACCTCTGACCCTAATTCTACTGGTAGTATCCCATTTGTTGGAAAATCGACCACTCCATATGAAGAAGTTGGTGTTGGCCTGCTCAAAGACTCATCTTTGATGGGAACTTTCACATTCCATCCACTCATTCTTCTTCAGAATGAAGCACAAATCAACATAATTACATCAAGTACTTTCGAAATGGGAAATCCATGGATAGAGTTGAATAAAAAATGATCTTATATGGTGATGAAATGCCTCGTAGTCCTTTCGAATTAGCCTATGAGGCCATTCAGTATTTTTCAAACCCATCAACATCTGATGATGATCAAATGAATATGACCATTGATGAATATTCTCATTTGTCACGCCTGGAACCAATTTTTTAACTGATGAAGGGATTATGGAGGTTATGACCTTGGATGAAATGTCATGGGACGATACTCATCATCGTTCAACTTTCTTACCATCTTTTGATAAAATTGAGAATAATTTTTCATCATTATTTTCATCTGAGACCCTTAGCGATCCTCAAAATCCAATATCTACCCTTTCTTCTAGTTCTGAACAGAATTTAGGGAACATATCGGCAACAGTACCTATCAATATCTCAGTAAAACCCAGAATAATTGAAAATATTCATATAGGAGCCTCTTGTTCATTAGAAGAGATTTCAACTTACAAATCCCTATTTCAGGAATTCCATGACATTTTTGCCTGTTCCTACGAAGAGATGTCAGGAATCGACCCTAGAATTGTTGTACATGAAATAAAAACCTATCCGGATGCTAAGCCAGTCAGACAATGATTACGTCCTATACATCCGTGAAAAGTTGCTGCTATCAAAACTGAGGTTGAGAAATTGCTGAAAGCAGGATTCATTTACCATGTTCCTTTAACCGATTGGGTATCAAATATTGTGCCTGTTAATAAAAAGCAAGGAACCATTCGAGTGTGTGTTGATTACCGAGATATCAATAAATCTTGTCCTAAGGACAATTATCCAACTCTATACATTGACCAAATTGTCGACGATTGTGCCGGAAATGAATTTTTTTCCTTTATGGATGGATTTTCTGGCTATAATCAGATAAACATACTCCCTGCCGATCAATATAAAACCACATTTATATGCCCATGGGGGACTTTTTCTTATCACAAACTCCCATTTGGCCTAAAAAATGTTGGCGCAACTTTTCAACAAGCAATGTCTTACGCATTCCATGATATCAAGCATATTGTTCAGCCTTATTTAGATGACCTCCTGGCTCATTCCATGAAATGGCAGGATCACCCAATGCACTTAAAAGTGATTTTCATTAGGTGTAGGCATTACAATATTCACTTGAATCCACACAAATGTGTTTTTTGTGTGCAATCTGGTTGCCTTCTAGGATTCATCATTTCAAAGGAAGGCATTCGTGTCAATCCTCTCAAGGTAGAGCAATTTTGAATTTTCCTGCTCCTTCTAGCTTGACTCAACTCCAAAGTTTGCAAGGGAAAACAAATGTTTTGTGTAGATTCATCCACAATTATGCTGAACTAACACAGGGTTTTACTCAACTTTTGAAAAAGGGTATTCCATTTTTTTTGGATGAGCTTGCTGATAAAGCTTTTGATGCGTTAAAGCGTGCACTGAATAATGTGCCTTTACTGCATCCACATGATTATCATTGAGACTACTTTTTGTACTTAGTTGCATCTGATGCCACCATTGGCATGGTGTTAGTCCAGGAGGATGATTGTGACAACGAACATGTGATTTACTATCTGAGTAGGAGTCTCACTAAAAGTGAGATTAAATACACACATGTGGAGAAGCTAGCCTTGGCAGTTGTGCACGCTGTTCAATGATTCCGTCACTATAAACTTCTTCGAAAAATCATTGTCACTTCAGATTGCAACCCTATGATGTATATTCTCATGAAGAAGCTGCTAGGGGGAAAATACTCGAAGTGGATATTCATTCTACAAGAGTTTGATCTGGAATTTGAAAAATCTAAATCAAAGAAATCCTTGGTTTTCGTCGAATTATTGTGTGACTTCCCCCACGCTGATATAGAAACTGTAGCAGAAGATTATTTTGCTAACGAATCTCTTTTTCTTATTAGTTCGTCTGATACGTGGTATGGAAACATCATTATATATTTCCAAAAACAAACTTTTAGGCCTGAGTTATCCAAAATGGATCATCGGTGAAACCGATACCATTCCCAACAATACAACATTGTTGGTGACACTCTTTATCGTCGTGGTGTCGATTTTGTATTCTGACGTTGCTTAACTCTTGAAGAAGCCGAAAAAACTTTGAATGACTACCACTCTAGAGCATGTGGTGGTCACATGCCTGGGTATGTTATTGCCCAAAAGATATTACGTGTTGGCTATTTTTGGTCAACAATGTTTAAAGATTGCATCACTATAGTCTGAAAATTCCATAATTGCCAAATTTAGGGTTGCAAAATGCGAGCACCTCCTGCTCCTTTTCACCCAATTTTAGCTATCATTCCTTTTGCTAAATGGGGCATCGACTTCATCACTTGTAACCCTCACTCGGCTGGGGGGCATGGATATATCATCCTTGTAGTTGATTACTTTACAAAATGGGTTGAGGTGATGCCTACATATAGAGACGACGGTGAAACTGCAGCTATTTTCATTTTCAATCATGTGATTGCTCGGTTCAGTGTCCCACAAGATATTGTCTGTTATGAAACCAGCTCACAAAAAGATAGAAAAGATAGATCAACGATTTAAAAATTAGCCTCTTCAAGGGGGAAACCTCATTTACATTACACAAATGAACAATTCTTGGATGATACAAATGACAATACCTCATTTCTATATATAGGAGTCTAAGGGGTCATAATATAATCAGAGCTGACATAACAATAATAATGTAAGGGCACAACAATAACAATAGTAACAACATGGGGACTACATGGGCACAACAATATAATAACGGGGTTGCAATAATAACAATAAGGGGTTACACTAGTAGTATAGGGACCTAACATGCCCCTCTCCTTCAAAAAGTGTTGTCCTCAACGATTGAGTAGTTTTGGATGCTTCTCTATAAAATTTTCATCCTCCCATGTGGAATCTTCAGCGGGTAAGTTCTTCCACTTGATGAGATACTCTGAAATTGATCGATTTCATAGCTGTCGGGTTCTTGTTTCCGTGACTGCCTCAGGTTCCAATATTATTTTTCCTTCCTTTTCAAGTAACGACAATATTGTTTGAACTGGGAACTTGTCAACTATAACTTTCTTTAAGCATGAAACTTTGAAAACTGGGGGCACTCGGGAAGACGTAGGAGGCTCCAATTTGTATGCCATAGTACCAATCTTTTGCAGCACCTTGTAAGGACCATAGTATTTTGGTCATAATTTATTATTTCTCTTAGCTTTCTTGAGGGACATTTGTTTGTATGCTTGTATTCGTAAAAATACCTAGTCGCATATATCAAAACTTCCTTCGCTGCGATGTTGATTAACCTATTTTTTCATTTTATTCTGCACCAAAGTGGGGTTATCCTTTAGAAGTTGGAGAACTTGTTGTTGATGCTCAATGTGATCTTTCACTGCTTGAACCTTTTTCTTCTTAATATGTCCTTCTAGCTTAAGAGTTTGAGGAGTGGTAATTCCTGCCAATGCATTACAAGATATAGTTGGATTCATTTCTTGATGCTCGATGTGATCTTTCACTTCTTGAACCTTTTTCTTCTTGATATGTCCTTCTATCTTGAGAGTTTGAGGAGTGGTAATTCCTTCTAATGCAATACAAGATATGGTCGGATTCATTTGTTCTTTCTCTAGGGCTGGTTCCCAGTGTATATCCTCTTCTTTTGACATTTCTTAATCCTTTTCTTCCTCCTCTTCATAATCTATGTAAAATAAGTTCTTCTCAACACACTTATGACCTTTAGTGTATTTTCTATCACAACTGTTACAAAGCCCTTTTTCTCTTTTTTCTTCCAATTTTTGTGGTGTAAACCTTGTAGGTTGTGGAAGGCTAGCAGTAAAAACACTTCCATATTTATAGTTGTGAGTGGTATGATTCCTTGTTTCCATAATTCCGCTTTCAATTTTTCTTGCTAACCTGAATGCCTTCTCCAATGAATCAGGTTCCCAAAGATGAACCTCATGTTGAGTGTTATCCTTTAAAGTCCCTATGAATAAATCAATCCTTTGCTTCTCTATAATCTTTAACCCTTATATTCAATTTTTGAAATTCCTCAATGTGCTCTGCCATTGAACACTTTTTTTTGAGATTTATCAATTGGCTAAAGAAGGTGTTTCTCTTTGTATCCTCATAATGTGCTATCATTTCCTCCATGAAAATTGACCACGTGACAAGTGGTTTACGAGAAAAAAGCCCTTTATACCATAAAAATTGATTCGAATCTAAATATAGAGATGCAATACATACTTTTCGTAACAATTGCACCTCATGCAGATCAAAATATTGCTCCATATGTAGTATCCAAATTACCGGATCTTTGCCATCAAACTTCCTCATATCTCTTTTTCATGATTTTAGGAGCTCGATATTGAAATGACTGTAATTCTCTAATTATAGATCTCTAAGATCAGAAATTGTGACTTGCAATAGCCCTCTGTGTCCTCTTTCCAATGCCATCAGTCTGATCAAAATTCAATTCTCCAAGGAATAGTTATGCCCAATCTCCCAAGGTGACCTGCTTATATACTTTTTAAGTGGAGAAAAATTGTATGAAGTGCCACGTGTTACTGTTTTGACCTTCGGACCTAAAACAATACACAGAAACGTATCGTCTGTCCTCTTTCTCTAGCTTCTTACGAAATTTCAATCTAATTCTCAGAGAGAAAGTTATGACGATTTTTCCAAGATCACCTGTTTGGGATGTAATTTGGGAGCCTAAAGAAACCATAAATGTATTGGACTGTATATCCAAAAATATAGCGAAAAAATATCTGAAATTCATGCTCGAGCATCACCACGATTTCGGCTCAAATGCGTTTTAATTTTAGAGTCTGAACCTTCATAGAAAAAAAATTATAGTAAAAATTTGACAATGACGTGTTTGAGATGGAATTCTAGAGCTTGAAAAACCCTAACTTCCTCAGATCATATCTCTGAAAATATAGATAGACAAGATCTACATTTTGGACCCGAGGTACAGAACGCTTTTGGTTCAAGTGGGTTTTTGTTTTATCTTTTGAAACATCACATAAAAAAACCTTATATCGAAAATCTCATGATGGCCTGTTTGAAGCAGCGAAACCCTAGAATCCAAAGCTCTGATACCAAAAGTTATGAAACCAACTCACAAAAAGATAGAAAAGATAGATCAATGACTTAAAGATTAGCCTCTTCAAAGGGGAAACCTCCTTTACATTACACAAATGAACAATTCTTGGATGATAGAAATGACAATACCTCCTTTCTATATATAGGAGTCTACGGGGTCATAATATAATCAGAACCGACATAACAATAATAATGTAAGGGCACAATAATAACAATTGTGGGCTTCTATGGGGCACAATAGTAACAATATGGGGAATACATGGGCACAACAATATAATAATGGGGTTGCAATAATAACAATAAGGGGTTACACTAGTAATATAGGGACCTAACATTGTCATAGACCATGGTAGTCATTTTCGCAACTTTATGATGGTCGAACTGTCTGCGCAACTTGGCCTCTGCCATGATAGCTCTACTCTGTATTATCCACAAGCTAATGGTCAGGTCGAAGCTGTCAATAAATTTTTAACCAATATGATTAAACAGATAGTTGGTATCCATAAAGGAAACTGGCACTCTATGCTCTTTTCATCACTGTGGGCTTACCGCACTACTGTAAAAACATTGACCAGTTTTACCCCTTTTCAACTCATTTATGGTTTGGAAGTTGTATTACCTATTGAATGTGAAATTCCATCTCTTAAATTAGTTATCGAATTATTACCTGCTACCTTTGTAGATGAAGAACACTTTGTACACTTAGCCCATCTAGATGAAAATCGTCGTAATGTCGTATTGGCTAGCGAAGCTCACCAGAAACATGTCAAAGCCCAATACGATCAAAACGTTAATCCTTGTACATATTCAGAAGGTGACCTAGTCTTGGTATATGATCAAGCTCATGACAAGCTAGGTGCAGGAAAATTCGAGCCCATGTGGCATGGCCCTTACATCATAAAACGCGTATTAGCTAAAGGTGCCTATGAGCTGATTGATTACGATGGTGTTCCTTTGGGAAAGCCCAGAAATGGTCTTTACCTAAAGAAATATTTTGCATAAATTTTTGGTGAAGATTTGTACATTATTTACCATTTTCAGGTATGTGTGGTAGATTAGTGTTTTTTACTACTTCTTCTAATTATCTTGTTTTTACACTTGATTTGCAGATGTCGATGTTTTCTCCGACTTACATTGGATTTGCTGATGGCACTAGTCGTAGTACTCAGAATTTATCTTTCGCAACCTGGGTTATCTATTCACCCAGTAACGAGCTAGTTTCTATTCACGGGATATGTCTCGGTCAAACAACGAACAATATAGTAGAATATAACGCAGTCATTGAGCTATTGGCTGATGCCATTACATTTGGTATCTGACATTTGATCATTAGGTTAGATTCGCAGCATGTAATATTACATTTAAACGATGTCTATTCAGTTAGGAGTCCAACCATGTTAAGGATGTTTTTATGAGTCTGTCTCTTGGAAAGACGATTTGATTATATTGAATATCAACACATTTCGAGATATTTAAACACATTGACAGATGCATTGGCGAATCATGTGTTAAATAGACATTTGCAACATTTGTAAATTAAAAACAATATTCATTCATTCATTGATCGAGATAAACATAGATAGAAGTAGTAGATTTTTCATTAAAATAGAGTTTGGGTGTGTCTACAAAATATGTCATCCGAGGACATAAGGCCCCATGGCCTTTTATTTTCTGAATAGTACTGACTCCAAAAGGTCAAAAATGGTCCTATAAACTAGAACAGCTAGGCATGGTGATGCTCATGATAACACACGATAGCACGAGCAACTCGACGCAGCAAACATCTAAGTGGCCCAGGAACCCCAACTACGTGCCTTTGATAGGCGCATGGAATGTCATCAACTCCAGTCTCTGGGATGTTGGCAGTCAACCTCTCAAGGTTGTGCTCCAACTCTGTCAAGATGTAACCTGCCTCTAAGTTTGTTGCCGTAGCAACTATAGGATGCTCATCTCGTCTATCGTATCATCTCATCCTGGATGGTCGGGTTGGACCCACATCTTCACATACATTTCGGACAATTAGCCTCTGGAGACAAAAAATACTTAAAATTTAAAAAACTTTGAAAATATGATAGAAATGAGAAAATATTACCTAGATCACCCCACTGAGCCCTGGCTAGAAGTGGGATATTAGGGTCACCTCTGTAATCTATCCTGGCATACGAGAAGTCCTCGATCGGAACAATCTGCTCACTCAGCCAGTCAAAAAACTCTGTCGTATACCTCACTACAGGACCGTCACCACCGTGGTGTGCCATTAGTGCAACCCACCTCATCAAGCGTGGATCCCTCAAACCCCCCTCATCTGCCTGAATTTGTTGTGGCCAAAGAATAGGAACCCTTTCTAGGGAAAAAGCAACTAGAATGGCACCATAACCGAAATTTTTCAGTTTACCATTCTTGCACCTAGTCAGTTGCCCCTTCATATTTACCACTACTACCTCGCACCAATTGTATACCGTGGACTCCCAGCATTCCATGGTCGTCTGCATCTATGCCCGGGTGGCTAGATGGAGGGCAGCACTGCCACACAGTTTGCTAACAGTGAAAGCAATGGTCCTCAAGGGTAAAATTTCAATGGACTGAATGTCAATCCGTCCATATTTGGGTGGTGCACCCCTACAAAAGCACCGCAAGTATCCATCAGTAGTGTCTCCCCCTACTCTCGATCCAAAAAGTGAAAGATCGGCTCCCCGATGAGATAACCCAGTCAGGAAATATATGTCATCAACATCAATGGTGAGGCGATAATCAGCAATCACGAAACATTGTTCCTGGACATTCCAGGTCCTCACCAACCATGTCAAGAGATCTACATGGGCTTTCATCCCAAGAATTAGCCAATATTTTAGGAGGCCGCAATTGTTGAGAGCCTGCAAAGCAGTTAAAGTCTTTCTTAAAATTCATTTAATGTTTTTTGAAGCCCAAAGTTTTTTTTTTAAAATAGCCCACAACGCCTGTGCAGTCGCCCTTTTATGGACAGGGTGCAACTACGTGGAAATTTGCAGCAGAATTCTGCGCAGTCCGAGAATTTCCGTATGGAAAATTTTATTAACTTGCGCGGGCTCGATTGAGAAAAACCCACACAGGGCCGATGGCGCATTTTTTGACAAAATTGTGTCCCAAAAAACCAAATGCAAACTTAAAATGAAAAAATAAATGGATGGAAAGCTAAGTTATGGAAAGATCTTCTACCTGGAGGAAATGACGCGTGATTTCGTCCACCGGTTGGCTCGAAATTAATCCTGGAAGTTTTACGGTAAAAACTCCTTTCTCTGCTATGAACTGGTGAAAATAAATTACTTTTTCCCACTCTTATAAGTTTTTGGAGCTTTAAAAATATTATTTTTTATATTTTCAGTCTTTTTAAGAGGGAAAACATCTGTTTCAGCAGTTATGACAGGTTATTGAGTTTGAATGTCTAGGATTGTTTACAAAGTCAAGATAAATCATTTTTGACATTTTAGTAGAGTTTTATCATTTTTTATGCTCTTTAAAAATTACGAAAAGTGAAAAATAATGAAATCTTCTTTTAAGCCCTTTTCAGACTTTTTCAAAACTGAAAAGATTATCGAGTACTTGCTTGTTCGAAATCATGAAAGTAAATGAACAACCGTCCACTCAGTATAAGTTTACCGCTTTTACGGACTGAGTTGGGACTATTTACAAAAAAGGTATACATTGATCAAACATGGTCAATAGAGTTCTCTCTTGTATTATTTTATCCTTTTTCAGACCTAAGAGACTAAACTAATGAAAAAGAACCTGATGGAGTCTACTTATGTTTTTCTTCTCACTCTCTAAAAATGAAAAACATCGAGCTTTACTTTTTCTAGGCTCGTTAAAATTTTACGATTAAAGAGATAAATGAGTTTTCTTTTTTTGTCTTTTTCAAATCTCTTAAAAGAAAATTACATCGATTTATACCTTTACTAGACTCGTTAAAATTAAACAGTATAGGACTCATTAAGCATAACGAGACCGAACCATTCCTTCTTAGTGTTCATTAAAAATACTTCAATGGACTCATCTGAAGGATGAGCTTACAGTCCAAGCATATGTTATCCTCCTCAAGCTTGTAAAAAATAAAGAGGTACTTGCCAGTAATGGTGGGGGGGAATTGGGGAAGGTGTCCATTTTACATCGTCAGTTAAAAGGTAGCATGTCACTCTTAAACATGGAAATCCGTCACATTCATGTCTGGGTTGGGAAATCCATTTTCCTTACAGTTAATCAAACCTCATTGAAATTCTTCATGGTTTTGGGTATTATCATTGATTCAAATGTTGCCAAATCATTAAAGTGTCGTTATGTGTTCAAGAGAAGTTCAACCTTCATTCAAATCCTTTTGCAAAATCTTTGCCTTCATTTGCGTCAGCCATCCTTGAGTCAGTCCTTGCAATTATTTTCAAAACTTGATATCATGTTTCGTGTCATAGGCTTTCCTATGACGGATCACTTCCTATCAACTTCAGCTCATCATCTAGGAAGTTGATTTAGAAACCTTCAGTACCTTGAAGCTTGCATGCCTTAATGGCAGGTTTTTCACTTTCGACAATAGGTTCTCATCATTGGCCTTCGATCAAATGATTCTATGAGTGTTCGACTTCATATCACATATTCACACTTCATAGATTGTACTAGGAGTACCTTGAGAACCATTGTCATTATTGGTGGTTTCTCTTGTGCTTGTTAATGGTTCACATCATTGACCAGTAATCAAGTGGTTTCTACCATGTTCGACTTCGAGACATTCACTCGCATGGTTAGAATCGTACTATGGATCGAGAGATGGAGATCAAGACCCTAGATCTAGTTTCATCAATCCAAGTTGTGAGGAGATTTTATATTCATGATTATGTAGACATATGGTTGTGTCCATGCTGTGTCTACCATCTATATGATCTTATTTTTTCCATGCTTGTTCATTGAGTTCGCTTTAATCTGATTATGGGAAAGCCTACCTCGAAGATGATTTTCGATATATATTTTGCATTATATTCCCTTGAATGTTCCTTGCAGCTTTTCGACCATTGCCTCTAATGCAATCCTTGGAATGATAAAGTGCTTCAATCTTTTAAACTTATTTTTCAGACTTCGCACTTTAGGGGGCAATCTGTTACACGTAAATTTGTCGCCATGACACTTGATCAGTTTATGGATATTATTACCATCCATGAACATGTTGAAACTATCTCCCTTAGAAGTCCAACAACTCAAAATATGTTAAATTCCATGAGAAATTTGGGTCAAATAGCTCTCACACCTTGTTAAGTTCCACCTGTGCCGATTTCTCTAGTGTTTCCTGCGCATGCGCTGAAATTTACTCTAAGAACAGTGCAGAGTTGCGCTCTGTCTGTAACTATAAACCCGCGCAGGTGAATTCTAGAAAGTAAAAATAAAAAGTACATTCTAGAAACCTAGTTGGTCAAATATTTCCCAACTGAAAGCTTTTCTTAGGGACCTGAAACTTCCCCCTCTTTGATCTATAAAAGGACTAGAGGGTTGAGGAATGAAGGAGGTCAGAATTTATAGAATATAAACTTACTCTGCTAGTTTGAGATTGGAGAGCTTGTTATCTAAGGAGTAGATTGAAGGAATTTGGGAGGGACCTCACGACATCAAGTAGAAGGTTGTAAGGCTCCTCTTATCTTCTAATTAATACAAATGAGCACTTTCTCCCATTGATTTTTGTCTTTTATGAATGATGAATAGTTTGCAATTGGTTATTATGTTCATTAAGGCAAGTTCAATCCCTAATTTCCTTGATCATTAGGCTAAGTTGTTTGAATTACTATATCATATGTGATTTTGATCCTTTTTATGGTTTATGTTTGCATGTTATACTAAGCATTGAAGAGTTGCATCAAGTCACAACCAAGGATCTTCATCAAGCATTTTGTGAAACCAGTAAGAGGTCTATCTATCAATTAAACTGCTTGTAATTCAATTAAGTTCAACTTAGGGAAAGATTCAGTTCATTTGTCATGATTGTTTCTGGTTTCCATTTAGGATCTAGGGATATCGCTCTTGTTCGTAACAGGGATTGTCCAGTGTAGCAATCTCCTTTGGTTGACATAGCCAAGTCAATTTGGGTTCTAAGGAGAAGATCTGTCCAATATTATAGTCTCCCTCAAACATTTAGTTTTGGTTGACCTAGCCAAGTCCTTTTGGTTTCAAATGTGAATGTATACATCTTTGTTTGTCAAATTCCTTTATGACCTAGCAAAATCCTTCTGGATACCTCATGATTCCTTTAAATGAGGGAGACATCTAACATCATCCTAAGCTCATTTTTTCCCATGATCTACTCGTTTGAATATATAATGGAGCTCCTCTCTTTATCATGTCTTAGATGAAGTGATCTAGTCATTGCTTTATGAATAATAATGTACTTGCAAAGACTCACTTCATCTCCTGAGATATATCCAATATACATCATAGGTACCAATGTACCATATATTAACTTGAGGTGTTCATTTTCAAATCTTTGGTCCATGAATATACATGGACTTGTAGTTCATTAGAAAGATAGACAATGTACTTTCAAAATCCTTCATCTTAATTTTTGTAAATCCTTTTGAAGCTAAAGTGGGTCTTCCATGTGGTGATATTCGTTGCTCCCTCTGTCATGATAACAATCCTTCCATTAACTCGTTTTCATAAGTAAGTTATTCTCTTATTGTTGCTCCCTTCGTCACGTAGGCAAGTCTTTTCTACCTCTACTACTTCCACTTACTTGAGAGATAATATCAACAATGTTCTTGAAAACCTTATTTAGGAAAATCATTATCATTGAGTAACAATTACAAAGACACAAGGTTGTTAAAAGAATAAAATTAAGGTAATTAGAGAAGAACATAAAGTATTCATCTTTTAATTTAGAGTTGTTTACTCCCTCTTGATCCTTGCTTCCATATTGAAATCCACATGTAATCTCAACTTTATTCTTAACAACAATTATATAATTTTTTTTCTTGAAAGCCTTGCAAGGGCTAGGGTTTTTTCATCCCTTAGATATTCTATTGTAATTCGGTATTCCATGTCTTGCACTACGGTTTTATCCTTCAAACCCTAGAGTTGTTCTTTGCCTCCAATGTAATTGGTGATATCAACACATGCCAATGATCCCTGGTGTTTATTAATCTATTTGTAAGTGGACCAACAATATAGTAATTGTCCTCTTCCTTTTTAGGAAAAATATGTCTTCCTACTACATAGCTTTGTACTTTTTGGTGATGCAACAAGTCATTGTAATGGTAATCTTCACAAAGGTATTCCTTTATGGGAAGGGTTTATAATATACTTATAAATAAAGTACCAAAGCTATGCATAAATTTAAAAAGAACAAGAAACTTGAATAGAACAAAAAATATGTATCTCTTGATTGAACGAATCCTTTAACATACTTGACATTATCGATTGCTTTCGAACCATCAATACCAAGTCATCCTTATGTTATCAAAGAAATGAGTCACACCATCTTCACTTTCATCAACATTCTAGGTTTCATACTTTGCTACTCCATCAAACATTTCATGTGCAAGTTTATTATGCTATAGTCATTGATCAATCATTATCCCTTGAAAATATTTTTTCACGGATCCATCACACCATCTCAAATATGATTTTGAGCCTCTTCCTCTGTGTTGATCACTGAAATTTCTTGATTTATGTAAAAGTAGGTAAGAAGCACTTTTTCCTTAGCTCCCTTTGTCTCTGGAGTAGCTTCCCACCTAGTCAAATATATAAATTCCTTTGGTCCAAGTTAAGTTAAATATATCAAGCCAAACTTTCTTCCACCTTAGAATGCGTCCACGGCTCCCAAAATCATCTTTAATAAATCCTTCATATATTACAAGCGGTCCTTAAATAGACCTAAACAAAATCAAAAGTTTTCTCAAGCTTCTTTGTAGGGTCATAACATGTAATGTCTCAATTCACATCATGTTGTTGTCAAAAAAATCCTTAAAAATGCACTCCTCATTCACGGCCTGTCAGTAGCTTATTTGTATTGACCACCATTCATTTTATGCTACTACGTCATTGTCATTCTTGTGTCGTAGCTTGAATTGTTGTTCAAGAAATGTTCCAACATGAAAAAAGCCATCCTTTTCAACATTTCTCTTAGTATCATTATTAGCAACAACTCTAGCACAGTTTTAGTGATCCATTATCGAGTAACAACTATATCAAGTCTCAAATAAGGATGTCCAATCTTATATCAAATTCCTTTATCCCTAATCTCAAGTAGTAATAACATTGTTTTCATATAAGTATCCAAAACATTATTTTAGATTCCAATGGAAGTCTTCCTTAGATTCAAATTCTACCTCAAGAGCCATCTTAGTGAGGGGAAAAACTAGCTTCAAACAACCTCAGAAAGTGGCCTCAGAATGAGGGTTGAAAGTCATTTGACTCAAAGGTTTGATATATCACAAAAGTGCCTTAATACAACTCGAAATTCAGCCTCAAATGAAGGTTGATTTAAGGCTCAGGAACCTCAGGAAGACTATGAAATTTGTCCCTACAGTTCACCTCATATCAACTTCAACGAATCCCTTGTTTTGTAAAGAAACCACCACAGAAAAATGTGTTAACAATTAAGTCAAAATTCCTGCTTGAAAACTCATCTTTCAGAAAAATTTAGCGCAACTCAGGCTTCATATTACTTCTCCTATTTATTTCTTTATTACAAGCACTTAGTGTTACTAGGCTGGTCCTTTTACATATGGCTTCAGATGGTTGCTTTTTTACCTTGCTTGTCTCTAGTTTTAGGGATACTATTTAACAACCTTTGCTTTGATACCATGTTTAATTTTCATATAGAAACTAATCTTCTAATCTTGATAATTACTTCCAATGATTTATTAGTTCAATTTATCTCATGCCACATGTATCATTAAGAAATTATAAATAGAAAATCTTCAACAAAAATGTAATAACAAAATTAAGACCATAAAGAGACAACCAAACACAAGAGGCACAAAAATTACCCTCGGAAAGCCCATCCTTGGGAAAATCCTAGCCAAATTTTCTTCTTAGGAGAATTCAATCTTCAACAAAGTTTACAATAAAAATTGTCTAGAAATACCAAGCCCAAGATACCGGTCAAACCTGGTCAAAAATGTTGATCCAAATCCTTCAAACTATACATAATTCAATTAGGGTCAAAGGGGTCGAAATTTGACCTGTGGTCAGATTAGTCCTCTAGTCAAAAGGTTTTGCGGTCAACGAAATGAACTGAGGTTGATTATGGCCTTCTTATGTGGTCAAAGTCTTACTTCATGTGTTCAAACTATCCAACACTTTAGTCAAACTGCCTAGAATATTCGGTCAAATAGAAGCCTAATTCTCAATGAAATGAGTAGGTTAGATTAGTGAGTCAATAATAGTCAACAACAACAACAAATATTGGTCAAACTTTAGAAATCCTTATTCTTAATTGGCACGTGTAAATAAAAGAATAGTTGTTGAAATGATGATCTGAATTTTGTCCAAGTGTTGGAGGTTGAATTGATATTTATGGTGGTCAAAACAAGGTGGGTTTTTCCCAAGGGTTACACCCTTTCATATGGTGGGCCAACTTGTCTTTATGGAGCCTACATGAAGGCTAGAAATAATAATTTTATTTTTCATATTTAACATTTTTTTCTTTGGCGGACTTAGGAGGCCCTTTGGCATGTGGGAATGCCTCCTAATGCTACACAAAAATTCAATAGGTGCCCCTTCACAAATAATCATTTCCTTAGAGACATGTCTCTTCAGTATACTAGTCGCTATTAACTAATAGATATTAATTATTTATATTCATAACAAACTCTAGGGTTGAATAGTCATGAATGACACCTCAAACAACCATAGATGAATTAACATGGGGATATTTGGCCTTCAAGTAGGCATATGGGAATCATTAGGAGATTTTAAGTGGTAGGTATAGCTCTTGTGTCCTTGGACATAGATAAGTGAGGAAACTTTAGTCTTATGTCCAAAAGCAACCTTCTAGGCATCTAGGACAATCAATGACATGTCAAACAACCATATAGGACTTTCCTAGAGTATCATTGTTCTTTGGATGGAGATCATTAGTACTATGAAGATTTAAACAAGTATGAGTCTTTGGAGAAATAAATTTATTTTTTCTAATGGTTAAAGGCCTGATGGCAGAATGAAGAACCTCTGAAAAATTGTTTGTCTAAAAGCCTCAATCACAATTGCAAGGAACTTGATGAAGAATCGATGGCCAAAGCCTAGGATTAGAGAATGAGGGTCTAATACCATTGTAATGAATAAGGTTCGTATACATAGTGGAATATTGAAAATATAAGGATGACCATTGTAGGAGGAGTAATATATTTGTATAAGAAATATTGAATGTACAAGAGATATGATATATGTTATGGTTACACATGAGGGCCCAACTAATATACTAGGCAAGTTGCTCCTTCATGAATAGTCATGTCCTTAAAGACATGCCTCTTCAGCATACTAATCACTATTAACTAATAAATATTAAATATTTATATTCACAACAAACTCTATGGTTTAATAGTCATGAGTGACACCTCAAATGACCATAGATGACTTGTCAGAGGGATATTTGACCTTTATGTGGGGATATGGGCATCGTTAGGATATTTTGAGTACTAGGTATGGGTCTTGTGTCCTTGGACATAATCGAGAGGGGAAACATGGGGCTTATGTCTGAAATCAAGCTTCTATGCATCTAGGATAATCAATGACATGCCAAACAACCCCAAAGGACCTTTCTAGGGTATCCTTGTTCTTTGGACGGAGATAATGACTTGGTGTTGAGTTGGAAAACCTACATAGTTGTTTGGGGAATGTCGAGGTCAAAGGATCACAACGCATGCACATTTCTAAGAACATGAGTGCATTTGTATGTGTGTGTGCATAAATTCTTGCACATATCAATGCCACTTTTTAAACCATCAACTTCATGGAATCACTTATTGCACAAACTAAAAGCTACTATTAATGTAGATATGCAAATGCAAATATTTATATTTGGTAATTAACATTTTTTACATGGACAAAAAAGATTATAATATTTTCCTTTATATTCATAAGATATTCTTTACAAAATTTAGAAGATTAAGAATTACATAATTTATATTTACACATTTTTATCTCCTTTTATTTTGACGATGTCTCATCTTGCATTATTGATTTTTTGGTTATGTTTTAATATATCATTATATGATTCCATATTTATTTTACTAAGAAGTTGAATATACCGGCTACTCAAACTTTTATGTTGAATCGAGTACTTTTCTGCTATACTTGTTCATAGGTGCAAATCAAGTACTTTTGTGCTATACTTGTTCATAGGTTTGAATCAAGTACTTTTGTGCTATACTTGTTCATAGGTGAAACGATGTATCATCATATACATATCATTTTCAACTTATCTTTATACTTATAGAACACAATGATTTTTCTTTATTATAACCTAATTTGAGCTGACATAGTAAACATTTTTATATATAGATATTATCTTTCGGAAGTATGGTTGTTATGTAAAATTTCCATTAATAGAATCTCATTAGAAAGATCTTGTTATGACTTCTCTAAAACTTTTTTAATCACTACATATCATAAACCATAATGTTGATTTGGAACTCTACATACATTAAGGCTTGCTTGTGGGATTGGATGTCTGTAAACCACCAATTTCGTGCTCTACCTTTATTCATATTTAGTGGAATTTGGAGGTCCATAAATGTTTAAATGTTTGAAAACATATAACAAGCCATAATGCACACTTGCATAAATATATGTGCATGTTTTCAAAGAATCAGGGCGCGAGGACATCAAGGGACATTTTAGGCACTTTCCAACTCACTAATATTTGGGACAAATTCCTAATTGGTTTCTTCGATGGGGCGCCTTGTATGCAATTGCGTAGAAGTGGGGAATACATAGTTATTAGTCTTGGAATTTACTAGTTGTAGTAGGTCTTGTTGCAATGGAAACAAGGTATCCAGGTTAGGTTTTCCAGCTAGGTCTTATCCTTTCAAAGGAGAGGAAACACCCTATAGATCTACGTTATTTTTGTTGGATATGTGGGGATGATTCCCATTTCAGTTGGTATAGTGGGCGAGGAACAAATACCCGGGCAAAGATCATTGCCCTTTAGGGGTACTATTTTGTGCACACTAGTTATCCATTAAGACATTGGTTGTCTTTGGGGAATCAAAGACCATCATTGATTTGGAAATGGATCGGTCCACTTTTGCACCTTATATGCTCAAAAATTGGATGAAAATAATCTGAGCTATGATGGGTCTATTCCAGGGGGTGAATTTTTCATAGATAAATAAAGAACAAAACGACGTGGCACATGCACTATCCAAAGAGGGACATAATCACCAGCTTGGGGAGATTGTATTCTCTACATTCCAAAACAAGTACGTGTTCAAGAGGGGTAAAATATATTTCCATTAAGTTTTCCTCTACTACATGGTAGGATGGTTTTGGTATATACTATTTTTGGTTTGTTTTGTATGTGCAAATATTCTACTGTCCTAGATGGGCAATTTTGACACTTATTTGTATCATTGATAAATTTGGTTTGGTCACATGGTATTTTGATAGTTGGATAACTATTTAGTTGACAATATTGTATATTTAGAATATGCTACTTTTCTACAAACCATTTTACCCTTGTAGGTAGTTTACCTTTATGGAGATTATGGTTGAGTTTTGACATATGTAAACATACTTTTTTTTAAAAGAAATGGATACTATAATTATAATAAAAAAATTGGATCCAGCCCAAGCTGTTAGATTCTTCTGTGAATAGGAGCTACCAAGGTTCCTTGAAAGGTTGGATAGAACATGCAGGATCATACCAAAACCTTACTTGAGGACCCCATAATAAAAAAATTGTTTCAATTCTAACTAAAAACTTTCCAAAAAACCCCCAAAATCCAAATGTATTTACATCCCGTTGTCATATTTGATTCATTTTTGCTTGGATTGGCTTCTCGTTTTCCTTAGAGAGTTACTTCAGATCTTTTTCCCCACTTGGATCCATTCCAAGTTTCCTGGAGAATCAGTCTTGTCAATGCCCTTTAATTGATCCCCACTAACATCTTCCTTCTTTAGGGGAAAAGGAGGCACGTCCAAATCCATTTGATATGCCCAAGGAGGGGCTTTTCCAAACTAATTTCATGAGATGTTCTTGCCCATGTCTTTAATTGGATGCTCAATGACGTGGAACTTTTTATCAAGAGAATTTTCCAGAGTAGCTATTGGGGAAGTATTTGAATTACTCTCTTCCACTCAATTGTCAGGAACTTGTACATTATCATTTCTCTTAACTTGACTTCTTGTTGGAGATTTTAATTCCTTTGTAATTTGTTCTCTTTTCAAGGCACTAGAGGGAGATCCTCTTTGTACATTGTGAAATGATCACGATTAGCGCCTTCCCACCAACGAGGTTGTCTGCTCTAAACAAACTTTATATAGATACAAAAGACTGTTGTTTTTTCTTCTTGAAAAAAAGTAATCTTTGAGTAAATCTTCCATTAATAGAATCTCATCACAAAGACCTTGCCATGACTTCTCTAAAACTTTTTTTTGTCACTACTAATAGTTCTTTGTACAAATTTTCTTCCTCATTTCTTCATTTTTAATTCATTTTATCCCATGAAAATAAACCTCTTACCTTAAAATACAATTCATTTATATCCATAATTTGTTTTCATTTATATATTTTATTATCATAACATATATATATCTATATATATATATATAGATTGATAATATATAATAATAATAAATGACACATATTCTTTTCTTTAAAAATTAATATTATAATTTTATTATCATCATAAAAATTTATATTTTAACATGTATAAATTATTATTATTTTTTAAAGTAAATATCAATTTTTTTGATAAAATTAATAAATAATTTTTTTAATGAATAATTTAACATTAAATTTTATAATAATAAAATTGTGTTATAAACATTTTTCAAAATATGTGGTAAAGAGGTAACTCGAAACATGTAAGTAGCATAAGTAAATTCTAAATAATAAAAACACATGATTAGGACATCACCCACAATTCATTGTACACATTCTTTAAATCCACTTCACTTGCTCTCAGTGCAGATCATATTTTAAGTCTATATTTGAATCTCAACGGTCACATTGGGCTCTGTACAAATTTGAAAAACATGTGACATCTGTGAAATTCGATATATCATTATTATACTTTTCGGTAACGAAAGAGTGGAGAGAATCAATGAGGAGGAGCAGGAGTGTGGATGATCACGCCAATGGACGGGAATGTTAGGTGGAGGCAATTATGGTCAAAGGGACCGAAATTAGACCTCTAATCATCTCGATCTTGTAGTCAAAAGGGTCTACGGTCAATGTAATCAACTAAGGTTGACTATAGCCTTCTTCTGCAGTCAAACTATTACTTCCTGTTGTCAAACTATCCAACACCTCAGTCAAACTAACTAGAATATTTGGTCAAATAGAGGTTTGATTCTTGGTCAAATGAGCAAGTCTTATTGTTCAGTCAATGATGGTCAACATCAATTTCAAATCTTATTCAAACTTTAGAAATCCCTCTTAACTCACACGTGTGAACAAAATAATAGTTGTTGAGATGATGATATGAATTTAATCCAAATGTTGGAGTTTGAATTGATATTTATAGGGGTCAAAACAAGATGGGTTTTGACCAAGGGTCACACCCATTCATATGGTGGGGATAACCTATCTTTTTGGGTCCTACATGAAGGCCATACATAATAAATTTAATTTTCATATTTAATATTTTTTCTTTAGCCGACTTAGGAGGCCCTTTTGGCATGTCAGAATACCTCCTGATGCTACACAAAAAAACAACACTCCCTCTTAGTGAGAGAGGTATTATCCTGCAACATATTTCCCTTAGCTGGAAATTCTCCCTCCTAAAGAAAAGTTTCAAGAGCTTGTCCTATTGATGCATGTCTTCTACATAATCTGATCTTGAATCTTGAACAACATAAATATATAGGGTGGGACAAATTCGTTTATGGTTCCTTAGGTAAATATATCAAACTCCTTTGATCATGACCTTAGCCTAAACATTAATTCTTTCCAAATTCTCAAGATATTTTTCCTTTGGACTATTCACCTTTCTAGTGAGAGTCCTTTGTGACCCGCCCAAGTCCTTATGGTATTTAAAGGTGAATTTTATCTATCTCCTTTGGTCGACATAGCCAAGTCCATTTGGCTTCTAAGGAGAATAGTGTCCAATATTATAATTTCTTTGGAACATTCAGTTTTGGTCGACCTAGCTAAGTCCTTTAAATGAGGGAGACATCTAACATCATACTAAGCTCATTTTTTCCCACAATATACTCATTTCAGTATATAATGGAGCTCTATTGCTCCTCTCTTTATCATGTCTCAGATGAAATGATCTGATCATTGCTTTATGAATATTAATGTCTTTGTTGAGACTCACTTCATCTCCTGAGATATATCCAATATACATTGTAGGTACCAATGTACCATATATTAACTTGAGGCGTTCATTTTCAAATATTTGATCCATGAATATAGACATGGACTTGTATTTCATTAGAAAGCTACACAATGTACTTTCAAAATCCTTCATCTTAATTTCTGTAAATGCTTTTGAAGCTGAAGTAGGTCTTCCATGTGGCGATCTTGGTTGCACCCTCTTCCATGAAAACAATCCTTCCATTATCTCTTTTTCATAAACAAGTTCTTCTATTATTGTTTTTCCCTTTGTCACGTAGGAAAGTCTTTTGTATCTCTACAACTTCCTCTTACGTGAGAGATCATATCAAAAATGTTCCTGCAAACCTTATTTAGGAAAATAATTATCATTGAGTAACAATTACAAAGACACAAGGATGTTAAAAAAATAAAATAAAATAAGTCATAGAAGAACTAAATTACTGATCTTTTAATTTAGAATTGTTGAATCCCTCTTGATCCTTGCTTCCATACTGAAATCTAGATGCAATGTGTTAGTGCCTAAATCTACCTCAGGTTGAAGGAAGGCAGGTCTAGGGTAACATCAAACCACGCTTAACCTGGTAGCTAGCCCTACCATGTCGAGAGAGGGCTCTCCCCTTGTCAATCTCAATTAGAATATGGAAACTAGGGCTTGAGATGATTGAAATGAATGCTAATTTTAGGCTAGGTATATTTGCTCAAAGGATTTTGATTGATTTTGATGGTTGGTTGCTGGATCAGATGAGGAAGGCAGCTTTGGGTCCGGGAAATCAACTTAGATTTGCAGAGGTTTCTGTGGGGCGAGGTAGGCAAGTGTTTTAGCACTTTGAAATGAATGTGATGGTGAGTCTAAATACTGGTGAGGAGTTGGAGAGGGCATGCAAGGTTCATGAGTCCTCTTCAAACAGTGGAAAACATTAAAAACTAAATGTATCCTCTAGGCAGAGCACTGAATATCAATGGATTCTACCTAATTCTCTTGATTCATTTAGTTATGAAGAAAGAAATAGATGCTAGAACACATACACATAAGAGAAACTAAATTACAGAAGAGAAAACAATGCCAAGACACATTACCACAAGAATCCCACAAAATGCTGCAAAACCTTGGTTCATTTCCTTGCCAAACTGCAGAAGTGATTTACAATAGTGCCCAATGCATCCACAAGATTCCAACCCTGACAAATGACTAAGAAAGTACAAGATATAAGCATCAAACCACCTATGCTAGCCATCAGGGATCGAATCCATGAGTCAAGGAGTTGTTTCAACAAGATCTAAACTAGGAACTGAAAAATAGGCAGTGGAATAGCTTGCCTCTAAAACTATGGAAACTGATTCATTCATCCTCAAACCAACTCTAACTGATGTATCTGCCTCCTTAAGTCATTTTTCATCATATTTACATCATGGTACGTCAAGTTACATCAAATTACATCATTAATTTACCAAGGAGAGAAGAAAAAGTCAAACTGGCAGCAAACTAGGCGAAATTCTGAGTAAACAGGCAAAACTAGCAAATTTTCTCCTATGCACAGCGCCACTGATCATATGCGTAGCTCTTTCTCCAGGCCAGTTTTGGAAGGCTTCCCAAAGTCCAAATCAGGTGCAGAATAGCTCATTGGAAAGCTTGGTGAGTCTACTTTCTGGGACAACTTGAATTTTTTGATTTGGAGTCCATTTGCCCCTCCAAAAATGAAATCTCCCAAGACTGCTTCCTGTGTGGCAAAAAAGTGGCAGAGAGGGCACTTTTGGGTGTTTTTGGCCCTTTTGGAGGTCCAGAACTTGTCAAAATTTCTCAGCCATTTCTGAGCATGCATAACTTTTCATGTTGATTCCAAAAATGTAAAAAAAAAATCAAATTGATGCCCCTAACAAAAGCGTAGCGCCACCTGCTGAAAAAACCTGTTTTTTGCATTAAAAATTTCAAAAATGACAAAAAATGCTCCAAATTCCTTGAAATTTGGCATGAGTGATCCTTTTTAGGTGCTTTGTTGGGCCAATGATGCTTCGGCCAAGATCTTGAGCTTATCTTGCTCCTTTTTGCTTCTCAAAACTCTTTTTAGCTTGGCCTTTAACCTCTTCACCCTTGTTTTGCAAATTTTGTTCTGGGTTAAGTAGTAATGGGCCATATGGCGCAACATTTTATTTTCCTTGTTGGATTTCTCAAGCAATTTCTCCAGATCAATGTTTTTCCTCTCTAACCATGATTCCCAGTCAACTTCAATTTCTTTCTCAAGGGGTGTCATTTTGATTTTTCTTCTTTTTGCCACTTGCCTGTTTTCTCTAATTGTTTGCAGCTCCATAATAGTTTGTTTGTCCTCTAGTTGCTTGTTCTCTTGCTCAAGGAAGTTAATGATCCATTTGGCCCTCTCAAAGTCAAGTGAAAAGGCTTGGATTTCAGCCTCTTTTCTTTGATGATCATATCTTTGATCTTGAGCTTTGAGGGCCCAAATCAATGTCATCCTCCTCAACCAAGACAAAATCTCTGTCTCTCCCTTCAGTAGGGCCTTCATCATGCACCTGTTTCTTTCCTTTTTCTTTGCCCTGTACCTGTTCAGCTGAAGAAGAAGGCAAAGCCCCTTTCACCCCTAGTGAAGATAACATTTTCCTGTGGTCCGTTGAAGAAAACGAGACCCCTTCCACCTCTGGTGGAGATAGTACTCGTTTGGCAGCAACAAAAAGCCTCCTGGTGCCTTTTTCATAAGTGACAAACACTGGCATAGCTGTAGTTTTAGTCTCATGAACATTTGGCTATCTTGAAGGCCCTCCTTGCTCTTGAAGTACCAATGGAATCACCTGAGGACCTTTGAAAATCTCATGTGCAATGAAGGTATCCCATGGTATTTTCAGCAAGCTTAGCTGATGCAAAACAACAATTTTGATCAGTGAGAAGTGGTAAATGCTGTTGAACTGCTGAGGAAAAGGTTTCCTTTGCACATATAGAGCCATCTTCTCAATATTCCTACAAATAAAGTATGGGATATTCATCATCCTCACTCTTGTGAAATGCATCAACAATTTGACATGGTAGGTATACAGACGAGAAAACCTCCCTTCACAGGTGAAATACTTGATGATGAGTTTCATGAGAGGAGCATAAGTGTCCAGCAAGTATTTGAAAGGAAAAACCTTGCTGATTTGCCTCTGATAACCAACCTTGATGTAAGGCTCATAATGCTCTCTGCCCACATGTTACCCCTTATTCCACTGTTCACCTACATTAGGGATGCCTGTAGCTACTGCAATGGTTTCAAGTGTCAAGGTGAAAGAGACACCAGCTAGGTTCACCTTGTCATTGTGAAGATGAAGAAAAAACAACCTAGCCAGCTCATGATGATACTTCACCCTTTCTACCATTTCACAAAACTGATAACAAGATTAACGTTTAAAACAGGCTACAGCAAGAGGACAAGCAAGTAATTATGTGAGAGTGGTAGGCTCCTCCCGGATATGTTTTCCTCCTTTATGTGGTTTTCTTGGCACATGGGCTTCTTGGGAAGAATCACTAACAGTTTCATCATCCCTCTCATATGCTGAGTTTGTCTCCATGCTTGTGAATTTGGAGTGAAAACTGATGAGTATGAAGAGATTTTAAAAGTATGAGGATGAATATTGTATTGTAGGAAATGATTGTTGTTTTTATTTTTGGAAATGAGGGAATGACTGATATTATGACTATAGATGAGGGATTTGATGATGGAATGGATGTAATGAGGGAATAGGAAATGGGAATTAGGGTTTTGGGAATGTATAGGGTTAGGGTTTGGTAATAGGGAGTGAGTGCCAATGATTTTGGGAGAGGGAAAGAGAAAGGAGTTTAGGGAAATTTAGTTAAAGGGCATTGGGGTGTAGAAAAATAATCATAGGGGAATAAAGAAAACAGCAGAAGACAATACCCTATGCAAATTTTGTAAGACAATTTGGAGACAGCTAGGGTTTAGTTTTTAGACATACAAATCACCACCACTGATGAAAAAATTCCTTGCTAGACCGGATGTAAAGCTTTACTTACTTGTTAAGATGTCAATTGTGAAATTTGAGGCAGAGGAAGGTGATGAAATTCATTATGAAACTCGACAGACAGGTGCGTAGCGCTGCCTCCCAGGTGCGTAGCGCACTTTATATGCGTAGCGCCCGAACAAAACTCAGTGCAAAACCTGCGCCAGGTAGGTGCGTAGCGCCAGAGCCCAGGTGCGTAGCGCCGGTGAAATTTCGGGCTTTTACTCTGTTTTTTGCCTCTTTCCTCCAAAAACGCGATTTTGCCTTTAGCTCCCTCTCTTGCAACAAATGAAGACTTCAAATGCATAAATGAGCCTTTATATCTCCTTGCTTTAATTTTTCCATTTACCAAACCCACTTTTCTAATGTCTTAGTCACTTTTCTTTAAAAACTCTGTTTTTCCATTTGTAGTTTGACTCTTTTTAATCACTTGATGAACTAATGCATTGATGTTTTTGTTTCTTGCAGTGGCTGGAGTTGGCAAGGTGACCAAGGGCAGCAGTTGGAACTTATTACATAGAAAACAATTTAAATTACATAAAAAATTTACATAGAAATAAAAAACTTTGTTTTCACCTCAAAACAGAGTTTTGAGGTAAAAACCATATATTGAGCAAAGCATCAGTAAATTTATAATCTTATGAACTTATAAAACCTCCTCATGTGCCTGTTGACTTTTTATTGAGTTTTGGATGACCATGGTGGCAAACCCTAGACCTAGTGAGACCTAAAACCCTAAAACTGGCTTTTGCAAATGAAATGACACAAAATGACAGTAAATGATCTAAACATGTGAAAACAGGCCAGCAGGTAAATGCCATGAGGGAAATTGACAATGAACCACTACCATCAGTTGATCCATGACCTAATGGAATGCAGCTGATCGGATGGGACACCTAATATGCATGCAAAAAGAGAAATTTGATCACTGATGGAGGGATGAAGATACCGACACTAACATTGGCTCCAATGGGGATGGTAGCTCCTGGGAGGTGCCGAGAACCACAGATCTCTGGAAAAGAAGATAAGTGCCTTCATCCACTAGGCAATATGGAGTCAATAACTTTAAGACACCAAACAAATACCTCGACTCAAAACTGACTCAACTATGACTCAAACAACTGACACTAAAAAAACCAAAGACTGAAGCCAAACATTCAACTTTATAGCCTTCACTTTGGGCCCCAAACTGAATGAATGATGACAGTACAAACTTTGCAATGAAAGAAATAAAATGGTATGTACAATGACAAAATGTGATAGCAGAAAACTTCTCAAAGATAATACCATTTCAGAAGCTGACCATTGACCGGCCCTCCTGGACAATCTTCCTCGTTCATTTCTTTGAGTAGAAAAGCATTTTGACCTCGATATGTAGCAATTCTATATGGTCCCTTCCACAAGTTCTCGAACTTTCCGTGCTTGCCTTTATCCTCGTTTCTAGCATCCCACTTTAGCACTATGTCTTCAATCTGAAATTTGTCCGCCTTTGCCTTCCGATCATAAATCTTTTTAATTCTCTCTTGCAGCCTAAAGGTATTCTGAAAAACTTCCTCTCTCGTCTACTGTAAATGGATCATTTGGCTTATTCTCCACTGAAAATGATCTTCCTCACTGCCAGCTTCCTGCAGAAGTTTAACAACTGGGACTGCGAGAGATGTCGAAAACACCGTATAAATACCATATATAATCTCAAAAGGAGACATGCCGATTGATTTCTTTTTACTTACTCTATCTTCCCATAGTGCATTAACCAGTTTCTTATGCTAGCTCTTTTTGTTTGTTTCCAATAGCTTTTTAATGATGTTGACCAATGATTTGTTTGAAGATTCAGCCAATCCGTTACCTTGCGAATAATATGCAGTAGAATGTCCCAAGGTAATCTTGTATTTACTACAAAATTCAATCATCTTTTTGGACTTGAAAGAAGTTGCGTTGTCTATAATAAGTTTGTTAGGACAGCCAAAATGTGACAAAATATTATTTTCAAGAAACTGAATTATTACCAAGTCTGTAGCCTGCCGAGTGGGGATCGCCTCAATCCACTTTGTGAAATAATCTGTCGTTGTTAAGATCCACTTGTGCTGAGCTGAAGATGTGGGATGAATCTAACCAATAAAATCTAGGCCCCATTGTTGAAATGGTGCACTAACTTCAACTGGCTAAAGAGGTAGAGGCTGAAGCTTTCTCCTTCCCTGAAAAATCTGGCATTCATAACAGCTTGTGACAGTTTTATAAACATCAGCAAAGAGGGTAGGCCAATAGTACCCCGCTCTGAAAATTTTATTAGCCGTCATATTCCAAAATAAGTGACCTCCATAGTCTCCCTTATGAAAATCATACATGACCTGTTTTGCTTCCTCTTCAACCAAGAAATTCAGCAAAATGCCTCCAGGATCTTTCCAATAAAGTGCATTGTTCAAAATAAAAAATCTAGTAGCCTTCAGTTTCAGAGTTCTACCTTTATTTTTAGCCATCCCCAGTGGCGGTGAAAGGTGTTGGAGCACATATACAATATCTGAATCCCAAGGAGAAAGAACAAAAATTTCAGATACCTAAATCAGCGAACTATTTTCATCTTCTTCAGACATGGCTGCAATCAGGATAATGTCCAGTGCATGTAAATTAAACTCCGCCATCAACTTTGCTAGACCCTGCCCCTTGATTAGCTTTGTTGGCTTTATCTCCAAGTCATATTCTAGCAATGTTGCGATCCATTTGCCTCGCCTCCCTTCCGAATCTGTTTGTACCAAAACATCCTTGACTGCTGCATTAGCGACATAAGCAAGAATATGAGAGTGCAGAATATGTACCCGGAAATATTTCAAAGCTTTCACGAAGGCAAGAGCTTGCATATCAATAATGTTATATTTTAAGGCTACATCTCTTATTGTCCTGCTGAAAAAGGCAATTGGTTTTTCAAGCTGATCTCTTTTCTGCATTAGAACTGCTGCCATAGTATGTTCAGAAGCGAATGAAAATAATATGAAATCCTGTGAATAATCTGGGCTGATTAAAATCAAAGCTGAAGAAAGAGCCAACTTTACTAGGTTGAAAGACTTCATGGCTTCTTCGGTCCACTTGACCACACTATCCTTCTTCAACATATTTGTAATTTCCCTTAAGTGTTCAGCTAGATTTGGCACAAAACGACGTAAGAAGTTCATCTTACTGTTAAATGCTTGGATTTCTTTCTTACTATAAGGAAAATCAATTTTCTGAATAGCTTCCACTCGAGCAGGATCAATGCGGATGCCTTCTTTTGATATTATGTGACCGAGAAGCTTTCCCTTGT
Organism: Pinus tabuliformis; assembly: GCA_031772625.1. Lineage (NCBI taxonomy): Eukaryota > Viridiplantae > Streptophyta > Pinopsida > Pinales > Pinaceae > Pinus > Pinus tabuliformis. The sequence continues at coordinate 706,304,576 of CM062813.1, forward strand.
CCATGGCAAACAAGCTCTTTTTGGGATTGAGTGATATTCCATATTTTCTGCAATGCTGAAAAATAATTTTCAGATGGTAAAGATGCTCCTCATTTGAATTTGAAAAGACAGTCAAATCATCAAGATACACTACTAAAAACACATCTTTTTCATTTGCGAAGGCGATGTCCATGGCCCGCTGGAATGTTGCACCAACATTCTTTAAACCGAACGACATCTTGGCATAGTGGAATGTCCCCCACGGAGTGGTGAATGTTGTTTTGTCCCTGTCATCTTCATGAACCAAAATTTGATTGTAGCCGGAATACCCATCGAGCAGTGACATACGAGATGCCCCAACTACTCTTTGGAGTATGTGGTCCATTTTCGGCAACGGGTAATTATCTTTCAATGACACCTTATTCAAATTTCTGAAATCTATGCACAATCTAATCTCACCTGTCTTCTTCCGCACGGGTACCAAATTGGAGATCCAATCTAAAAATATGATCGGAACGATTATACCAGCCTTGTACAATCGATTCACCTCTTTTTCTATTGATGGCAGCAACTTCGGATTTATCCTTCTCAACTTCTGGCAAAATGGCTTCTGGTTTGGCTTGATTGGAATGATATGCTGAATTATACTTTTGTCGTACTCCTTCAAATCTGTATAGTCCCATGCAAATACATCAGAAAATGAAGACAATAAACTAATGTATTTTGCTTTTACTTGAGGAGGTAATTCCTTTGACAACTTCACCATCTTTGGATTTTCTATTGTTCCGATATTCACATCTTCAACTCCCTTCTCGGTCGGCACTAAGCTTGGTTTCCGGGCTACATCATCTTGATCAAATAATTCCTCTAAAGGTATTAGACCTTTAGGGATGACATTGTCCTTCAACTGTAAGACTTCCATCTGATTTACCTCTATTTCTGGTTCGCCATCATCTTGCTCACCATCTATAGAAGTATCTTTATATTTGCCTTCATTTTGCAGAAAATCTTCACTCTTTGTCATCCTGAAACACCTGCCAATATCTTAGATTATCAAGGACAACTGGGCGATGCTTCACATGAATTTCAAACTTATTGTTTGAATTCATTGGGATCTTTAAGCTACTTGCAGCTGTAGCAAGGGAATAGGCAATAACATTTTGTGTACGAGGGACACATGTCAAAGTATGATCTGGAAACAACTTCAGAATATCTAAAACTGCATTACGGTAAGCTTGCATTTGAGGATGTTTGGCTTGGTATTCACCCTTGACTTGTTTGATTACTAATTAAAAGTCGCCATAAACTACAATTCTCTTTGCATTCAACTTCTTGTGTATTTTCAAGCCTGCAATCAGTGCCTCATATTCGGCTTCGTTATTGGAACAATCAAAAGCCAATTTATATGAACAAACTCTTACATTACTCGGGACTTTATTTGGTAGGAAAACAGGGCTGTGTATCCAAATACCAATTCCTGCACCATCCTTACCTACTGCTCCATCAAAATCCATACTCCACAAACTAGCCTCTTCCTCCAAGTGCTAGAATTCTGCCTGCTCTTCTACCTTTGGCTGCTATCCATCAATTTTCTGTTGTTGGTGGAATTTTGATTGTTCAGCGGTACTTTCAAGCCTTTGTCTCTCTTGATCAAGTACTGCTCTGAAATTTTCTGTTATCTCTGGAATATCTTCGACTTCAACTAGTTGACTATTTACATCATTAAAACCACTATCAGAATAAAGAACAAAAGATTCTAAATCTGTATGTACATAATTAATCGGATGATTCAAAGGTTTCTCCTCACTCGTGATCATATACTTCTTCTTTTTCTCCCTATATAATTTTCTCAACGGACCAAACACGGGAATAGTGGTATAGGAGAAATCTAACTGCAATGTACCTTTGAGTTTTACACCCCACGACCTAGATAAAAGCATGCCAAATCTAGGGGGAATGTCGCCACAACTACATCCATGATAACATTCTTTGCTGGAACTTGATCTAAAGTCACAACCAAATCCTTAATGAGACCAATACATTTGACCCTACCGGAATCAAAGGAATAAAGATCATGATACTTGCGAGTGATGTCCAAACCCAATTTTTCCATAATTGCCTTTGGCATCAGGTTGTGAGATGCTCTTGAATCAAACATGGCGTTATGAAAGACAAAATCATGCAATCTAAGGCTGATGTAAAAAGGGGCTACATCACTATCCTCAGATTGGCCTTCTAATGCTGAACCAAAAATAAGCTCGGGTTGGTCATCTTCCACATTAACCATATCAGACAGGGGATCTACATTCAAAATCTTTGACACTTGACTTTTATAACTACTATTCTTCATTAATTTAGTCAAAGGTATCAACACTTTTAACTTAGCAATCTCATTCTCTAAGCTAAAGGCTGTAGTTTTCTCTACCTCTTTGACCGGAGCATCCTTCTTTTTAGACTTCTCCTTTGCTGCACTTGGCTGATTTGACTTTTCATTTGCAGATTGTACTTTGCTGGAAGTAGGATCTGTTGGCTCTTTTCCTTTTTCTGAACATTTGGAGAATCATTCTTTGGTGGTGCTACTTCTTTCCGCTTTTGAATTGGATTGATTGGTACATACATGCTCCTAAGTGAATATTGTCTTTGCTTCACTGTGAGTGCATTCATATATCCCCTCTGATATTCTTCTGATTCTTCTTCTAGGAATGTTTCATTTGCTAGTATAAAATCATCATCTTTCTGTACAGCCGGGCCTTCTGAATATTCCTCATCCTCCGCGATATAAATTGGCAAACCATCTGGTGTAAAAAAGTGATTTTCTTCTCCGATTGGATTCTCATCATCATCTGATTCCGAGCCATGCACATAGTTCTGTTGTAATGGTGTTTTGACTTGCTGTTGGGCTGATTGATCTTGCGCTCTTTGCTCTCGCTGTTTAATCCGGAACTGTGGCTGCTGCTAACCACGGAAATTTGGATTTCCGATCCCTGTCTTAGTCTTATCTGCAATGGTTAATCTATCAAACATCTTCGCAATTTTACGAAGCAAATGATCTGAGGAAGAAGCTTCTTCCTTTATGGTCACTTTCTTCTCAGTCTTTGTCCTAGTTTTCTTAGCTAGCAGATTTGCCTCCACACTCACTGCAATTTTCTGCATATCCTCTAACGTAGCAGGATCTCGTTCTCTCAATTGATATGCCATGTCGGGATCAAAGCCATCAGGAAATTTAATGAAAGCTAGCCCCATGGGAGGCTTGATATCAGCTGGAATAGCATTATAAATAGTATTGAATCTTACACAATAATCCTAGACACTTTCACCAACATTCCTCTTTATATTTTCATACTTGGAGAGAATTTGGAGTGGATTTTTCTTTACCTCCCAACGATCCAGAAATTGTCTATGAAGAACCGCCAATATATTGATAGTCCTAGCAGGTAATGCTCTGAACCACTTTCACACTTCGCATCCAAAACTTTGCACAAATAATCTCATAGCCACATTCTCTTCATCTACCTCATGAAGATCAAAGAAGTCGCTCATCCTATCAACATGCTACTTCTTTGTGATACCTTGGGTAGCATCAAACAATGGAATTTTACTTTGGTAATCAGCAGGCATAGCATCCAAGTTCTATGGCAAAATGAGAGGTGCATATCTGGCAGCCATTGCTCGAGGTGGATTGGAAACTGGCCTTGGGGATGTAGGAGGAGTTGGAATAACAATAGCAGTCGATGTGATGGGTGTATGGGGTGTCGAAGGAGGTGAAGAAATGATAGATGTTTGAGGTGTTGAAGGGGGAGAAGAGACAGTATATCTCTGATTAGATATGGTGGGTTGCACAGGAAGAGTGGGGATAAAAGGAGGTTCAGTAGGAATTTTAGAACTAGATAAAATAGCAGATGAACCCAGGGTATCGAATGCAGATTCTAACAACTCGGGAATATTGGTAGCCACAATAGAAGTTTGAAGATTCAGAATATAAGTATCAATTGATCTATTTGCTCTCTCAGTTTCAAGATATTGGACAAATTTTGGATTTAGAATAGTATTACCAACTGCACTTTCAGATTTAGTTTCAAACAAATATAGATCAAAATGTTCATCAAACGAGAGATCTTCAAGATATTTGAATACAACTCGGCATGAATGAGATCTAAAAACCGGTATCACGGAACTTTCTTGCTGGAGAATTCTTGGAATGAGATTTGGGTTTTCATACACGGGAGGAGGATCAGGATCAGGATTGGCCCTGGTGTACCGTCTGGAAGCCAGTGTGTTGAATTGTTCCCAAAAATCAAATGGACATTACAATCTTGTCAGCCTAGAGAATTCTAAACCTATCATCCAAAAGTCTATAATTGTTTCATGTACTGGGGTAATAGTTTTCAGTTCATCCCCAGTATGGTTACCACTATGTTAGTGCCTAAATCTACCTCAGGCTGAAGGAAGGCAGGTCTAGGGTAACATCAAACCATGCTTAACCTGGTAGCTAGCCCTACCAGGTCGAGAGAGGGCTCTCTCCTTGTCAATCTCAATTAGAATATGGCAACTAGGGCTTGAGATGACTGAAATGAATGCTAATTTTAGGCTAGGTATATTTTCTCAGAGGATTTTGATTGATTTTGATGGTTGGTTGCTGGATCAGATGAGGAAGGCATCTTTGGGTCCAGGAAATCAACTTAGATTTGCAGAGGTTTCTATGGGGCGAGGTAGGAAAGTGTTTTTAGAACTTTGAAATGAATGTGATGGTGAGTCTAAAGACTGGTGAGGAGTTGGAGAGGGCATGCAAGGTTCATGAGTCCTCTTCAAACAGTGGAAAAAATTAAAAACTAAATGTATCCTCTAGGCAGAGCACTGAATATCAATGGATTCTACCTAATTCTCTTGATTCATTTAGTTATGAAGAAAGAAATATATGCTGGAACACATACACATAAGACAAACTAAATTACAGAAGAGAAAACAATGCCAAGACACATTACCACAAGAATCCCACAAAATGCTGCAAAACCATGGTTCATTTCCTTGCCAAACTGCAAAAGTGATTTACAATAGTGCTCAATGCATCCACAAGATTCCAACCCTAACAAATGACTAAGAAAGTACAAGATATAGGCATCAAACCACCTATGCTAGCCATCAGGGGTCGAATCCATGAGTCAAGGTGTTGTTTCAACAAGATCTAAACTAGGAACTAAAAAATAGGCAGTGGAACAGCTTGCCTCTAAAACTATGGAAACTGATTCATTCATCCTCAAACCAACTCTAACTGATGTATCTACCTCCTTAAGTCATTTTTCATCATATTTACATCATGGTACATCAAGTTACATCAAATTACATCATTAATTTACCAAGGAGAGAAGAAAAAGTCAAACTGGCAGCAAACTAGGCGAAATTCTGAGTAAACAGGCAAAACTGGCAAATTTTCTCCTATGCGCAGCGCCACTGATCCTATGCGTAGCTCTTTTTCCAGGCCAGTTTTGGAAGGCTTTCCGAAGTCCAAATCGGGTACAGAATAGCTCATTGGAAAGCTTGGTGAGTCTACTTTCTGGGACAATGTGAAATTTTTGATTTGGAGTCCATTTGCCCCACCAAAAATGAAGTCTCCCAAGACTACTTCCTGTGTGGCAAAAAAGTGGCAAAGAGGGCACTTTTTGGGTGTTTTTGGCCCTTTTGGAGGTCTAGAACTTGTCAAAATTTCTCAGCCATTTCTGAGCATGCATAATTTTTCATGATGACTCCAAAAATGTAAACTTTTTTGCAAATGGATTCCCCTAACAAAAGCGTAGCGCACCTACTGAAAAAACTTGTTTTTTGCATTAAAATTTTCAAAAATGACAAAAAATGCTCCAAATTCCTTGAAATTTGGCATGAGTGATCCCTTTTAAGTGCTTTGCTGGGTCAATGATGCTTCGGCCAAGATCTTGAGCTTATCTTGCTCCTTTTTTCTTCTCAAAACTCTTTTTAGCTTGGCCTTTAACCTCTTCGCCCTTGTTTTGCAAATTTTGTTCCGGGTTAAGTAGTAATAGGCCATATGGCGCAACATTTTATTTTCCTTGTTGGCTTTCTCAAGAAATTTCTCTAGATGAATGTTTGTCCTCTCTAACCATGATTCCCGGTCAGCTTCGATTTCTTACTTAATGGGTGTCATTTTGATTTTTCTTCTTTTTGCCACTTACCTGTTTTCTCTAATTGTTTGCAGCTCCATAATAGTTTTTTTGTCCTCCAGTTGCTTATTCTCTTGCTCAAGGAAGTTAATGATCCATTTGGCCCTCTCAAGGTCAAGTGACAAGGCTTGGATTTCAACCTCTTTTTCTTTGATGATCATATCTTTGAGTCTTGAGCTTTGAGGGCCCAAATCAATGTCATCCTCCTCAACCAAGACAAAATCTTTGTCTTGCCCTTCAGTAGGGCCTTCATCATGCACCTGTTTCTTTCCTTTGTCTTTGTCCTGTACATGTTCAGCTGAAGAAGAAGGCAAAGCCCCTTTCACCCCTGGTGACGATAGCATTTGCTTGTGGTCCGATGAAGAAAACGAGACCCCTTCGACCTCTAGTGGAGATAATACTCATTTGGCAGCAGGAAAAAGCCTCCTGGTGCCTTTTTCATAAGTGACAAACACTGGCACAGCTGTAGTTTCAGTCTCATGAACATCTGGCTGTCTTGAATGCCCTCCTTCCTCTTGAAGTACCGATGGAATCACCTGAGGGCCTTTGAAAATATCGTGTGCAATGAAGGTATCCCATGGTATGTTCAGCAATCTTAGCTGATGCAAAACAATAATTTTGATCAATGAGAAGTGGTAAATGTTGTTGAACTGTAGATAAAGTATGGGAGATTCATCATCCTCACTCTTGTGAAATGCATCAACAATCTGACATTGTAGGTATACAGACGAGAAAACCTCCCTTCACAGGTGAAATACTTGATGATGAGTTTCATGAGAGCATAAGTGTCCAGCAAGTATTTAAAAGGAAAAACCCTGCTGATTTTCTTCTGATAACCAGCCTTGATGTAAGGCTTATAATGCTCTCTGCCCACATGCTGCCCCTTATTCCACTGTTCACCTACATTAGGGATGCATGTTGCTGTTGCAATGGTTTCAGGTGTCAAGGTGAAAGAGACACCAGCTAGGTTCACCTGGTCATTGTGAAGATGAAGAACAAACAACCTAGCCAGCTCATGATGATACTTCACCCTTTCTACCATTTCACAAAACTGATAACAAGATTGATGTTTAAAACAGGCTACAACAAGAGGACAAGCAAGTAATTCTGTGAGAGTGGTAGGCTCCTCCCGGATATGTTTTCCTCCTTTATGTGGTTTTCTTGGCACATGGGCTTCTTGGGAAGAATCACTAACAGTTTCATCATCCCTCTCATATGCTGAGTCTGTCTCCATGCTTGTGAATTTGGAGTGAAAACTGATGAGTATGAAGAGATTTTAAAAGTATGAGGGTGAATATTGTATTGTAGGAAATGACTGTTGTTTTTCTTTTGGGAAATGAGGGAATGACTGATATTATGACTGTAGATGAGGGATTTGATGATGGAATGGATGTAATGAGGGAATAGGAAATGGGAATTAGGGTTTTGGGAATGTATAGGGTTAGGGTTTGGTAATAGGGAGTGAGTGCCAATGATTTTGGGAGAGGGAAAGAGAAAGGAGTTTAGGGAATTTTAGTTAAAGGGAATTGGGGTGTAGAAAAATAATCATAGGGGAATAAAGAAAATAGTTTTGTAAGACAATTTGGAGACAGCTAGGGTTTAGTTTTTAGACATACAAATCACCACCACTGATGAAAAATTTCCTTGCTAGACCAAATGTAAAGCTTTATTTACTTGTTAAGATGTCAATTGTGAAATTTGAGGCAAAGGAAGGTGATGAAATTCATTATGAAACTCGACAGACATGTGCGTAGCGCTGCCTCCTAGGTGCGCAACGCACTTTATATGTGTAGCGCCCAAACAAAACTCAGTGCAAAACCTGCACCAAGTGTGTAGCGCCAGGTAGGTGCGTAGCGCCAGAGCCCAGGTGCGTAGGGCCGGTGAAATTTCGGGCTTTTACTCTATTTTTTGTCTCTTTCCTCCAAAAACGCGATTTTGCTTTTACCTCCCTCTCTTCCAACACATGAAGACTTCAAATGCATCAATGAGCCTTTATATTTCCTTGCTTTAATTTTCCCATTTACCAAACCCACTTTTCTAATGTCTTAGTCACTTTTCTTTAAAAACTATGTGTGTCCATTTGTTTTTTGACTCTTTTTAATCACTTAATGAACTAATGCACTGATGTTTTTGTTTCTTGCAGTGGCTGGAGTTGGCAAGGTGACCAAGGGCAGCAGCTGGAACTTATTACATAGAAAACACTTTAAATTACATAAAATTTGTACATAGAAATAAAAAAAACTCTGTTTTCACCTCAAAACAGAGTTTTGAGGTAAAAACCATTTATTGAGCAAATCATCAGTAAATTTATAATCTTATGAACTTATAAAACCTCCTCATGTGCCTGCTGACTTTTTATTGAGTTTTGGATGACCATGGTGGCAAACCCTAGACCTAGTGAGACCTAAAACCCTAAAACTGGATTTTTCAAATGAAATGACACAAAATGACAGTAAATGATCTAAACATGTGAAAACAGGCCATCAAGTAAATGCCATGAGGGAAATTGACAATGAACCACTACTATCAGTTGATCCATGACCTAATGGAATGCAGTTGATCGGATGGGACACCTAATATGCATGCAAAAAGAGAAATTTGATCACTGATGGAGGGACGAAGATACTGACACTAACACAATGTCATCTTTATTCTTAACATCAACTATATAATTTTTTTTATTGAAAGAACTGTAAGGGCTAGGGTTTCTTCATCCCCTAGATCTTCTACAATAATTCAATATTCCAAGTCTTGCACTAGGTTTTTATCCTTCAAACCCTAGGTTTTACAATAGGTTGTCCTTTGCCTCCAATTTCATTTTTGATCTCAACCCACGTCATGATCCCGAGTGTTTATTAATGTATTTGTATGTGGAGCAACGATATAGTTATTGTTCGCTCCTTTTTGTAGGAAAAATCCTTCTTCCTGCTATATAGCTTTGTAGTTTTTTATGCTACCATGAATCATTGTAATGATAATATTCACAAATGTCCTAGTTTATAGGAAGGGCTTTATAATTTAATTATTATTAAATAGGAACCAAAGCTATGGATAGATTTAAAAGGAACAAGAAACTTGAATAAAACAAAAAATACCTATCTTTTTATTGAAAGAATCCTTTGACATCCTTGAAATTGACTATTTTTTATGAACCAACAATACCAAGTCATCCTTATGTTATCAAAGAAATGTGTCACGCCAACTTCACTTCATCAACATTTTAGGTTTCATACTTTGCTACTCCATCAAACTTGTCATGTGCAAGTTTATTTTGTTATAGTCATGGGATAAATCATTATCCCTTGAAAACAATTTGTCACAAATCCATCACAACATGATATCACACCATCTCGAATATGATTTTGAGCCTCTTCCTCTGTGCTCATCACTGAAATTTCTTGCTTTATGTAAAACTAGGTGAGAAGGCCTTTTTCCTTAGCTCCCTCTGTCTCTGGAGTAGTTTCCTACTTAGTAAAATATGCAACTTACTTTTGTCCAAGTTAAGTTAATTATATCAAGTCAAACTTTCTTCCACCTTAGAATCCCTCCATGACCCCTGAAATCACCTTTAATCAATCCTTCATATATTTCAAGAGGTCCTTAAATAGGCCTAAATAAAATCAAAAAAAAAAAAATCTCAAGCTTATTTGTAGGGTCACAACATGTAATGTCTCAGTTCCCATCATGTTGTTGTCAAAAACATCCTTAAAAAATGTGTTAAGAAATTTACAACAGAGAGATAAATTATTACTGAGATTTATCGAGATTTACAGAGAGGAATAATAAAATAACCAGGAACAATACACATAATATTTATCTAGGAAAACCCCAAATCCGGGGAAAAACCCAACCCAATGAGATCTCATTAGCATTGGCCAAAACCCTGGCCAATCCAGCCAAGTGAGCCTTCACCGCTCACCTCCAGGCCTACATTACAATGAAGTATTCCCTACCTTTTATAGGCTCAATTACATGCAATACCACAGACCATAATACCATGGGTACACTATACCATGTGCCCAAAACCACTACTATTTAACCAGGTCAACCTTGACTCAAACCTGAGTCAATTTTACCTAACAATTCCCCCCTTAAACTTGACTTGGGGTTCCTTGACTAAATCCAGCCAAAACCTGCTAAGTGAGACAATCCCACTCACTCTAGCCATTACCCCCTTCAAAGTTTTTACCCAGGATTTGTTAACCCGACATCCCCCTATTACCTAGGTCTAACCCAGACTTTACTAGTAATTACCCAGGGGTACGCATGCCTTACCAGGTCTTACAGCAGTATGCCCATTTACATGCAAATTAAAATTTTCACTCCATTATAATAAAAAAAAATTGTTTACCCTTGTTGTTGTCTTTGTACATATGACATCATTGTCCATATAAAAAGAGCCTATCTATCGAATTACATGGGCCATTAGCCACTATAACCGCCAGTTATCTAGGTGTTCTTTTTGGGTACATGGTTCATTAATTAATTAATCCACGTGCACATATCCTCCTCATCCATTGAATCTCTCATGACCCAATAGTGTGCAACTTTGTTTCACAATCTATGACTTTTGATCTAGATCTACAAGGAAAACTCAATTATCTCTCTATCTACTAGGCTAATACAAACCCTTACCAATTGTTAAGAAATTTACCGCAGAGAGATAAATTATTACTGAGATTTACCGAGATTTACAAAGAGGACTAATAAAATAACCAGAAACAATACACATAATATTTATCCAGGAAAACCCCAAATCCGGTGAAAAACCCAACCCAATGAGATCTCATTAGTATTGGCCAAAACCCTGGCCAATCCGGTCAAGTGAGCTTTAACCGCTCACCTCCAAGCCTACATTACAATGAAGTATTCCCTACCTTTTATAGGCTCAATTACATGCAATACCACGTACCATAATACCATGGGTGCACTATACCATGTGCCTAAAACCACTATTATTTAACCAAGTCAACCTTGACTGAAAACTTGAGTCAATTTTACCTAACAAAATGTACTTCTTATTCTTGGTCTATCTCTAGGTTATTTGTATTGACAACCCTTCATTTTATGCTGCTACGACATTGTCATTATTGTGTTGTAGCCTGTATTGTTGTTCAAGAAATGTGTCAGCATGAACAAAACGATCATTTTCAACATTTCTCTCAGTATCATTATTAGCGAAAACTGTAGCATTGTTTTAGTGATCCATTATCAGGTAACAAATATTTCAAGTCTCAAATAAGGACGTCATTCTTATCTCAGATTCCTTTATCCCTAATATCAAGTAGTAATAACATTGTTGTCATCTAAGTATCCAAAACATTATTTTATATTCCAATGGAAGTCTTCCTTAGATTCAGATTCTACCTCAAGAGCCATCTTAGTGAGGGGAAAAACTAGCTTCAAACAACCTCAGAAACTGGCCTCAGAAAGAGGGTTGAAAGTCATTTGAATCAAAGGTTTGATATATCACAAAAGTGACTTAATATAACCCAAAATTCATCCTGAGATGAAGGTTGAGTTAAGGCTCAGGAATGGCCTCAATGAGGCCTCAGGAAGACAATGAAATTCATCCCTGCAGTTTACCTCATATCAGATTCAACGAATCCCTTGTTTTCTAAGGAAACCACCACAGAAAAAGGTGTTAAAAATTAAGTCAAAATTCATGCTTGAAAACTCGACTTTCACCAAATTTTTAGCACAACTTAGGCATCATATTACGTCTACTATTTATTTATTTATTACAAGCACTTAGTCTTACTAGGCTGGTTCTTTTACATATGGCTTCAAATGGCTTCTCTTTTACTTTTCTTGTCTCTTGTTTTAGGGATATTATTTAACAACCTTTTCTTTGATACCGTGTTGAATTTTCTTATTGAAACTAATCTTCTAATATTGATAATTACTTCCAATGATTTATTAGTTCAATTTATCTCATGCTACATGTATCATTAAGAAATTATACATAGAAAATCTTCAACAAAAATGTAATAACAACATTAAAATCATAAAGAGACAACCAAACACAAGAGGCACAAAAATTACCCTGGGAAAGCCCAACCTTGGGAAAATCCTAGCCAACTTTTCTTCTTAGGAGAATTCAATCTTCAGCAAAGTTTACAATAAAAAATTTCTGGAAATACATGCCAATTTCCAATCCCAAGATACCAGTCAAACCTCGTCAAAAGTGTTGATCCAAATCCTTAAAACTATACATAATTCAATTATGGTCAAAGGGGTTGAAATTTGACATGTAGTCAGCTTAGGCTTGCAATCAAAAGGGTTTGTGGTCAACACAGTCAACTGAGGTTGATTGTGGCCTTCTTATGTGGTCAAAGTCTTACTTCTTGTGGTCAAACTATCTAACACTTTAGTCAAACTGCCTAGAATATTCGGTCAAACAGAGGCCTAATTCTCAGTCAAATGAGTAGATTTTATTAGTGAGTCAATGATGGTCAACAAAAACTTCAAATCTTGGTCAAACTTCAGAAATCCTTATTCTTAATTGGCACGTGTAAATAGAAGAATAGTTGTTGAGATGATGATCTGAATTTCCCAAATGTTGGAGGTTGAATTGATATTTATGGTGGTCAAAACAAGGTGGTTTTTACCCAAGGGTTACACCCATTCATATGGTGGGTCGACTTGTCTTTTTGGGGCCTACATGAAGGCTAGAAATAATAAGTTTATTTTTCATATTTAACAATTTTTTTCTTTGGCGGACTTAGGAGGCCCTTTGGCATGTACGAATGCCTCCTAATGCTACACAACAATTCAACAGGTGCCCCTTCACAAATAATCATGTCCTTAGAGACATGTATCTTCAGTATACTAATCACTATTTACTAATATATATAAGTTATTTATATTCATAACAAACTCTATGGTTGAATAGTCATCAATGACACCTCAAACGATCATAGATGAATTGACATGGGGATATTTGGCCTTCAAGTAGGCATATGGGCATCATTGGGATATTTTGAGTGTTAGGTATGGGTCTTGTGTCCTTGGACGTAGCTGAGAGAGGAAACTTGATTCTATGTCAAAAAGCAACCTTTTAGGCATCTAAGACAATCAATGACGTGTTGAACAACCATAAAGGAATTTTCTAGAGTATCCTTGTTCTTTGGATGGAGAGAATTAGTACTATTAGGATGTAAACATTAACTATGAGTCTTTGGAGAAATAAATTTATCTTTTCTAATGGTGAAAGGCCTGATGGCAGAATGAAGAACCTCCGAAAAATTGTTTTGCTAAAAGCCTCAATCGCAATGGCAACGAACTTGATGAAGAATCGATGGCCAAAGGCTGGGATTAGAGAACGAGGATCTAATATTAGTGTACTGAATAAGTTTTGTACACAGTGGAATATTGAGTATATAAGAATGCCCATCGTAAGAGGAGTAATATATTTGTATAAGAAATGTTGAATGTACAAGAGATATGATATATGTTATGGTTACAAATGAGGGCCCTACTAATATACTAGGCAAGGTGCTCCTTCATGAATAGTCATGTCCTTAAAGACATGCCTCTTCAGCATACTAATCAGTATTAACTAATAAATATTAATTATTTATATTCACAACAAACTCTATGGTTGAATAGTCATGAGTGACAACTCAAATGACCATAGATGACTTGTCAGGGGGGTATTTGGCCTTTAAGTGGGGATATGGCTATCGTTAGGATATTTTGAGTACTAGGTATGGGTCTTGTGTCCTTGGACATAATCGAGAGAGGAAACATGGGGCTTTTGTCTCAAATCAAGCTTCTAGGCTATTGGGTCCCTATAATACTAGTGATTACCCCATTACTATTGTAGTTGTATCCCTTATTAATATTTTTGTGCCCCTATTGTCCCCATATTGTTATTACTGTGCCCCATAGAATCCCTCTATTGTTATTTTTGTGGCTTTATATTATTATTGTTAGGTCGGCTGGGTTATATTGTGACTCCTTGGACTCCTATATATAGAAAGGAGGTTTTGTCATTTGAATCATCCAAGAATTATTCATTTATGTAATGTAAAGGAGGTTTCCCCCTCGAAGAGGCTGAATTCTAAGGCGTTGATCTATCTTTTCTATCTTTTCTTGAGCTGGTTTCATAACATTTGGTATCAGAGCTTTGGATTCTAGGGTTTCGCTGCTCCAAACAGGTCATCGTGGAATTTTCGCTATAACTTTTTTTCTGCGACGTTTCAGAAGCTAAAAAAAACCCATTTGAGAAGAAATCGCGCTGAATCTCGGGTCCGAATTTCAGAACTTTTCGCGCTATATTTGCGGAGATATGATCTGAGGAAGTTGGTCTTTTTGCAGACTCCTGAATTACATTCCAAATAGGTGACTTGGGGAAAATCGTCATAACTTTCTCCCTGAGCATCGGATTGAAATTTTGTAAGAAGGTACAGCAAGAGGATGGACTGTAGTTTCTTGTGTATATTTTTCAAAGCCAAAGGTCGAAACAGTGACTCGTGGAATGTCGTACAAGTTCACTCTACTGAACTAGTCTATAATCAGGTCATTTTGCGAGATTGTGCATAACTCTTCTTTGGAGAATCCAATTTGGATCAGACTAGTGGCATTGGAAAGAGGACACAGAGGGCTACTACAGGTCACAATTTTAGAACTGGATGATCCGAAATTGCAGAGATACATTAGATTCAATATCAAGCTTCTACAAAGTGAAAAAAGGTGTATAGTTTTTTTAAATTTTTGCATAAGCTTGGTTTGAAAAATTAGTTTGAATCGGTAATTGATGCCCCGAGGGAAAAAAATGAAAACACCTAGTAAGCAACCTGAAATCTCTATCATGACTCATGAAGAAGAGGAAGAAATACAACATGATATATCAAAATTATGAGACCAAGTGCAACAAGTGTCACTTGCACAAAAAGCAACAGAATCTAAGATGGATGGTTTAAGGAAAGATGTAGAAGATAAGATGGATGGTTTAAATAAAGGTGTAGAAGCTAAGATGGATTGTTTAAAGAGAGGTGTAAAATCTAAGATGGATGGCATGGAAGCTAAGATGAATGGCATGGACGCTAAAATTGATGGCATGGATGATAAGATGGAAGAATTGAAGATAAATATGAATAAGTTGCTACAAGAAATGGTCACTAATGGTGAAAGGGTAGTAAAGGAAACTCATGATGAGAACAAAAGAAATGTTAATCATGATTCCATAGACTCTAATGTTGGATCAAAGACCCACCATATTCCAAAAATCGATATGAGGAATTTTTATGGCAAGGATCCCGCAACATGGATATTACAGATGGAGCAATTTTTCAATCTCAATAATGTGCAAAACACACAAAAGGTACGTATTGCAACTTTATATTTGGAACCAAATCAGTTTGTATGGTATCAATGGCTTTGCTATCGTAAACAAATTATCACTTGGGCAATTTTTACGGAAGAATTGACAGCACATTATGAGGATACAAAAAGCAACACTTTTTTTAGCCAATTGATAAGTCTCAAACAAAAGGGTTCAATAATGGAGCACATTGAGGAGTTCCAAAAATTGAACATAAGGGTAAAAAATATTCCAGAGGAGCATAGGATTGATGTGTTCATAGGGACTTTAAAGGATAATATCCAACATGATGTTCGCCTTTGGGAACCTGATTCATTAGAGAAGGCATTCAGGTTAGCAAGAAAAATGGAAAGCAAAATTATGGCAACCAGGAAGCATACCACTCACAACTATAAAGATGGAAGTGTTGTTGCCCCTAGTCTTCCACAACCTATAAGGTTGACACCACAACAATTAGAAGAAAAAAGAGAAAAAGGGCTTTGTTACAGTTGTGATAGCAAATACACTAAAGGTCATAAGTGTGCTGAGAAGAAATTATTCTACATAGATTGTGAAGAGGAAGAAGAAAAGGAGCAAGAAAGGTCAAAAGAAGAGGATATACTCCAGGAACAAAACCTAGATAAAGAAGAAATGAATCCGACCATATCTTGTAATGCATTGGCGGGAATTACCACTCCTCAAACCATCAAGATAGAAGGACAAATCAAGAAGAAAAAGGTAATAGTGTTGATTGATTCAGGAAGTACCCACAATTTTATTCATTGTAAGGTAGCAAAAGAATTGAATTGCTTCTTATATCCAGCACCAGAGTGTCAAGTGATGGTTGCAAATGGAGGAACAATAAATTGCTCTGGAAAGTGCCATAATATCAAGCTATCCATGGGAGAATATGTATTGACTAGCCCAATGCTTTCCATTCCAATGGGAGGTGCTGATGTTGTACTAGGAGTCCAATGGCTACAATCCTTGGGTACAATAGCTTTTAATTTTCAAGAACTTTTCATGAAATTTTTTGTGGAAGGAAAGGAAGTTGAATTAAGGGGTATTGCAGGGAAACTAGGAAAGATAATCAGCTCTAACGGTATGACAAAGCTTCTAAAAAAGGAACAGGTGTAATTGCACAATTATGTTCGCTAGATGTTTCCACATTGGAATCAACTATTTCTCCAGATCTCCAAAAGGTATTGGACAATCATTCCAAGGTATTTGAGACTCCCAAAGGTCTCCCACCTATTCTTGATCATGATCATGCTATTCATCTGATTCTAGGAAGTGTTCCTCCAAACATCAGGCCGTACAGATATCCCTATGCCCAAAAGAGTGAAATTGAACGTATGGTTGCAAAAATGCTAGAGATGGTATGATTCAACCGAGTCAAAGTTCTTTCTCTGCTCCAGTATTATTGGTGCACAATAAGGATGGATCATGGTGCATGTGTTCGGATTATAGGGAGCTCAACAAGCTCACTAAAGATAAGTTTCCCATTCCTGTCATTGATGAATTACTGGATGAATTGCATGGATCAATTTACTTCACCAAGTTGGATCTTCGTTCAGGATATCATCAAATCAGAATGAAGACTGAAGACATTCTGAAAACATCATTTAGAACTCATGAGGGTCATTATGAATTTTTGGTCATGCCTTTTGGCCTTACCAATGCACCTTCAACATTTCAAGGTTTGATGAATTCCATTTTCAAACCATTCCTTAGAAAATTTGTGTTAGTATTTTTTGATGATATACTAATCTACAGCAAGTCTTGGAAGGATCATGTTGAACATGTTGACAGGGTGCTACAACTATTGGAGGAGAAACAATTATATGCAAAAAGATCCAAATGTTTCTTTGGAGTACAAGAGGTGGAATATCTGGGTCATATTGTATCTCATGAAGGAGTTAAGGTAGACCCTAGCAAAATTAAAGCCATTAAGGAATGGAAAATCCCCACATCCATAAAGCATCTGCGAGGATTTCTCGGGTTGACAGGGTATTATCGCAAGTTTGTTAAGAATTATGGGAGAATAGCAGCACCTCTAACAACATTATTGAAGAAAGATGCATTTTCATGGACTCCAGAAGCAACAAAGGCCTTCGAACATCTTAAAGAGGCAATGTGCCAAGCACTGGTCTTAGCTACACCAGACTTCACAAAAACCTTTATTGTGGAATGTGATGCTTCAGGAAATGGAATTGGTGTTGTTTTAATGCAAGATGAAAGACCCATTGCTTTTGAAAGTCGTCCAATCAAGGGAAAGTTTTTACATAAAGCTATTTATGAGAAGGAAATGTTGGCAATACTCCATGCACTTAAGAAATGGCGACCCTACCTAATGGGAAGACACTTCAAGGTAAAAACGGATCATGATAGCCTTAAATACTTTTTAGAACAAAGATTATCCTCTGAAGAGCAACAAAAGTGGGTCACAAAGATGTTGGGTTATGACTTTGAAATCATCTACAAAAAAGGGAAGCAAAATGTGGTGGCAGATGCACTCTCAAGAAAGGATGAGGATGTGGAAGCATTGTTGTGCGCCATTTCTATTATCCAACCAGATTGGATAAACGAAGCAAGGGAGGAATGGAAGAATGACGAAGAAGTGTGGGAACTTATTCGAAAGTTACAACAAGACTCCAGTACGTCTGATACATTTAGCTGGCAAAATGATTCATTATGGTACAAAGATCGCTTATACCTCTGTAAGAATTCCCAGCTAAAACAAAAGATTCTTATGGAATTGCACACTTCTCCCTTAAGAGGGCACTCAGGATTTTTAAAAACTTACCATAGGGTTAAGAAGGAATTTTTTTGGGATGGCCTTAAATCAAATATTCAAAAGTTTGTGGCGGAATGTTTGGTTTGCCAACAAAATAAAGTTGAAACAATTAAGACACTAGGTCTATTACAAACTTTATCCATTCCAAGCCAACATTGGGAGGAGGTTTCAATGGATTTTATCACAGGTTTACCCAAGTCTGAGGGAAAGAGTGTCATCATGGTGGTAGTTGACAGACTTACCAAGTATGCACACTTTTGTGCATTATCACATCCATTTAAAGCCAGTAAAATTTCTACTGCATTTATGGAAACAATTCAAAAGCTACATGGAAACCCAAAGATTATTGTAAGTGATAGAGATCCCATTTTCACTGGAAATTTTTGGACAGAATTATTTTCTTTTCTTGGTACTCAGTTAGCTCATAGCTCATCTTATCATCCTCAATCTGATGGGCAAACTAAGATAGTAAACAAATGTTTGGAAGGATATCTTCATTTCTTTGTATCTGATAAACAGACACAATGGGTCAAATGGTTGCCTCTGGCTGAATGGTGGTATAACACTTCCTTCCATACAGCAACAAAAATGACCCCATTTATGGCACTTTATGGATATCAGCCATCATCCATCACATCATATTTAAGAGAAAATTCTAAGGTTCAAGTAGTGGAACATCACATCAAACGTCAACAACAAGTCCTCCAACTCTTAAAGGATAACCTCATGTTGGCACAGAATAGAATGAAACAACAGGCAGATCAACATCACAGCGAAAGAAGTTTTGATGTAGGTGATTGGGTATTCCTACAGCTACAACCATATAAGAAAATGTCCCTCAAGCAAGCTAAGAAGGATAATAAATTATCACCAAAGTATTATGGTCCGTACAAGGTGTTGCAAAAGATTGGTACTATGGCATACAAATTGGAGCTTCCTACAGCTTCTCGATTGCACCCAGTTTTCCATGTTTCATGTTTAAAGAAGGTTATAGGCGACAAGCTCCCAGTTCGAACAATATTTCCAGAACTTGACGAGGAAGGAAAAATTATATTGGAACCAAAAGCAATCACAGAAACAAGAACTCGACAGTTACGAAATCGATCAATTTCAGAGTATCTTATCAAGTGGAAGAACTTATCCGCTGAAGATTCCACATGGGAGGATGAGAATTTTATACAGAAGCATCCATAACTACTCAAGTGTTGAGGACAACACTTTTTTGAAGGAGAGGGGCATGTTGGGTCCCTATAATACTAGTGATTACCCCATTACTATTGTAGTTGTATCTCTTATTAATATTGTTTTTCCCCTATTGTCCCCATATTGTTATTATTGTGCCCCATAGAATCCCTCTATTGTTATTTTTGTGGCTTTATATTATTATTGTTAGGTCGGTTGGGTTATATTGTGAATCCTTAGACTCGTATATATAGAAAGGAGGTTTTGTCATTTGAATCATCCAAGAATTTTTCATTTATGTAATGTAAAGGAGGTTGCCCCCTCGAAGAGGCTGAATTCTATGGCGTTGATCTCTCTTTTCTATCTTGTCTTGAGTTGGTTTCATAACATAGGCATCTAGGACAATCAATGACATGTCGAACAACCACAAAGGACCTTTCTAGGGTATCCTTGTTCTTTGGATGGAGATAATGACTTGGTGTTGAGTTGGAAAACCTCAAAGGATCACAATGCATGCACATTTCTAAGAACATGAGTGCATTTGTATGTGTGTGCGCATACATTCCTGCACATATCATTGCCACTTTTTAAACCATCAACTTGATGGAATCACCTATTGCACAAACTAAAAGCTACTATTAATGTGGATATGAAAATGCAAATATTTATATTTGGTAATTAATATTTTTTACATGGACAAAAAGACTAGAATATTTTCGTTTATATTCATAAGATATTCTTTACAAGATTTACAAGATTAAGAATTACATAATTTATATTTACACATTTTTATCTCCTTTTATTTTGAATATGTCTCCTCTTGCATTATATTAATTTTTTGGTTGTGTTTTAATGTATCATTATATCATTTCATATTTTTTTTATTAAGAAGTTGAATATACTAGCTACTCAAACTTTTATGTTGAATCGAGTACTTTTGTGTTGTACTTGTTCATAGGTGCGAATCAAGTACTTTTGTGCTATACTTGTTCATAGGTGTGAATCAAGTACTTGTGTGCGATACTTGTTCATAGGTGAAACGATGTATCATCATATGCATCACATTTTCAACTTCTCTTTATACATATAGAACAAAATGATTTTTCTTTATTATAACCTAATTTAAGTTGACATAGTAAACAATTTTATATAGAGAGATTCTCCTTTGGAAGTATGGTTATGATGTAAATCTTCCATTAATAGAATTTCATAAGAAAGATCTTGTTATGAATTCTCTAAAACTTTTTTAATGGCTACATATCATAAATTATAGTGCTGATTGGAACTCTACATCCATTGAGGCTTGCTTGTGGGATTGGATGTCTATAAACCACCAATTTCGTGCTTTACCTTTATTAATATTTTGTGGAATTTGGAGGTCCGGAAATGTTTACATGTTTGAAAACATATCACAGGGCATAATGCACACTTGCATAAATATATGTGCATGCTTTCAAAGAATCAGGGCCTGAGGACATCAAGGGACATTTTAGGCACTTCCAACTCACTAATATCTGGGACAAATTCCTAGTAGGTTTCTTCGATAGGGTGTCTAGTATGCAATTGTGTGGAAGTGGGGATTACATAGTTATTAGGCATGGAATTTGCTATCATTTTAGTTGGTATAGTGGGTGAGGAACAAATACCCAGGTGAAGATCATTACCCTTTAAGGGATACTATTTTGTGCACATTAGTTATCCATTAAGACATTGGTTGTCTTTGGGGACTCGAAGACCATCATTGATTTTGAAATGGCTCGGTCCACCTTTTCACCTTCTATGATCACAAATTGGATGAAAAGAATCTGAGCTATGATGGATCTATTCCAGGGGGTGACTTTTTCACATATAAATAGAGAACAAAACGGTGTGGCACATGCACTATCTAAAGAGGGACATAGTCACTAGCTTGGGGAGATTGTATTCTCTACATTCCAAAATGAATACATGTTCAAGAGGGGTAAAATATATTTCCATTAAGTTTTCCTCTTCTACGTGGTAGGCTGGTTTTGGTATATATTATTTTTGGTATTTTTTTATGTGCAAATATGCTATTGGCTTGGACAATGGCCAATTTTGAGACTTATTTTTATCACTGATAAATTCGGTTCGATCACATGGTATTTTGATAGTTGGACAACTATTTAGTTGACAATATTTTATATTTAGAATATGCTACTTTTCTACAGACTATTTTACCCTTGTAGGTAGCTTACCTTTATGGAGATTATGGTTGAGTTTTGACATATGTAAACATACTTTTTTTTTAAGAAACAGGAATTATAATTATAATAAAAAGCTTAGATCTGTCCCAAGTTGTTAGTTTGTTCTGTGAATAGGAGCTACCAAGGTTCCTTGAAAGGTTGGATATAACATTCAGGATCATACCAAAACCTTACTTGAGGACCCCATAATAAAATAATTGTTTCCATTCCAACTAAAAACTTTCCAAGAAAACCCCAAAATCCAAATGTATTTGCATCCCATTGTCATCTTTGATTCATTTTTGCTTGGATTGGCTTGTCATTTTCCTTGGAGAGTTACTTTAGATATTTTTCCCCACTTGGATCCAATCCAAGTTTCCTGGAGAATCAGTCTTGTCAATGCCCTTTAATTGATCCCCACTAACGTCTTCCTTCTTTGGGGGAAAAGAAGGCACATCCGAATCCATCTGATATGCCCAAGGAGGGGCATTTCCAAAATTATTTCCTGAGATGTTCTTTCCCAAGTCTTTACTTGGATGCTTAATGACGTGGACCTTTTTATCAAGAGAATTTTCCAGAGTAGCTATCGAGGAAGTATTTGAATTACTCTCTTCCACTGAATTGTCAAGAACTTGTACATTACCGGTTGTCTTAACTTGACTTGTTGTTGAAGATTTCAATTCCTTTGTAATTTGTTCTCTTTGCAAGGAACTGGAGGGAGATCCTCTTTGTATATAGTGTAATGATCATGATTAGCGCCTTCCCACCAACAAAGTTATCTATTGTAAACAGAATTTTTATAAATACAAAAGATCGTTGTTTTTTCTTCTTGAAAAAAAAGTAATCTTTGAGTAAATCTTCCATTAATAGAATCTCATCACAAAGACCTTGCCATGGCTTCTCTAAAACTTTTATTGTCACTACTACGGGTTCTTTATACAATTTTTCTTCCTCATTTCTTCACTTTTAATTCATTTTATCCCATGAAAATAAACCTCTTATCTTAAAATACAATTTATTTATATCCATAATTTGTTTTCATTTATATATTTTATTATCATAATATATTTGTATTCATATATATATTTTATCATGATAATATATTAAAAAAAATTGACACATATTCTTTTCTTTAAAAATTAATATTATAATTTTACTATCATCATAAAAAATTATATTTTAACAGGTATATATTATTATTATTTTTTAAAGTAAATATCAATTTTTTATCAAATTAATTTTTTTTAATCATTAATTTAACATTAAATTTTATGATAATAAAATTGTGTTAAAAACATTTTTCAAAATATGCAATAAAGAGGTAACTCGAAACATGTAAGTAGCACAACATTCTAAATAATAAAAACACGTGATTAGGACATCGCCCACAATTCAATGCACATATTCTTCAAATCCACGTCACTTGCTCTTAGTGCAGATCATATATTAAGTACATATTTTAATCTCAACGGTCACATTAGGCTTTGTGCAGATCTAAAAAACTTGTGAAATATGTGAAATTCGATATATCATTATTATATTTACCGATAGTGGAAGAGTGGAGAGAATCAATGAGGAGGAGCAGGAGAATGGATGATCGCGCCAGTGGAAGGGATTGTCAAGTGGAGGAAATTATGGTCAAAGGGGACGAAATTTGACCTGTAGTCAGCGCAATTCTGTAGTCAAGAGGGTTTACGGTCAACGTAATCAACTAAGATTGACTACAACCTTCTTCTGTGGTCAAAGTCTTACTTCATGTTGTTAAACTATCCAACACCTCGATCAAACTACCCAGAATATTTGGTCAAATAGAGGCCCGATTCTTGGCCAAATGAGCAGGTCTTATTGTTGAGTCAATGATGGTCAACATTAACCTAAAATCTTGGTCAAAATTTAGAAATCCTTCTTCTTAACTCAGACTTGTGAAAAAAAGAATAGTTGTTGAGATGATGATCTGAATTTTATCTAAATGTTGGAGGTTGAATTGATATTTATTGTGGTCAAAACAAGGTGGGTTTTGACCAAGGTTCACACCCATTCATATGGTGGGGACGACCTGTGTTTTTGGGTCCTACATGAAAGCCATAAATAATAAATTTAATTTTCATATTTAAATTTTTTTCTTTAGCGAACTTAGGAGGCCCTTTTGGCATGCGAGAATACCTCGCAATGCTACACAAAAAATCAACACTCCCTCTTAGTGAGAGAGGTATTCTCCTACAACATATTTCCCTTAGCTGAAAATTCCACCTCCTAAAGAAAAGTTTCAAGAGCTTGTCTTATTCATGCATGTCTTCTACATAGTTTGATCTTGAATCTTAAACAACATAAACATCTAGGGTGGGCCAAATTCCTTTATGGTTCCTTAGGTAAATATATCAAACTCCTTTGGTCATGACCTTAGCCTAAACATTAATTCTTTCCAACTTTTCAAGATATATTCCCTTTGGACTATTCACCTTTCTAGTCAGTGTCCTTTGTGACCCTGTTACACAACATTTTGTCATTGTCCCTGTACTCGTCGTTCCTTGATCCTGGGGGACCTCTACAGTGAACCCCGCATGCTTTGCCTTCATGAAGAAACTCCAATTATGTCCCTCTTCATGAGAAAATCATTTCCCTTTTGCACCATTTCCCCTGAAACTTATGTTTTGCCCAGTTTACAAGACCGGTGCTAATGACCTTTGTCTCCCCTGCACCGATGTGCAGAGATTAGCACTACTCCTCACACCGACCAGAGCGATCGGGTTGTGTTCCAGTGGCGTCGCTCCTATTATGGAAAGTTTTTTAAATTAGAGCCGAAGCTTCTAGCTCTAGAAGCTTCGTAACGGAAGTTTGGTAAATGGTTTGTCCGAATGGGGTCGAGGATGACAGTTTGGGCTCCTTTCCCCTATAATGATGGAACTACCCCAAAGGATAAGTCCTTCTCCCATGAGAATAGGATACATCCCCCCTCCATATTTCATATATAAACCTCCCTTCATCCCAAGCACAAACTAGTGGTAGTCATAGTTACAGTTTTGGCTGAGTGTGAATATATTATTTTGGAGTAGACAAGCAAGCTATTACTAGTTGTAGCCATCTAGTTGTGTGAGGGAGAAGTGTGTTTGGTTTGGAGTGAAGCCTAAAGGGAAGAGACTTTAAACTATTGTTGTTTGAAGCCATCGTGGAATGCTAGCATAAGTGTGTGGGAACCTAGTCTTGTTAGAGGAAGACTGCAACATCAAGACAAATGGTTGTAATCTCTCTTTGATATTAATATATGCAACTATCGATTGATTTCCTACATATTTTGTAATATTACATATTCATGTCTTAATGTTTCTTGACTTGTTAAGTAGGTTGAATTGCAATTTGACTTGTTGTTTACTTGTTTCAGGAGCTTGAAGAAGGAAGTGAGAGACTGTTGGAGCGAGCAAGTGAGGACATCATCAAGCAGGATAAGCGACCAAGAGGTAGGCCCTCTTGATTGATTCTAACCTAAGGAAATCTTCCATAGAATGTATCTGTTGTGGCTAGACCCATTATTGGGCTAGAGGAATTCGTTCATGTCCACACTTATAATTTTACTTCACCACAAATTGGCGACTCCACTGGGGATCCCATCTTTTTGTTTGTTTCGGATTTCATGATTTCGTGAGAACTTTTTTAGTTTCGTGTTTTCCCTTTGGTTTTGTTTCTTTTCTCCTGCTTATTAGCCTAAGTCTAAAATTCATAGTAGCAGATCTGGTCCCTGTTTTGATTTTTTTTTTCCTTAGTTACCTCGACCATCGCGTTTAACCCGCTAACAGTCGCGCCGATCAGCCTCTGGCGCTTGTTGTCAGTTAAGTAGTCGCGCTGATGCCTGTAAGTGAAGATTAGGGTCTATCCCCATGTTATAGACATATTTGGGCACTGCAACCCCAAACTCATATGTCCATAAACTAAGGGCTCCTTAAGTCCCTAAAAGTGTTGTTTCACACCCTAAAGGATCATGGTCAACTGATTACATCATTTCCCAGAAGTTCCACCTGAAAAACTACTCAGAACTGGCCAAAACTGAACCATACAGACTGCTCCATGGGCAAGGTGCGATGCATACTAACTGCCTAACTGGCCAGGTACGATGCATACTCAAATGGCCTTCTGTGGGGTGCGATGAGCGAGAATAGACAAATGGCAGAGACAATTTGCAAGGTGGATGATCATGGAATCTTCTAGAAACTTCTCCTGTGACACTTGCCTCTCTGAATTCGCCCAGGGATGAGTAAGAGATCATGAAATCTCCAAGTGGAAACAAGAACTATCAGTAAAATGACACTAATCAAAAACCCAGAGCTGACTCACACCCCTGCAAGACATCTATAAATGGATCCCTCATTTGAGAGATCCAGAGGCTGGAATTTTGTATTTTGTAAGGAAGTGTTGTTGGTTTATTGAGAAGAGACATTGCATTGTTGGGTGATTTTCTTGTTCATGAGGTGAAGAGGGCTTCTACAACTAGGAGGGTGATGTTGGATCAGACATCTGGGTTGTAATCCTCTCTTACATTACTATTAATAAAGTTCTTTGAGTTTTCCCCATATGATCTTGTATTTGTAAATTTTATTGTTTATGAATGCAATTGTATGGTCAATGTGTTTCTGATTTTGCATTGTTTATGATGCTTTAAATAGAGATGCTTTGATAGTTTGTTGTTACTTTGACTCTACAGGTACTCTTTGGAGCGGGACAAGTAAGAGAGGAGCGGCAAATTCTATCAAGGAAAGGAAAAATCAAGCTAGGATCAAAGTGGAAGATCCAGGTTGGTCCTCTATTCTTCTCTTCCATCTATCACACTTAAAGGAACTCTTGAAAAGATTTCATTGTTTGTTTCTAAGATAGCTACCCGTCTTAGTGGGACTAGCAGTTCGAATCGACACTAGTTTTCCCTGAAACACCCCAATCTTGGCCAGTATGTTTTGCTCTCATGATTTTGGCCCTGTAAGCCTTTTGGACCGTTTTCTCCCTAACTAGAAAGCTTCATTTAGCTTGCTTTATGTGCTTGCTTGGTTTAGCCCACCCTCTGATGTGTTAAGTCTGGCCCTGTGTGAAGTTTTTTTTATTTTTTCTTTGAATCCCTCGATCGGCGCTATTTTTGGCCAAAAAGTCGCACCGATCAGCCATCAGTGCTAGTTGTAGTACTGGTTAGTTGTGTCGATCGGCACTACTTTTGGCCCAAAAGTCACTCTGGTCTCAGGGGTAAGAAAAAATTAGAATTTCTCCCATTCCAGTGCTAGTGTGTCTTAACCCTCAGACTCTCTTCTTCCTCCCAGAAGTGACTAGGATGCTTTGTTTTCAATTGAATGAGTAAAAGAGTCTCGTTTGTTCTCTTATTTCGAGTGTCTCTTTTCTCTTTCCAAGCATAGATTACATTGCTTGGTTTGTCGATTGAAGCATTTATGTGTTTGGTTTGTTCGATTCAGGGAAGAAGTTGCTTTTAGTTTCATTTATAATGATTTGGATTTGATTGATTCTTATTTGTTCGGAATTGTGAAAATTTTCATTTAAAGTGCTTTATGTGAAAGATTCATTTTTCATTTTATGAAAAGGAGAACATCATTCTAGTTTACTTAAGCGAAAATATTGCATTAGTAGCGTTATTGAGAAGCTAGAATTGCATCATCATAAGAATAGGAAATGAAATGAAACTTCTTTTGTTGTTAAGGGAAGATTAAGTGCATTTAGGAGATTTATTAGAGAAAGATTTCATTCTTTGATCATTGCATTGATTGTGTGCTCTCTATCCCTCAATTAGTGTTAACTTTCATCAAAGACAAAGATCTCTTTTCTCATATAGCTGCATATAGGAGTTTTCAGATGACAGTGGTAGGACCTTGTAATTGAAACCTAATTCAAGATCAACCGTTAAAATTTATTGAATTAACCTAAGGAAGCATTGAAACTTAACGCTCACATTTAGTGGTCTAGGCTGGAGACGTATTCCGATGTCTTTAAACCTAGCAGTTGTCTTTCGTTTCGGCACTAGACAGTGCTAGTACGGGTTTGTGCTTCCGGTACCATTGAGTATATAATGGGAGACCCCTATAGGCTATAATCCTTTATCCATAGGAAGTCGAGTCAGCCACCTTGCAAACGTGATACACCGAACACAGCATTCGGGGAGATTTCCTGCCCATACTTCTTGGTTTACCGGGAGGTATTCTGCAGTTCACGATTGCTTGGTAATCTTGTTTACCTAGATCATCCAGAGTAGTCATTTGATCTTTTTGACTCATTAAACTTAAAAGATCATTCGAGCACTTGTCCTTTCGAGCTCGTTTCCAATCGAAAGCAATAGAGTCATCTTTTGTCCTTTTCTCGACTCTTAAAACATGAAAAGGTAAAGTTTTGTTTCAGTGTTCTAAAATTAACTTCCCATGAAATATTCCTGGTTAAAGTTATCTTCCTTAGTGATTCTTTAGGGTCGATTCCAATGGCAACATTCCCAGAGTCTACCAGTCAAGGGTTCCCCTCAGATGGGAATCCTAGTCCTTTTCCTTCTTTTGGAAATGCTGGTGCTCCTTATATGGCAATGTTGTCCCTCCCTGGGTTAACCATTGGTTTACCTATCTGGTTGTTTTCGACCTCGGTGGTCCCGAGTGTCCCAACTCCTACCCCGCCATCTCCTTCATTTGAATCATGTCACGTTGATTCTAAGGTTGACCTCTCCCCTTCTTCCCCTGTTTCTTCCTCTTCCTCTTCTACTTCACCTGGTGAAAGTTTGAAATCCAGTAACCAGGAGGCTAAGAAGAAGAAGAAGAAGACGAAGAAGAAGAAGTTAGATAAGTGAGAGGCCAACTGTGCGGTTGTTACTCCAAATGCACCTCCCATAGACAAACCTTCCGATCCTCCATGGAAGGTCAGATTCCCTTGCAAGTTGTGTAAGGGTGACCATCTCCTTTGAGACTGTCCTGGCATTCCCAAATTCTTAGAGGTATGGTCTCAAGACCTGAACCGACCATCCTCATCGACCTCTGGAGATCATGTCGATGCTACGCCTTCAGCTAATGATGGTAAGAAGAAGGGAAAGATTAGATTCCCCTCTATATTATGTGAAGGAGAGCATCTTCTTCACATTTGTCCTCTTATGGATAAAGCTTCCAAAGTTTTGGAAAACCTTACAGCGCCTCAACCCCAACTTCTTGTTGGTTATCAGAGGATTTATTCTGACCATCTCTCAGTTGGTAAAGAGATTGACTTGGATTCATCTCTTGCCCGTCTTGCTCTTCCTAAGCGAGACTCTTTCATGTCTATTCCCGACCAACCATTGGTCGAAAAGAGTGTCGACTTGGTTTTGTCACCAGTTGTTCACTTTGTTCCTGAAGAGAGTAGTGATCATACTGCTCATGTTCTTCTCGTCTCCTTAAATTCTCATGAATCAAAGAGTGACCCTCTTGTCCCGGCTGTTCAGGAGAGTCCTTCTTCTATTCCTGCAAATCATGGAGGCAATAATATGATGCCCCCACCAAGTAGTTTTGTCGTTTCTTTCGATTGGAGTCACTTGACTGCTTTTTGCCTCCCATCTTATGTGCCTTTCCAGATCACAGTACAAGCCTATAATATGGTAGTACCTGGCACTATATTAGATGAAGGTGCATCTATTAGCATCATGTCTTCTACTACTTGGCAAGCTTTGGGTTTCCCACAGCTTGTGCCTGTCACCCAGAATCTGTTGGCTTTCAACGGAGGAACCAGTCAGCCCTTGGAGATCCTTCTGAAATTCCCTGCTACTTTGGGAGGAAAGACCATCTATATAGACGTGATGGTAGTCCAAGGTCCCTTAGATTTCAATATTCTCCTTGGACACGACTATGTTTATGTCATGGGAGCTCTTGTTTCTTCAATTTTCCGTGTGGTTTGTTTTCCGCACGAAGGGAGAATTGTGACCATTGATCAATTGTCATTCATTGGTCACCAGGCACCTCCTTTGCAACCATCGTCACCTATCAGCTCTTGTCTGCAAGTAGTACCTTCCCTACCACAGGTCAATTACGTGGCTACCCATTCTATCTCAGCATCTGTTGATGCTCACATAGATGGTATTGTACATTATGTGCTAGGGGAACTGGAACACGATCTGTCTTTGGTACCAAATGACATGTATTCCTCCCAGAGCGTGGTTCTTCTATCTAGTGAAGACCTCTTTGGAGCCATGTTCTTGTATGGTTCATGAAAAGAGTGTGAGGATAGTTAATGGTCTTGTGTCATCCTCGTTAAAAAATGAAACAAAGGGTATGAGCATAGTTCCTTGTCTTGTGTCAAGCTCGTTAAAAAATGAATCAAGGCTTCCGAGCATAGTTCTTTGTCTTGTGCCAAGCTCATTAAAAAATCAAACAAGGGTCTTGAGGATAGTTCTTTTACTGTGTCAACCTCGTTAAAAAATGAAACAACTCCCTTTTCCAAATAGAGCCTTTGATTAAGATCTCGTAAAATCCCAATCGAGTCTTTCCAAGATCTCGAAAGTGAACCTTCATTCCATCCACCTAGTTGACTGAAGTGAAGCTTGGGGGGCATGTACCTCAATTTAAGTCATTATGTTGGGGGCATGCAAACTTATAGCAAGCATAGTTTTTCGTTTCAAGCTTGTGTAAACATGAAACCAAATCCAAGCAGAGTTCTCCATGGTTCAAGCTTGTGTAAAAATGAACCCATTCTCGATTTCCATCTCATGATTGCTATTTTAATCAGTTGATTTCTGCTAGATGAGCCTTGGTTGTTTAATTCCATCACCACCATCTCTTCAGCCGATCATATGCTTTCACTTGGTTGTTTTCAGGGAAAATTTTAAGAACCCCCCTAAATTTATAAATATAATAAATGGGCAAATCTCCATGGTATATAGGAAAAATGGAAGGCGATTTTATCAATAATATAATATGTATATATAATTTTTTGGCGAATCTCTCACCAGGCCTGGTGAATATTTTACTCAATTATAAAATCTTGTAAGATCTTGGCGAGTCTTTCACTAAATAATAAAACTTTGTAAAGTCCTAGTGAATCTTAGCATAGGCTACATGCTGGTTTAATTCCCCATTTAAATAGGCTACATTCCAGGTGAATACCATGGGTCAATACCATGCGCCATTTTGGTGAATACCATGGGTCAATACCATGTGCCATTTTTATTTTTATTAATTCTAATATTAGGGTTAATAATGGTTTTTTGCATGGTATTAATAACAATCTAGTCCATGGTATTTGTCCCATAGTATTTTGGCCATAGGTTTCACCTAAATATAACCCATTTTTTGAGTGTTCTTAAATATAAGGTGACTTATGGAGTAAATATAAAAAAATGTTTTATTTGTTTACCATACCTCTTGTTTATTTATATTTTTATTAATTTACCATATCTCTTTTACAAATATGGTATTTGGCCCATAGGATTCACTTAAATAAAACCTCTTTCTTGAGCCGTCAAATAGAACGAGGGTTATGGACTAAATATAAAAAGAGGTTTTATTTATTTACGATACGTCTAGTTTATTTATATTTTTATTTATTTACCATACCTTTTGAGTAAGTATAAAAAGACATTTTATTTATTTACCATACCTCCACTTTACTTATATTTTTATTTGTTTACACCCTTACATGTATATAAGGTGACTTATGGAGTAAATATAAAAAATGTTTTATTTATTTACCATACCTCTCATTTATTTATATTTTTATTAATTTACCATACCTCTTTTATAAATATGGTATTTGGCCCATAAGATTCACTTAAATAAAACCTATTCTTGAAAATGGGCGAATGGATTCACTTAAATAAAACCTATTCTTGAAAATGGGCGAATGGAAGGTTGTAAGTCCTAATTTCAAGGGCTAAATTTACCTTTTTTACCCTCTCCCTTAAAATAAGGTGGGCTATTTGAGGTGATTTGTAAAAATGTACTATGATACAAAATATTCGCCCACTAAAAATTTAAAACCCCTTAATTTCGCCAAAGGGCGAACATTCGCCCCTAAAATTATCCTTGGTTGTTTTTCCTTTCCTGAGGGACCGCAACGATGAGTGGTTTTATTAGCCAGCCTCTTAACCCTTTCAATGTTTTGAGCAGTTCCACCATAACCAGAACCAGTTGCTACCATTTATACCACTCGTTCCTCCAGGACGCATCACCTTTAAGCTCTTTTCTGACTCGTAAAAGATTAAAAGATTTTCGAGTATTTTTTCCCTTTTTGACTCGTTAAAGAGAATCAAAACGGGGGGTCAGCTTTCAGCGCTTTTCTGACCCTTTAAAAGAGAAAAGATGGCCGAGCCCTTGTCATTTCGAACTCATTAATGGATGTGAAACGTCGTGTGTCCAATATAAGTTTGCCCCTTTTTCGGGCTGGGAGGCACTATTTATGAAAAAGGTACTCCTTGACTGAAATGGTCAAGCGGTTCTCTCAAGTATCGTTTTCTACCTTTTCAGGCTCGAGAGACACAAATGTACGAAAAGGGACCATGTGGAGTTTTCTTTTCCATGTCTTTTTCAAACTCTTTAAACATGAAAAAGATATCGAGTTACACCTTTGTCGAACTCGTCAAACTATGAAACGACATTGGATTCGTCACCATGACGAACATGAGCTTCTCCTTCCTAGGGCTCGTTAAACTTACTAGGTCAGATTCGTCCGAAGGATGAACTTGCAGTGCAAGCATATGCTTACCCTTCAAGCTTGTGATTGAAAAATAATTGGGGTACCTGCTAGAAATGGTGAGGGGAAATTTAGAAATCTATCAGTCGTGTTGGCAGCTCACTCTTGAACATGACATTGTTTACTTCATGTCAGGTTGGGACATCCTGCTTTGCATCGTTGACCTTCCTAGGTTTGGATCGTTCATTTTTTCCTTCCATTTGATCTCTGCCACATCATTATGACCACCGATGCCATGGATCCAAAAGCTGCCAAACTTTCAGTTGTGTCGCTGATATGTTCAAGAGTTGTCCTTCTGCAGTTACGCTTACCCTTGATTCTCCATATCATCCAAAATCAATTTCGCATCCTCTCGTCTCGCGTCGATGATATGGGATTCATTATGGCCCTCCTTTGACACAGTCACTTTCCGTCGACTTCAACTCATTATTCGGGAAGTTGACCGAGAGACTCCTTTCCAATACCTTAGAGCTTGCATGCCCTAATGGCAAGTTATTCGCACTCAGTGACAAGTTCACATCATTGGCTTTCGATCAAGTGATTTCATGGGTGTTCGACTTCAGTTCTTGTATTCACATTCCGTGAATTGTGTTGATAGTACCTTGAGGACCATTGTCATTATTGGTGGTTTCTCTCGCGCTTGTTAACAGTTTACATCATTGACTAGTAATCAAGCGACTTTCTAGCATGTTCAACGTCAACACATCTATTCGCATGCTAGGATATGTACTTTGATCGGGTTGTGTTGGAGCGCAAGACCCTGGACTCAGATCACACAAGTCCAGGTTGCGAAGTGGTGTGACATAGTTATGATTATATTCATGTCTCTTTCATATGGCTGGCTACGATTAGACCATGAGTTATCATATGTGATCCTTCTCATTATTGGATGGTTGTGACCATACCTTGGTTTCATTATGATCCTCTTTGATGGATGGCTGCGCCCATACCTAGATCCATTTACATGATCATTCTCTGGATGGCTGCGTCCATGCCACGATTCATGTATCATTTGATAGAGATCTCAGTTTATGTATATGTATTTGTACTTGCTTGCAAGTTTTCCGACAGCATACCAGTTCCCCGCACTGATTTATAAATCATTTCATCCCTCACTCCAGCTCAGCCTTCACGCTTTAGGGAGCATATGTTACACAACATTTTGTCACTATCCTTGTACTCCCCGTTCCTTGATCCTGGAGAACCTCTACAGTGAACCCTGCATGCTTTGCCTTCATGAAGAAACTCCCATTATGTCCCTCTTCATGAGCAGATCATTTCCCTTTTGCACCATTTCCCCTTAAACTTCTGCTTTTCCAAGTTTACAAGACCAGCGCTAATGGCCTTTGTCTCCCCCGTGCAGATGTGCAAAGATTAGCACTACTCCTCGCGCTGATCGAAGCAACTGAGCTGTGTTCCAGTCGCGCCGACTGAAGCAACTAAGTTGTGTTCCAGTCGCGTCAGTCCTGTTATGGAAATTTTTTTAAATTAGAACCGAAGCATCCAGCTCTAGAAGCTCCGTAACAGAAGTTTGGTAAATGGTTTGGCCGGATGGGGTCAAGGATGACAGTTTGGGCTCCTTTGCCCTATAATGATGGAACTACCACAAGGGATAAGTCCTTCTCCCATGAGAAGAGGATCCATCTCCCATACATTTTTCCTATATAAACCTCCCTTCATCCCAAGCACAAACTAGTGGTAGTCATAGTTACATTTTTGGCTGAGTGTGAATATATTATTTTGGAGTAGACAAGCAAGTTATTACTAGTTGTAGCCATCTAGTTGTGTGCAGGAGAAGTGTGTTTGGTTTGGAGTGAAGCCTAAAGGGAAGAGCCTTTAAACTGTTGTTGTTTGAAGCCATCATGGAATGCTAGCAGAAGTGTGTGGGAACCTGGTCTTGTCAAAGGAAGACTGTAACGTCAAGACGAATGGTTGTAATCTTTCTTTGATATTAATATATGCAACTATCAATTGATTTCCTACATGTTTTGTAATATTACATATTCATATCTTAATGTTTCTTGACTTGTTAAGTAGGTTGAATTGCAATTTGTCTATTATTATGTTTGTGTGTTGTTGTTGTTTATTTGTTTCAAGAGCTTGAAGAAGGAAGCGAGAGACTACTGGAGCAAGCAAGTGAGGACATCATCAAGCAGGATAAGCGACCAAGAGGTAGGCCCTTTTGATTTATTCTAACCTATGGAAATCTTCCATAGAATGTATCTGTTGTTGCCTACCCATTATTGGGCTAGAGGAATTCGTTCGTGTCCGCACTTATAATTTTACTTCACCACAGACCCGTCCAAGTCCTTATGGTATTTAAAGGTGAATTTTATCTATCTCCTTTGGTCGACATAGCCATGTCCTTTTGATAGCCAAGTCAATTTGGCTTCTAAGGAGAAGATCTATCCAATATTATAGTTTCTCTAGAACATTAGCCAAGTCCTTTAAATGAGGGAGACATATAAGATCAAACTAAGCTCATTTTTTCCCACAATCTACCCATTTGAATATATAATGGAGATCATGTCTCAGATGAAATGATTTGGTCATTTCTTTATGATTAGTAATGTCTTTGCAAAGTCTCACTTCATCTCCTGAGATATATCCAATATACATCAATGTACCATATATTAACATGAGGCGTTCATTTTCAAATATTTGATCCATGAATATAGACATCGACTTGTAGTTCAAAATCCTTCATCTTAATTTCTGTAAATCCTTTTGAAGCTAAAGTAGGTCTCCCATGTGGCGATCTTGGTTGCTCCCTCTACCATGATAACAATCCTTCCATTATCTCTTTTTCATAAGCAAGTTATTCTATTATTGTTGCTCCCTTTGTCACATAGGCAAGTCTTTTGTACCTCTGTAACTTCCTCTTACTTGAGAGATCATATCAACAATGTTCATGCAAACCTTATTTAGGAAAATAATTATCATTGAGTAACAATTACAAAGACACGGGGATGTTAAAAAAATAAAATAAAATTAATCAGAGAAGAACATAAATTACTCATGTTTTAATTTAGAATTGTTGACTCCCTCTTGATCCTTGCTTCCATACTGAAATCTACATACAATCTCATCTTTATTCTTAACATCAACTATATAATTTTTTTTCTTGAAAGAATTGTAAGGGCTAGGGTTTCTTCATCCCCTAGATTTTCTACAATAATTCAATATTCCAAGTCTTGCACTAGGGTTTTATCCTTCAAACCCTAGGTTTTAGAATAGGTTGTCCTTTGCCTCCAATTTCATTTGTGATCTCAACCCACGTCATGATCCCCAGTGTTTATTAATCTATTTGTATGTGGAGCAACAATATAGTTATTGTTCTCTCCCTTTTGTAGGAAAAATCCTTCTTCCTGCTATATAACTTTGTACTTTTTTATGCTGCCACGAGTCATTGTAATGGTAATATTCACAAAGGTCTTCCTTTATAGGAAGGGTTTATAGTATAATTATTTAAAAGGCACCAAAGCTATGCATAGATTTAAAAAGAACAAGAAACTTGAATAAACAAAAAATGCCTATCTCTTTATTGAAAGAATCCTTTGACATCCTTGAATTTAACTATTGCTTTCGAACCATCAATACCAAGTCATCCTTATGTTATCAAAGAAATGTATCACACCAACTTCACTTTCATCAACATTCTAGGTTTCATACTTTGCTACTCCATCAAACCTGTCATGTGAAAGTTTATTTTGTTATATTCAAGGGATGAATCATTATCCCTTTGAAAATAATTTGTCACAAATCCATCACAACATGCCATCACACCATCTCAAATATGATTTTGAGCCTCTTCCTCTGTGCTCATCAATGAAATTTTTTCTTTATGTAAAACTAGGTGAGAAGGCCTTTTTACTTAGCTCCCTATGTCTCTGGAGTAGTTTCCTACTTAGTAAAATATGCAACTTACTTTTGTCCAATTTAAGTTAAATATATCAAGTCAAATTTTCTTCCACCTTAGAATCCCTCCACGACTCCCGAAATAATCTTTAATCAGTCCTTCATATATTTAAAGAGGTCCTTAAATAGGCCTAAATAAAATCAAAAAAAAATCTCAAGCTTCTTTGTAGGGTCACAACATGTAATGTCTCAGTTCCCATCATGTTGTTGTCAAAGACATCCTTAAAAAATGTACTTCTCATTCTTAGTCTATCTGTAGCTTATTTGTATTGACCACCCTTCGTTTTATGCCGCTACGACATTGTCATTATTGTGTCATAGCTTGTATTGTTGTTCAAGAAATGTGTCAGTATGAACAAAACGATCCTTTTCAACATTTCTCTCAATATCATTATTAGAAACAATTGTAGCATTGTTTTAGTAATTCATTATCGAGTAACAACTATTTCAAGTCTCAAATAAGGACGCCCAATATTATCTCAAATTCCTTTATCCCTAATATAAGGTAGCAATAACATTGTTGTCATATAAATATCCAAAACATTATTTGGATTCCAATGGAATTCTTCCTTAGATTCATATTCTACCTCAAGAGAAGTCTTAGTGAGGTACAAAACTAGCTTCAAACAACGTCAGAAATTGGCCTCGGAAGGAGGATCAAAATTCATCTGTCTCAAAGGCCTGATATATCACAAAAGTGCTTTAAATAACCCAAAATTTAGCCTCAGATGAAGATTGAGTTAAGGCTCGGGAATGACTTAAATGAGGCCTCAGGAAGACTATGAAATTCATCCCCGCAATTCACCTCATATCAGCTTCAACGAATCCCTTATTTTTTAAGGAAACCACCACAGAAAAATGTGTTAAAAATTAAGTCAAAATTCTTGCTTGAAAACTCGACTTTCACCAAATTTTTAGCACAACTTAGGCATCATATTCCTTCTGCTATTTTTTTATTTATTACAAGCACTTAGTCTTACTAGGTTGGTCCTTTTACATATGGCTTCAAATGATTGCTTTTTTACCTTGATTGTCTCTTGTTTGAGGGATATTATTTAACAACCTTTGCTTTGATATCATGTTGACTTTTCTTATAGAAACTAATCTTCTAATCTTGATAATTACTTCCAATGATTTATTAGTTCAATTTATCTCATGCCACATGTATCATTAAGAAATTATACATAGAAAATCTTCAACAAAAATGTAATAACAACATTAAGATCATAAAGAGACAACCAAACACAAGAGGCACAAAAATTACCCTGGGAAGGCCCAACCTTGGGAAAATCCTAGCCAACTTTTCTTCTTAGGAGAATTCAATCTTCTGCAAAGTTTTCAATAAAAATTGTCTAGAAATACATGCCATTTTCCAAGCCCAAGATACCAATCAAACCTGGTAAAAAATGTTGATCCAAATTCTTCAAACTATACATACTTCAATTATGGTCAAATGGGTCAAAATTTGACTTGTAGTCAACTTAGTCTTGCAGTCAAAAGGGTTTGCAGTCAACCCAGTCAACTGAGGTTGATTGCGGCCTTCTTATGTGGTCAAAGTCTTACTTCATGTGATCAAACTATCCAACACTTTAGTCAAACTGCCTAGAATATTCGGTCAAACAAAGGCCTAATTCTCAGTCAAATGAGTAGGTTAGATTAGTGATTCAATGATGGTCAATAACAACTTTAAATCTTAGTCAAACTATAGAAATCCTTATTCTTAACTAGCATGTGTAAATAGAAGAATAGTTGTTGAGATGATGATCTGAATTTTGTCCAAATGTTGGAGGTTGAATTGATATTTATGGTAGTAAAAATAGGTGGGTTTTGTCCAAGGGTTACACCCATTCATGTGGTGGGTCGACCTGCCTTTTTGGGTCCTACATCAAAGCTAGAAATAATAATTTTATTTTTCATATTTAACATTTTTTTCTTTGGCTGACTTAGGAGGCCCTTTGGCATGTGGGAATGCCTCCTGATTGTACGCCAAAATTCAACAGGTGCTCCTTCACAAATAATCATGTTCTTAGAGACATGGCTCTTCAATATACTAAGAACTTTTAACTAATATATATTAATTATTTATATTCAAAACAAACTCTATGGTTGAATATTCATGAATGACACCTCAAACAACCATAGATGAATTGTCATGGAGATATTTGGCCTTCAAGTTTGGATATGGGCATCATTAGGAGATTTTGAGTAGTAGGTATGGGTCTTGTGTCCTTGGACATAGTTGAGAGAGGAAACATGGGTCTTATGTCTCATAGAAAGCTTCTAGGCATCTAGGACAACCAATGACATGTTGAACAACCATAAAGGATTTTTCTAGGATATCTTTGTTCTTTGGATGGAGCTAATTAGTACTATGAGGTTTTAAACAAGTATGAGTCTTTGGATAAATAAATTTATTTTTTATAATGGTGAAAGGCGTGATGGCATAACGGAGAACCTCCAAAAACCTGTTTTCCTAAAAGCCTCAATCGCAATGACAACGAACTTGATGAAGAATCGATGGCCAAAGGCTGGGATTGGAGAACGAGGCTCTAATACCAGTGTAATGAACACAGCTCGTATACATAGTAGAATATTTATAATATAAATATGTCCATCATTGGAGGAGTCATATATTTTTATAAGAAATGTTGAAGGTATAAGAGATATGATATATGTTATGGTTACAAATGAGGGTCGTACTGATATACTAGGGAAGGTGCTCCTTCATGAATAATCATGTCCTTAAAGACATGCCTCTTTAGTATACTAATCACTATTAATTAATTATATTCATAACAAAATCTATGGTTGAATAGTCATTGTTGGGGCAAAGTGATTGCCTATCATTTAATTTGTCAACCCGAGGGTTTCATAAACTTGTGAAGCATGCGTGCACTATATGTGCTAGAAATTGTCTTTCAGTTTAGATCAATCTAACTACAAAATAACGAAAACCAATTCATCTAATCTATGAAATCAAATAATGAAAATGAAATTCAATTAACCTGTGAAATCAAA
The DNA here is from genome assembly GCA_031772625.1 of Pinus tabuliformis. NCBI lineage: Eukaryota > Viridiplantae > Streptophyta > Pinopsida > Pinales > Pinaceae > Pinus > Pinus tabuliformis. The sequence goes on from CM062813.1 coordinate 706,343,822, forward strand.
AACAGCTAATGTATACTTGGTTACTCCAACATTCAATTATAAAGTGTTATCTTCTTGAGATGATGTGTAAGCAACTATTTATACTTTAACTTCTAATGTCCTAAAAAAAACAAGTAAAGTGTGCAGAAAATAACTCAGTAATTGCATGTATTAAATATTCAATCATTCAATCTTGAAATATGATTAAATCAATTTCTTAAAATGATCTTTAAGAATATCAGTTAATGCAATTAAATGAGGATCTTAAAAGCAAAAATTAGAAACATGAAAAAATAAATCTCAATGATTGCATAGGTTGAACATTCAATCACCCAATTTGAAGTCACCTTCTTAGCCTGATCCTTTATTCAACTATACAATGAATTGATGGTTTGATCTAAGAAAGTAAATAACAGAACATGAAAGGAAACTAAATAACTATGAGCCCTTGCCTCAAACTTAATCCAATTATAAAATACATAAATCTTCCCTATTGAAATATTTTTAGAAAAGCAAAGATTACATAGTCATTCTAAAACTAATATTAAGAAAGCAAATGAACTTTAATCTATAAAAGCAATTAAATCTCACAATCATGAGATGGCCATTCCAATGGTGTGTGAGGATGGTAAGTGAAGAAGCTACATATGCAAGAAAAACTAAATCTTAAAATCTCCAAGTATGAGCTCCAAATTCTCTATTAAAAACATGAGCATTTCTCCAACTTTACACATACCTTTCAAAGGAGAAGGCTCTCCTATTTATACAAAACATAAGAAACTACCCTATTTAATGAGGATCCACTAAAATCTCATATAGTTACAACCAAATGGCTCATAATGAGACACATATCCACTAAGTGTCTCATATAGTTCTAATCCAAATAAGAAATGATGAGACACCTCATAGAGTTACAATCCAAATAGGACACATATCCTTCTTTGACCTTTATCCAAATCTCCTTTGAAGGGAATTCGAATTTGAGCATTGGAGGCCACATAAGGGTGCCTTGGAAGCTTCCAAATGACCTACACATGTCATGAAACTCAAGCCACATATATAGATACATGAAACCATGTTAATTTCCTAGTTTTTAATCATAAATTCACTTTAAACACATAAAATAAATAACTTTGGTAAATAAGGATCCTAACCCATATATTTATGAAAATGGTGGCTAATGAAAGGTTATATGGTTATGGAGTTGTGACATGTGAGTGAAATGGTGGCGATAAAGGTGAAAGTGGATGTCATTTTGAAGACATTTTGGAGGCCCAACAAACCCCACAACTAGAGTAATTGCATGTCCTCATGCAAATATTGCGTTAATTCATTTGATTTGCTCACAACATCTTTGCTTTTGAATGAGCTTGACTTATATCATATGTCCTTGCAAAGTATTCCTTGTCATATATTGAATTGCAACATGTTTGGTTGGTTCTTGCATTTCAACCAAATTCTAATTGGTATTGGTTCTTGTGTTTCAATACCTTGTTTCTTTTTGTTGCAGCAAGATTCATTTAACATATTTAAGAATGCATCTTTAAAATCAGCCATATAGTGTGCTCATAATTTAGGCATTATTTGCAAATCATATAACTTTTTGAACCATAATGAAATCATAATTAATTAGGACAAGTATGTTAGGATGAAATGAAAATGTGTGATGGTGTATGATATATGAATATGAAATGATGTCCCTTCCCCCCAACTAAAGATATGACAATGTGAAAGAGGAAGTGAGGAATTTCCCAAAGTTACAATTTTAGTATTTTAAGGAATTGCATGACTAAAAATTAGAAAACCACATACCTTCACTTACCTTCAATGTGCATGAGTTATGGAAATTGAAGAGTGTGGCTGCTTTTGGATCATGGAATGAAATGTAGAATTCATCTGCTTCTTGGTTGCATAAATGGTGGATGAGGTTGTGAAGTGGATTCTTTATTTCTGTTGCTAAATCTGTTGTATCTACTGCAAAATTCTAAAATGATATAGTCTTCAACTGCTATAAAACCGATGGTACAACTCTAGTCATGCGAATAAATGTGTCGATGTCGAGCATGAAGAGAGGTCATTGGATTACCGACCATTGATGAATGTCATTAACCAATGCGAGGCAAACTCGTCATTAATGTCAACGAGTACCAAGGTACCTAAGTACATCTTGCGAAGGGTGAATAAATGAGCTGATGTCGAGCCACTTGCAAGATCCAACGATCAAGGGACATTGATGTATTCCCATGATTGTTGGCGAGAGAGCCTATCATTAAGGCATACAAGCCTCAAGGTACTAATGAGGACTCTAGCCCTGAACCTAGATAATGTGTCGATGTCAATAGGCCAAGGCTTGTTAGAAGGAAGGCCTTAAGGAATCCTCCATCATCTAATGCGAGCATGAAACAATGATTTTGAAGGACTATGAATGGAAAATTTTGTAGTGGATCAAGGTTTATTTAACGGAAAGGAAAATGACAAGTGAATGGAAAGTAAAAGGACAAATCAGCATGTAAGTGAGTTGAATGTCTTTATGAAAATGGGTTATGAGTTAGTGAAAGCAAGGTAGGAAAATATAGTTTCTATGAATAAAAATGAGCAATGAAGGAAAATGAGATGAGAATTTTATTGACTGACTAAGTGAAATGCAATGCGACTGCAAAGGAAATGAGATGAAGGTTTTATTGACTGAAGGAGTATGGATGCAATGGAAACACTGGCATCTGAAAGGCTTACAACTATTGGATCTGATATGCATTAGCATGTGCTCATGCATTGATGTTTCATCTCTGTTGCTACTCTGATCATTTTCTTGTGAAATAAATGTGGTCTTTGAGAGACACTATTTGCTTATGGTCATCTGTTCTTCCTCCTGGAACCTGCAAAAAACTAGTACTTCTTCTCCAATGGATTGTAAAGTTATCAAAATAGAGAGGTGATCAATTTCTCTGTTAATGAAATTTACATAAAAAAAAATAAGAATTGGTACTATTAAACAAGTTCATGAAAGAAAACCAAAAGAGTTTATACCTGTGTCGAAAGTAGTGCCTCAAGTTACCTGTTGTTTCTTTTCAGCAATTTCTTCATTCTTTACTATTTCAAAATCTGATAATAGCTTCCTCATTTTGTATATCTCGTTGAGATCTTTCCAACGATGCTTGAATCATCGAATTCTGATGTCGTATGAGAAAGTTAGATTGTTTTAAAAAATTTATGAAACAGTGAAAATTGTCATGTAAAATGTGGCATGGGAACATGATGCTACAGTGAAAGATGATGTAAGCAGATGAAATGGTTAGAATGCATTGTTTGACAAATAAATCATTGAGTTAAATGCATAGCTGCAAAATTGTTTTCCAGCTACAGAATTGTCGATTAGCTACAAAATGTGCACAGTTTCTGTAGCTAAAATCCTGAACAAACAACCCAAGTCAGTAAATAACTAAAAATGAATTCAAATAGCAAGAAACAATGTTGTGGTTTATTGGAGCCAAAATCCAGTGATAATTGCAATGCCTCTTGTCAAATTTACATCATTCCCACCAGGTATCGTCGACTCTTCATTGAGTAAAGGGATTTCTTCGTGCTCTTGGACATTAATAAGTATAGATGGAGCAGAAGCCATAACAAAAATGAAAATCAACTCTACTTACAACAAGATCAGTTGAGAAAATGCGACATCATATGTTAACAGGGTATTCAGTGCCACAAAAATGCGTATAAGATTAATTCAATACCCCTGCATGCTCTAAGATTCTCATTTACCCAACTAGATTAGTGGTCTGTAACTTCTAACTGTAGCCATTAACCACACATTGTTGGATAGGTATTGACTTTTATCGGTGAATTAATAATCAAATCAATCAATTACTGTTGTAGCAGAGCTGCGAGCTAATGTTGACCATGGACAGACGATATTGCCATCAATGGAGCCTCCTTTGTCGCTCCTTTTTACATGTTTTTCTTCTGTGGCAGTGAATCCATGGATTTAGTGACAACAAATCACATTCCTAATTCCTCAAACCACCATAGCATCCCAAAATTGGATTTGATTCTTGCATGGCTGCAACTGTTGTCTCTGTGCATTAATTAAAATTGTTTTTTCCCACGCAGTGAGCGAAACAGGGTCCCGAAGAATCTCATATTTCTCTAAAAAAGTTGCGAAATTGAGGAAACCGTTTCTGGGTTATTTAATTCGCCCTGTTCCCAAAAAAGCCTGTGTCTTGGATTTTCTAATTTTCCTCGGTTTGCTCGAAATATATGTTTTAAAAATGACATTTTTTCAGTTGTTACGCATTTCCTCTGCAAGTATTGCACTCGGGCTTTCTGGGTTCGATTTGTTGTGTGGTGGCTCTCGAGGCTAGTTATGTATCTATCCAATAAGGAGATACACATCTAATGGGATACACATCTAATGGATTTCATCAATGCACTGATTCTGCTTCTTCCATAAGCGTGGATACAAACGCCTCTGTGCAAGCCTTCAAAAAATTTAGCGTTCTGTCAACTTCTGGCTAGATGACATCATTTCAAGTTGCTAAGTATTAATACTTAGATGCATATATATGAACGGAATCTTGTTTGAGAAAATTGAAGCGGCCAAGTTACTTACCTCAGGATCTTTAGGGACAAAGTCGATAGGACTGGCCACATGAAAAACTTCATCAAAGCCATGAATGGAAGCCACGAAACTACTGTCTAGTAGATCCACTGTGAAGAGCTTGATCAGCTTCTCCCCAGCGTCTGGTTCAACTCTTATTCTTCAAATAGATTGTGGTAGCTTCCATTCTTATTTCTGAACTTGTGAATTTTTATAGAAATGATTAATGGTTCTCAATTTCAGGCAACTAAGGCTTCAAAGTGAATGTATTGGAACCTGAAAACGGGGCTTTGACTGTGGTCTTGAGCTGGCTTTTTTATCGATCTGGGTTGGGTGACTATGACAGAATCCATGTTGAGATGATTCCAGAGATGTCCATGTGGCCGGTTTCTTCGTTTGACACCTGTAACCTGCTAAACCATGGAAGTAGCTACGGAACACACAATTAGCTGCAGAATAGGCTGCATTCTGTAGCTAATTTGCAAAAAGTTATTCAAATAGCAAAAACACAAACAGGACACAGCATTTTGAAGGTCACTACAAACCATAACCAGTCAATGTGGCCGGCTGTGTTGGCATTATGATTCAGGTGTTGTCCTTGATGGCAAACCCATTCAGGTGATAAATCAAGAAGGACGCAGGAAATATGTTCAGCAAGTGCGTCCCCGCAGGTATACCTTACAGAACCCGCGTCCAGGGACGCAGGCCAGCCGTTCAGGACGTGCGTCCGCCCAGTGCACACATTTCAAGGCAGAGAAAAGCACGTGGGGGTTTCTTGTGTGGTATCTAGCCGACGGTTTTGTGTTTCTATGGTGTCGGCTCGTGGTTTTGTTCCATGTTTTGGGGAGAAGCTTGCCTATATAAAGCAAAGGAGTTCATTTGGATTATGCATCATCTTGGTTGAATATCTTTTGGTGAGATCTAGTCCAGATCTATGAAGGCGAATCTTCTAATGGACTGTGATCTCTATGGCGCATGATCAGATCTGTGGATCTGAGTGATTGGGTTGGTTCTGAAGTCCTCATATCTTTTATATCTGAAGGGACGCAGGTTCAGTGAAGGGAAAGTGCGCCGGGACGCAGTACAGTAAAGGCTCAGGTGCGTCTCTGAGGCAAAGGACGCGGCGCGACTGTGTTATTGGGTGCGTCTCTGAAGTAAAAGACGCGGCGCGATAGTATTTCTGGGTGCGCCGGTCGCAGCAAAGCATAGAGGAACAGTGCGTCGGCACGCAGAACAGTGGAAGGTAGACTGCGTCCAGTCGCAGGTCACAGAAAGAAAATATGCGTCCCTGTCTTAAGATGATCTGTTGACTATATATTTCTGTTCATAAGGTGTTCTGGGTTATTTCTGTAATTACTGATCTGATATCTGTAGTGGACTGTATCTGTTGTATACTTGTTGATCATTTGATTCTTCATGAAAAGAAGTAGGGGGTTGTAGCTCCCTTCCAGGAGAGACTGGAAAACGAGAGAGAGTTGTAGCTCTCTGCAGGTTGCAGCCTGCGTGCTGGTAAAGGACTGCACCAGTACAAAATTATTGTAAAAAGAATTTCTTAAAAGAAGATAGAGACATATTGCAGCAGGTGGTTTTCTCCCGCATTGGGTTTCCACCTTACATCTTGTGTTCTTTGGTGTGATTGTCTATTTTCTTTATTCATGCTCATTATTTTATGGTACTGATATGCAAGAATAATTCAAAAGATCAAATAAGGAAGATTTGGTAAATTGCTTGATAATACTGATTCACCCCCCCTCTCAGTATTATTTCCAACAATTGGTATCAGAGCAGGTCCTTCAGAAAAGCTTGATCGCTTGAAGGTAGATCGTTCATCATGAGCAACTACGAGAGAGAAGCATCAATCAGGCCACCAGTTTTTGATGGGACAAACTTCAATTATTGGAAGGTAAGAGTTACTGCATATCTTCAATCTCTTGGTACTGAAGTTTGGGACATTGTAGAAACAGGCTATGCTTTTCCTTCAGCTACTCCTACAGATCCAGCTGAGAAAAAGAAGTATGAAACAAATGCAAAAGCAGTCAGTACTCTATTAGGAAGTATATCCCAAACAGAATTCATGAAGGTAATGCACTTCAAATCAGCAAAAGAAATATGGGACAAAATGATCACAAGCTATGAAGGAGATGAACAGGTAAAACAAGCCAAACTTCAAACTCTCAGAATTCAATATGAGACTCTCAAGATGTATAATGATGAAAGTGTGGCTAATTATTTTCTTCGGGTAGATGAGATTGTAAATTGTATGAAAAATTTGGGTGAAGAAGTAAAGGAGTCTCTAGTAGTTCAAAAGATTCTAAGATCATTATCCCCCAAGTTTGAATCCAAAGTATCTGCAATAGAAGAAAAAGAAAATCTCCGTGTTCTTACTATGTCTCAGCTACATGGAATTCTAACTGCTTATGAAATGAGAAAGGGTGGACCATCAGACAGAAGGGAGGCTGCTTTTAAAGCATCAGGCAAAGAAGATTACTATGAAGCAAGCCATGATCCAGAAGAAGAGGAAGAAGAATCAAATTTTGTCAGAAATCTTCAAAGAGGTTCTGGAAGGTTCAGAGGTAAGCTACCTTTCAAATGCTTTGCTTGTGGAAGAGTAGGTCATTATGCTGCAAAATGCTCTTATAAGGATAAAGGAAAGGAACCAGTTAGATGGAACAAGAAACAAAGCGCAAATAAGAAAAGCTACTACACCCATGAAGATAGTGATGGCTTGTCAAACAGTGATGAAGATGAACAAGGTAATAAATATAGGTTGTTAATGGCATTTGAAGATGATGATTATGAGGATGCTGTAGATGTGGATAACCTTTATGATGAAATTACTAGACTCAAGAGATGCATAGAAGAAAAGAACATGATTATTGATACTCTACAATTCCAAATTGATGAAAAGGAAAAACATCTTGAAAAATTAGAAGGTGAAATTGTTGGCCTTAGAAAAGAAATTGAGAAAACAAAAACTATTAATCTCAAGTTTGTCAAAGGATCTGAAACTTTGGATGAGATTATCAGTGTGCAGCGGTCTCCACTAAATAAGACAGGTTTGGGCTATAATGGAGAAACTTCTCAAGCATCCACTTCAAAAAGTTATCTTGATGCAGCAAGAAGAAATGAGCAAGAGCACAAGGAAGATCATCAGGTAAAGCAGGGACAAATGTCAAGCAGAAACTATCAGGGGCAATCCAGCTTAAGGGTGAACAAAAGCCACAACCAGCCACAGGTAAAATCTTCTCAATTTGGTTCAAGAATAGATGAAAATAGAAATTACAATCAGTTGGCTGGTAGATCCAATAATCGCAGAAGCTTCTTCAATGGACAATGCTTTTCTTGCCATAACTTTGGTCACAAAGCAGCTCAATGTGTTGCGTATAAAACAATCATGACTAGGGAAGCTCAAAAACAAAGAAGTATGACAGGGATTACAAAAAGGACCTATAACAACTTTTCAGCTCTTGAAAATGAAGTTGAATGTTCTATTTGCAATAATTTTGGACATAAAGACTTTGAATGCAGAAGCAGGTTTCCGGAAAGAAAGGTACAAGAGCAGAAAAAGGAACAAGCCTCAGGCGCCAAAACATGGAGAATAAAGGAACCTCAAACAGAAAGATGTGGGATAGCATTTTATGCAGAAGGACAAGAAAATCTATGGTACATTGACAGTGGATGTTCGAAGCATATGACAGGTGATAAAGAAAAACTTGAGTCTTATTCTAATTTAGAAAAGGGAAAGAAAGTCTCTTTTGGAAATGATACTCCTGCAACTATAAAAGGAAAAGGTATTGCTCCTTTAAAAGAAGATGTTAAGGCTGGAAATGTTTTGTTTGTTGATGGATTGAAGCATAATCTTCTAAGTGTCAGCCAGATGTGTGATCAAAGAACCGAGGTTATATTCAGATCAAATGGATGCCTTGTTCGTGATCTTGATACAGGTAAAACAGTTCTCAAAGGAAAGAGAACTCCAAATAATCTATACATATTTGATGAAGGACAACAACAATGCTATCTAAGCAAGAATGAAGAGCACTGGTTATGGCATCGAAGGTTGGGACATCTAAGCTTCTCACAAATAAGGAAAGCTTGCAAATATCAGGCAGTTCGCGATCTTCCAGATATCAAAATTCCTGACAACACCATATGCAGATCATGTCAGTTTGGAAAACAAACCAGAACTAACTTTCCAGAGAAAGAAGGATCAGCCAGCATGCCTCTTGAGCTAGTACATACAGATGTATGTGGACCATTCAGAAAAAGAACACCTAGAGGAGAGGAATACTTGATATTATTTATTGACGATTTCTCCAGGTTTGTTTGGTTAGGACTTATGAAGCACAAAGATGAAGCATTCGAAAAATTCAAAACCTTCAAAGCCTTGGCTGAAAATGAATCAGGTCACAAAATTAAGTGCCTCAGATCTGACAGAGGTGGGGAATTTACTTCAAATGAATTTTTCGATTTCTGTGATGAACATGGGATAAGGAGAGAATTCTCTACAGCTAGAACGCCTCAGCAAAATGGAGTTGTTGAAAGAATGAACAGAACAATCCAACAAATGGCTCGTGCTATGCTTGATGAATCAGGAACCCCCGCAACCTTCTGGGGTGAGGCTGCACATACTGCGGTTATTATTCTCAACAAGACAAATGTCCGGGTGAACAGCACTCAAACCCCTCATGAACTCTGGAGTGGTAAAACTCCTTCGGTAAAGCACTTCAAAATATTTGGGAGCAAATGCTATATCAAGAATACTGAGGAGCAGCTTGGCAAACTTGATCCTAGAGCAGATGAAGGCATTCTTCTTGGCTATTCTCCACATAGCAAAGCATACAAATGCTACAATAAAAGACTTGGCAGAATTGTTGACAGCATTGATGTAGTGGTTGATGAAAAGGGATATATTCCTAGGCAAATACATCGTGAAGACATCGAAGAAGATGAGAGCTACCCTCAAAGACAGAATGATGAAGAAGAAGAACCTCAAGAAGAATCTCAAGAAGAACCTCACGAAGAAGCAGAAGAACGGACAAGAATAGAAGAAAAGACTCCATCCAGATATGTTCAGAAGAACCATCCAGAATCTCAGATCATGGGACAAAAAGAAGCAGGTATACAAACTAGAAGAACTGTTGCAGAAGCTTCAAGCTATTTGGCATTACTTTCCTCCACCGAACCACAAAATGTGAAAGAGGCATGCAAAGATGAATGTTGGGTGAAAGCAATGGATGAAGAACTTGAGCAAATCGAAAAGAACAACACTTGGGAGCTGGTTCCTAGACCAAAAGATAAGAATGTTATTGGAACAAAATGGGTCTTCAAAAATAAATTGAATGAAAATGGAGAAGTAATTAGAAACAAAGCCAGACTCGTTTGTAAAGGGTATGCGCAGCAAGAAGGAATAGACTTTGAAGAAACTTTTGCTCCTGTTGCAAGACTTGAGGCCATCCGAATGTTCCTTGCTCTCTCAAGTTTTCAGAACTTCAAAGTATTTCAAATGGATGTGAAATCAGCCTTTTTGAATGGAGACTTGGAAGAAGAAGTGTACATTGAACAACCAGATGGGTTCATTCTTGGAAATGATCCAAATCTTGTATGCCGATTGAAAAAGGCTCTCTATGGTCTCAAACAAGCTCCAAGGGCTTGGTACTACCGGTTGGACAAATATCTTCATCAACAAGGTTTCTTAAAAGGTTCAGCAGATAGCAATCTGTATATAAAAGTTGAAAATGACAAATTGCTAATACTTGTTGTGTATGTAGATGACATTATTTTTGGCAGTAATGAAGAAGCTATGAGTCAAAGCTTTGCCTCAGTCATGCAGAAAGAATTTGAAATGTCCTTGCTAGGAGAACTGACATATTTCCTTGGTTTGCAAATCCAACAGAAGGAAGGAGGAATCTTTTTATCTCAAACCAAGTATCTCAAGCAGATTTTGAAGAAATATGGCATGGAAGATGCAAAACCAGTATGTACACCCATGGTCACAGGATGTAGTCTCAGTGCAAATGATGAATCTGCAGCAGTACATCAACCAACCTACAGATCTATGATTGGAAGTTTACTATATTTGACAGGTACCCGACCAGACATCATGCATGCAGTTGGAATAGTTGGAAGATTTCAGGCAAATCCGAAGGAGACTCATCTTCAAGCAGTGAAGAGAATTTTCAAATATCTTCAAGGGACTCAAAATTATGGCTTATGGTATCCTAGAGATACAGATCTTACTCTTCATGCCTATACAGATGCAGATTGGGCCGGAAGCGTGGATGACAGGAAAAGCACAAGTGGTGGTGCGTTCTTTATGGGTCCCAGACTAGTCTCTTGGTTCAGCAAGAAACAGAGTTCAATTGCCTTGTCTACAGCTGAAGCAGAATATGTTGCTGCTGCATCTTGTTGCACCCAACTCCTTTGGATGATGCAGAATTTGCAGGATTATCAAATCACTTGTACTCCTCCAATCCCTATCTTATGTGACAACACAAGTGCAATCAGCATCTCAAAGAATCCGGTTATGCATTCAAAAACCAAGCACATACCAATCAAGTACCATTTTCTCCGGGAACAAGTACTTGAACAGAAGGTCAAGTTGGAGTATGTTCCTTCTAAGGAACAAGTTGCTGATATTTTCACCAAACCGTTGCCCAGGGACACTTTTGAATACCTCAGGCAAAAGCTGGGGGTTGTTGATGCATCATCTTACTGTTGATCATCTTCCTATTGGTGGTATAGGCTCAGGGGGAGCACATAATGCATTGTTGGCATTATGGAGAAGGAGATCTTGGAAATAGCTGCAATATGTCTCTATCTCCTTCATGATGGATTTCTGGTTACAGATCTGGAGATGCATGAGCATAGGGGGAGCATACCCTTTGCCCTTGATGTCAAAGGGGGAGAATGAAGCTGAAGATTATGTGGTTGCCATCAAGTCCAAAGGGGGAGATTGTTGGCATTATGATTCAGGTGTTGTCCTTGATGGCAAACCCATTCAGGTGATAAATCAAGAAGGACGCAGGAAATATGTTCAGCAAGTGCGTCCCCGCAGGTATACCTTACAGAACCCGCGTCCAGGGACGCAGGCCAGCCGTTCAGGAGGTGCGTCCGCCCAGTGCACACATTTCAAGGCAGAGAAAAGCACGTGGGGGTTTCTTGTGTGGTATCTAGCCGACGGTTTTGTGTTTCTATGGTGTCGGCTCGTGGTTTTGTTCCATGTTTTGGGGAGAAGCTTGCCTATATAAAGCAAAGGAGTTCATTTGGATTATGCATCATCTTGGTTGAATATCTTTTGGTGAGATCTAGTCCAGATCTATGAAGGCGAATCTTCTAATGGACTGTGATCTCTATGGCGCATGATCAGATCTGTGGATCTGAGTGATTGGGTTGGTTCTGAAGTCCTCATATCTTTTATATCTGAAGGGACGCAGGTTCAGTGAAGGGAAACTGCGCCGGGACACAGTACAGTAAAGGCTCAGGTGCGTCTCTAAGGCAAAGGACGCGGCGCGACTGTGTTATTGGGTGCGTCTCTGAAGTAAAAGACGCGGCGCGATAGTATTTCTGGGTGCGCCGGTCGCAGCAAAGCATAGAGGAACAATGCGTCGGCACGCAGAACAGTGGAAGGTAGACTGCGTCCAGTCGCAGGTCACAGAAAGAAAATATGCGTCCCTGTCTTAAGATGATCTGTTGACTGTATATTTCTGTTCATAAGGTGTTCTGGGTTATTTCTGTAATTACTGATCTGATATCTGTAGTGGACTGTATCTGTTGTATACTTGTTGATCATTTGATTCTTCATGAAAAGAAGTAGGGGGTTGTAGCTCCCTTCCAGGAGAGACTGGAAAACGAGAGAGAGTTGTAACTCTCTGCAGGTTGCAGCTTGCGTGCTGGTAAAGGACTGCACCAGTACAAAATTATTGTAAAAAGAATTTCTTAAAAGAAGATAGAGACATATTGCAGCAGGTGGTTTTCTCCCGCATTGGGTTTCCACCTTACATCTTGTGTTCTTTGGTGTGATTGTCTATTTTCTTTATTCATGCTCATTATTTTATGGTACTGATATGCAAGAATAATTCAAAAGATCAAATAAGGAAGATTTGGTAAATTGCTTGATAATACTGATTCACCCCCCCTCTCAGTATTATTTCCAACAGGCTGAACCTACCAAACCAGTTGGATCAGAACAGAACCACCCTACCAATCTAATTTGACTCCTCTTTGGTGTGAACGACCAGACCAGCTGGCTCGTATGATACATTTCAGAACACATGCAAAGAATATTAGAATTTAGAACTATTTTTGAGCTATGTTACACAAACCGCAGCCTCTTCGAGCATGATTTATTTTTTATTTTTTTATTATGATGGATTTTTGAATTTTGGATTCCAAGCTAACAATTTCTTTTTTATTTGCAGGTCGCATTAGAGCCAGTTATCAATTGATCATTTTTATTTAAAATTCTACATTTCCCTTATTCAAAAACATGAAGAATTTTTTTTTTGTTATTTTTTTTTTTTATTGAAAATCTAACATGATTTTTTTTTTTTTTTTTAAGAATCAAAACATGATTTTTTTTTATTGAAAATATTTTTGTGAGGTTAATGAAGAAATGCAAGAAAATAAATAAAATTCTAGAAGATTTTAAAGTCTAAAAACTTTTAAAAATGCAGTCAAGAACTCTAAAAAAAAATGCAATCAAGCTTGATTTTATTTCCTAGTTCATCCTACTTGAAAGATTTTTATTTTATTTTATTTTTTTTTCAAGTATATGAATGTTTCCAATGGAGCCATTTACGGATTAAACTTTCTAAAATGTTCATATCCAAATTTGCGAAATGTACCTGATTGTGCATGAGGACATGAGAAATTGTTTTAACCTTTAGATTTGCCGCAAGGATCTCTTGAAGAATTGATGAATATTGTGGCGTAACTGCTTCTTGATACCATTCCTCAATGTAGTCTTTGGGCTGCATTCTAGATCCTTTGTCCATAAATGGTTAGTAAAAACAAAAACAAATAAAATACACTCTAAACTGGAAGTTAGTTCCTATGCACACTTCCCCGGCAACGGCGCCAAAATGTTGGGGAAAAGTGATTGCCTATCATTTAATTTGTCAACCTGGGGGTTTCGTAAACTTGTGAAGCATGCGTGCACTATATGTGCTAGAAATTGTCTTTCAGTTTAGATCAATCTAACTACAAAATAACGAAAACCAATTCATCTAATCTATGAAATCAAATAATGAAAATGAAATTCAATTAACCTGTGAAATCAAAAACAGCTAATGTATACTTAGTTACTCCAGCATTCAATTATGAAGTGTTACCTTCTTGAGATGATGTGTAAGCAACTATTTATACTTTAACTTCTAATGTCCTAAAAAAAAACAAGTAAAGTGTGCATAAAATAACTCAGTAATTGCATGTATTAAATATTCAATCATTCAATCTTGAAATATGATTAAATCAATTTCTTAAAATGATCTTTAGGAATATCAGTTAATGCAATTAAATGAGGATCTTAAAAGCAAAAATTAGAAACATGAAAAAGTAAAGCTCAATGATTGCATAGGTTGAACATTCAATCACCCAATTTGAAGTCACCTTCTTAGCTTGATCCTTTATTCAATTATACAATGAATTGATGGTTTGATCTAAGAAAGTAAATAGCAGAACATGAAAGGAAACTAAATAACTATGAGCCCTTGCCTCAAACTTAATCCAATTAGAAAATACATAAATCTTCCCTATTGAAATGTTTTTAGAAAAGCAAAGATTACATAGTCATTCTAAAACTAATACTAAGAAAGCAAATGAACTTTAATCTATAAAAGAAATTAAATCTCACAATCATTAGATGGCCATTCCAATGGTGTATGAGGATGGCAAGTGAAGAAGCTCCATATGCAAGCAAAACTAAATCTTCAAATCTCCAAGTATGAGCTCCAAATTCTCTATTAAAAACATGAGCATTTCTCCAACTTTACACATACCTTTCAAAGGAGAAAGCTCTCCTATTTATATAAAAACATAAGAAGCTACCCTATTTAATGAGGATCCACTAAAATCTCATATAGTTACAACCAAATGGCTCATAATGAGACACATATCCCCTAAGTGTCTCATAGAGTTCTAATCCAAATAAGAAATGATGAGACACCTCATAGAGTTACAATCCAAATAGGACACATATCCTTATTTGACCTTTATCCAAATCTCCTTTGAAGGGAATTCGAATTTGAGCATTGGAGGCCACATAAGGGTGCCTTTGAAGCTTCCAAATGACCTACACATGTCATGAAACTCAAGCCACATAAATAGATACATGAAACCATGTTAATTTCCTAGTTTTTAATCATAAATTCACTTTTAACACATAAAATAAATAATTTTGGTAAATAAGGATCCTAACCCATATATTTATGAAAATGGTGGTTAATAAAAGGTTATATGGTTATGGAGTTATGACATGTGAGTGAAATGGTGGTGATAAAAGTGAAAGTGGATGTCATTTTGAAGACATTTTGGAGGCCCAACAGTCATGTGTGACACCTAAAACGACCATAAATGAATTGTCAGGGGGATATTTGGCCTTTAAGTGGGGACGTGGGCATCATTAGGAGATTTTGAGTACTAGGAATGGGTCTTGTGTACTTGGACATAATCGAGAGAGGAAACATGGGCCTTATGTCTCAAAGCAAGCTTCTAGGCATCTAGGACAATGAATGACATGTCGAACAACCACACAGGAAATTTCTAGGGTATCCTTGTTCTTTGGATGGAGATAATGACTTGGTGCTAAGTTGGCAAACCTATATAGTTGTTTGGGGGATGTCGAGGCCAAAGGATCACAAACACATGAACATTTCTAAGAACATGAGTGCATTTATATGTGTGTGTGCATACATTCCTGCACATTTTATTGCCACTTTTTTAACCATCAACTTTTTGGAAGCAACTATTGCACAAACTAAAAGCTACTATTAATGTAGATATGCAAATGCAAATATTTATATTTGGTAATTATTATTTTTTACAAGGACAAAAAATATTAGAATATTTTCCTTTATATTCATAAGATATTCGTTACAAGATTTGCAATAATAAGAATTACAGAATTTATATTTACACATTTTTATATCCTTTTATTTTGAAGATGTCTCCACTTGCATTTTTATATCCTTTTATTTTGGTTGTATTTTAATATATCATTTATATCTTTCCATATTTGTTTTATTAAGAAGTTGAATAAACGAGCTACTCAAACTTTTATGTTGAATCAATTACTTTTTTGCTATACTTGTTTGTAGGTGAAACGATGTATCATCATATACATCTCATTTTCAACTTCTCTTTATACATATAAAGGAGAGTGTTTTTCTTTATTAGAACCTAATTTGAGCTGACATATTAAACATTTTTACATATAGAGATTCTCTTTTGGAGGAATGGTAATTATGTAAATCTTCCATTAATAAAATCTCATCACAAAGATCTTGTTATGACTTCTCTAAAACTTTTATCACTACATATCATAAGTTATAGTGCTAATTGGAACTCTACATTCATTGAGGCTTGCTTATCAGATTAGATGTTTGTAAACCACCAATTTGGTGCTCTACCTTCATTCATATTTTGTGGAATTTGGAGATCCAGAAATGTTTACATGTTTGAAAACAGATCACAGGGCATAATGTCAAAGAATCAGGGCTCGAGGACATCAAGGGACCTTTTAGGCACATCCAACTCACTAATATTTGGGATAGATTCCCAGTTAGTTTATTCGATGGGGCGTCTTGTATGAAATTGTGTGGAAGTGGGGCATACATTATTATTAGGCCTCGACTTTAATTTATATATTTTATTATCATAATATATTTATTTTCATCTATATATTTTATTACGATAATATATAAAATATTATGAATGGTCAAAAACCTGTAGATTAACTGTATCGGCGTCAAAATCCGGCAATATAATTTCAAGATCTTTTGCTGTTTAAAATACATTTTTGAATGCATAAATAGATTCAACACCCTTGAAAACCTCTGGAGCACTCGAATTATGTAGATTAAACAATTTAAACTCAAGTTTTTAAAAATCTCTATCTGATTTTTAAAAATATGTAATAAAGAGACAACTCCAAACATGTAAATAGCACAACTTAAGTACAAATAATAACAAAAACAAAAATAGGTTGCAAGTGATTAGGACATCGCCCACCATACAATGCACATATTTTCAGATCATATTTTAAATACATATTTTAATCTCAACGGTCACATTGGGCTCTATGCCGATGTGAAAGAGGGAAAAAAATGCAGATCATATTTTAAATACACATTTTAATCTCAATTGCTGCATTAGGCTCTGTGCACATGCTAGCGACGGATTTGAAATTAGGAAAAACTTGTGAAATCCTTGAAATCCGATATATATTATCACATTTAGACGACATTTTCAGCAACAACAAGAGTGGAGGGCGGAAGATTGGAGAGTATCTGCCTTTCATGGCTAGGAGATGGTAGATGGTGAGCATTTACATAGCAAGAATGGAGAGCGGAAGATCGGAGAGATGGTGGGCTTATTTTTGGCTAGAGCTTGGTGGAGAAGGAAATTGGAGAATGGTAGAAAAAATTAGATAGTAGAGTCGGACATATTTTGGGATTTGTTAGGTTTAGACAGAAGAGCGAGACAGATTTTGCGGTTTGTTGCATTTTGATACTCTGTGTTTTCTTTTCTTTCTGGAGCATGGTCATGCTTAATTTATGTCTACATTTTCTTTTCCTTTTTATTTATTTTGTTTTTGCATTTTCTTTTCCTTTTTATTTATTTTGTTTATGCTCATTGTATTTTCCTTACTGGTCTAGATTTGGGTTTGTTTGTTTTTCTTTTGGTTCTGGTTTAAGAGGTTGGTACTTGTTTGCTGGGGTCAAGAGGGTTAAGAGGGAGGGCAACGTTGCAATGAATATAAGTTGGGATGATTGATTTATGTTGGGTTGTGTTATATTCTTTCCACGACTAGCCCACATAGTTAACTGGGGGGTTGGAGGGGGGGCAGAGCCCCCCCTTCGTTGCGCCAATTGCGCAGCAGTGGGGTCACAGGGGGGGTGGTAGCCCTCCCTGTCCAGGGGGTTTGAGTGGGGCGGGTAGTGCCCCGGGGAAATTTTTTTGGACACTATATTAGGTTGGGCGGACCTACCTATGGTTTTGGACGTGATGGTTTTCGATCCATGGTATTGGATTCTTCGGCATATATAAATATATATTGTAACATTGAAAGGAACATAAAGAAAAATCAATCTAGTAGTCCTGGTTTTGGGATCCAGGGGAAAATCTCTGTGTATATGTGTTTTATGTGTTATTCTCTCGCATTGTTTATTTTCTGTGTTTTATAATTCGTATGCAGGTAATTTTTGTATAGGGTTAAAACCTACATTTGGTATCAGAGCTGTTTTGGCTTCAAGGGGACGCCTTTGTTGCTGAGGGGTTTCTCTCGGGCCTCTGGTAGACCTTGTTCATTGGGAGATCTGCGGGATCGATTCTGGTGGTGAAAGAAGATGGCGAGCAGTGGAAAGATAGAGATCGAGAAATTTAATAGTCAGAGTTTTGAGTTATGGGAACTCAAGATGGAGGATCTGTTGGTAGATAAAGATCAGTGGATCACGGTAGATCCGGGTACTAAACCAACGGGAGTGTCTAATAAAGAATGGAAGAAGTTGGATCGGAAGGCAAAGAGCACAATACGATTGTGTGTATCAGATTCAGTATCGCTGAATGTATCAGGGGAAGCTATGGCTAAGGCTTTGTGGGACAAGTTAGGGACCTTATACCAATCTAAGTCTCTGGTGAATAAATTGTTCCTACGAAAAAAGTTTTATAACCTGAGGATGAAAGATGGAGACTCAGTGACAGAGCATCTGAACGCATTTATACTGTGGTAAGTCAGTTATTATCTATTGATATTAAAATTTCATATGAAGATAAGTGCATCAATTTGTTGTGTTCTCTACCAGATTCGTGGGATATTCTGGCTATTGCAATAGGTAGCAATGCAACTACCTTGTAGTTTGATGAAATAGTCTCATCCTTGCTGACAAAGGAGACGAGACGGAAAAATATGGAGAGCCAGAATGGTGATGCCTTGTCTATACGAGGACGGTCCCAGAATAGAAACAAAAATAAGTCATCGAGTGGGAGATCTAAATCTAGAGGGAGATCTGAATCTCCAGGAAAACCTATAAAGGTGGTTTGCTAGAAATGTGGAAAGGAAGGGCACTACAAAAGGGACTGTAAATCTAAAGCTCCTAACAAAGGAAAGGGATCTAATGATGCTCCTTTTGCAGAGGCCAAAACCACCTCAAATGAAGGTGGGGATGTGTACTTGGCTTCTTCAAGAACACATGTAGATCATGAGGCATGGTTGATTGACTCAGGTGCATCCTTTCACTTCACTCCCCATAGAGAGTGGTTCTGTGAGTATGAGAAATACGATGGTGGTGATGTCTTCTTAGGGGATGACAGGAAGGCTAGAATTGTTGGTCACGGAAAAGTAAAGTTGAAGTTGCAAGGTGGAAGGATTAGAACACTTCCAGGTGTTGTGCATATTCCTGCATTGGCCAGAAATATGATTTATGTAAGCAAGCTAGATGATGGAGGTGTAAAAATAGTGTTCAAGAAAGATACCTGCAAGATGGTTCGTGGAGCACTGGTATTGATGCGGGGTGTTGTGGGGAAAAATGCCTATGCAGGACGATCCTATCCACCTAAGGTGTGACAGTGCCTTAGCAACAAATAGATACAGCTATTATGGTTTCTTCCTTTATGAAATGTGAAAGAGGGGAGATTGATAGACTTACCGTTGTCTTCCATTTGTCCCTCAATCTAGATCCTCTTCTCTTTGGGTGTTCACAGCTACTTGCCTCCTCACTTGCTCAAGAGAACAGCTACTTGATTTCCACGAGATCACAAGAGAACAGCTACCTGTGACAAGAGAACAGCTACTTGCGACAAGAGAATAACACAACACAAAGGCAAATATTCATATTCATAAATGATTCAGGATTAGAAGCAAATCAAATACACTAATGCAATCATACAAATACACCAGTATATAGGAGAAAACCAAGATAGCTTTATTGATTGATAACAGGGTTTAGGAAGAGATACAACCCAGAGGGCTCCAATCCAGCATCTCCTTCCCAGCAGAATGGAATTCCTTCTTCAGCTCCCTTCAAAGCATTAAGCACCCAATGTTTCCAGTCTCAAACCAACAGCAATTCTTTGCAATAACAAAATTCTAGCCTCCAGATCTCATGGAGGAGAGATCTATATATAGTTATTTTGGAGAGAGGATGAGTCAGCTTGAGATCTGACTAGTGTCCTCTCCCTCTCTCAGTTCTTGAGTCCACTTGGAGGTTCTTGCTTCCACTTGGAGATTTGGAACCTCTTACTCATCACCAGTCGAATTCCCTGAGGCAAGTGTCATTTTGGAAGCTTCCGGAGCATTGACACATTGAGGAATGAGCCTGCCACTTGTCCAAACTCGCTCAGTGCAGGTAGCTAGTGTTGGAGTTGACATTCAACGCAGGTAGCCAGTGGAGCAGTTGACATTCAGCGCAGATGCTCAGTGGAGCAGTTGACATGACCCTGAATTGACTTGTTTTTGAGTGATTTCAGGTGGAGAACTTCTGTGAATTGCTGTGGTTAGTTAGCCTTGTTCCTCTAGGGGTAGGAACAACATGTTTAGGGGCTTTGGATCCCTTAGATTATGGACATTTCATGCTCCATGCTGTAAGGCACAAAAATGTCTATAACAGTTGCCCCCTAAAGTATGAGGTCGTTTATCGGGTGAAATGCTTTATCCAGGAGGGTCCGAAGTTCATCCATTTGCTGGGAGGAGACCTGTAATAAGATACAATACAATACATTATGATTCATACTGCTTTCATGATCTAGCTGAGGCGGGCATTCCCATGCTCAGCTTTATAAATTCATTTTTGTACATAGAACAGACGATCGTCTGATGGTAGACTGATAATTTTGGCAAAATTATCATCCTTTGAGTAGGATGATCATCTGTTGCAATGATGTACATGTCAAATGTCTTTATCTTTCCTGAATATATATCATAGCCCGGATGGATGAAACTAGATTCGGGGTCTTCAAACTCGTTCGATCTTCACTCTAAGTACAAGTTGATCCATGTGAGAATTGCGCTGAAGTCGAACATGGAAAGACATCGCTTGATTACCGGTCAATGATGTAAACTGTTAACAAGCGCGACAGGAATCACCGATAATGATAATGACCCTCAAGGTACTGCAGTACAATTCACGTGGTGTGAATAAAGGACTTGGCGTCGAACACCACGCAAAATCTTATGGTCGAAGGTCATTGATGTATACCTGTCGCCAGAAGTGAGAAACTTGCCATTGAGGCATGCAAGCTTCAAAGTACTAAAGGGGTTGTTCCTAGATCAACTTCTTGGATAACGAGCTGATGTCGACAAGAAGCGATCCGTCAAAGGAGGGCCTTGATGAATCCCACATCAGTGACACGGAACAGAGCTAATGATTTTAATGGAGGTGAAAACGATCTGTGACATATGATTCAGGGTGGCGGTCATGAATGGATGAAGGATAATGTATGGTAGTGGATGGGACCCGGTTGACTCTTTCTGAACGACTTCTCTTGAACATATGGCGACACTGATGCGATGGATTGGTAGCATTACCCCAAATATGGATGGTATGGCGAGACCATGGTGATGTGACCGGTGAATGAGACAACCCAACCCGATTGTGGTACGGAGGAAAAGTGTCATGTTCAAGAGCGACCTGCTACCATCAAACTTTTCTTGATTTTCTCCCAATTTTTCCCCAGTCATTGCTGACCAGTACCTCTTTATTTTTGTCAAGCTTGAGGAGGATAACATATGCTTGTTCTATAACTTGCCCTTCGGGCAAGCCCATCGCTATGTTTTAACGAGCCTAGCGATAGTGAAACTCGTTCTCGTCTAAAGACAAGTTTTTCGCTATTTAATAATTTTAACGAGTCTAACGACAAGGATAACTCGGTCCTTTTCATTTTTAGAGAGTCTGAAAAGGTACATAAAGTTAACTCCAAAATTCCTTTTTCGTCATCTAATCCCTTAAGTCCGAAAAAGTATAAAACAATACAGAAGGGATGAGTTTTCGATAGCTTTAACGAGCCGAACAAAACAAGCGCTCGATCTTTTTGTGCAATAATCCCTCAGGTCCAAAAAGATTAAAATCTAGAGGATGTATAGCTCTTCCGGTCGCTTTAACGAGCTGGAAGGCCAAAACTCAGCAATCTTTTCATATTTTACGAGTCAGTTGAAAAGAGCTTAAAGAAGACTCGTCTTTTGAGGAACGAGTGATAAACAGGGATAGCAGCTGATTCCAGGTACAGGTTGGAATTTTCCAATCACGGCAGTGTCACAAGGATGGCTAGGTGAAATCACTCTTCGCAGTTGTTCCTCAAAATGGGTAAACAATCATATGGAGGTGAACGATCGGCCAAATGAAAAGTGGAGGTGGCAGGTGCAAACACGACCAAGGCTTTAATGGCTGATGATATTACATTCACGGTGGTTATTTACCGGGTAGGTTCATTTTTTTAACGAGCTTAAATGCGGGTGGAAACATTTGCTCGATCTTATGTTTATTTTTTAACGAGCATGAACTATGTGCTAAAACTGCTCGGATCCTGCGTTTATTTTTTAACGAGCATGAACTTTATGCTAAAACTGCTCGTTTATATAGTCAAATTTTGATTTTTTACCAAAACTAGCTTTTCTCTTCTCAAGGATAGTACTGCATTCTCAATTGCTGCATCAAACTTAGTTAGAAATGAATAACATTTGCTTGAAAATGAGATTAAAACCCTAATATTTCGCTTTGAACTACGTAAAAAGCAATTAAAAAGTGTTTTTACCTCTCATTTTACCATTTCATTTGAACTTGGTTTGTTGGAGCTTTGGAGGTGCCTCTTCCCCCTTGATTTTCACCAGCTGATTTCGGGAGATTCTGTGGACGATTCTCGACGCCGTCTAGACCAGGTAGGAGCTAAACCCTAGCTCTTTCTTTTCATCGTTTCATTTTTCCATTCTGTGCCTGTTTCCTTGTCCTTCTGAGCACCTGGGGTTTTTCCAGGGCGCCCTGTCATCAACGCAGGTTGTCCACTCGAAACCTGCGTTGAATGTCAAGCTGCCTTGAGGCAGCTTGACCTTCAACGCAGGTGAAACACTGTCTATCTGCGTTGGGACTAGAAAACTGATTTTGTGGCACAGTTTTTGATGAAATTTCGCCATTTTCTCATCAAATCCAGGATCTTACTCATTCTCTTGTTTGTTTTGCAGGGACCTTTGAGCAAAATGTCACTTACATGGCGAGAACGAGAACATGAAGAAGAAGATATGATTGCTCTCCATGACCCTGTCACGGTGAATGCGCTGCGGAACTGTGGCATGCTGAAGTTTTTCCGTATCTCTAGCATGAGAGCACAGATCTCTTTACTGCAGTATATGCTTGATGCTTGGGATCCTATTAACCAAGTATTCCAGATTAGGGGAAAATCCATCCCCTTGACCATCGTAGACATTTACTTCTTGACTGGGTTGTCAAGGCGGGGTGCCCCCATTTCTTTGTCAGGTTCGGCCTGGGGGAATGACTCCGTGAGAGACTATGTCCGTCAGTATTGCAAGGAAGGTTCCCAGCCGAGCAGAGACGGCAAGGTTGTTATCCGTGAGATTACTGACAGGTCTCTCCGGTCCATTCTGTATACTATTGGTAGGATGGCCAGTAGCGCATCTCTTCATGTTGCCAACAGGTCCTATGTACAGCACGCCTTGGAGTGTCTCCAATCGAAAGTATTCAACTGGTGTGATGCAATACTTGTTCAGATGAAAAGTCAATTGACCAAGGTAAAGGACGGGAAGCTAAAGAACTTTGGATTTGGTTCTATTTTGACTGCCTTTGCCTTGGAGAAAATACCACTGATGTAGCCTCAGTATATTGCACTCGACCTGCCTTCTCCTACCGAGCCACGCATGCAGAGATGGGTTGACCACATGTCTAGGCATGCTGGTCAATCTCAGATTACTTTCACTGATACCTTCTTCAGGTGGTTCGAGCGCCAGGAGATGGTCTATTCCGAGTATCCATATGTGGGTATGGATTTCCGAGGTGATCCAGATTTGGTGTTACCGGACGGCGAACAGTGGGGCGCTATTGGTAAAATCTCTGACCATATCATTGTTTACTGCTTTTATTCATAATGTTGTTGTGCTTTATTCTATCAAGACTTTTAATCAAACTCTTGTGTGCATGCAGATGTTGGTCCTGTTCGTCCAGCAGTTCGTCCGAGACCGCCAGTTGCCACCCCAGCAGGGGAGCCTGCTGGGTGAGTTATTCTTCGCGACCTTGACGTGGCCGAGACCCTTACAGCTGTGCAGGAGTAGATTGAGAGCCTTACTCTCGGTATTCCGGATGTACGGATCGATGAGTTACCTTTACAGTTGCAGCGGCATACTACTGGTGTGCCTAGACGATGGACTCGTCTCTTGCGCATGATTGCACAGGCCATGACGTGCTATCATGAGCATCACTAGGCTAGGGTGCCCCCTAGCACTTTTGAGTTTTTGGGTCATATGACCGATTTTTGTCTTGGTTACAGAACATTATGTATGAACGATAAACAGCTTATATATATTTTGATTTTCGAGTTTTATTCTGGTTGAGTTATATGATCCATACGTACAATCATTGATGATGTGTCTCTTTTTATAAATGTCGCAAATATCTAACACATAGTTTGCTAATGAGTCGGTTAATGTGTTCAAGTTTCTGGAAATATGCTGGTATTGAATTGAATCAAATTGTCTTTCCAAAATCTTAACCCTTAGGAACATGCGATAAATAGTTGGATTGCAAACGGAATATATACCATTGAGTTGTAGTATTACGAGCTGTGAGTCTAGCCTGACAATTAGTCGGCGTACGCCACGGGTGATGGCATCAGAGAGTAGTTCTATCAACGCGCTATACTCAGCGATATTATCCGTTGATTGCCCAATACACACACCTCTAAAACTTACTAACTCGCCGCTTGGATCAAAAATGGCCCAGGCTGCGGAGGATAGGTTCCGCGAACTACGACTCGCTCCGTCGGCATATCCAACACATGTCTCCAGAAGGTTTGACATCTGCAATAAATGTAAAGAGGTGGATCACTCGACCAAAACAAATACTTTAGCGAAAACAAAATACAACAAAAGCATACAGGTTACTATTTAAGCATATTAACGCTTGAGGTACAACCCATTACGGGGTTGCGCCAGTGGAATTCCGTCATAATCCATTAACTCGTAGGCTCCTTTTGCTAACACTCGTTTAACAATATAGGGGCCCATCCATAAGGAGTTAAATTTACCTGCTCCCAATTTATCGGATTCTTGGTCGTAAAGCAAGACCAAGTCACCTTCTGAGAAGACACGGGGTTTGACACTTTTGTCGAATTGCGCCTTGACTCGTTTCTTATGGGCTTCGTTAGCCAAAGCGGCATCACGATGGGTTTCATCCAATTGGACTAATTCCAAGAAACGAGCCTCTTCTTCCGAAGTTCCGGGGAGGAGATCAATTGCGAGTTTAAGCGACGAAATTTTGCACTGGATTGGCAAGACTGCTTCCAGGCCATACACCAGTTGGAAAGGTGTGAACCCGGTCGCGTTCTTTACCGATGTTCGGTAAGCCCATAAGGCTGAGTACATGATTAGGTGCCACCTTCTTTTATGAACCCCGATCATCCTTTGCAGCATACGCTTCAAGACGTTGTTGATTGCTTCAACTTGTCCATTGGCTTGCGGATAATACGGGGTAGAGCTGTCGTGAGATAGCCCTAGCTTGGCAGCTAATTCAACCATCATGTGATTGCGAAAATGCAATCCATGATCTGTAACTATAGCCTGTGGTACGCTGAACCTGGCGACTACATGATTGAAAAAGAAAAGGGCAGCTGTTTCACCAGTGTTATCCAATGTAGGCATCGCCTCGGCCCATTTGGTAAAATAGTCAACGGCGACTATAATATACCCATGCCCCCCGGTCGAGGTGGGGTTACATTGCATGAAATCGATGCCCCATTTGGCAAAAGACCCAACAGAAACTATTGGCTGCAATGGTGCGGGTGGTCTTCTGGTTTTGCTATCAAAAATTTGACAAGCATGGCAACTTCTGACTGCGATTATGCAATCTTTGAACATGGTTGGCCAGAAGTATCCTGCTCGTAAGATTTTTTGTGCTGTTGCATATCCAGATTGATGCCCCCCACATGCACCTAAATGACACTCATTCAGGGCTTTTTCGGCCTCCTCATGGGTAAGGCACCTCCTCAGAACTGTATCGATACCACGACGGTAAAGCGTATCACCGACGATCATGTAGTCTTTAGCTTGGTATCGTATACGTTTCTGTTCAGAGTGAGAGGTGTTAGGCCTAAACTTTTGGGTTTGGAGATAAATTATGATATCTCCATACCACTCATTGCTTGTAGATATCAGAAACAAATTGTCGTCCACGATTGATTCTTCTGATGTTTCATCGTTGGACGACGATGGGAGGTCGCACAATAATTCTGCGAAAACTAGAGCTTTCTTTGATTTGGATTTTACAAATTCCATATCAAACTCTTGAAGGATCGCTATCCATTTTGAATATTTTCCCCCCAGCAACTGTCGCGACAGTATATAAGTCATGGGGTTGCAATCTGATAAAATGGTAGTTTTCCGAAAGAGGACATAATGTCGAAATCTTTGAATCGCTTGAACAGCTGCAAGCGCTAGTTTTTCAACATAAGAATATTTACTTTCCGTATCATTTAAGTTTTTACTTAAATAATATATAGGATGTTCAATTCCATCGACTTCTTGAACTAAAACCATCGCAATGGTCGTATCTGCTGCAGCCAGATACAGGTTAAAATCTCTTTGATAGTCTGGGGCATACATTAATGATGCTCTTACTAGAGAATCTTTCAGAGCATCAAAGGAAGCTTGCGCCACCTAATCCCAGACAAAAGGTACATCCTTTTTCAAAGGACGAGTGTAACCTTTAGCAAGTTCTGCGTAATTTGGAATGAACCTCCTCAGAAAGTTTGCTTTCCCTTGGAGTTTCTGAATCTGAAGCAAATTTGAAGGTGGAGGCAAATTAATGATGGCCTGAACCTTGCAAGGGTTGAGACGAATCCCATCCTTAGAGACTACAAAGCCAAGTAAACGACCAGAACCGATGCAAAACACACATTTGTGCGGATTGAGTCTTATCTTGTAGTGTTGGCAATGTAGAAATATCGCTCTCAAATGCTGCGGATGATCAGTCCGCTTTCGCGAATGAGCCGGAAGGTCGTCGAGATATGGTTGAACGATGTTCTTGATGTCATGGAAGGCATAATTCATTGCCCTCTGAAACGTCGCCCCTGCGTTCTTTAAACCAAAGGGTAATTTTCGATAAGCGAATGTGCCCCACGGACAAATAAATGCAGTCTTTGACTGGTCCTGTGGGCGGATATTTATTTGATTATACCCGGAAAATCCATCCATAAATGAAAAGATTTCACATCCGGCGCATTCATCAATTATCTGGTCGATGAAGGGTGTAGGGTAGTTGTCCTTTGGACAAGCTTGGTTTACATCCCTATAGTCGACACACACTCTAATTGTCCCTTGTTTCTTCATAACAGGGACAATATTCGATACCCAATCGGTTAGAGGAACCGGGTAGATGAATCCAGCATGGAGAAGTTTTTCAACTTCCGCCTTAATGGCAGCGGCTTTCTTGGGGTGCACCTGACGAAGCTGTTGTCTTACAGGTTTGACATCAGGATACATTTTAATTTCATGTTCAACGATACTCAAGTCAATGCCTGGCATTTCATCATATGACCAAGCAAAGACATCTCTGAATTCGCGAAAAAGAGCGTTATATATTTCCAGTTCTGAAGGGGAACAACCTTTGCCGACATAAATATTCTCTACAACATTTGTTTTAGTCGAGATATTTATGGCTATAGTCTCTTCAATATTGGATAAGTTTCGCTCGGAATCCACCGTATTTACAGTATTTGATAGGAATTCAAAAATTGAAGGGTGATAAAGGTCATGTTGAGCATCTTCTTCATATTCCGGAAGAAGGGAACGATGGTGGCAATCATTCCATGGTGCTCCCTCAATCAATATTGATTGTAGAATTCCTTCGTCAGTCCCATGTACTTTCGACCAAGGATCTAATGGGGTACCATATTCTCTAGACCTATCTACCCAAACGCTTGACGAGCATTGATTTGGGTTCGCCTCCCATGCTTGAAACATTGATTGCTACAATATTTCTATTGGGCTCGGGGGCAAAACCATGGCATGATCCATGACGATATCATCTTCTGCGACCTTCGTGGAAGATATCATGTTGCAGGTTGCTACCAACACTATATTTCCTATGTAGATAGGAGGTGGAAGCGCGAAAGTTCCCATCATTGTGGGGTCTTTCAGTAGACCTACTCCGATGTCTGGAAGTGAATGGTTGCTCTCATGGATCATGGGAATGCTTCCTGTAACTTGTGAACCATTAGGGAGGAAGTTCTGTTGGTCGACGACCGTAATCCCTCCTTCAAACGGGAATGCGATCTTCCTAAAATAAGTCGACACAACAGCTTCCATGGCATAGATCCATGGTCTACCCAGTAGGATGTTGTAGTCAAGATTCCCATCGATGACTTCAACATCTATTTCTATTGTTTTTCCTCCTAGTTCAACCTTCAAGTTATTAAGGATACCGTACGGGGTATAAGTCCTTCCGTCGAAAGCTTTTAATGTCGTCAAAGATCACGACAAGGTTGGAGATCCTAAACTTTTCCAGCAACTCATCGACATAATACATGTAGATTCCCCCTCGTCAATAATTGTTCGGTGAACAGTTTTGTTGAGGGCTTTCACTTGAATAAGGAAAGCTAGTTGAGCTGGTAACTGAGGATCGTATCCTTTGTGATCAAAGGATACAAGATTGGAATCCTTAGGATCAACCCCACCAATAGCCAATAACAAAGCCTGCCTTTGGGATGGGCAATTTTGTAATACTTCAAGAGTCGACATAGCGGATGGAGATTGGGCCAAATCTTCCACTATGTTATAATGCTGCGCCGCTCTGGCGCGAGGATTAAATGTCGACTTGTGTACTACTCCCTTTGGCGGTTTTATTGTTAATTCAGGAATGATGGGTGGTACAACTTCTGTCGAAGTTGTTGTCGAACTACTTGGTTGATCTTTACCTTTGTCGTTCGACATCTACGGATTCCCGTAGTCTTTGTTCCTTGTCGAAATTAAAGCATCATTCTGCTGTTTTGAAACCGACAACATAAGCACTTGCGACGGGGAAGCATTTCCACTATCAACCAGATTTTGACCTGGGTTGGGAAATGGATCAGTTAACACAGCTGAGGTTTGCGAACTTTTAAAGAACCTCTTCAACTCAGCTTTGTATGGACAATTCTTTGTCCAGTGATCCTCCTCGTCACATATTTGACATGGAAAATTTTGTTTCCCTTTCCCAGGAGGGTTTGAAGAAGTTTTTCCAGGAGATGACTCACCCTGTTTCTTCTTCTTCCCTTTGTTTTGTTTCTTCTTGCTTCCTGGTTGATTGGTTTCTTTGCCTTTATCTGCTGATACGGTATTTACTTCCGAAGCAAGAATTTCATCTTTTGCATTTTGATCCGAATTCTTACGGGCTTTCTTAGACGAAGCCTTTGTCGATTTCGCGTTTGTCGTGCCAATCACGCCATCCCCGGCATGAGAGTCACTATTCGATTTAGGAGGAGGAGGAATTGAAAATTCTGGTCTAGGGGCGTTAGGTATTTTGTCGTAGAGCGTGCCAGACTGAGTATATACTAAGTCTAGATATTGTGCACGAGCAATAACTTGCTCCTCTGTTACGACTCCCCCCTTTGCCACATCTTCCGTTATAGCAGGAAGTAAAGACTTTATAAACCATTCAGCTAACAGCTGATCGGGAACGTATGTTTTCACCATCCTACGTCGACGACGCCACTCATGTATATGATCGGATATATGTGTGGCTGTCGTCTGCTTGAAGTTGGTCAAGATTTCGGTTCCCGTTTCATACCTTATCGGTAATTGAAAATGGGTTAAGAAAGTCGTGGCTAGGGAGCTAAAATTGTCGAATGAGGCTCTAGGTAATTCAATATACCATTTTGCCGCTGGACCCGTTAACGTCCTCTGGAAAAGGCGAAGCCTTATCGAATCATCATTTAGGGTGTTTGATGAACACCACAGATGAAAAGTCATCACGTGATTCGATGGGTCTTCACCTGGATTTCCATTGAATTTAGGAATGTCAGATGGAAGTTTGTGAGGAATCGCTGGCCACCAAGGGGCGTAAGCAATCGGATCGTTGGTTAACCAGTGTAAATCGGGTAACTCTAAAGTTGCCACGAATGGTAACTGTTGATTCAGGTTAGGTGAGGCGTACCCAGGATACGATGGAATCGCCTGAGCGGTAGGCCTTTGCATACCAGCATAATGTAATTGATGTTGGTATGACTGATACGGTTGGTGGACTTGACCACTGTAAAGCGGTTGGTTTTGACCGTTTTGAATATACGGTTGTCCACTGTTCGCAAAGATCTGCTGCTCAGAACCTTGGTACACTTGCTGGAATTGTGGTTGTTGGTATTGCACCAGCCACGGTTGTGAAGCCATGTTCTGTTGCGCTATGCTAACCGTTGGACCAAGGTGTGGGGTAATTGTACCCATTTGGACCTGTGTCGCCCCACCAGTTGGCGATTGTGGTTGTGACCCATGGTCAAGGGGCTGTTGCATTACAACCTGAGAAATCTGAGGTTGACATGCAACATGCATCGCTTGAACTTGTGACACTGTTACAATAGCCGGTGTGGTTGGGATGTTCCTCATAGGTACACACTGTTGCATAGAATATACAACCCTTGGTTGTTGAGGTAGCATAGGTACCCAACCACTTGATGTAATTCCAGTATAACCTGAATATTGTTGTGAACTCCCATATGGATACCCTCCCGGAGGGGGTAATGAAAGGGCATACTGCCCCCCATACGGTAGCAATCCGGAACTCAAGGGGATTGATTGTCCTTGGGGACTGGATTGCCCAAACTGACCTCCAAAAGGATCAATCTGGCGAGTCTCAACATAAGAGTTGCCGGATATTATTCCGGGTGAACAAACTGGAACAGACCACACTGTCGAAATAGTCCCTTGGTGGACTCCTTCTAGCGGTTGTGAGCTAGTCGGGACAGATGGTATGCCGGCAAACATTGTCGGAGTGATGGCAGGGACTTCTGTTGTCACTGTGTTGTTTGACACAGTCCTAGATGTTGACGGTTGTTCAGACATTTTAAGTCTATCCAATAGATTGCCTAGCGATTCTACAGGAACTTCCACTTGTGGTGGATTAACTTCTGATGAAGGAAATAGAGTGATCCCGACTCCAAAATGGGTTGGAGTACTTGCTTGCGGATCCTCTACAATTTCCTCTATCGCAATCAAACCTGGTGGAAGAGGAAGACCGTCAGGTCCATAAAATATTTCTGGTGCCGAAGAAGGGGTTGAATCGACAGCGACAGTTGTTTGGGGAGCAAGACTCTCTAAACTGGTTACAGATGTAACTGGTTCAGTAACGCAAGTATTTGCCCCCAGACTAGGATCAGTATTACTGTCCCTCTGTTGCTGTTGAACTTCTTCTATAGAGGCAGGGTTTCCAGAAATGATTGGAGTAACCGGAATCTCAGATGTAGTTGGAATACTTGTTCTAACCTTGATAGGAGATTTCGAACCGGTTAAACGAGTTCGCTTTGTCCGTACTGTTTTCGATTCCGGAGACAAAGATGGTTGACTCGTAAGCCTCCGCGAACGACGGGGTTTCAATTGACTTTCTTCCACGACTGCGGATTACTCGATCAACCAAAATACAAAAAGGGGAAATTGGTGTTTCCGAATTGAATGAATTTTATTAGACGCTTTAGACACAACTTGCTTTTTCACTTTTAAAGAGTCGAGAAAAAGCTAAATATGACTCTAGTCTCCTTCGATGTTTTAACGAGCCCGAAGTGACAAATGCTTGGATGGACTTTTTCTGTTATAGAGTCTGAAAAGGGCCAAAAGAAACTGCTCTGGAGTTCTAGGCAGAGGGTGTGCCAAACTTTTCGCAAAACCGCAGAATGTTTTTTAGGGTACGGGCGGTCGATCTTCGTGAATGTTGTGTTCACTGCATTGCGATCAGTAGGGCGGCCAACACGGCTTCCTAAGGATAAAAGATATATGCCTATAGGGGTCTCCCAATATATACGCGACGGTACGTGGGAGCACAATCCGTACTAGCGCTATCGTCCCTCAGGAGGAATCACCCACCTTCCACGAGATTGACAGTCACTAGGCTTAACGACGCCGGAACACGTCTCTAGCCTAGACCTCTATGTTGTGTGTTATGTTACAAAGCGTTGTTAGGTTCATTCAGTTTATTTGAGGTTGATCTTTTTAAAGTTTTCCTTTCAAGGTTCACCACGAGATGTATGATACCAATTCCTAAATGCAGTCTAAGATGATAAGCAAGCTTTATTATCTTTTCAACTTTGAAAATCCTAGCTACTAAGGGAAAAGAAAAACACTATCTTTTCTCAAAGAGCAATCAGCACACTCTAATGCACTTTCCCTAAATCCAACATGCAAACTATCAAATGCAAAATGCACAATGCAGGTGTTTGTTTTCCACTTTCTTAGTATTAATGCCTACAAAGAAAGCTTTTTGCACAACTTTGAATTTGCTTTTAAAATGATCAATACAAACAAGTTCACTTTTTTCAAAATCAGAGAAGATAGAAGAGATTACACTACTTAACGATTTTCGAAATAAAGACTTGTTTTGACACTTCAAAAGAGACAAATTCAAACCAATAAGCAAAAGTAAAGCTATAATCAATCTGCAAACAGCCAATGAACTCTCTTCTAAGATCACAATCAATCAGATCTGAATCAAAGGCTACAGGATGACTACTTTACTCATGCAAAGGAAAACTGTAAATGACACCACAAACACACAAAAACATTCACAGTCTTTTTGTACAAAAGGAGGCGGAATCTAAGCAAAGAAAAGGAGTTATCATACTGGTACCTATGCTGGTTAAAGGCTGCAAAAAACAGAGATCAAAACAGGGCAACGGACAGTAGAGAACCCCAGCTCCCTTCAAAGCATTAAGCACCCAATGTTTCCAGTCTCAAACCAACAGCAATTCTTTGCAATAACAAAATTCCAGCCTCCAGATCTCATGGAGGAGAGATCTATATATAGTTATTTTGGAGAGAGGATGAGTCAGCTTGAGATCTGACTAGTGTCCTCTCCCTCTCTCAGTTCTTGAGTCCACTTGGAGGTTCTTGCTTCCACTTAGAGATTTGGAACCTCTTACTCATCACCAGTCGAATTCCCTGAGGCAAGTGTCATTTTGGAAGCTTCCTGAGCATTGACACATTGAGGAATGAGCCTGCCACTTGTCCAAACTCGCTCAGCGCAGGTAGCTAGTGTTGGAGTTGACATTCAATGCAGGTAGCCAGTGGAGTAGTTGACATTCAGCGCAGATGCTCAGTGGAGCAGTTGACATGACCCTGAATTGACTTGTTTTTGAGTGGTTTCAGGTGGAGAACTTCTGTGAATTGCTGTGGTTAGTTAGCCTTGTTCCTCTAGGGGTAGGAACAACATGTTTAGGGGCTTTGGATCCCTTAGATTATGGACATTTCATGCTCCATGCTGTAAGGCACAAAAATGTCTATAACAGGGGAGCTCGAATTGGAACTTTGTACAAGCTACAAGGTAGCACTGTTATTGATGAGTGCAATAGTTCTGTGGTTCCTGAATGTGGAGCAGAAAATCTAGTGGTCTCTAGAGAAAAGAACATTTTATGGCATCAAAGGCTTGGACATATTGGAGAGAAGGGCCTTCAAATACTTCATGGTAAAGGTATGGTAGAAGGTATGACTAATAACTCTCTGGATTTTGATTTCTATGAAAATTGTGTATATGGGAAGCAGAATCGAGTGAGTTTCCCCTCTGGTGGTAAGAGGGTGAAACAAATATTAGAGCTTGTGCACAGTGATGTGTTTGGACCTGTGAAGGTTCCATCACTGGGTAAGTCTGTGTACTATGTATCATTTATAGATGAATTCTCAAGGAATACATGGATATATTTCCTTAAGAAGAAATCTGAAGTCTTTGATAGGTTTAAAGAATTTAAGGCTCTGGTGGAAAACCAGACAGAGAAGAAGATAAAGGTTTTGAGGACAGATAACAATGGAGAGTTTTGCAGTAAGGAATTTGAAGAATTATGTAAGAAGTGTGGTATATCACAGCAAAAGACTACTCCATACACACTTGAGCAAAATGGAGTTGCAGAAAGAATGAACAAGACGTTAATGGAAAGGGCAAGAAGCATGCTCAGTGGTGTCGGGTTAGGACAAGAATTCTGGGCAGAGGCGGTTAAGACAGCATGTTACCTGGTCAACAGATCACCTTCATCAACGTTGGAGGATAAGACTCCACAAGAGGTATGCACTGGTAAGAAACCCTTTGTTTCACATTTGAGGGTATTTGGATGTGATGCATATGTACATGTTCCAAAGGAGAAAAGAACCAAGTTGGATAGTAAATCTGAAAAGTGCATTTTATTGGGTATAAGGATGGTTTAAAGGGTTATAAGCTTTGGAACCCAGTAACAAGGAAGGTTGTGTACAACCGAGATGTGGTATTTAGAGAGGTGAAATATGTTATTAAACATGAAGTCCAACCAAAGGAACTTGAGAAGATAGAGTTTGAGCTTAAGGAGGAAGAATCAGACTCTACAGTAGAGGAGGAATCAGAAGATGAAGAGCCACAAACTACAGGTGTGAGAAGATCAGTTTGAGAAAGAAGGCAGCCGAAAAGGTATAGTCCATTTGCCTTCTATTCAAATTTTGTTTTTTCTGTTACTGATGATGATCCCAGAACTATGAAGGAAGCAGTAGATTCAGAGGATGGAAAACTCTGGAAAGGGGCCATGTTTGATGAAATGGCATCTTTGCACAAAAATGAGGCTTGGGATCTAGTGGAGTTGTCGGCTGGAAGGAAACCCATTGGCAGCAAATGGGTGTTCAAGAAGAAGACAAATGCAGAAGGAAAGGTAGAGAAATACAAAGCTCGGTTGGTAGCAAAAGGTTATTCCCGGGTGCCGGGAAGTGATTTTGGTGATATTGTTTCTCCTGTTGCCAAGGTAGCTTCTATTAGATTACTTTTATCTGTTGCTGTTGCTTTTGATTTTGAGGTAGAACAGATGGATGTGAAGACAAAATTTCTTCACGGGGATCTGGAAGAAGAGATCTACATGAAGCAACATGAAGGCTTTGCGGTGAAGGGTGAGAAAGAACTGGTATGCAAGTTAAAGAAGTCTTTGTATGGGTTAAAATAGTCACCAAGGATGTGGTAGCAGAAATTTGATACATTTATACGGGGACTTGGCTTCACTAGAAGCAAAGCAGATCACTGTATGTATTTTAAATTAATTGGTGACCGTGTTATTTATCTGGTCTTGTATGTGGATGATATGTTGCGTGTTGGAAATGACAAAGAAATTATCCAGGATTTGAAGACCCAATTGTCCTCCAAATTCGACATGAAAGATCTTGGTGCTACAAACTATATTTTGGGCATGGAAATTAAAAGAGATCGGGCAAAGAGGAAGCTCTAGTTAAACCAGAGGAAGTATGTCGAGACAATATTGCAGAGGTTTAATATTCAGGATAGTAAACCGGTGAAGGTTCCTATTCCTATAGGTGTAAAGTTATTTGCAGAACAGTGTCCCAAGACACAAGAAGAGGAAGAGAACATGTCATGTGTTCCATATGCAAGTGCAGTCAGTAGTCTGATGTATGCGATGGTTTGTACTAGACCAGACATTGCACATGCAGTGGAAGTATTGAGCATTTTTATGTCAAAACTAGGGAAGGAGCATTGGATAGCAGTGAAGCGGGTTTTTAGGTATTTGCGTGACATTAGTGATTATGGTTTGTGCTACCAAGGAAGACCAGGATTGGACAGATTTTTGGATATTCGTGGCTTTGTTGATGCAGACTTGGCTGGAGATCTGGATCAGAGAAGATCTACAAGTGGGTATGTGTTTAACCTATTTGGAGGTGCCTTCAGTTGGATGAATAAGAAACAATCTGTAGTGGCACTATCAACTACAGAGGCAGAATACATGGCAGCCACTCATGCAAGCAAGGAAGCAGTTTGGTTGCAAAGATTGTGTTCAAGTATGGGGTTAGTACAGGGAGCTATAAGGATAGACTTTGACAGCCAAAGTGCAATCTTCTTGGCAAAGAACCCTGTTTACCATTCAAAGACAAAACACATTAATGTTCAGTATCACTTTGTGAGGGATATGATAGAAGACAAAAAGGTGTTGCTGGTAAAGGTGGACACTTTGAAGAATACTGTAGATGCATTGACAAAATCTGTGAGCTCTGAGAAGTTCTCTTGGTGTAGAGAAACAATGGGCATTGCAAGGCTGGATAAATGACTAAGCTCTCCTGTGGCCCCCTGTGGAAAGAAAACAACAAGTGGGAGAATGTTGGGTTGTGTTATATTCTTTCCACGACTAGCCCACGTAGTTAACCGGGGGGTTAGAGGGGGGCGGAGCCCCCCCTCCCCCTTGTTGCACCGATTGTGTAGTGGGGGTGTCAAAGGGGGTTTGAGGGGGGGCGAGTAGCCCCCCTCTATGAGATCCGGGGCAGCGCCCCGGGGAATTTGTTTTTGGACCCTATATTAGGTTGGGCGGACCTACCTATGGTTTTGGACGCGATGGTTTTCGGTCCATGGTATTGGATGCTTCACCATGTATAAATATGTACTGTAACATTGAAAGGAACATAATGAAAAACCAATATGGTAGTCTCGGTTTTGGGATCCAAGGGAAAATCTCTATGTATATGTGTTTTATGTGTTATTCTCTCGCATTGTTTATTTTCTGTGTTTTAGAATTCGTATGCAGGTAATTTTTGTACGAGGTTAAAACCTACAATTTAATTGTGAAGACTGAGAAAGTAAGTATTGTTTTATTTATTTGTTATTTAAATTTTTGATGGTAGTAATCTATTATCTGAATTTTCGGATTACAATGTATTCCAATGTCTCATGGATAGATTAGTGCTTTTTACAAGACATTTTTTCATATTTTTTTATTTGGGTTAACTTGTGTTGTTTTCTCTTGAGATGTAGATGAAGAACTATATGACCAATAAATAGTCGTGGAAAACACAGTGCCTGTGTATTTTTGAGATTACAAGTGAGCATTAACTTTAACTTTTGGTTTCTCTCATATTTTATCGCTAAGATTTAATGGGGATCAGGTAGGTGTACTTAATAAGATTAGGGTTTAGATACAAACTTACTATGGTTTTAGTTAAAAGTTTATTGTTCCTAATTGTGTTTGCATGTAAGGGTTGGGAATGATTTCATAATCTTTGATGTGTTTGGTTCTTCAATGTCTCTGGTTTTTTTTGTACTGCTTATCTCAATATGTTTTTATTTTTGAGTATGGTTTATCAAAGTTCAATAATTTGATATTGATTTAGTGTTAGCATAAAACCCTTTAATGTTCAAATCTAAAGAAGGTTTCAGGGTTTCCAGAAATTTCTTCCTAGAAATTGTTTCTAGAAGTTCAGTGCTCAAGTAAAATTTTATTGCAATTCTATTAGAGTTCTTTTCCTCTAATATTTCATAATCTATGATGTGTTTTGTTCTTCAATGTCTTTGGGTTTTATTTTTTTGGTACTATTTATCTCAATAGGGTTTTATTTTTTAATATTGTTTATCAAACTTCAATATATTGGTGCTGATTTAGCATTAGCATAAAACCCTCTAATGCTCAAGCCTAAAGAAGATTTTGGGGTTTCTAGAAATTTTTTTCTTAGAAACTTTTTGTAGAAGTTCAATATGTAAGTAAAATTTGATTGCAATTCTATTATAGTTATTTTCCTCTAATATTTCATAACCTTTGGTGTGCTTGGTTCTTTAATGTCTCTACGTTTTATTTATTTTTTCTCAAATCTTTCATAAGCTTTGATGTGTTTCGTTCTTCAATGTCTCTATGTTTTGTTTTTTTGATACTGTTTATCTCAATAGGGTTTTATTTTTTAGTATTGTTTATCAAACTTCAATATATTGGTGTTGATTTAGCATTAGCATAAAACCCTCTAATGCTCAAGTCTAAAGAAGATTTTGGGGTTTCCAGATTTTTCTTCTTAGAAACTTTTTGTAGAATTTCAATACCGAAGTAAAATTTTATTGCAATTCTATTAGAGTTATTTTCCTCTAATCTTTTATAATCTTTGATGTGTTTGGTTCTTCAATATTTTGGGTTTTACTTTTTTCATATTGTTTATCTCAATAGGGTTTTATTTTTTAGTATTGTTTAGTGAGGCAAACATAAAATAGAGGACACGGAGATGGAAATTCTCCTCTATCACTTGGAGTTGCCCTCCTCCCATTTTTATAGGGGATAAATAAATTACCTACCTAGGGCAAGCAATAAATCCTTAAGTCCTTGAAAAAGTGGGGGAACAAACTATAGAAAAACTAAAGAAGGAAAACTAAGAGAGTAAGTAAGAAATATTCCCTCACCTACCTCATTAAGGAAGGTTGTATTCATACACCTATTCATTCAACTAAGTAAGATTATCTAGAAAGATAGGTTAGGAAACTGATTCAGCCTTACCCTCTCATTTAGCTACACTCTCACATACTCATTAAGCTTAGAAAATAAGGTTGAAATCACTCATTAAGAAGGTTGGGAAAATAAGCCTTATCCTCTTCCTCATTCCTTAAGCTTAGAATAGAAGGAAGAAGGTAGTGAAGAAAGGGTACTCATCTAAGAAGGCTAATAATAGAAGGTAAGGAAGGATAGGCATAAGCCATTAAATAAACATGTATTCAATTAATGGTGTTACCAACATATATATTTTATAGCCAATCACCAAGTATGTATTCAATTTTCTTTTACTACTATATCATATACTTAAGGTAAGACATATATGGTGCTTCTATAGTCTCTCATGTTGAGTACTAGTGGTTAAGCTCACTAAGAGCTGGTATAATGTGAACTCGTAATCCATACACCCGCGTCAGATACTTGTAAATTGTAATTGCCATGATTAATTTATCTAACTACTAATACGATCTCTTATGTACTAATTCCATTAACATCAATTAATCATTCATCATCTATGATCCAGTTTAGCAATATCTGGTACTGGCAGCATTTCACCATAAGTGGCTATGCTTTTTTTGCGTATAGAATAAGATATAATCTTGCTCATACTTTCAGGTGGAAAAAACCTATTTATCATAGCTTGCTTATATACTGCTTTTACGAGGATATATCATAAATCCCATGTGTTGTACTAGTAACATGCCTAGAACCATGGATGTTATAGGTACCCTAGCAGTATGATTCAAGTCAATATGTGATCAGTTAAGCACGAGGAATAATGGAATAGCCATGAAGAAAAAAGAGAGGCATGAGAGCAGGTATAACATGAGCACTAAGAAGATTAACCACGTGTTGATACTGGTGCTTAATGATAGACATATTACTATTTAGACAAAGGCTAGTATTACAAATAATTCTGCATTGCGTGATCAGATCCACAATAGCCTATTTACCTTTGCAATATATAGACAATGTTAGTGTTTGCTTTAACTAGTATAACCATTATTTAGAGTCAATCAGCTTGTCCATACATCACATATTCTTGGATTAACTAGACATATAACTAAGGGTAGTTTAAGAGTTGAATTACGCGGCTATCATGTACACTTCAACAAATTAAGCTATTAGAAGATTACTCATAAATGTGTCATTTATGCTAGTAGTATGTAGTAGTGGGTTAGTTACAAGCGAGTTACATCGTATGAGTCCATCATTATATATAAATAAGCAACTTGGTACCATTACTCTAGTAGGTTCTCGTGTTCACACTCCACGAGGCTTAGTGGACTCAGTAAACTAGCAAATAATCTTCTAGATAGATGCGACATGAGATAATAGAACTACTACGCGGTGAGTGATCAGAGTGTAATACCCATTTTCATGGAACATAAGTGAGTTCTTAGCCCTATCTACAGCTTGTTCTTAGTATGCTTAAGTTGCTTTGTTATGTATAACACTTGCTACTATGTTAATTGAGCTCTAGTGGTTCACACTATTATGTGGTTTAGTAATTGCGATTAGCGTAGAATTACACCTTACCCTGACACCAATCTCTAGACTCGTGTACTAGTATTAAAAAGTTAGCCAAGGTGTGATTCAGTTCAACAAGACTGAATAGAATGGCCTGTAAATAACCCCAGGTAATCAATAGTACTATGTATAATAGCTAACATGAAAACTATGATTTAATTACATGCATATCATAGCCAATTAATGTAATACCAAGGGCATAGACTGGAGTTGTGGCCAATATATTATTATCGACTGAGTACAATACAAACCATGGGGCTAGTGACAAGGTAATCTGGAGTACAATCAATTGCTCCAGTCACTCAGGATAAAACTATTACAACACTAACGCAAGTTAATTAAGAGTACGTGTAAGGCTGGAAATAGTGATGCTTTATATAGCAGTTAGCACATAACTCTTGTATTTCTACGGTTTATGTCATAGCCCTATTGTAATTATTACGATTCAAATTTTCCCATTATGTACCTTAACAATATACTATGGACATACGAGGTAATCAAGAGTAATATGACTTTAGAGCGTACTCATTGATAAAGAGCGAGTATAACTAGTGTTACCGGTTGAACTTCTCCACTTGAATACTGTAATTTCACCCTAGTGGTAGTATAAACGTAGTAAGCTTAATTATCCATCCTAACCATGCCTACCTGACAAGTAAGTGCTAACCTTACTGAATTAAGTAGTATAATGCTTAGTGGCATTAATATTCAGTCTGATTACCATGTCGTATTATCAAAATTCAATATATTGGGGGCTTGTGCATGTCATATTATCAAACTTCAATAAATTGGTGTTGATTTAGCATTAGTATAAAACTTTCTAATGCTCAAGTCTAAAGAAGATTTTGGGATTTCCATAATTTTCTTCTTAGAAACCTTTTTCTTTTGTAGAAGTTCAATATGCAAATAAAATTTTATTGCAATTTTATTAGAGTTCTTTTTCTCCCTACATTTTGCAAACAAATTTTGGTTATTGGACGTTTAAAATGTAAAGAGTGACCCACAATCCAAGTCATGTTGAGCTTATAAACTATAACAGGTTGAGCTTATTTGGAGTGAGATTATTAACCATTTAGTGAATTGTAACAATCAATTGGTGTTGCTAGCATAAGACCTTCTAATGTTTAAACTTATAGAAATTTTTTGGTTTGCAGAATTTTCTTTTTAGACACTATTTGTAGAAATTCAATAAGTTAAATTTTATTACAATTCTTTTAGTCCCTACACTTTTGTAAACAGATAATTTGGTCATTGGATGTTTCTTGTTTAGATGAGTGATAGATAATCCATGCCATGTTGAGTTTATAAACTAATCAGTTGAGTTTACACACGTTTGGGGTCAAATTATTAACCATTCCATTATCTATAACAATGATATTCATCAATCTCCATTTATTATTTTTCTCAACCAGCTTGAACAAGGTGTAAGGAGTATGGATAGACTTGCTAGTCCTAGGGAGACAGTGCTCCCCGGTCACACTTGCATTAGATGGAAACACATCAAGTAGGAAAAAGCACACTGAAGCAGGACTTGTAGGAAGACATTTGGATTATATAAAAACACATTATGTAAGCAAACACATCTAAGCAAGACCTATTTAAAAAAATATGGTTTCACAGATCGTGGCCTTGCCTATCTAAGTTTAAGCAAGTCACCTGGGATGAACTGGCACTAAGTGTGCTTGGGGCCTACCTAGGATAGCTATGGAAAGAAGGTTCAAATACTTGACAGGGGTTTTCACCTTTGTTTACTCTAAGGTGGGACAAATCTTAGGTATGTGATTTTTTCTAATAAGTAGTTCATGGTAAGCTCTTTCCTTTCATTCTACACAATATTAACCTGAAGCAAATTAGTATACCTTTGTCCAAAATCAATCCCTACCTAAATGGTTTGGAAAAGGTTGAAAAGAAATGTAGTTCCTACATTTTCCTTCCTATTCAGTCTACTACTGGAAACATTTATGTAACCCGAGCCCATAAAAATGCCTTCTGGGTTTTTTCAATTTAAGAGAGTAATACACTAGCATTTGTGCTTTTCATTCCCTTGCATATTGATCTTAGATGGACAGAAACCCAACTCATTCCTTATGTTTCTATTGTGTTTATTTATGCCAATGACAACTAGTCTTAGAAAGTAATATTGGTAAGACTGGAGTATCCTGTATCTGTTGATAATCTCCCTTTAGGGGTAGAAGTAGTCAAAGTCAGGGAAATTAGCCTATCTCCCAAACCTAAGAAAATATTCTCTTTGTTGGCTTGTGGGGGGCCTGACCCAGGTTCGGAGTTAATTAGCCAAACAAATCCTTGTACTATTGGCCCTTTCGGCAACAGCCCGCGGAGTGCAGACTGAGGTCTCACTCGAAGCAGTATGGGGGGATGCTGCAACCAAGTTTCCGCACCCTTGAGATGTATGAGGGGTCACTTTAGTCCAATTGTGAATACCTTTGTGCAGATCACTTTGCACACCATCCTGACCTGCGAGGCCTTCGCAATCTGTTATAATCGCCTTCGCGCAGCCCTGACCAGGGGCTTAGGTACTTTCGCGCCGTTAAAGCAGCGATCTGTGCTACTTCCCCAAGTTACATCGTGTATCTTACTTATCTTCTTATAACAGTTAGTTATCTTCGTGTAAACAGATACTTTATCTTATCTTCCCTTTATCAACACATTCATATAAGTTTGCACATCATATAGACAATAGAAATGCAATTTATATCCGATAAATTCAATGCACAAAACAGGAAAAAGATACATGTAAATGATGTAAAACTTCTCTTTATTACTTCTCCAAAGGTTACAGACTCGACTTGCCCTGCGCACTGTGCTGTAGGGGTTCGCACACTCAGCTGCGGACTACTAAGCCTCTGTGCACTCAGCTGCAGAGCCTTCTCCTACTCTACGACCCAAAGACTCGACTCTACACTTAAATAAGACTCACTTCTTCATCTATTCATTCATGATTCTACTTCTTTTCTTCTTCGCTTTACAAATTAGAGCCTCGCTCTATTTATACAATCCCATAGTCCGCAGACCATGGGTAGATTTCTAAAGCTGACATTATATTACAAAAACGAGGGCAGACAACCCTATGGCTCATTTACAATATTCACGCTCCGCGCCCATAAAACGCGGATTCTTTACATCGGATTTAGTCAAAATCTGGGCTTTAAGCCCCAAAACTTCCCTTGGGGGATCTCGCACCCAACAGGCCCCCAACACAAACATCGTGACTCGCCCTTGAGTCACTCTGTCGGTGCGTAGATCTTCGCGCGGAGACCTCCCAACTCTGCTCGAACTGTTGCAAGATCAGCAACGCACTGAACAGCTACCTGTTGTATCTCTTTCACACGTTGTTCAGAGACTGTTGTAGCTGAACTGTTTCCCTGCACCTGTTTATAGTCCCGCACCTCCTTTCAGCTCCCTGGTGCGCTAAGATGGTGCTTCTGTCGGTTAGTCAAATAGCCGGGCCACCCATGTATGGCTTCAACCGACTGCCATTCACTTTTCATGGGAAAGGTTCTCCATTTAACTTTACCAACTGTACCGTGCCTCCGTCTGTGACCTCCTTAATAACATACGGTCCCAACCAATGCATTCTAAATTTTCCTAAGAATTTATCAAAATTACTATCATACAGTAACACCAAATCATTCACCTTGAAGGTGCGCAATTTAATATGTCGATCGTGACAGTTCTTTTCGCGTTGCTTTTGTACCTGTTGGTGAAAGCTAGCCAGAAATCATTCTTCCTCGAGTTCCTCAAACTGCGCGAGTCTTTCCTCCAGGGCTCCACAGTCTGTCATACCGGTGAGCGCTACTATGCACAGACTAGGCACGATGTATTCCATCAAAATTATAGCTTCCACTCCATAGACTAG
Source organism: Pinus tabuliformis (assembly GCA_031772625.1). Taxonomy (NCBI): domain Eukaryota; kingdom Viridiplantae; phylum Streptophyta; class Pinopsida; order Pinales; family Pinaceae; genus Pinus; species Pinus tabuliformis. The sequence goes on from CM062813.1 coordinate 706,387,657, forward strand.
TCGAAAAGGTGTTTGTCCCGTCAGTTTCTTAGATGTCATCCTATAAGCCCATAATACTACAGGTACGCGCAGGTCCCAATCACTTTGTTGCACATTGCATACTTTGGTCAGTGTAGTCTCCAATACTTTGTTAAATGCTTCTACTGTCCTGTTAGCTTGTGGGTGATACGGTGTGCTTTTCTAATGATACACCTGAAACTCTTCTATCAGCGCGTTGATCATCTCATTCAGGAAATGTGTACCGCGATCACTCATCAAGATCTTCGGACATCCAAATCATGTCAATATGTGTTCAAACAGAAACTTCGCGGCCGTGACGGCCGTGCAATCTTTTACCGGTTGTGCTTTTGCCCAATGAGTCAGGTACTCTGTCGCAGTGATAATATATCTCGCGCTTGTTTTTCCTTGAGGTTTGATAGGTCCTACGAAGTCAATCGCCCAATTTTCAAAGGGTTGTAGTGTCATCTGAGTATTCAAAGGCATCTCTTCCCTCCACGATGGTTTACCTGTTCTTTGACATACATCACAGGTCTTGCAATGTGCTTTTGAATCCTGATGAAGGGTTGGCCACCACAACCCTACGCGAAGAAGGGTCGCTCTCCCTACATAGTTTCCTCCCGTAGTGCCCCCATGCGTGTCTGCGAGGATATGGATTTGTTCAAATTCAGGTACATACCTTCGCAGTATCTCATCATTGCCCATCTTATATAGGTGCCCCGCAATGACAGAAAAATCTGCCGCCCGCACCACTAGTTCCTTCTTCTGTTGGATGGAGTACTCTTTCGGCGCAGTTCCAGTCGTGAGAAAGTGGATTATATCTTCAAAATTTCCATCCGCTACATGCACAGCAATGAGTTGTGCATTGTGTAATCCTTCCTCCAGACTAGTAGGTTCTTCTCCTGTCTCAATGTGCGACAGGTGATCTGGTCCTGCGTTCAATCGTTCAGGTTTCACAACAACTTCAAAATCATATTCTTGGAACAATAGAAGCCATCTGCATATGTGCCCCCCCACAACACAGGCTTATTAACCAAGCATTTTAGTGTGGAATGATCTATGTACATTTTGAAGTGTCCCCCTTGTTAGCACCTAAATCTGCCTTAGGCTGAAGGAAGGCAAAATTCAGGGTAACCACCAACCATGCTCAGTCTGGTAGCTAGCCCTACCAGAACAGGAGAGGGCTCTCTGGGGGTCACGCTCAGGAAAATAAACAATAGGGTCTGAGATGACGCAAAAATGGATACTGATTTTAGGCTAGGTAAACAAATATGATGGAGGTATTTTGAAGAATGACTGAGTTTTCTGGGATGTGTGGGGCCAAGGAACAGCATGAGCAGAGAATTTAACTCAAAGACGCAGATTATTTCGTGAGGCAAGATAGGCGGAAAGTCTAGCAATTAGATTTGAAATAATGTGAAGTGGAGAGATTGTTTGAGAGTGTGAAAATGGCATAAATACATGAATCCTTTTCAACAGAAGAAAACATAGAACGTGAAAACTATCCCAAGGAAGAGTAGTACACTGAATTCTACCTTTTTTACTTAGAAAGCTTTCACTGGAAATGAATATGAAAGAAAATATGAAACATAACGAAATACATATGAAACATAAAGAAGATACATTTGCTAAACTCATGCCACAGGAATCTCATGAACCAGAGCTGCAATCTTTCATTAATTCTCTGTCAAAATGTACAGTGAGTGACTGGGTTTCTCTCCCACAGTTTCCCAGAAATTCCAACCCTTTACAAAATGACTCTCAATACAATAAATAGGCTTTGCCATGAGAATTTCGATCGACCCAGGCAATGAAGAGCCAACCATCAGCAATTACATTGAATTTTCTATGAAGACCAATTAGAAAAAAGCAAATATGAGCATAGATTTTGTGGGTGGCTGTTCGCCTTCATTTGGCCACTTGGATAGAAGCCAAAAATTATTTTTAAACTTTGCCTTTAATGTCGGGAAAAATGTAGTGTAAATGAGCGGGCCCACTTGGAGAAAATTGCGAATCAAAATTTCGCGAAGCAGGAGCGATTTTGGCCTTTGGGTCTCTGTGCGCCGCGCCAAAAACTGTATGCGTCGCGCTAGTTTGGATCTGGTTTTGAGGCCCTTTCCGAAGTCCAAATTGATCCCAAGTGTGCTTGTTGGAAAGCCCTACCTGTCTACTCTCCAATCCAAGTGGAATTTCTGAATTTGGTGCCCATTTTCCCCTCCAAAACTGCAATCTCACAAGACTGCTTCCTGTGTGTCAAAATAGGGGCAGAGAGGTCATTTTTTTGGTGTTTTTGACCTCCTAAGGACTCAAAACTGGCCCAAACTTCTTGGCCATGCACCAACAATCATGATTTTCCATGGAAAATCCAAAAATTCAATTCTTTTATCATTTGGAGCTCCCTATTATAAGCGCGCGCCGGGTGGCGCAGCGCACAGGGAGAAAAACCCTGTTTTTTGCACAAAAATTTCCAAAAACACCAAAAATGCCCCAAATTTCTTGAAATTTGGGCTAGAGATTCCTTATCAAGTTTTATGCTGGGCCAAAGAGGCTTCGGCCAATATCTGAAGTCGATCGAGCTCCCTTTGCCTCTTTTGCTTCTTGATTGCCTTCCTCAATTTCGCCTTCAAATTCCTGATTCAGGCCTTGCACACTTTGTTTCGCGCCATGTAGTGGAAAGCCATGTGTCTCAGCAATGCATGGTCCTTGTTGGCCTTGTCCAGTAGCCTCTCTAAGTGCATGTTAACTCTCTCGAGATTGGCCTCCCGATCCTCATTAATCTCTTGCTCCAATGACGTGAGCTCAACTCTTCTCCTTTGCGCAGCTTGGCGATGCTCACGAATGTTTTGTAGCTCCATGATCGCTTGCTGATCCTCCAGCTGTTTGTTCCTCTGCTCCAGATATTTCATGTTCCATTTGGCCCTTTCCAAATCAAGGGACAAGGCTTGAATCTTTGCTTGCTGCTCTTGGATGATCTCTTTAAGATGTGCACTTTGCGGATATGTATCTGTATCATCATCATGATGAAGAATGAATTCAGTCTCTCATTCACCTGATGGCTCACCTGAAGGCCTCTCATCCTACATTGGCTCCTTGCCTTTGTCCTGTTCCTGTGTTTCTGATGGAGGAAGCGAGGCCCCTTCCATCCCAGGTGGAGATAACACTCGCTTTGCCGCTGCAAACAAACGTCTGGTGCCCTTCTGATATGTGATGAAAACCGGCACACTAGCAGTCTCATGGCGCTCATACCGATGAGAAGGTTCACCCTCATGCTTAACCTCTGATACTCTCCGTGAAGCTCTAAAGAAATCACGCGAGATGAAATCATCCCAAGTGATGCCCTGCAAACCAAACTGATGAACCACCAAAATCTTGATAAAAGCAAAATGATAGACACTGTTAAGTTTCTGCTGAGGTGTTTTGCGTTGTATAAAGGTGGTCATCCTCTCTATGTTTTGGCAAATGAAATACGGAATGTTCATCATCCGTACCCTGGTGAAATGCATGAGCAACCTGATGTGATAAGCATAAAGACAAGAGAATCGCCCCTCACAGCTGAAATATTTCATTATCAATCTCATTAGTGGAGCATATTCATCTTTTAGATACTGGAATGGAAACACTCTCTTGAGCTGCCTTAAGAAACTGGTTTTGATGTAAGGCTCATACTGCTGCTGGTCGATCTTCTGTTTCTTGTGCCATGGTTCACCGATGTTCGGTATACCGGTTGCCAATGAGACGGATTCTGCTGTAAGTGTGAAGGTGACACCAGCCAAGATAGCTTGATCTCCGTGCAAGTGCAGCACAAAAAGATGAGCCAACTCATGATGAAATTGTACACTTGCCACCTTTTGACAAAACTCATAGCATGACTGATGTTGAAAACATGACATAGCAACAGGACAGGCTTGCAATTCTGTAAGGGTGGTCGGTTCCTCTCTCACATGTCTGCCACTTTTATGAGGCCTCCGGGGTACCTGTTCTTCCAAGGGAGAGTCACTTTGGGTTTCCACCTCATAGTCCGATGAATGCTCAGATGCCATGACTGCTATACAAAATACCCTGAAGACAAGATGACTGCTATGTATGAACTGTGGTTGAACTGCCCTTTCTGATGTGTTGAAATCTGCCACCAAGGGGAAAATGCAACAAGGGACTGTTAGGAAGGGGAATAATATGAAGGGATTAGGGACTATGAGGAGGAATTTTATTTAGGGAGTAGGGAGTTTAGGAGATTTTATATAGGGTAGGGTTTGGGGTTTTACCTTTGACAAATGTGCAGAGGGGATAGGGAATAGGATTTTAGTAGCATTTTAGGATAGGGAGAAATGGAAATTGTGGAATAGGGAAGAAGGGAATGAGGGCAAGAAGGAAAAATGAAATGGGGGAAGAACCTTGGCACCAACACAATGATTTTGTAACCCTGACAACGTTTGCTTTGGTGATTTTATGTGGTAGGGTTTAAGAGTTTTTGTGCAACCATAAGCTGCCATTTACTATCATCATACTAACATAAAAATGGATGAAACACTGAGAGATTGACCCCACCTGGCAAATTCAAGGGATTGAAGGCGATTGGTTGCAAATTCTGAGCAAAATCGGGCTTTTGTGTATATGCACCACGCCAAGAACCCAGTGCGCCATGCCCTCTGTGTGTGTCGCGCCCGTTTGAATTAGCACTGGGCGGAAATCCCCAGTGCACCACGCGCTCTATGTGCGCTACGCTCCTCCACCTATGTGTCGCGATCCAATTCTTAACACAGTCACGGCCTTTCCAAACGGCAGTTTGCTCTCCAACCTCCAAATTCGACTTTGCAATAAGATTTCTTGAATGTAACTTGACACAAATGATTCATATAACTTGGAGAAATATGTTGCAAGAGTTGGATTTGATTTTTTCTTCCCCCAAAACCCATTTTGTAATGTTTTCACTTTGACACTTTTTCACCATTAATACAACTCTGCTTTTCACACTTCCCTTTGATTTCTTTGACTAAAATCATGAAATTTTTTGGCGATTTTTGCAGGGGTAGCCGACATGGAATTTGGCTAAGGAGACCGGGGCTGCACTTGGAGAAATCCACTGAGAAATTTTTGAAATTTTTTACAAATGACAAATTGTTGACTTTTCTTCAAAACAGGGTTTTGAAGAACAGTCGTATTCTATCAACATGACAATGAATATCTGTGAATCACAACTTTATGAGAGCCTCCCTTTGGCCTTGCTGGCTTTATTGGATATTGTTTGAAGACCCAATGACTAATCCTTAAACTTAATGACCAAAATGACTTTCGTCCATTAAAAAATCAAACCTTGACTGTCATGGACTTTAATAAACATTGATGAAAAGACCTAAGCCAACAGGTACAAGACATGAGGGGAATGAATGGTAAGGCCCTTCCGTCAGGTTATGGCATGCCCCTAGCGGAATGCAGCTGAGTGAATGGAGCGAGACACCTAAAAATGAAATGCAGAAATAGTTTTGATCTCTGACGGAGGACTGACAAGACCGACTCTAACACCCCTAGCAAGTAGTGTCAATATTTCTGGAGCGCATACACCATAGCCAGTCCCTCGCGTTCAGTGGTGGAATAGTTCTTTTCTGCTTTAGACAATCTGCGACTCGCGAATGCGATAGGGTGATCCAAGCCCTCTCCACCATCCTGTGTTAGTACCGCTCCCAGCGCTATACATGATGCGTCAACATGGACATGAAACTCCTCGTCTCAGTTCGAGAAGACTAGGATCGGCGCAGTGACCATCTTTTCTTTCAATACATCTAGGCTTTTCCTACAGTCATCATTCCAACAGAATGTGACATCTTTTTTGAACATATTTTCCATCGACACTGTTATCTGGGCATATCTTTTGATGAACTTCCTATAGTACCCCGTATGTCCCAGGGTAGCGCGCAGTTGTTTCACACTTCGCGGCACTTCCAAATTCAGAATCATCGCAATATTCACGGGATCTACCATCAGTCCCTGTCTGCAAACCACATGTCCCAACAGGTTCCCAAAAGGAACAAGGAACGTACACTTCTTGAGGTTAAGCGCGATTTAGTATCTTCGACAGGTATCCAGCATCAAGCGTAAGCTCGCTACATGGTGCTTAACTAGCCCAAATATGGTTCAATCATCAAAATAAACCTCTAGGAACTTGTGGATATATGCCTTGAATGTTGCAACAAACACAAGCGAAAATATGGTTGGCGTATTCTTCAACCCAAACGGCATAACAGTGTATTGAAAGCAACCCCACTCAGTCGCGAAGGTTGTCTTGCTCCTATCTTCCGGCGCGATTTTGATCTGGTGGTACCCTGAGAACCCGTCAGTGAAAGAATATGCTTCTTGCCCACCGACATTTTCCAACACCTCATCTGTGAACGGAGTTGGGAATGGATCATGCACACACGTGTCATTCAATTTCCTGAGATCCATGCATATTCTTATCTCGCCCTTCTGCTTCTTTTCCTGCACCACCATAGGGCTTACCCAATCAGATTCTTCCACCGACTCAATGATTCCTGCTGCGAGCATTTTATCTAGTTCTACGTGGACCTTCTCCTTGTATTTTGGATTTAAGCGGTAAGGCCTCTGCTTAACTGGCTTCGTGTCGGGCTTTAATGTGATCCTCATCATTCCTAAATCTCTGATGATTCCCTTTAAATCCGTAAACTTGGTCAGGAATAAGTCCTGGTACTCACGGAGTAACTCAATGACCTTATCCACCGTTGCGTCATCCCAGTAGTCACCAAGCGTTGCAAACTTAGGTTCAGCCTTCGTACCAATGTTCACTTGCTTTGTCTTTACTAGCGCGATTATGTCAGGGTTCTCAATCTATGGTCCTTGAACCTCGCGATGGCCTTCTGTTTCTGGAATGTTAATTTTTCGTGGATCCTCATCTTCTTCTTTAGCATTTACATTATAACATTCCAGCGCGCAGCTCAGCTGAGTAGCCCATTCAGGCTGAATCGATTCTACCGGCTCCTATGGTATCCTAAAGATAGCTTCTTTTACCTCTTGTAGCACGTCATCAACGGTGTCCCACCAGCGATCCTCAAAAGTGAAGGTTAACAGGAACCCTTCGCGCAGGATATCCCATTCACCTGTCCCATGGCAGAGCTCCATCTCTATATACCAATTCATGGGTATAACATCTAGGGTATGAAAGAACATGTGCACCCACTCAGGTTGTCACTTTTCTCCATAGACCTTTGTCCACTTTGCCAGGTGCGCGCACGGTTCATCCCGTCCATCATACTTGTCCGTTAGTCACATCTTAGGCTTCCCAAAATGCATGCGCATCATTCTCCTACATTCGCATCAGTCTTCAAAGCTTCCTTGGTGCGTACCCCACCACCTTGAAAGCATAGCACGCAGTACCCACTTCAAAACCTGGAAGTGTTTCTTTTCTGGCACTCCTCTTTCAAACTTATCTAGGAAATTATCTACCTCACTTAACCCATCATAAGTAGGTAGATCCCTCACTTTTGTCGATACGCGGCACATCGATCTTGTCATCCTATTACAGTTCATTGTGGTTACCTCGTGTAACCGGTTCTGCCATCGCTCTATCTCCTCATCTGAATCCAACATATAAGAGCTTTCACGCTCCCATGAGATCTGTCCGTCTGCGGTGGGATTTACCCAATCTTGCTCTCACGTGGTTACTTTTTAAATGTAGTCCAAATCATCGTCACTTTCATAATCTCACACCGGCTCTGTATAGTGCGATCCTTCAGCGAGGTCCAAAGGTATAACTACGCATAATGACTTCTTTTCAAAAATCATCTTGCGTTTCTTCAGATTAATCACCCCATTCATGTCAGTGGCCCAATCAATTCCTAAGAGCGCGGGCTAGGGATTGTTGTCATCAACAATCTCTATCACTTCAAAGTCTGCTAGTGCGCTCGCTCCCTCAATATCCACGGTGATTCCCTTCAATATTCCCATAGGTATTTTTTTCTATTGGTTCGCCATTCGCAGTTGAATAGGAAACCATTGCAGCATAGGCCTCCCCATGTGCTCCCATGTCTGCTTTGGCAGAACGTTCGCATCCGATCCTAAATCTAGAATTACTTGGTCCATCTCATATTCTCGAATCTGCACGATTGACCTCATTTCTCTTCTCATCCTCATCGTATGCTTTCCAATCTTCTGGACTACACGCGATTCTCCTGGCGAGGTCCCAGCGCATCTGTTAATGAGTTCTTGTAGTCCCTTTACAGCCTTACTGTCACGCAGTAGCTTCATGCGTGTTCCAGGAATGTTGTAAGCATAGATGGGTCCATTTCCTGCTTCAGCCTATCTTTGCTTCCTGAAGTGGAGGCATCATCGAAGCTCTTCTTAGCTTCTATGAAGGTTTCCTTTGCGCACTCCAAATCAAACTTTGCTTCTTTTGTCAGAGCCTTGCGAACCCAAGTACTATCTTCAGGTTTTTTTTCCTTTATCATCTCCCTTCGCAATTCCACTTCGGAGCACAATGTTCACATTTGGATATTCCTCGCGTGGCTCACACCTCATCATCTACAGGTTCTGAGTCAGGGGAGGTGGTAGTGCTCCCTTGTCGCATATCCTAGCTATCAGCGTAGGACAATCTTCCATTTCATGATGAAATAAGGTACATTACAGACATGATGGACGCGTTGGGTTCATACAATCACGGGCATAATGTGCTGGCCCTCTGCGATTGTAGCATATCAACTATCCGCAACCTCTTCTAGGTCCTCCTCCACCTCGGCCTCGTCCGCGCCCCTGAAATCCTATTCGCGCCACTCCTGCGTTCTAGTCTAGGGGCCGCGTTTCGACCTGAACTCTATAGGTGGGAGTTCTATCCATCATCAACTCATAGCTTCTACAGGTGTGCTCATTGTGTCCAACCGATCTACAAAAATTACAGAACAACTGTTGTGAATTCTACGTGTACTTTTGTAACAAATGGCAGTTGTCTGTAGCATGCTTTCCTCCTATTTGACAAATCGCGCACCACAAAGCAGGTGTCGCACTAGGTCCTGCTTGCGCTTCCAGCCTTAACGGCATCGATCCTCCTCCGCGAGGTAATTCGCGAACACAGGGCAGTGGTCCTTATCATGACCCTGACCCTCGCATTTTATGCACCATACTTCTTCGCGCACTTCCCAACGTGCTATCCTGTCCTGTTTTAGACTTTGCATCTCAAGGCATAAGTTTTTCAACTGCGTGTGGATCCGCTGAACTCCCAAGTTAGGATCCTTCATTGGGGTCTCATGCAGCCTCATCGCAATCTCCAAGGCCTCTGCCTGAGTCGTTAACCTCTATTGTGACAGCGCGTTCCTCAAATGCAACGTTAGAGATGCTACGAACCATTCGCGGTGTTATCCACCCGTCAAAGTCATATTAGCTTCGCGAATCGTGCACTTCAGCCTCTGATCTAGCTTCCAAGGAGTCTCACATGGTAGCATTGTGATCTCTTTGAATCCAATAATTGACTGCGCTTCTGACTTTGGCCTGCTAAATTCTCTGTTTAGTGCAATTTGGATATCCGCGATTCCCACATTCGGATTGTCATTAGAATGCTTAATATACTAGGTCAGCACGCGGTCCTACAAGACGCTAACCAATGTTGCTTTCTTTATATTATCATCTATAACTCCATGTGCTTCCCATATGGCCCTTATCACGAACCAAAACTGGTTCGATCTTTATTTCCTACCCCCTTGAACATGGGCAACTTTATCACGCTTTCCATATTGACTCGCGGTGGTGGCGGAGGTGGTATGGGTGAAGATGGAGGTGAAGGTGGTGAAACTGGTGGTGGTCTGGGTGTCGGTGGTATGTGCGGTATCCTCTGCCTTATCAAATTGATCGCACTTCACGAAGAGACATTCACGAGCTCTTCCTCGTCCCCTCGCGGAGGTGAAATCAAAGGGCTATTCTTTGGTCCCTTACTTCCTTCGTTTCTGTAGGTTTTCCACTTCGCATAGCTCCGGACATCAAGGTAATTGCATAACCCTTTTTTCACACAATAGCATTTTAATCCAAGTATTTAGAGACTTTACGTACTTACCTTGCAATCCTTTGAGAAAGCGTCGTTGTAGCTAACTGAAGTATCTACCATGAACTCAGTAACGAATCCTCCTATAATCTGATCGAGCTAGTATTCAATAGCGCACATGATCTTATCCTCCGATGCTTCCAATCTACGCACCAACTCTTGGGTCCACACAATAGGATTGTTGAGCTTCCACCTTCCTTGGCTATCTGCTAGCTTCGCAATCCACTGGTACAGCTCAGTAGGGAAAGAAGCGAAGAATATTGTGTGGATCTCTATGTACAGGTAGCAGTCTAAGCACTCTTCTTTTGTTAGTTGCAGATTCCTGTTCTCCCGTGCCTCGAACTCGTGAATTCTCTTGTCCAACCAACCTTCAATTTCCTTCTTAGTTGGATTCTAATGATACGACATCAGACATCTCTATGCAGATTCTGGTCTCGGCAACGGAACCATTTATTGGCTTGTGGGGGGCCTAACCGAGGTTCGGAGTTAATTAGCCAAAAAATCCATGTAGTACTGGCACTTTCGGCAACAGCCCGCGGAGTGCGGACTGAGGTCTGACCTGAAGCATTATGGGGGGATGCTAGAACCAAGTTTATGCACCCTTGAGATGTCTGAGGGGTCGCTTTAGTCCAACTATGAATGCCTTCGCGCGAGTCACTTAGCGCACTATCCTGACCTGCGAGGCCTTCGTGATCTGTTATAATGACCTTCATGCAACCCTAACCAGGGGCTGAGGTACTTTCGCGTTGCTAAAGCAGCGATCTGTGCTACTTCCCCAAGTTACACCGCATATCTTACTTATCTTCTTATAACAATTAGTTATCTTCACGTAAACAGATACTTTATCTTATCTTCCCTTTATCAACACATTCATATAAGTTCGCGCATCGTATAGACAATAGAAATGCAATTTATATCTGATACATTCAATGCACAAAACAGGAAAAAGATACATGTAAATGATGTAAAACTTCTCTTTATTACTTCTCCAAAGGTTACAGACTCGACTCGCCCTACGCACTCTGCTGTAGGGGTCCACACACTAAGCTGCAGACTACTAAGCCTCTGCGCACTCAGCTGCAGAGCCTTCTCCTACTCTACGACCCAAAGAATCGACTCTACACCTAGATAAGACTCACTTCTTCATCTATTCATTCATGACTCTACTTCTTTTCTTCTTCGCTTTACAACTTAGAGCCTCGCTCTATTTATACAATCCCATGGTCCGCAGACCATGGGTAGATTTCTAACGCCAACATTATATTACAAAAATGAGGGCAAACAACCCTATGACTCATTTACAATCTTCGCGCTCCATGACCATAAAACGCGGATTCTTTACATCGGATTTAGTCAAAATCTGGGCTTTAAGCCCCAAAACTTCCCTTGGGGGATCCCACACCCAACACTCTTACATCAAACAACTCCCAAACAGCAATCCATTTTTCTCTATTCAACAACATTATAAGAATTAAAAGTACATTTTTATCTATCGAATTCCAACGATGTATGTTATTCCTTTAACAAGTTCCATTTATTAATTTTTCCCTAAAGAAATGTGGTGAGGTATCACTCATAAATTACAAGGAAGTGCCCAGTTATCCATTGATGAGTTTGTTGAGGAAAGGATTTAACCCTCCTAAAAGGTACAAGGTTAGTGCAGAAAAACTTCACCAAAAGGAAACCACCCAAATATTCTTTTCCCCCTTCCTATAACTACCAACCATGGTGAATAACTCTTGTCCCAACTCATAATCCATCTCCTACTAAAGTGGACAAAGAAAATGTAAAAATGTTTGCACTTTTTGAATATTTTTAATTCCACTATATAGTGTCTATATACCGTCATAACTTAGGAGCATTTAAACAAGGTCCCTTCACTATGTTCGTTGTCTGTACAATTATAACATAGGAGCGTAATGTAGGTAGTTGTTGGGGTACATTCACTAGTTAGATTCCTTTAGTCTTTTGACTTTTTTATAATTGATTTAAAATGCATCCTTAAAACTGCTTTAGGAATGAGCCAGATTCCTTTAGTCTTTTGACTTTCTTATAATTTATTTAAAATTCATCCTTAAAACTGCTTTAGGAATGAGCCAGTAAGGGACTTTAAAGTTGTCAGAAATCAAATTAGTAAGATAGAAATTTTGAAGACATCACCTACACTCCATTTGATTAAATGCTGCACTCTTCTAGTTTTTTAATGAAGTAGTTATGATCCCCTACTTTATTGTGTTGTAGGACCTCTGTGAAAGTAAAGTGCCATCAACCTATATGGTCAACATTAGAGGATAAAACCATTGAGCATTTTAGACTACCTCATCAAAGAATTCATCCGCTTGGGATTAACTTCCACCTAGATTCAAATTTTTATCTCATGTGGATTTTTTCTTAACCAATAAATTTGTCTTTGGAGGAGAGTATTAGAATTGTTAATATATTAATTATTATTTACTTGATTGTTAAAACCAAAGTACAATTTTTTCAATTTAACAATCCTATCGGTGTTTCCTTGCACCTTTTGGGGCAATTGCTAGTATAGCTGTAGTGCAAGTGTTGGAATCTTTTAGTGGTCATAAGCCCTATAAGTAAAATGGTGTGCTATTTTATATTTTGTTTAATGATGATAAAACTTGAACAATATATTAACAAGTCTGCTAATCATGACACTAACATAGCACATCATTTAGAATTCATAGTAAATACATATAAAATCTTCACTCATTAAGGGTTTGTGAGACAATACCGCCACTAAATAAACACTTCTTCCTTCCCTTTACCAAAATAATAGCTACTAGATGCACTATTTCTGTGTTTATCCATCAAAATAGTTGGGAGGTGTAACATCTGTTAATGAAGCACAAAGCTTTTATGAGAAAGAACATGTTTTTTTATTCGAGCACAAAGCTTTCATGTTAATGAATAGCAATCGCGATAACAACAAAAGACTACTCCGATAACAACAATTTCATCCCCATATCTTCTTAATCACTTTTTTGCTCTAAATTCTTACACATTCTATGATCCCTTGTTCACATTAATCTTCAAAGTTTTGTCAATGTGGTCTTTATCAAGTAGGTAAAGATTATATTCCTCCTGTTTTTTTTACTCTAGTTTTGGGTTGCATTTGCTTGTTATTTTTAGATCTTACATGTCTAACATCTTCAAAGTGTCATCAATGTGGTCATTATCAAGCTAAGACATTATTTTTCCAATGTTTTTTCACTTGTAATTATGGACTACATTTGCATGGTATTTTTATATTTCATATGCATTAATGATGGAATGTCTATGGCCCCTTCCTTTTAAGTCATCCAAATTAAACATAATGCAAAATCAATGAGTTCAAAGCATTGGGAGCACAAGAAGCACATGGTTTGCGATAATGACGAGGAAATGTATTTGAAGTCATGGATGCATTGACGTGGTTTTCCATTTTGCAAGGTTATGTTGAAGGAAAGGTTGTTGCTAGACATAAACTAGAAACCATTTAGTACGCCATTATGTAATGTTTAGAATATCTGAATATAAGAATGGCCATTATAGGACGATTAATGTATCTGTATAAGATATGTTGAACGTACAAGATATATGATATATGTTATGGTTACAAATGAGGGCCTTGTAGATATACTAGGCAAGGTGCTCCTTCACAAATAGTCATGTCCTTAAAGACATGCCTCCTCAGTATACTAATCACTATTAACTAATAAATATTAATTATTTATATTCATAACAAACTCTATGGTTGAATAGTCATGAGTGACACCTCAAAAGACCATAAATGATTTTCCAGGGGGATATTTGGCCTTCAAGTAGGGATATGGGCATCATTAGGAGATTTTTAGTACTAGGTATGGGTCTTATGTCCTTAGACATAGTTGATAGAGGAAACATGGGCATTATGTCTCAAAGAAAACATCTAGGCATCTAGGACAATCAATGACATGTTGAACAACCACAAAGGACCTTTATAGGGTATCCATATTCTTTGGATGGAGATAATTAGTACTATGAGGTTTTGAACATTAAGTATGAGTCTTTGGAAAAATAATTTTATTTTATTCTTATGGTGAAAGGCTTGATGGCACAATGGAGAACCTCCAAAAACTTGTTTGGCTAAAAGCCTCAATCACAACGATAACAAACTTGATGAAGAATTGATGGCCAAAGGCTGCAATTAGAGAACGAGGCTCTTATACCAATGTAATGAACACGGTTAGTATACACAATGGGATATTCAGAATATTTGAAATATAAGAATATCCATCATAGGAGGAGTAATATATTTGTATAAGAAACATTGAACGTGCAAGAGATATGATATATGTTATGGTTACAAATGAGGGCCTTGTTGATATACTCGACAAGGTGTTGTTGAATTTTCTTATAGAAATTGATCTTCTAATCTTGATAATTACTTTCAATGATTTATTAGTTCAATTTATCTCAAGCCACGTGTATCATTAAGAAATTATACATAGAAAATTTTCAACATAAATGTAATGACAACAATAGGATCATAAAGAGACAACCAAACACAAGAGACACAAAATTACCCTGGGAAAACCCAACCTTGGGAAAAACCCTACCAACTTTTCTTCTTAGGAGAATTCAATCTTCAACAAAGTTTACAATAAAAATTGTCTAGAAATATGTGCCAATTCTCAAGCCCAAGATACTAGTCAAACTTGGTAAAAAATGTTAATCCAAATCCTTCAAAGTGTACAAAAGTCAATTCTCGTCAAAGGGGCCGAAATTCGACCTGCAGTCAACTCAGTCCTATAGTCAAAAGGGTTTGCGCTTAATGCAGTCAACTAAGGTTGACTGCAACATTCTTATGTGGTCAAAGTCTTATTTCCCGTTGTCAAACTATCCAACACCTCTCTCAAACTACCCATAATATTTGGTCAAACATAGGTCTGATTATCGATCAAATGAGCAGGTGAGATTAGTGAGTCAATAATGGTCAACAACAACTTCAAATCTTGGTCAAACTTTAGAAATCCTCCTTCTTAACTCACACGTGTGAACAAAATAATAGTTGTTGAGATGATGATCTGAATTTTATCCAACTGTTGGAGGTTGAATTGATATTTTTAGTGGTCAAATTAAGGTAGGTTTTGACCAAGGGTCACACCCACTCATATGGTGGGGGCGACCTATCTTTTTGGGGCCTACATGAAGGTCATAAATAATAACTTTAATTTTCATATTTAATGTTTTTTTCCTAGCCGACTTAGGAGGCCCTTTTGGCATGCGGGAATACCTCCTCATGCTACACAAAAAATCAACACTCCCTCTTAGTGAAAGAGGTATTCTCCTGCAAAATATTTCCATTAGTTGGAAATTCTCCTTCCTTAAGAAAATTGTCATGAGCTTGTCCTATTAATGCATGTATTATACATAATCTCATCTTGAATAACATAAATATCTAGGGTGGGCCAAATTCCTTTATGGCTCCTTAGGAAAATATATCAAACTCCTTTGGTCATGACCTTAGCCAGCCTAAACATTAAATCTTTCCAACTTCTCAAGAGAATTTTCCTGTGGACTATTAAACTTTTTGGTGAGAGTCCTTTGTGACCTGCTCAAGTCCTTATGGTATTTAAAGGTGAATTTCATCTATCTCCTTTGGTCGACATAGCCAAGTCCTTTTGGTAGCCAAGTCCATTTGGCTTCTAAGGAGAAGATCTATCCAATATTATAGTTTCTCTGGAACATTCAGTTTTGGTCAAGCTAACCAAGTCCTTTTAGTTTCAAAGGTGAATGTATACATCTTTGCTTGTCAAATTCCTTTATGACCTATTTGAATCCTTCTCGCTACCTCATTATTCATTTAAATTAGGGAGACATCTAACATCATAATAAGCTCATTGTTTCCCATAATCTACTCATTTGGATATATAATGGAGTTATATTGCTCCTCTCTTTATCACGTCTCGGATGAAGTGATCTGGTCATTGCTTTATGACTAGTAATGTCCTTGCAAAGACTCACTTCATCTCCTGAGATATATCTAATATACATCATAGGTACCAATGTACCATATATTAACTTGAGGTGTTCATTTTCAAATATTTGGTCCATGAATATAGACATGGACTTGTAGTTCATTAGAAAGCTATACATTGTACTTTCAAAATCCTTCATCTTATTTTTTGTAATTCCTTTTGAAGTTGAAGTAAGTCTTCCATGTGGTGATCTTGGTTTCTCCCTCTGTCACGATAACAATCCTTCCATTATATCTTTTTCATAAGCACATTCTTTTATTATTGTTTCTCCATTTGTCATGTAGGCAAGTCTTTTGTACCTCTGCAACTTCCTCTTACTTGAGAGATCATATCAACAATGTTCCTGCAAACCTTATTTAGGAAAATAATTACCATTAAATAACAATTACAAAGACACGGGGTTGTTAAAAGAATAAAATTAAATTAATCAGAGAAGAACATCAATTACTCATCTTTTAATTTAGAATTATTGACTCCCTCTTGATCCTTGCTTCCATACTAAAATCTGCATGCAATCTCATATTTATTCTTAACATCAATTATATAATGTTTTTTCTTGAAAGACTTGTAAGGGCTCGGGTTTCTTCATCCGCTATATCTTCTACTGTAATTCAATATTCCAAGTCTTGCACTAGGGTTTTATCCTTCAAACTGTGGGTTTTGTCCTTTGCCTCCAATTTCATTGGTGATCTCAACTCACATCATGATCCTAAGTGTTTATTAATCTATTTGTCTGTGGAGCAACAATATAGTTATTGTTCTCTCCCTTTTGTAGGAAAAATCCTTCTTCCAGTTATATAGCTTTGTACTTTTTGATGCGGCCACAAGTCATTGCAATAGTAATCTTCACAAAGGTCTTCCTTTATAAAATAATTATTAAAAAAGCATCAAAGTTTTGCATAGATTTAAAAAGAACAAGAAACTTGAATAGAACAAAAAATACTTGTCTCTTTATTGAAAGAACCCTTTGACATCCTTGACATTAGCTATTGCTTTCGAACCATCAATACCAAGTCATCCTTATGTTATCAAATAAATGCGTCATGCGAGCTTCGCTTTCATCAACATTCTAGGTTTCATACTTTACTACTCCATCAAACCTGTCATGAGCAAATTTATTCTGTTATAGTCATGGGATAAATCATTATCCCTTGAAAATAATTTGTCACAAATCCATCACGACATGCCATCACACCATCTTGAATATGATTTTGAGCATCTTCCTCTGTGCTCATCACTGAAATTTCTTACGTTATGTAAAACTAGGTGAGAAGGTCTTTTTCCTTAGCTCCCTGTGTCTTTGGAGTAGCTTCCTACTTAGTAAAATATAAAACTTCCTTTTGTCCAAGTTAAGTTATATATATCAAGTCAAACTTTCTTCCACCTTAGAATCCCTCCATGGCTCCTGGAATCATCTTTAATCAGTCCTTCATATATTACAAGGGGTCCTTAAACATGCCTAAAGAAAATCAAAATTTATTCTCAAGCTTCTTTGTAGGATCACAACACGTAATGCCTCAGTTCCCATCATGTTGTTGTAAAAAACATCCTTAAAAAATGTACTTCTCATTCTCGGTTTGTTTGTAGCTTATTTGTATTTACCACCCTTCATTTTATGCTGCTACGACATTGTCATTCTTGTGTCGTAGCTTGTATTGTTTCTCAAGAAATGTTCCAACATGAACAAAATGATCATTTTCAACATTTCTCTCAGTATCATTATTAGCAACAATTGCAACATTTTTTTAGTGATCCATTATCGAGTAACAACTATTTCAAGTCTCAAAAAAGGACGCCCAATCTTATCTCAAATTCCTTTATCCCTAATCTAAGGTAGTAATAACATTGTTGTCATATAAATATCCAAAACATTATTTGGATTGCAATGGAAGTCTTCCTTAGATTTTGATTCAAGAGCAGTCTCAGTGAGGCCTGAAACTAGTCCTAAACAACCTCAAAAAGCTAGCCTTAGAAGGGGGGGTCAAAATTCGTCTCTCTCAAAGGTTTGATCTATTACTGAAGTGCCTTAATACAACTTGAAATAAACCTTAGATGAGGGTCAAGTTAAGGCTCATGAATGGCCTAAATCAAGCCTCACGAAGACTATGGAATTCATCCCTGCAGTTCACCTCAAATCAACTTCATCAAGTCCCTTGTTTTGTAAGGAAACCACCACAAAAAAAGATGTAAAAAATTTAAGTCAAAATTCCTACTTGAAAACTCAACTTTCTCCAAATTTTTAGTGCAACTTAGGCCTGAGATTACTTCTACTAGTTATTTCTTTATTACAAGCACTTAGTCTTGCTAGGCTTGTCCTTTTACATCTCGCTTCAAAGGGATGTTTTTTTTACCTTGCTTGTCTCTTGTCTTAGGATTGTTATTTAACAACCTTAGCTTTTATACCATGTTGAATTTTCTCATAAAAACTAATCTTCTAATCTTGATAATTAATTCCAATGATTTATTAGTTCAATTTATCTCATGCCACATGTATCATTAATAAATTATACATAGAAAATCTTCAACAAAAATGTAATGACAACAATAAGATCATAGAGAGACAACCAAACACAAGATACACAAAAATTATCCTAAGAAAACCCATCCTTGGGAAAAACCCAACCAACTTTTCTTCTTAGGAGAATTCAATCTTTAGCAAAGTTTACAATAAAAAAATGCCTAGAAATGTGTGTTAATTTCCAAGACCAAGATACAAGTCAAACCTAGTAAAAAATGTTGATCCAAATCCTTCAAACTGTACAAAATTCAGTTATGGTCAAAGGGGCCGAAATTTGACCTGTAGTGAACTTAGTGATGTAGTCAAAAGGGTCCACCGTCAACGTAGTCAACTGAGGTTGATTGAGGCCTTCTTATGTGGTCAAACTATCTATTATCGGGAAAACTAGTGTCCATTCAGAGCTGCTAGTCCCACTAAGACGAGTAGCTATCTTAGAAACAAACAGATTAAAGTTACTAGTGTTTTCCTTTATGAGAGATGGACGAGAGAGAAGCAGAGAGTACCAACCTCAGTCTTTCGCTAGTCTCCTTGCTTGTTTCCTCTCTCCTTT
The DNA here is from genome assembly GCA_031772625.1 of Pinus tabuliformis. Classification (NCBI taxonomy): domain Eukaryota; kingdom Viridiplantae; phylum Streptophyta; class Pinopsida; order Pinales; family Pinaceae; genus Pinus; species Pinus tabuliformis. The sequence goes on from CM062813.1 coordinate 706,406,769, forward strand.
GATAGAGCTTTTGCCACTCCTTTCTCATTTGTCCTGCTTCAAAGAACACCTGTAGAGCCAAGGCAACAAAATACCATCAAAGCATAGAGATCTATAACCATAAATAATGTAGGATCATGTGTACATTAACCATATGAATGCATACATAAACAAGATTCATAGGTATACAAGCATATGGAGGAAAACTCAAATAGCTTTATTGATAGAAGTAGTAGAAGAGAGGATTACATCCAGGTTGTCTGATCCAGCATCATCCTCCCAGCATGAAAGCCCTCTTCACCTCATACAAAGCAAGATCACCCAACAATGTCTTCAAAGAGAAACCAATAGCACTTCCTTGCAAATTATAAAATTCCAGCCTCTAGATCTCTTGGATGAGGGATCCATATATAGATGTTTTCCGGAGAGTGAGTCAGCTTCTGGGATTTTGATTAGTGTCATTTCATTGATAGTTCTTGGTTCCACTTGGAGATTTCAGATCTCTTACTCATCCTTGGGCGAATTCAGAGAGGCAAGTGTCATATGAGCATTTTCTAGAAGATTCTCTAGGTTTCCACCTAGCACACTGCTTCTGGCATTTGTCTGCTCTTGCTCATCGCACCCTACAGAAGGGCTTTCCAGTATGCATCACACCCCCCTGTGTAATAGGTGAGATGCATCGCACCCTATGCATGGAGTAGTCTGTATGGTCCTATTTTGACCAGTTCTGAGTAGTTTTTCATGGATAACTTCTGGGAGATGATGTAATCAGCTGACCTTGTTCCTTTAGGGTATGAAACAACACTTTTAGGGGTTTAGAAGCCCTTGGTTTATGGACATATGTGATTGGGGTTGCAGTGCCCAAATATGTCTATAACAGTTGCCCCCTAAAGCATGAGGTCGTAAATCCTTTTGATGTCGGGTGAAATGCTTTATAATGAGGATCCGAGGTTTTTCGAATTGGAAGGTGACCTGTAATAAGATACAATACAATACATTATCTTCACAATATTTTCATGATCTAGCTGAGGCGACATTCCCATGCTCAACTTTATAAATTCATATTCATGTACATAAGATAGACAATCGTCTTTGTGGCAGATTGATGATTCTGGTAGATCCATCATCCTTTATTTTGGATGATTATCTGTGCAACAATGATGTACATTTGATGTCTTTATTTTTCTGAATATATCGCAGCTCGGATGGATGAAACTAGATCCGGGGTCTTCAAACTCGTTCAATCTTCGCCCGAAGTACAAGTCAATCCACGTGAAAAGATGTTTTTATGTCGAACATGTAAAGACATCGCCTGATTACCAACCAATGATGTAAGTCGTTAACAGGCGCGAGAGGAATCACCGATAATGATGATGACCCTCAAGGTACTGTAGTATAATTCACGTGGTGTGAATACATGAGCTGATGTCGAACACCACGTAAAATCTTTTGGTCGAAGGCCATTGATGTAAACCTGTCGCCGGAAGTGAGAAACTTGCCATTGAGGCATGCAAGCTTCAAAGTACTGAAAGGGTTGTCCCTAAGTCAACTTCTTGGATAATGAGCTGATGTCGACAAGAAGTGACCCGTCGTAGGAGGGCCTTAATGAATCCCACATCTACGACACGGAACGGAGCAAATGATTTTGTGGAGGTGAAAACGATCTGATGATACAAGGTTCAGGGTGGCGGTCATGAAAAATGGAGAGTGAAGGTATTGCAACGGATGAGACGTTGGCTAGGTTGGTGAATTCTCTAAGCGACTTCTCTTGAACATACCAGCGACACTGAAATGGATTGGTAGCATTAACCCCAAGGTGGATGGTATGGTGGACCAATGGTGATATGACCGGTGAATGGAATAACCCAACCTGACTCAATCATGGTGACGGAGTGAAAGTGTCATGTTCAAGAGTGACCTGCTACCAATGAAGCTATTCAAGTTTTCTTCCCCTTTTCCCCAGTCATTGCTAACCAACACCTCTTTATTTTTGTCAAGCTTGAGGAGGATAACATATGCTTGTTCTATAATTTTCCCTTCGGGCAAACCCGTCGCTATGTTTTAATGAGCCTAGCTACAGTGAAACTCGCTCTTGTCTGCATGGACAAGTTTGTCGCTATTGTTTTAACGAGTTTAACGACAAATATAACTCGGTCCTTTTCAATTTTAGAGAGTCTAAAAGGGATGGAAATGCAACTCCAGTGGTCCTTTTTCGTAATGTAATCCCTTAAGTCCGAAAAGGTGTAAAATAATACGAAAGGGATGACTTTTCGATAGTTTTAACGAGCCGAACAAGACAAGCGCTCAATCTTTTTGTGTAATAATCCCTCAGGTCCAAAAAGATTAAAATCTAGAGGAGGGATAGCACTTCCGGTCGCTTTAACGAGCTGGAGAGGCCAATTGCTCGGCAATCTTTTCATATTTTACAAGTCAGATGAAAAGAGCTTAAAGGAGACTCGTTTTTTGAGGAACGAGTGATGTTTTGGATAGCAACTAGTTCCAGGTAAGGTTTGGAACATTCCAATCACGGTAGTGGAAAGAGGGTGGCTAATAGAATCACTCGTCGCAGCTGTTCCTCAAAAGGGTAAACAATCAAATGGAGGCGTATGATCAGCTAAAAAAGAGTGGAGGTGATGGTAAGAACACGACCAAGGTTCAAAAGCTGATAGTCATGCGATCAAAATGGTTATTTACTGGAGGTGGGGTTCATTTTTTAATGAGCTTGAACTCTATGGAAACATTTGCTCATTGCTAGGTTTATTTTTTGACAAGCTTGAACTTCGCGTAAAACTGCTCATGGCGAGGTTTATTTTTTAACGAGCTTGAACTTTGCATAAAACTGCTCATGCCAGTCGTATAATAAGGATGTCTCATCGATAGGTTCATTTTTTAGGGAGCTTGCCCCATTCGAAACTTTTCTCCTGAGCCTTTCGTTATGCAAGCTAGGAACGACCAACCTACAAGTCTAAAGGGTTGAGAGCCTACAAACTAAGAAAATAAATGGTCGCTTTTCACTTGCATGCAAAAAGGTTTGCATGCCCCCAGGTATAACGAAATAGAGTTTCCAGGTTACCATATGAAAGTTCTTGCATTAGCAAGATTGTTTCATCCACATGTGCAGACAAAACACTTCCTTGGATCTATCCATCGAAATGGACGAAGGTGATTCTAGCTCCAATCACCTAACCTTTGACGGAGGAATCCTTTTCCAGACTGATCCATTATCCTAAATGGACAGGATTGTCAGACTAGTCATATTCCTACGCGGAAACCTATCTTATATCTGGGGTTTTTTTGCCAAAGCAGACCAGGGTGCATGCCTCCTGGGTTTCAGTCACAATCACCGAATTACTTGTGATCATCAAGTGGATGGACTGGAGATCGATGAGACATTCCTTGTGAAAAAAGACCAGTTAGGGATGGCATTTGACTAATAGCTGTGTTTGAACCAGGGAACAAAAGCTGGTCTACGAGCTGGACCACTCTGCCTTCATGTGGAAAACACATCACTCGAAAGAGTGAAGAAATGATAGCTCCCATGCTATAAATGTAGTCACGCCCAAGGAGTAGATTGTAATCTAGAGGTCCTTGGACTACCATCACGTTTAGATGAACGATTTTCCTTCTCAAAGTTATAGGAAAATTTGGAAGGATCCCTAACAGTCGACTGGTTCCTTTGTTGAAGCCTATCAGATTTCGAATCTCAGGCAGAAGTGATGGCGAACCAAGCGCTTTCCAAGCAGTTGAGGAAAGGATACTCACAGAAGCCCCTTCATCTATAATTGTGCCGACCATGATCATTTTGTAAGCTTGTACTATGATTTAGAATGGTACATTAGATGGTAGGCGGGGTCTTCCTAGAAGATTCGAATCGAAGGAAACGACTAGATTGCTTGGAGGTGGGACCGAATAAACGGCTAGATACATCTCTAACGAACTTCCTTCCTGTGGTAAATGAATGGGTAGATTGCCCCCATGTTCATCGGAGTCCGTGTTTACGAAAAGAATTTGAACGGTGTCATTCTCATTCTCTTTGGTGACAGTATCATCTGAAGGTGGGTCCTTTGAAGACAAGATTGGGTCGACTACCGTCTCGACCTGTTGACTTTGGTTCGGTGTGGACTCAGAGGGTCTATCTTCAATGATAGGTGCTTTGACCGACAACAATGGTGTGTCAGTCAAATTTTCAACTAGCGATGGACTCGGCAAGAGTTTCTTGTATCCAGGAGGAAGTTGTTGTGGTGATGCAGGACGGTTATCCAAGACTCTTTTAGCTTTGTCTAAGAAGGGACAATGATGGAGGGCATGATCACCTTCACACAGTCTACAAGGAAATTTGGATCTTCCTTTTTGTCCATTGACTTCGTTTTCACTAGTTGACGGTGTGCTTTCAACATGATCATCAGCGGTTGAAGACACCGGATTGTGCAAGTGGGGAGACCAGTCCCTCAAGATCCGTGGGATGCAAGGACAATCTCGATGATAGTGGTCTCCCTTGCAAATGACACATGGAGATTTAGGTTTGGAAGGTGCAGTGTGTGGATTTTCGCCAGATGATGTACAGTTGCCCCCTTTTGTTGTTGGATTCTTCTTCTTCTTCTCCTTCCCTTTCTTCTTCTTCTCAGTTACTTGGTTTTTAGCGTTACTAGCTTCACCAAGCGAAGAGGAAGAAGGAGAGGGAGAAAAAAACGAAGTAGAAGGTGGGGGAGCAACTTCATCTGGTTGTTGATTTGATTGCTGAGGAATTGCGGTGTTTTGAACGACAGAGGTCGAGAAAAGCCATACTGGCAGGCCAATTGTGAGTCTTGGAAGGGACAATGTGGCCATGTGTGGAGCACCAACATCCCCCAAGAGGAGAAGGGACTAGGATTTCCCCCAAGGGGAAATCCTTGATTGGTAGACTCCATTTCTCAACCTAAAGACCAACAAGGGAACAATGACGTTATTCCGATTAAAATAAATTTTATGACGCTTTGACACAACTTGCTTTTTCAATTTTTAAGAGTCGAGAAAAAGCTAAAGATGACTCTAGTCGCCTTCAATTTTTAATGAGCCTGAAGTGACAAGTGCTCAGATGGACCTTTTCTTTTAAGGAGTCTGAAAAGGAACGAAAGTGACTACTCTGGAAATCTAGACAGAGGGGATTACCAAACCAATCGCAAAACTGCAGAATATTTTTTACAGTACGGCAGTCAATCTTCCCGAATGTTGTGTTCAGTGCATTGCGATCGATAGGGCGGCAGACACGGCTTCCTAAGGATAAAGGATGTAGCCTATTGTGGTCTCCCAATATATACTCGACGGTACGTGGGAGCACAAGTCCGTACTGGCACTTGTCGTCTCAAAGAGGAGGAATCACCCAACCTACGATGAAAGCAATAGTTACCAGGCTTTATGACGCCAGAATACGTCTCTAGCCTAGACTTCTAAATGTTATGCGTTAGGTTCCAAAGCGTTTTTATGTTCATTGAAGTTTATTTTACAGTTGATCTTTCTTAAGAAGTTTGCCTTTAAGGTTCACCGCGTGATGTAGATATACAATTCCTAAATATGCAATCTAAGATGATAAACAGTCGTTTAATTTATTTTTGCAATGAAAATTCTAGCTACTAAGGAAAGAAAAATGAAATTCTTTCAACATAGAGCACAGAGCACACACTAGATGCACTTTTCCTAAATCAATTTCAACATGCAGTCTTAATGCAAATGCACATGCATGTATTGTTTTTCAGTTTACTTAATGTGAGAATGACAAAAAGAAAACAAAGTATAGATCTAAACTATTCTCTTTCAAAGCGACAATACTAACAATTTTCTTTTCAAAAAACGAAAGTAGGGTCAAGACGACACTTTGCGATTTTGAATTTAAATTGCTTTCAACACTTGAAATACTAATGATTCAAATCAAATACAATGGCAAAAGTGTAATCGACTGTCTAAAAGAGGAATGCTTTGTAATACTCTTTTTCTTGACTGAAAATGACACTTGCGACACTTTCAAATCAAAAAATGACAGTTCGATTAAGCTACTATTTGCAAAGGAGAACTGTAAATGATGAAAAATACATAAAAAAACATTCACAATTCCTTCTGATGGAGGCTGAATAATGCAGAGGAAGATGGTTTCAACAAAGATATACTGATCACAGACAACAAAACTACTGAATAAAGCTGAAGACAATGAAGAAAAAACCAAAATCTGGAGGCAGAAACAGTCTCATTTGATCATCGCACCTGTAACACAGGGAAACAGGGATGCATCTCACCTATAGCACACGGGAGGTGCGATGCATCCAGACTGCCAAGAAGAGACAGTGCGATGGTCCAGGGACGAGACTGAGCTTGGTTTTTGCTCACAGTTTGCAGCTAAGTTTAGGGATTTAGGTTGAGCTAATGATTGTCAGTAAACACAAAGTATAGGGGCTGATCTAATGAGGTTATTTGAGCTACCACCAGGGCACTTAGGATGTTTGCAAGCTAGATGTTCAGTTCATAAACCAACCCAGAGATTAACTGAAGCAGCATTGATCTACTTTGCAGTTGCATAGCAAAACTAGTTCGAAGGCTAGTTGGCTTGACTTCAGGCTCCCTCTGTGGTTTATAAAGCAAACAACAGTAACAAAACAAACAAACTATTCGCTCCCCAGTAGAGTCGCCATTTTGTTATTGGGAAAACTAGTGTCCATTCAGAGCTGCTAGTCCCACTAAGATGGGTAGCTATCTTAGAAACAAACAGATTAAAGTTACTTGTGTTTTCCTTTATGAGAGATGGATGAGAGAGAAGCAGAGAGTACCAACCTCAGTCTTTCACTAGTCTCCTTGCTTGTTTCCTCTCTCCTTTGATAGAGCTTTCGCCACTCCTTTCTCACTTGTCCTGCTTCAAAGAACACCTGTAGAGCCAAGGCAGCAAAATACCATCAAAGCATAGAGATCTATAACCATAAATAATGTAGGATCAGATGTACATTAACCATATGAATGCATACATAAACAAGATTCAAAGATATACAAGCATATGGAGGAAAACTCAAATAGCTTTATTAATAGAAGTAGTAGAAGAGAGGATTACAACCAGGCTATCTGATCCAGCATCATCCTTTGATCTGAAAATGGAATGTACTTGTTTAAGGGTGCAAGGTATCCATTTCCAATAATTTCAACTGTGAGCTAGACACTCCAAATGACCTCTAAAAATGTATAAACTTCTTATTTCTTATACAGAGATAGACTGTAGGGGCATTCACCGGACATGTCACCTCTAAAAAGAGGATGAGTTCCAGAGGTTACCTGGCCCTCTACAGGCTCTGCCTAAAGAAATAACAAAGTAAACACTTAGAATTCTTTGACATACACATACTTGAAGTTTAAGGTCTTGCGGAATGAGACAAGTAACTTTCTGTAGCTGAATAAGTGATTATGTGTGTATGCAAGTTATATTTATTTGCTGTTAATACTTTATATCAGTTTTGTTTAGCATATCATCTTCAGCAAATAAAGACATAAAAATGATAAAGCAGTTCACCCCCCCTCTGGGCTACATCTGCTGGACCAAACCTCTCCAACTAGGCTTGTCCTCTTGTATTAAAATTGCTACAAAGGCTAATACAAGAATATGGGTGTCTCAAAGGACAGATCTGGCTGTAAATACAGAATCAGAAGATAGGAATTAGCCAAACATGCTCTTTCCCAAACACTAAACAGTGAATTTTGTACCTTATACAGTACTTTCCCCAATTGGCCCTAGTGGCCCTTTAAACTTGCATGGAGAATTTTGAGGTTAAGATGACCTCAATTGGTTCTGAAACCTTTTCCATTAGACTCAGAAGGTCGAAAATAGCAGACATAGGCTTTTGAATCACCGAAAATGGATGAATATAGCCCCCAAACAGCTCCAACCCTGAAATGGCCCTGATGGCCCTGAAAACTTCCCTGAAGCAAAACAGTGAAAAGAATGCCTCAAAAGGAAAAATGAGCTGTATAAATGGATTTAGAATGCTGAAAACCTTCAGGAATGACCTTTGTTCCACATTCAATGGCTGCACAATTCCCAATGCATCTCCCAAACTGATTTGGCCCTAGTGGCTCCTCGAACTTCCATGAAGCTACAACACCTGCAAATGACCTCAAATTTCTGTGAAACCTTCACCAATGGCTTTAGCAGGTCGAAGAGACCCAAAATCAAAAAAAAAATCGTCCAAAACCGACTTTCCTAGCCAAAGTTATGGCCATTTAAAGTTTCTCCAGTTTTTCCCTAGAAAAACTCCAGCTAACTTTAGTTAACTCCAAATAGCTCCGCCAATTATGGCGGGTCCGCCAAATTTGGCGCTCCTGCCAAAATTCCACAAACTTAACTGCAGTTACATTTAATGTTTGGTGGTTGCCTCGGATTTTGTGCCAGGCGGAATATTCCTTTTTTAATTTTTTTTTGAAAAATTAAAATTTCTAATGTTATGGACAAATTCTTCTTTTTGCCATAACTTCCTCATACAGCGACCGTTTTTTGAACCGTTTGCGGCGCTAGAATCGGGAAGATGAGAACTTTCCAGTCATTCAACTTTGAACTAGTTCTAAGCACTTTAAATTTTGAGCATTTTACGACACTTAGGACATGAGCACATGATCACACCTCCCAAATGAGAAGGCTTTTGGTCCCCAAAAGCTCACTGAATCTCTGAACTGAACTGTACAGCACTTGAGGAACAGAAATATCCTCTTCCATTCAGCCAAAAGAGCATACTGATGCCAAAATGTCCTGCCTTATCAACTGTCGTCATGGCGAATGTTGCTGCATAAACCAAGTACTCGTCGAATCCCGACCAAGCTTGTTCGCCAGACAAACTGAAAGTTTGCAGAAACCAGCAATGAAACTTGCTGATATATGAGCTGAAATATTCCCCTGAATATCTGGGCTTGCCAGCTGTCACGATGCCCATCCATGGCACCTCCGCTCCAAAAGAAGAGCTGCCTCCCAAATGAGAAGGCTTTTACAAAGATGAAACACCTCATCATTTCTCCTCTTTACAATCTTGGAGATCAAATTAACTTTTTCCAAGTCAATATTACATTACATGCATGGTTAAAAATAAAGTAATCAACCCTTCAAGTTAATCACACATACATGTTTAAAATACAAGGAAATCATCATGATCCCTGTGCTCATGCATATCATTCTCATGCATGCAGTTTATCCTTCAATTTTTCCTTAAGTACAATCATAAATACAAGATCCTCAATCACATGTACATGTACTTTCAAAGCTGAAATGAATATAACTTTCGCTGCAATAGAGTGAGTCTCATACTCAGCTTTTCCATCCTGCAACTTGCATTCCCTTAACAAAGAAATGCATTCAATCAAAAGACATGCAACTTCAATTGGATAAGAATTCTAACCATTTCTTACCAATCCATTTCAAAGGCGCTTCCTTTAACTGCACATCAATATCAACATGTGTATCATTGATCTGAAAATGGAATGTACTTGTTTAAGGGTGCAAGGTATTCATTTCCAATAATTTCAACTGTGAGCTAGACACTCCAAATGACCTCTAAAAATGTATAAACTTCTTATTTCTTATACAGAGATAGACTATAGGGGCATTCACTGGACATGTCACCTCTAAAAAGAGGATGAGTTCCAGAGGCTACCTGGCCCTCTACAGGCTCTGCCTAAAAAAATAACAAAGTAAACACTTAGAAGTCTTTGACATACACATACTTGAAGTTTAAGGTCTTGCGGAATAAGACAAGTAACTTTCTGCAGCTGAACAGGTGATTATGTGTGTATGCAAGTTATATTTATTTGTTGTTTAATACTTTATATCAGTTTTGTTTAGCATATCATCTTCAGCAAATAAAGACATCAAAATGATAAAGCAGTTCACCCCCCCTCTTGGCTACATCTGCTGGACCAAACCTCTCCAACTATGTTTGTCCTCTTGTATTAAAATTGCTACAAAGGCTAATACAAGAATATGGGTGTCTCAAAGGACAGATCTGACTGTAAATATAGAATCAGAAGATAGGAATTAGCCAAACATGCTCTTTCCCAAACATTAAACAGTGAATCTTGTACCTTATACAGTACTTTCCCCAATTGGCCCTAGTGGCCCTTTAAACTTGCATGGAGAATTTCGAGGTGAAGATGACCTCAATTGGTTCTGAAACCTCTTCCATTAGACTCAGAAGGTCGAAAATAGCAGACATAGGCTTTTGAATCACCAAAAACGGATGAACATAGCCCCCAAACAGCTCATGTACTGAAATGGCCCTAGTGGCCCTGAAAGCTTCCCTGAAGCTAAAAAGTGAGAAGAATGCCTCAGAAGGCAAAACGAGCTGTAGAAATGGATTCAGAATGCTGAAAACCTTCAGAAATGACCTTCGTTCCACATTCACTGGCTGCACAATTCCCAATGCAGCTCCCAAACTGATTTGGCCCTAGTGGCTCCTGGAACTTCCATGAAGAAAAAACACCTGAAAATGACCTCAGATGGCTGTGAAACCTATGCCAATGGCTTCAGAAGGTCGAAAATACCCAAAATCAAAAAAAAATTCGTCCAAAACCAACTTTCCTAGCCAAAGTTATGGCCATTTAAAGTTTCTCCAGTTTTCCCCTAGAAAAACTCCAGCTAACTTTAGTTAACTCCAGTTAGCTCTGCCAATTATGGCGGGTCCGCCAAATTTGGCGATCCTGCCAAAATTCCGCCAACTTAACTGCAGTTACATTTAATGTTTGGTGGTTGCCTTGGATTTCGTGCCAGGCGAAATATTTCTTTTTTAATTTTTTTTTGAAAAATTAAAATTTCTAATGTTATGGACAAATTCTTCTTTTTGCCATAACTTCCTCATACGGCGACCGTTTTTTGAACCGTTTGTGGTGCTGGAATCAGGAAGACGAGCACCTTCTAGTCATTCAACTTTGAACCAGTTCTAAGCACTTTAAATTTTAAGCATTTTCTGACACTTAGGACATGAGCACCTGATCACACCTCCCAAATGAGAAGGCTTTTGGTCCCCAAAAGCTCACTGTATCTCTTAACCGAACTGTACAACACTTGAGGAACAGAAATATCCTCTTCCATTCAGCCAAAAGAGCATACTGATGCCAAAATGTCCTGCCTTATCAACTGTCGTCATGGCGAATGTTGCTGCATAAACCAAGTACTCGTCGAATCCCGACCAAGCTTGTTCGCCAGACAAACTGAAAGTTTGCAGAAACCAGCAATGAAACTTTCTGATATATGAGCTGAAATATTCCCCTGAACATGTGCGCTTTCCAGCTGTCACGATGCCCATCCATGGCACCTTCGCTCCAGAAGAAGAGCTGCCTCCCAAATGAGAAGGCTTTTACAAAGATGAAACACCTCATCATTTCTCCTCTTTACAATCTTGGAGATCAAATTAACTTTTTCCAAGTCAATATTACATTACATGCATGGTTAAAAACAAAGTAATCAACCCTTCAAGTTAATCACACATACATGTTTAAAATACAAGCAAATCATCATGATCCCTGTGCTCATGCATATCATTCTCATGCATGCAGTTTATCCTTCAACTTTCTCTTAAGTAAAATCATAAGTACAATATCCTCGATCACATGTACATGTACTTTCAAAGCTGAAATGAATATAATGTTCGCTGCAATAGAGTGAGTCTCATACTCAGCTTTTCCATCCTGCAACTTGCATTCCCTTAACCAAGAAATGCATTCAATCAAAAGACATGCAACTTTAATTAGATAAGAATTCTAACCATTTCTTACCAATCCATTTCAAAGGTGCTTCCTTTAACTGCACATCGGTATCAACATGCGTATCATCCTAACACATATCAATGATGGAAACTTCCGTCCCATTCTTGCCATACTCTTTCTCCCATTTCTTCAATTTTCGTGGAAGCATTGTTGGATTCAGAGTCCAACACCTTTCAACAGTATGTCCTTGCTTATGGCAATAAGTGCAACACATGTTCACCTTCTTGATAGCATGATTTGCATTGTTCAATGGAACTTTGGCTTCTTGCCTCCTTTCCTTCAAAAGTTTCCTGCATGTTGCCATTCTTTTCCAACATATAGAAACACTATGGTTAAACAAACCACAAAAAGAACATGCAATTCTTTTCCAATGCTTGTGTGGAAATTTTCCATGCTTTACATGATCAAAGGAAATCTGATTAAAATCGGATTTATACCTTTCCCTTTCACCTTCATTACCTTCATGAGGAGATGAATCAAACGAAGAAGAAGCTCCTTTTGGAACACCATCAATCCCTTCAATGGTTTTAGAGCTTTCACCATTCTCTTGTTCAAGTGCATGCTTATGCACACCTTCTTCCTACAAGGTCTGTTTCAAACTATTGCATTCCTCAAGGATACAACCTTTACAACCTTGAGATAAAGAACCTGAAATGAAACTCCTTCTAGGAATTGTTTCAATTGCCTTCATGGCTGCTTTGGAACTTTCTCCATAAGATTGTCCATAGCCAAGACCCAAATTCTTAGGCCTTACCTCAACCATTATTGGCTCAACTATACCCTGTGCATGTTTGCCCAATCCTTTTCCTTCATATCCCATTTTGGACATCAACTTGGACCCTATGCCTTTGGTATGTTTCTCAAAAGAACCAACATAAACATTCTCATAAGAATTTGAAGACAAACTAGAATTGTTTACCTCTTCTTCAAGCTGATACTTGGCTAAGGCTTCTTTGGCAACAAGGAGTTGTGTCTCCAACTCATGCATCCTTTCCAGCTTCATGTTTGCAATATGAAGTTGGCCTTCCATTTCCTGCAATTGGTTAGAAAGCAACTGCTTCTCTTCCCTCATGCAATTCAACTGCTCTTGAAGTCTAGAGCTCTTTCTTTCATCCTCATACATTTCTCTCACCATATTCATCATGATGAAAAATTCTTGCTTCAAGCCTTCATCAAAGAATCTTGTGAAGGAGGACGATTTTGAGAACTCACTTATGGAAGTTGTCATTATAGAAATGAACAAAAGAGCTTCAACAAACTCAAACAAAAAGTAGTAAAGCAGTCAATCTTCAACACTGCTTAAGACATCTTTCAAGCTACACAATCAAGCTAGTGATGTCAGTCAAGCAACCTAGTGCTCTGATACCATCTGATCTGAAAATGGAATGTACTTGTTTAAGGGTGCAAGGTATCCATTTCCAATAATTTCAACTGTGAGCTAGACACTCCAAATGACCTCTAAAAATGTATAAACTTCTTATTTCTTATACAGAGATAGACTGTAGGGGCATTCACCGGACATGTCACCTCTAAAAAGAGGATGAGTTCCAGAGGCTACCTGGCCCTCTACAGGCTCTGCCTAAAGAAATAACAAAGTAAACACTTAGAAGTCTTTGACATACACATACTTGAAGTTTAAGGTCTTGCGGAATAAGACAAGTAACTTTCTGCAGCTGAACAGGTGATTATGTGTGTATGCAAGTTATATTTATTTGTTGTTTAATACTTTATATCAGTTTTGTTTAGCATATCATCTTCAGCAAATAAAGACATCAAAATGATAAAGCAGTTCACCCCCCCTCTGGGCTACATCTGCTGGACCAAACCTCTCCAACTAGGCTTGTCCTCTTGTATTAAAATTGCTACAAAGGCTAATACAAGAATATGGGTGTCTCAAAGGATAGATCTGACTGTAAATACAAAATCAGAAGATAGGAATTAGCCAAACATGCTCTTTCCCAAACATTACACAATGAATCTTGTACCTTATACAGTACTTTCCCCAATTGGCCCTAGTGGCCCTTTAAACTTGCATGGAGAATTTAGAGGTGAATATGACCTCAATTGGTTCTGAAACCTCTGCCATTAGACTCATAAGGTCGAAAATAGCAGACATGGGCTTTTGAATCATCAAAAACGGATGAACATAGCCCCCAAACAGCTCATGTACTGAAATGGCCCTAGTGGCCCTGAAAGCTTCCCTGAAGCTAAACAGTGAGAAGAATGCCTCAGAAGGAAAAACAAGCTGTAGAAATGGATTCAGAATGCTGAAAACCTTCAGAAATGACCTTCGTTCCACATTCACTGGCTGCACAATTCCCAATGCAGCTCCCAAACTGATTTGGCCCTAGTGGCTCCTGGAACTTCCACGAAGCAAAAACACCTGCAAATGACCTCAGATGGCTGTGAAACCTATTCCAATGGCTTCAGAAGGTCGAAAATACCCAAAATAAAAAAAAAAATCGTCCAAAACCGACTTTCCTAGCCAAAGTTATGGCCATTTAAAGTTTCTCCAGTTTTCCCCTAGAAAAACTCCAGCTAACTTTAGTTAACTCCAGTTAGCTCTGCCAATTATGGCGGGTCCGCCAAATTTGGCGCTCCTGCCAAAATTCTGCCAACTTAACTGCAGTTACATTTAATTTTTGGTGGTTGCCTCGGATTTCGTGCTAGGCGGAATATTCCTTTTTTAAATTTTTTTGAAAAATTAAAATTTCTAATGTTATGGACAAATTCTTCTTTTTGCCATAACTTCCTCATACGGTGACCGTTTTTCGAACCGTTTGCGGCGCTGGAATTGGGAAGACGAGCACTTTCCAGTCATTCAGCTTTGAACCAGTTCTAAGCACTTTAAATTTTAAGCATTTTCCGACACTTAGGACATGAGCACCTGATCAATCATCCTGACACATATCAATGATGGAAACTTCCTTCCCATTCTTGCCATACTCTTTCTCCAGTTTCTTCAACTTTCGTGGAAGCATTGTTGGATTCAGAGTCCAACACCTTTCAACAGAATGTCCTTGCTTATGGAAATAAGTGCAACACAGGTTCATCTTCTTGATAGCATGATTTGCATTGTTCAATGGAACTTTGGCTTCTTGCCTCCTTTCCTTCAAAATTTTCCTGTATGTTGCCATTCTTTTCCAACATCTAGAAACACTATGGTTAAACAAACCACAAAAAGAACATGCAATTCTTTTCCAATGTTTATGTGGAAATTTTCCATGCTTTACATGATCAAAGGAAATATGATTGAAATCAGATTTATACCTTTGTCTTTCACCTTCATTACCTTCATGAGGAGATGAATCAAATGAAGAAGAAGCTCCTTTTGGAACACCATCCATCCCTTCAATGGTTTTAGAGCTTTCACCACTCCCTTGTTCAAGTGCATGCTTATGCACACCTTCTTCTTGCAAGGTATGTTTCAAACTATTGCATTCATCAAGAATACAACCTTTACAACCCTGAGATAAAGAACCTGAAATGAAACTCCTTCTAGGAATTGTTTCAATTGCCTTCATGGCTACTTTGGAACTTTCTCCACAAGATTGTCCATAGCCAAGACCCAAATTCTTAGGCCTTACCTCAACCATTATTGGCTCAACTATACCCTGTGCATGTTTGCCCAATCCTTTTCCTTCATATCCCATTTTGGACATCAACTTGGACCCTATGCCTCTGGTATGTTTCTCAAAAGAACCAACATAAACATTCTTATCGGAATTTGAAGACAAACTAGAATTGTTTACCTCTTCTTCAAGCTGATACTTGGCTAAGGCTTCTTTGGCAACAAGGAGTTGTGTCTCCAACTCATGCATCCTTTCCAGCTTCATGTTTGCAATATGAAGTTGGCCTTCCATTTCCTGCAATTGGTTAGAAAGCAACTGATTCTCTTCCCTCATGGAATTCAACTGCTCTTGAAGTCTAGAGCTCTTTCTTTCATCCTCATACATTTCTCTCACCATATTCATCATGATGAAAAATTCTTGCTTCAAGCCTTCATCAAAGAATCTTGTGAAGGAGGACGATTTTGAGAACTCACTTATGGAAGTTGTCATTGTAAAAATGAACAAAAGAGCTTCAGCAACTCAAACAACAAGTACTTTGCGGAATAATAAAGCAGTCAATCTCCAACACTGCTTAAGACACCTTTCAAGCTACACAATCAAGCTAGTGATGTCAGTCAAGCAACCTAGTGCTCTGATACCATCTGATCTGAAAATGGAATGTACTTGTTTAAGGGTGCAAGGTATCCATTTCCAATAATTTCAACTGTGAGCTAGACACTCCAAATGACCTCTAAAAATGTATAAACTTCTTATTTCTTATACAGAGATAGACTGTAGGGGCATTCACCGGACATGTCACCTCTAAAAAGAGGATGAGTTCCAGAGGCTACCTGGCCCTCTACAGGCTCTGCCTAAAGAAATAACAAAGTAAACACTTAGAAGTCTTTGACATACACATACTTGAAGTTTAAGGTCTTGCAGAATGAGACAAGTAACTTTCTGTAGCTGAATAAGTGATTATGTGTGTATGCAAGTTATATTTATTTGCTGTTAATACTTTATATCAGTTTTGTTTAGCATATCATCTTCAGCAAATAAAGACATAAAAATGATAAAGCCGTTCACCCCCCCCCCCCTCTGGGCTACATCTGCTGGACCAAACCTCTCCAACTAGGCTTGTCCTCTTGTATTAAAATTGCTACAAAGGCTAATACAATAATATGGGTGTCTCAAAGGATAGATCTGGCTGTAAATACAGAATCAGAAGATAGGAATTAGCCAAACATGCTCTTTCCCAAACACTAAACAGTGAATTTTGTACCTTATACAGTACTTTCCCCAATTGGCCCTAGTGGCCCTTTAAACTTGCATGGAGAATTTCGAGGTGAAGATTACCTCAATTGGTTTTGAAACCTCTTCCATTAGACTCAGAAGGTCGAAAATAGCAGACATAGGCTTTTGAATCACCGAAAATGGATGAATATAGCCCCCAAACAGCTCCAACCCTGAAATGGCCCTAATGGCCCTGAAAGCTTCCCTGAAGCAAAACAGTGAAAAGAATGCCTCAAAAGGAAAAACGAGTTGTAGAAATGGATTTAGAATGCTGAAAACCTTCAGGAATGACCTTCGTTCCACATTCAATGGCTGCACAATTCCCAATGCAACTCCCAAACTGATTTGGCCCTGGTGGCTCTTGGAACTTCCATGAAGCTAGAACACCTGCAAATGACCTCAGATGGCTGTGAAACCTTCACCAATGGCTTTAGCAGGTCGAAGAGACCCAAAATCAAAAAAACAATCGTCCAAAACCGACTTTCCTAGCCAAAGTTATGGCCATTTAAAGTTTCTCCAGTTTTTCCCTAGAAAAACTCCAGCTAACTTTAGTTAACTCCAGATAGCTCCGCCAATTATGGCGGGTCCGCCAAATTTGGCGCTCCTGCCAAAATTCCGCCAACTTAACTGCAGTTACATTTAATGTTTGGTGGTTGCCTCGGATTTCGTGCCAGGCGGAATATTCCTTTTTTTAATTTTTTTTGAAAAATTAAAATTTCTAATGTTATGGACAAATTCTTCTTTTTGCCATAACTTCCTCATACGGCGACCGTTTTTCGAACCGTTTGCGGCACCGGAATCGGGAAGACAATCACTTTCCAGTCATTCAACTTTGAACCAGTTCTAAGGACTTTAAATTTTGAGCATTTTACGACACTTAGGACATGAGCACCTGATCATCCTCCCAGCATGAAAGCCCTCTTCACCTCATACAAAGAAAGATCACCCAACAATGTCTTCAAAGAGAAACCAACAACACTTCCTTGCAAATTACAAAATTCCAACGTCTGGATCTCTTGGATGAGGGATCCATATATAGATGTTTTCAGGAGAGTGAGTCAGCTTCTTGGATTTTGATTAGTGTCATTTCATTGATAGTTCTTGGTTCCACTTGGAGATTTCAGATCTCTTACTCATCCCTAGGCGAATTCTGAGAGGCAAGTGTCATATGAACAGTTTCTAGAAGATTCTTTGGGTTTCCACCTAGCACACTACTTCTGCCATTTGTCTGCTCTCGCTCATCGCACCCTACAGAAGGGCTTTCCAGTATGCATCGCACCCCCCGTGTGTAATAGGTGAGATGCATCGCACCCTATGCATGGAGTAGTCTGTATGGTCCTGTTTTGACCAGTTCTGAGTATTTTTTCATGGAGAACTTCTGGGAGATGATGTAATCAGCTGACCTTGTTCCTTTAGGGTATGGAAAAACACTTTTAGGGGTTTATAAGCCCTTGGTTTATGGACATATGTGATTGGGGTTGCAGTGCCCAAATATGTCTATAACACTATCCAACACTATGGTCAATCTGCCTATAATATTTGGTCAAATAGAGGCCTAATTCTTTGTTGAATGAGTAGGTTAGATTAGTGAATCAATGATGGTCAACAACAATTTCAAATCTTGGTCAAACTTTAGAAATCCTTATTCTTAATTGGCACGTGTAAATAGAAGAATAGTTGTTGAGATGATGTCCAAATGTTGGACGTTGAATTGATATTTATGGTGGTCCAAAAAGGTGGTTTTTGACCAAGGGTCACACCCATTCATATGGTGGGCCAACCTGTCTTTTTTGGGCCTACATGAAGGCTAAAAACAATAATTTTATTTTTCATATTTAACATTTTTTCTTTAGGTGACTTAGGAGGCCCTTTGGCATGTGGGAATGCCTCAGGATTATACACAAAATTCAACAGGTGTTCCATCACAAATAATCACGTTCTTAGAGACATGGCTCTTCAGTATACTAACCACTATTAGCTAACACATATTAATTATTTATATTAATAAAAACTCTATGGTTGAATGGTCATGAATGACACCTAAAATGACCATAGATGAATTTCTTGGGGATATTGGCCTTCAAGTGGGGATATGGGTATTATTAGGAGATTTTGAGTAATAGGTATGGGTCTTGTGTCCTTGGACAAAGTTGAGAGAGGAAACATGGGCATTATATCTCAGAGCAAGCTTCTAGGCATTTAGGACAATCAAAGACATGTCGAACAACCATAAAGGATTTTTCTAGGGTATCCTTGTTCTTTGGATGGAGATAATTAGTACTACGAGATTTTAAACATTAAGTATGAGTCTTTGGATAATATATTTTTATTTTTTTAGTGGTGAAAATCCTCATGGAAGAATGGAGAACCTCCAAAAACTTGTTTGGCTAAAAGCCTCAAACGCAATGGCAACGAACATGATGAAGAATCAATGGCCAAAGGCTCAAATTCGAGAATGAGGCTTTAATACCAATGTAATGAACACGCCTCGTATACATAGTAGAATATTCAAAATATAAGAATGTACATCATAGGAGTAATATATTTGTATAAGAAATGTTGAATGTACAAGAGATATGATATATGTTATGGTTACAAATGAGGGCCCTGCTGATATACTAGGCAAGCTGCTCCTTCATGAATAGTCATGTCCTTAAAGACATGCCTCTTGAGTGAACTAATCACTATTAACTAATAAATACTAATTATTTATATTCATAACAAACTCTATGGTTGAATAGTCATGAGTGACACCTCAAATGACCACAAATGACTTGTCACGGTGATATTTGGCCTTTAAGTGGGGATATGGACATCATTAGGAGATTTTGAGTACTAGGTATGGGTCTTGTGTCCTTGGACATAATCGAGAGAGGAAAGATGGCCCTTATATCTCAAAGAAAGCTTTTAGGCATCTAGGAAAATCAGTGACATGTCGGATAACCACAAAGGACCTTTCTAGGGTATCCTTGTTTTTTGGATGGAGATAATGACCTCGTGCTAAGTTGGAAAACCTATGTTGGCATTATGATGCATGTGTTGTACTTGATGGCAACCCACTTGTAGCAGAACAACTCACTTGTATATGGTAACTAGATGAATCTACAGGAGAGATATCTAATGTGACAGAATGCATGGCAGTTCAAAGGAATCATTTCAGAAATAATATGGCAAATTACAGTGTAACAGGTCTATTTAGAGGTAACAGGGCATTGGTACAGAAGAACAGGAAGATGGAACTAAGGTCTACTGATCAGAATAAAGAAGGTAAAGGAAAAGGTTGATGTAAAGCAGTTTAAGAAGTATACACAAGTCCACTTAGTCAAAACAACATATACACACTGGCCCACAGAACAAAAAGAGTGTATACATATACACGCACTCCCACAGGAGGAAAAGCGCGTACATGTTGGAAAACCAAGGTTTTGGTCCGAGGTATTTGGTCCAAGGTATTGACCCTAGGTATTTGGTCCAAGGTATTGGTCCTAAGTGGTTTTGGTTTGAGGTATTAATAAAGGATATGAGTATAGAAGAAGGAGAAGATCAAAGGGATAAGGGCACAAGTAATGAATATCTTATGAAGTGTTAGATAAAAAGCAAATATGCATGTTATGGGTTTCTGATGCTTTGCTTGATCTAGAATAAATATGTATCTTAGTGTTTGATGATGGATGAGATCTAATAATGGATCAGGATCATAATGACTTATCATTATGTGATCTGATAATGGATGGGCTAGATCTGATTGCTAACACATGTTTTATCCTTTATATGTGATGATCTGGGTATGTCTGAAGTCGGGAATTGCAGCGAAATTATAAGTAAGTATTTGTAGATCTATACGCTGGTTCGCTTTGGTGAAGGTGCATATACACACTGGTTAGGCTCTTCCAAGTAGCATATGCAAAAAAAAAAGCTTGATGTTCAAGGATGACTGATCTATCAAATCAGTGTTTCTGTTTTACTGTTGTCTGTCAATGAAGTCTTCTTAGATTTGAAAGTAAAACTGAATGCATAAAGAGTTTGTGTCTCATTGATTAATTGATTGAGAAAGAAGGGTGATCCTTGTTGCTATCTATTTAGAACTCTGTAATATGACAGTAGATCACTGATTGGTACAGTTTGTGGTTCAGAGGTTTTATGATTCAGTATCTTTAGAGGTATACACAGGTTGGGCAAAAGGAAGTAGCGTATACACACAGGTTTGCTTCATTAAAGGAGCGTATACATTCTGACACATGCCTTTTGAGGTTACAGTTAGTTCTGGTTGTTGATATAGTGTTCTGGGATCGGATCTGTGTAATGGTTACAATGATCTGTCTGTTCTAGTGGATTGATTGAATTTGATTAATTTTGAATGAATGGTTGATTCAGTTGCGTGAGAGGTTCAATGATTGTTTGATTCAGTTGTGTCAGAGGTTCAGAGGTTTCAGTGATTGATTATTTCAGTTATATCAGAGATTGATGATTGGGTTTCAGTTATATCAGAGATTGATGATTGGGTTTCAGTTATATCAGAGATTGATGATTGGGTTTCAGTTATATCAGAGATTGATGATTGGTTTTCAGTTATATCAGAGATTGATTGGGTTTCAGTAATTGGTTGATGCATATGTATTTGATGGTTGTGTTGTAGTGGTGATTGATTTCGAGCTTCAATGTTGCTAATGGGTCCAGTATGAAAATTTGATGAAACGTGGCCCTCATATCGTAGTAATGTATACGAGGAATATCTAGTGTGAAAATTAATGAAATGTGGTCCCTAGAGGGTACTAAGGGTTGGAGCCTTCAGTGAGGAAGTCAAAGCTTCCTGCCAGTAGTGGCTGGTGATTTGATCAGGGGGTTGGAGCTCCCTTCCAGTAGCAGCTGGAGAATGAGTGAAGGTTGTAGCCTTTTGTAGGTCGGAGCCTACGTACTAGTAAACATATCGGCTAGTACAAGAACTAGGGGGTTGGTAGCTCCCTTCCAGTAGAAGCTGGAGAATGAGAGAAGGTTGTAGCCTTTTGCAGGTGGGTGCCTGCGTACTGGTATGAGTCTACACCAGTACAAGATTGTAAATAAATTTTCTTATTATTAAAAGAAGACAAAGACGACGACAGCAAGTGGTTTTCACCTACATTGGGTTTCCACCTTAAATCTTGGTGTTCATGTGTGTTGCTTATGTGTGATGGTTTATTCTGTTATTACTACACATGGTTACTGTTTAATGTTTAATAAAGTATTGATGCACTGATTAAAGATCAACATATGATGAATTAACTGAATCATAAGTTCACTAGATATACGCTGCTTTCCTTAAGAACAGTTGCGTCCACACGGGAGTTCCTTTCTCTGAAGTAGCGTATATAAATCTGATTATGGAAATAAAAAAGTTATTGATTTGTAAATATTGATTCACCCCCCCTCTCGGTATTATTTCCAACAACCTACATAGTGGTTTGGTGAATGTCGAGGCCAAAGGATCACAAACACATGCACATTTCTAAGAACATGAGTGCATTTGTATGTGTGTGTGCATGCATTCCTGCACATCTCATTGCCACTTTTTTAACCACCAACTTTGTGGAAGCACCTATTGCACAAACTAAAAGTTACTATTAATGTAGATATGCAAATGCAAATATTTATATTTGGTAATTATTATTTTTTACATGGATAAAAAAGATTAGAATATTTTCCTTTATATTCATAAGATATTCTTTACAAGATTAAAAATTACAAAATTTATATTTACACATTTTTATGTCTCCACTTGCATTGTATTGATTTTTTGGTTGTGTTTTAATATATCATTTATATCATTCCATATTTGTTTTATTAAGTAGTTGAATAGACTAGCTACTCAAACTTTTATGTAGAATCCAATACTTTTGTGCTATACTTGCACTTTATGGTTGAATTGAGTACTTTTGTGCTATACTAGTTCATAGGTGAAACGATATATCATCATATACATCTCATTTTCACCTTCTCTTTATACATATAGAGCAAAGTGATTTTTCTTTATTAAAACCTAATTTGAGGTGACATAGTAAACATTTTTTTATATAGAGATTCTCTTTTCAAGGAATGGTTATTATGTAAATCTCCCCTTAATAGAATCTCATCACAAAGATCTTGTTATGACTTCTCTAAAACTTTTTTAATCATTACATATCATAAATTATAGTGGTGATTGGAACTCTACATCCATTGAGGCTTGCTTACGGGATTGGATGTTTGTAGACCACCAATTTCATGCTCTACCTTTATTCATATTTTGTGGAATTTGGAGATCCAAAAATGTTTACATGTTTGAAAACATATCTGAGGGCATAATGGCAAATATTGAGGACTTGAGGACATCAAGGGACCTTTTAAGCACATCCAACTTACTAATATTGGGACATATTCCGAGTTAATTTCTTAGATGGAGCATCTTGTATGCAATTGTGTGAAAGTGTGGAATACATTACATTTTACTTATCTTAAAATACAATTTATTTATATCTATAATTTGTTTTCGTTTATATATTTTATTCTCGTAATATATTTTACAATGATAATATATAAACTAGCATTTGCACCACATGTTGCAAAAGAAACGCCGTAAGGCATAAATGTAAATGGTCATTGAAAATAAGAATCAATAAATAAAATTGCATGGTCATTGAAAATAAGAATCAATAAAGAAAATTGCATGCAAAAGTGGACGATAAAGCATAGATTGGACACTTGCATCTATATTCCATGAGTTAAATGTGATATTCATTTGCAATTATGCTTTCTATACATGGCTGCAACATTCGCAGAAGACCAAATTATTCATGCCAACCATGTGATTCCATTGTGGGTGGGAGAAGGGCTGCTGGCACGAAAAGATCGCCATTAACTTAGCTACAACCCATTCACAGTGGGAGGGGTTTATCTCAACCTTTTGGCAGATCATTGTTTGATTGAACCCGTTGTGAGAAGCATTAACGGGTGCAGTCTTCTTCAAGATACACAACTTCCTGCACGATTTGGGAATCCGTGTTGCCGAGGCCAAAGAAACTTTCTTTTGCCATGTGGGTCAGGATTTGAGCACGTTGAATGAAAATGAATGTTCCGGATGCAGTCAGATTTTGTTCAGTAATAACGAACTGTGTTCAGTCCCTGAGTCAACGAAAGTTCCGACACTATGTTCGTTGTTAATAGATGGTAACAAATGTTTAACAAAAAATCCAAAAAGAGTTATTGGGAGAATGGTCTCTCTTAAGGTTCTGGATTTGAGTGGGACGTTAGTGCAGTCATTACCGGAGAGTGTGGGGTGTTTGAAATAGCTAAGATGCCTCTTTTTATCAAGTATGCCCATCAAATTTCTACTTGCATCTCTTACAAATCTTGGAAACCTAGAGATCCTTGATCTAAGCCGCTCTAGAATCACGGAATTACCGTCTGGCCTTCATAATTTGAAATATTTAAGGCA
Source organism: Pinus tabuliformis (assembly GCA_031772625.1). Lineage (NCBI taxonomy): Eukaryota > Viridiplantae > Streptophyta > Pinopsida > Pinales > Pinaceae > Pinus > Pinus tabuliformis. Next base: position 706,430,793 of record CM062813.1, read on the forward strand.
TCTAGCCATGGATAAATGTGGTCATTTGCAGTATCTACCTTGCAGCATCTCAAGGCTCACCTCTTTATAGGGTTTGACAATATATGGATGCACCAATATATGGGAAAAAGGTGAGCCCAAGAAATGGAAAAAAGTGTTGACAATATATGGATGCACCAATCTATGGGAAAAAGGTGAGCCCAAGAAATGGAAAAAAGTGGCCAGCATTAGCGTGTCTAGCCAACTTAAAGCAACTCACCAAGCTCCATTTAACAAACAATGGGGACGTTATTAGGGAAGGCACATTAGGGAATATGATTGAAATGAACACCCTCGTGTTAGAGCTCACAAAGGTGAGATCTCTGCCGAGTGACATGAATAATATGTCAAAGCTAAGAACACTGTATATGAGAAAACTGTACATGGAGTGTCCTGACTTGGTTAGAATGGAAAATAGTTTTTGTGCTTTTCTGACTATGACTAGTCTTATATTATACAAGTGTAATATGTTGGAAGAACTTTCACATCTACATAAGCTCAACAATCTACGACGATTGGAAATAATTGAATGCTCTAGATTAAAGAGGTTTCCTCGGGAATTCGGTGACAAGAAGGCATTTTCTTTATTGAAGATATTTTCAATTGTTGGGTTACATGAATTAGAAGAGTTGCCAATCGTAAAGGAAGGAGCAATGCCAGTACTTGAAACGTTTATCACAGTAGAATGCTTAGCATTGAAGGTATTTCCAAAGAGTTATTTCAATTTGGAAACACTTCAAATAATAAAAATCTATGGTTGCAGTTCCTTGATAATGGAAGATTTAAGAGAACTTAGGGAATCCAATAAAATGATAGAGGTGGAGACTATGTCTATAGAAGACACCAGAGACTCAAGAAATAGGTACTCTCAATTGATGACGGAAATGAAAAGTTGGCTCTACGGAGAAATTTGGAGCAATAATGGTGTGTTCCTTTTCTTAAGAAGTCTTTATACACTTCTGTATATGGTGACTTCTAGGAAGGGTAGTCCATTAAAGTTGACTAATATAGACCAATCAATACTCAAAATAAATAATAGTCATAAGAAAAACATATATTCCTCTATTATGTATACTTATTTACTATGTGGTTTTGAGTGTCGTTGTTGGAAAATATAATCATTAAATTAAAAGATATATTCATCTATTATGTATATTTATTTACTATGAGGTTTTTTGAAAGACTCTCGTGTCATTTTGTTGCAATTGCGTTGTACACTTTAAAATCAACCTATCAATCCAGTACATAGTTGGTGTATATATTATTTGTTAGTATGTGACAGATATATATGTCTTAGCATTACAATCCAATTTGTACTAGTTTACTTTTAAGATGTAAGTTGTGATGGCTAAAAATGTTTAAGCTGATATGTAGCGAATAGTAGTTTGAGAACTTTGAATCCAACAAAATTCACTGCATTCAACAAAATTTACAAGCAGAATTTCATGTCATTTTGTTACAATTGCCCTGCACACTTTAGAATCAACTCCTTTGCTAGGAGCAATGGAAAATACAACACGTAAATAGCGCCATGTGAATCCTAATCTTGGGATTGCCAGGTCTAGAAGCAAAATTCTACTCTGTGAGCAGAAGAGGAGTGCTTCCAAATTGGATGTCTAGTCACTCAATTTCAAAAACCTTTTTTGGGGCAAGTAGCATAGAGATAATCCTTCAGGGAAACGTTTTCAAGTGCCTTTAGGGAATCGGAGACAATTCACTTAAATCCAATACCACCCTTATCTTTCGTTAACTTCAAATTGTTCTTAGATCTTCAACCCTGCTCTAAACCATGTTCACTGTTTTTAGATCTTCAACTCTGCTTTGAAACCATGTTGATTCTCCAGGGTACATTAATTTTTTCTACTTCCAATGATCAGTTAGCAATGCTTCCAACAATCATTAGCACTAATTCCATATTAGTTCCATATAGAATTCAATTAACATTAGTTCCATATAGCATTCTGAAATAAATCTTTATTTCTACATTGTGTATGTTAGTGGATTTCTTGCATTGAGTTTTATGTTTTGAATAAGCAATTACAAGTAGTTGCACGATTAAAATTAAGATCTATGTGGGTGAGTCCAATAAGCCATAAACTAATGAATTACACATCTCGCAATTTAAGATACATGTTAGATGTTTCCATTGTTTCTATCGAAAAATCCCCGTGTGAAAACTTAGAAAGACAACAATATTCTCAGCCACTTAGTTCAAGTGGCCAACATGGCAAAGGTGTATTTTTATTACTCGATCAAATCAAGCCCAACGAGACAAGGGAGGAAGTTCCAACACAGGTCTTAATATTTCAAAGATATGATAATAATAAAGGTATTATCATGATAATTGGTGATGGAGTTAATGTGAGTTTTGAGAAAACAGAGAAATCCAAATCCTTCTTGTTGTGACTGGGTAAACTTAGAAGTTCACTAATAACTACCTGTGAGGTGAACTATCAGATTCCTCTAGCATACAACAAAATATATATATATAATCATTATAATTTGGGAATGGGAAATAATTCAAGTTCCCAAAAGAATTATGCCTTAGTCTTAACCACTTCCAAGATTCTATCATGGCTTCCCCTTAACCATTTTCAAGATTCTATCAACACCATATCACCGGATTACTAAGAATGGTCAAACGTTAAATTCATTTCTTAAACATTTAAATATTTCTTAAAATCCATACCCACAGGTTACAAGATCTGTTACTGCATCTATTCAACGATGTACAAGAGCAATCTCACAAATAACCAAAAACAAAGAAAAAAAACAAAGAAAAATACATGCTGTTGCATCTATTCAACCGTGTATAAGAGCAATCTTACAGATAGATCTTCAACCCTGCTCTGAACCATGTCCACTGTTCTTAGATCTTCAACTCTGCTCTGAAACCATGTTGATTTTCTAGGGTACATTAAATTTTTCTACTTCCAATGATCAGTTAGCATTGCTTCCAACGATCATTAGCACTAGTTCCATATTAGTTCCATATAGAATTCAGTGAACATTAGTTCCATATAGCATTCTAAAATAAATCTTTATCTCTACATTGTGTATGTTAGTGGATTTCTTGCATTGAGTTTTATGTTTTGAATAAGCAATTACAAGTAGTTGCACGATTAAAATTAAGATCTATGTGGGTGAGTCCAATAAGCCATAAACTAATGAATTACACATCTCGCAATTTAAGATACATGTTAGATGTTTCCATTGTTTCTATCAAAAAAATCCCTGTGTGAAAACTTAGAAAGACAAAAATATTCTTAGCCACTTAGTTCAAGTGGCCAAAATGGCAAATGCCAACCAGTTTTGTGTATTTTTATTACTCGATCAAATCAAGCCCAACGAGCCAAGGGAGGAAGTTCCAACACAGGTCTTAATATTTCAAAGATATGATAATAATAAAGATATTATCATGATAATTGGTGATGGAGTTAATGTGAGTTTTGAGAAAACAGAGAAACCCAAATCCTTCTTGACTGGGTAAACCTAGAAGTTCACTAATAGCTACCTGTAAGGTGAACTATCAGATTCCTCTGGCATACAACAATATATATATATATATATATATATATATATATATATATATTCATTATAATTTGGGAATGGGAAATAATTTAAGTTCTCGAAAGAATTATGCCCTAGTCTTAACCACTTTCAAGATTCTATCATGGCTTCCCCTTAACCATTTTCCAGATTCTATCAACACCGTATCACTGGATTACTAAGAATGGTCAAACGTTAAATTCATTTCTTAAACCTTTAAATATTTCTGAAAATCCATACCCACAGGTTACAAGATCTGTTGCTGCATCTATTCAACGATGTACAAGAGCAATTTCACAAATAACCAAAAACAAAGAAAAATACATGCTGCGGCATCTATTCAACCGTGTACAGGAGCAATCTTACAGATAACCAGAAACAAAGAAAAAGAGAGCACAGAGATAAACAGATTTGGTTGACGAAAGGAGAGCATTCCACTCCTTGCATACACTGCAAATTCTACAAACACATTCCACTGGAAGCCACACCAGTATTTTGTAGTTTAAACCGTCAGGCAACTTGGTCAATTCAGGGACCTCCGCAGAAAAGCAAACAATTAGGCATTTTGGATTGGGCATTTTGCAGAACTAGCCATGGCATACTGTTGGGGGCCGCTTCTCCCCATTTACTTATGAATTTGGTTGACGAAAGGAGAGCATTCCACTCCTTGCATACGCTGCGAAATCTACAAATATATTCCACTGGAAGCCACACCAGTATTTTGTAGTTTAAATCGTCAGGCAACTCGGTCAATTCAGGGACCTCCTCGTGCTCGCTCATTATAATTATAATTAACACTGAGAGAAAAGAATAAGATGAAGCTCAATGGATTGTAAAAGAATTTCATGTCATTTTGTTACAATTGCCCTGTACACTTTAGAATCAACTCCTTTGCCAGGAGCAATGGAAAATCCAACACGTAAATATCGCCATGTGAATCCTAATCTTGGGATTGCCAGGTCTAGAAGCAAAATTCTGCTCTGTGAGCAGAAGAGGAGTGCTTCCAAAGAGGAGTGCAATAGAGGCTTGTATTGCCATAGAGACTTGGAAAGAAATCGAATTAAACCTTTCAAAGGAGTTTAGTCAAGTCACAAAAGGAGAACAGAGGCCTTCCTTCTTCAATTTGGATCACGGATATTTCCATAGAGATTCACATTTCATGACAGCTTCGGCTTTCATCTAGAGTTATTACTCCTTAGAATGTTCGAGTGAGTATTAAAGAGATATAATGCATGAATCGCTATCGGACTCGACTTAAGATAAAAAGATATAATGCCACATGGAGCTAGGACCTTACCATAGAGAAATTCAGATCACAGAACTAAGATCATGGTCCTTCTTTCACAGCTTCTTTATTCACATAGATCCTCAGCTTCGCATCATTCCTTATATATTATGGCCTTAACCTTCGTGTTATTCCACAGCGCACACATAGAATTTTGATACCTTGCAACTCAGGAATATGATCCTTAGAATTTTGCACCAATCTACAGGAGTTGTGTGCCTCAAGAATCGCATAAATTAGATGCTATAGAAGGCTTGCAGTAAAGGAGACACTGAGTTCGCACAGATCTTATATAAAAGAGTCACAGAACTTGCTCGCACACTTTGTCAAGATGGATCACAGAGTCTGGATCCATATTGGATCATCGATACAGGGTATTAACATTTGTACAAATATTGATATAACAGCACAAGGCTACGCATGCAGGGAAGAAAGACATGAAGAGTCTCTGCGAAGAGTCTCATCGCCAGCAGAAGAGTCTCATCGCCAGCAGGCAGTCTCTGCGAAGAGTCTCATCGCCAGCAGGCCAGGCCTGGCCTTTCATGGCCCATTACCATGGAAAAAACCATTTTTCTATGAAAAAAACAGATTAAACGAATGGCAGAAAACACTCCAATCATCTAACACACATAATCAATGGCTCAGGATCGCACACGTCACATTTTAGGGATGTCTTTCTCAGAGGGAACGCCTTACGGCGTAATTAAAACTATTTACAAATTTACAATAATACAAATCTAGATTTTTTTCTAAAACATAATTGAAACTATTTACCATAAATCCCAATCTAGATGAGGTGTCAACAACTTCATTGATATTAATTTGCCTACTCCACAAACAAACTTACAACTTTACCCTACATATTCATGTTGCAACTTATGAATATTAAGATGGGTGATGCTAATGGAATAATATCTGTGGCAACTTATTAATATTAAGACGGGTGATGTTAATGGAGTTTATCTGTGGATGTAATGTTTAAAGCGATAAAAATGTAATGAAAATGGTGGGATGTAATGAAAATGGTATGAAAAGGTTTAAAGTGCTAAGACTGGAATTAAGATGGTATCATAGAGTTTTGCAATGATACTACATGCAAAGAATGTACACTCTAGCGATGGGCATTTTTGTCAAACTTTTTGGAATGTGCTAAGTCAATTAGCAGAAAATGTTAGCCAGCGATAGGCATTTCTGTCAAACTTTTGGAATGTACCAAGTCAATTAACAGAAAATGCTAGCCAGCGATGGGCATTTTTGTCAAACTTTTGGGATGTATCAAATCAATTAACAGAAAATGCTTGAAAAGTATATAAAGAAATAAACAAATTTTATAATAATTAAAAAAATGAATCATGATTTAAATTTTCAATTCATTCCAAAGAAAGAAAGGGAAAACAATATGTATCTTTATCAGAAAGATCTTTACTGAGACGAACAGCGAATAAACCATTAGGTTAAGCACATAAACTTTACAAGCATTGGTCAAGCATACAAACATTTGGATGACAAACATTTGGATAATCTAAAGATGAAAGATAGAGCAGAAGCAAAATACATACTGATATATTAACAATTATTGTAGGCAGCATATACATTTTTGTTTTATATTGTAAAGGAGCACTAGATCTTGATTGCTAAGCCAGCAGAATCATGAAAATCCCAAATACTAGTTGGACACCTTTTATGTTTGTCTGGTAGCAAACATTGAGTTGCTGTGTCATTATCACTATCATCAAATGGATCAATTTCACTGCCACTACAAGCTGTGGGGCTGCTATCCTGCTTACCTTTGCTGCAATTCACAGAGGACTCACTTTGAAGCCTATAACCATATGCATGAAATCTATCAGAAGTATTAGTCTGGGGAGGGTTACCATTAGCTTGGACTGGAATTTGGTCCTTATCTTGATCACTCATCAAGTTAACAACATCAGGCTTTCTAAAATCATGGCTAGTAGATGTAAACAGCTTTCTTCCTTGAAATGGTTGCCATTCAGTGTTGGAATGATATGGATTATTAATATTTTTAGTTTCAGAACTTCCCACATGATCAGATGTTGGGCCAATATTGTTTGTATATACTTTTCCAGAACTTAACTCTTCATCTTGACCAGTAATGTTGGTTGAAATTCCAGGGCTAGAATATCCCTTTGAATATATTTTGATGTCATTCTCATAGTTCTTGGTTTTCATTCGTGTAGTCTCATTAACTTCCTCTTCATATGATGCCCCCTCATCCTTTGATATATCATACTTCTTGGTTTTCATTTGTGTAGTCTCGTTAAGTCCCTCTTCATGTGATGCTCCCTCTGGTATATCATTGAAAGTTGATTCGAAACTTTCAAAAGCAGGTGAAAGTTGATTCGAAACTTTCAAAAGCAGGATTTGGAGAAAAACATCTTATTCCTAGTGGAAAGAGAATTTTTAAATTTTTTCTGAGCAGTTAGGCAGTGAAAGGCTGTTATCATTGGATTGTGTAAGCATTACAGCAAGGCACTTTCTTCAATTGCCCGGAAAATGTAATATTATTATTATTAAAGACTATTATCATTGGATTGTGTAAGCCTTATAGTAAGGGACTTTCTTCAATTGCCCGGACAATGTAATATTATTATTATTATTATTATCCAATTTTAATTAAAGACTGTTATTATTGGATTGTGTAAGCCTTAAAGCAAGGTACTTTCTTCAATTGCCCGGAAAATGTATTATTATTATTATCCAATTTTAATTAAAGACGGTTATTATTGAATTGTGTAAGCCTTACAGCAAAGGACTTTCTTCAATTGCCCGGAAAATGTAATATTATTATTATTATCCAATTTTAAAGTCACGGCCAAGCCGAACACCAAATTAGTATATGAGACCCCCTTGTTTGTGGGACAAGGGACCCATTTCAGAAGAGCGATTTGACTGCTAAGTCTATGAAGGCATAGATTAGAACTCCTCTGATTTTGAACCTGTAACTGAGTAGATGAAATATATGCTCTTAACCATTAAGCCCACTCAAGTTAATATTGCCCACTCAAATTAATATTAAAATAGATTGTATTTAAGCGAACTCCTCTGATTTTGAACTTGTAACCGATTAGATGAAACATATGCTCTTAACCATTAAGCCCACTCAAGTTAATATTACCCACTCAAATTAATATTAAAATAAATATTGCCCACTCAAATTAATATTAAAATAGATTGTATTTAAGCCACCACGCCAAAGTTGTTTTTAATATATGCCCCAATAAGTATAAATCATTCCACTCCACACCCCCACTCCAATAACTACAACTGCAATTCCTGCCATGTGTCTTTTTATGCCCCCAAATATTTACAAACCTCCCTACTCCACATCCCCACCCCAATACCTACAGCCCCCAACACCTACTATATGTCCTTTTTTACCCCCGATACCTATAAACATCCCTACTCCACATCCCCACCCCAATAACTACAAACCCAAATACCTGCTTATGTCTTTTTATACCCGAAATATCCATAAACCTTCCTACTCCACATCCCCACCCCAATATTCAAACTTTACTCTACATCCCCAACTCAATACAAATACAATATAATGACCCTTATGAATGAAGAGGTAAAAAATTAATTAACAAGGTGAAAAACCCCTTTTGTTCTGGGGATTATCTGGGGGAATGATTTAAAAACATTTGGAAATCACCAAAACAGTTTGGTTGATAGTATGAGATTATATAAATTCACTGAGATAAAGAATGAGCATATGTCGAGGTGACTGTGCATAATATGCAAGAGATTTTCTTTCTAACATAGCAGCTGGAAAAGGCTTCTGTCACATATCCTGCTTTTTAAATTTCTAATAAGTACAGATTATTCCAGTCTAAATTAACTTATCGACCTGTGTGATGTAGCCATTAGTCTAATCATAAAAATGCTTCAAATGAATCTAGCCTTGTCAAGGACTAGCTAAATTTGAATAACGTTTCAAATGAATCTAGCCTTGTGAAGGACTAACTAAATTTGAATAGCACTTGAGGTCCGTATCATTGTATGTTCACGCTCTGAATTATATCAGGTCAGTATGAAATATAATCAAACTGCTAATGAAGATGAAATGTCGAAGACAATAGTGTGTATCCTCAATCATAAATTTCAGGCACTGTACTGGTAATCTAGTCATATTACCCAAAATCAAAACGAAGTGTGTACTCCGAACACCCTTGAAGTTTTGGTGTTTGGAATCGCTTTCCAAGTAGAAGTAACAAACCAAGTATAAGTAACAAACCAGAACAATATATACAAGTAACAGTGTTTGGAATCGCTTTGCAAGTAGAAGTAAAGTAACAGTGTTTCGCTTTGCAAGTAGAAGTAAGAAGTAAAGTAACAGTGTTTGGAATTGCTTTGCAAGTAGAAGTAACAAACCAGAACAATAAATACAAGTAACAAACAAGAACAATATGTAAAGTAGAAAAGACAGGGGTTTGGAGTAGAGACAGAGGTTTGGAGTTTTCGTATTTGAAGTTGAATTACTCACACAATTTTATACAGAAACAGAGTGGATAAGGAGTGCTTTGAAGCCAAAGTAGAATTGAACATTGGATAAAGCATTTAGCCTGTTGCAACTTGCAAGCATAAGTCGATACTCGGTAATAAGAGCATTACTTGTAAAAGATGATTTTAGGTCATAATTGTGTTCTTGTGGTGCAATGCAAATGGTGAAAGTTGAAAGTTAGCTGCACAACAAAAATAGGGGAGTGCATAAGAGAAAAACTGAAAGCCCCAAAAAAATCATATAAAATTCCATCCATTACCAAAAGCAACTATTTTCATCCATTACCGAAAGCAATTAAGAATAAAAAAGCTCGGTGGTGTTGGCACATCGCTTGACATGGCTAAAATGGTAGTCAAGCCAGACAATTAGATTGAAGCACCCCAGTTCGAAATTGAGTTCACTCTATTTCGCTTATGTTTTACACTACCAACTACCAAGCTATATTCGGATCGGATCATTCTCATTCATTGCTATACTATACTGTGGTGTAAATCCTATGAGCTATGTCCTTAACTTTTCTATTTTTTGTGGGTTATCTCTCTGCAATAATATCATGCCTTGATTTTCACAGATAGTATCCTCCAAATGATGATTTGATTTGATAAAATCTATATTCAGAAATTTATAACATTAGCCAAAATTATATAATTCATGGAAATATTCTAATGTATATATGGTAATTTGTAAAGTATCTCTGCGTTGAATTGGATCTATAAATATAACCTGAATAGGATTACCAGCTAATTTTAGAAAAACAATGATAATATATAGAAATACCCTAGCTCATCCACATGCTCAAAATGAGTGAGTTGGTGAAGAACATCCTTTTCACTTCGAAAGTCTGCTGCAAAACTCTCTGGACCATGTGTTAACAGGTACTCCAAAAGTACTAATGTTTTGAAAGCCTCTCTCCAACTCTTCGTATCCGAGACAGCCAACCTGGCAGTACAAACATTTCTTCGTTCAGTTATTTCCAAACCTCCAGGAGGGTTTGTTTTCATGTCACCAAAATCTCAACATTTCCTAGGACAAGGAGGAAAATTTCAAGCCAGTTTCAGTCCAAATATACCCAAACATAACTTTTTTCAGAGAAATCAAACCGTCAATACTGAAGTCTTTCATCTTTTACAATTAGAATCTTTCCAAGATATATCAAACTTGTAGTCTTTATCATACACAGTTTGTTTTAGAAAAACCTGATATTTATATTACTGAAAGGGGATCCAATTCTCTGCCTTCATAGATTACATGTTAAGCCATCAACATATTGATGTGGTAAATGGGGGATCATAATGAAACTTAAGGCACGTGGCATGGAGGGGAGTTCCTTTCAGAGGGAACAAATATTTTTGAATACCTATCCACTCTTAAAACTATTTTGCAGATGGTGCAAGGCTTTATGAACCACAACCCCATGCCAGAATTCAGAGAGTTCACTCACGCAGTTGCATAAGCATTCGTGCCATAATCCTAGATTTACTTCTCTGAGCCCATTAGACTTGAATGCTATTCTTCGACACAAAAAATTGCAGACTTCTTCATGCATGGCAAATATCAGTGCTAAATGGTGTTCAGCATCCTTGTAATTATGATAAATTTCAGGTGATTGAATTACGATATAACTTTCAGGCAATTTAATTTGATTTGCAGATTCCAAAACATTTTAGTAATCAAATTTCCTTAATATTCTGCAATCTTGAATTTCATTACGTGTGCTCTTAACAACGCTCAGCAGACTTTGCTAGTTTCGATCAGAAGATTGCACCCTCACATTTCTTTGAAGGATCTGGATGAAATGGCATGTTTATTATTATTACTGGCAATGCAGTATCTATGGCGATCTGGCCTCTTCTGTGAATTCTACTCGTTTACTGGCATTCCATTTTAGTTTCTCTTTGAACCATCTCAGCTCTATGGTTGTTTCCCATCGACAAAGAAAATCCATGGCTTAAGGAGATTCTCATGATAGAGAAAAGAAATGAAAGCGCGAAGTCATACTTGACATACAGAAAATTAAGAAACCATGAAAGAAAAGAATTAAAGGAATCAGAACCATTATATAAATTGCCATTGTTCCATTACAGTTCAAGCAAAATGTGGCTTCTTGATAGAGGAACATAACATGCTGCATTCATAGACATTTAATTGCTTGCTTCCTGGACATGATTTCTCATGGATACCACTGTACTAAAATTGCAAAGGCAAAATACATCACAAATACACAGACAACAACTAAAATAAAAGAATCTTTAGCTCCTTATTGACCTACTACTACTCATGATGATCACCAGTGCTGCTGTTTCTGTAAAACCCCATCTGATCCTCTGAGCTCATCAAGAGGGACCGAAGAATCTCGCTGCTGTCGCTGGAAGCCCACTCCATCGGATCCACAGAGCTTATGAGCGGCCGAAGAATCTCATGCACGACTATCCATCTGTTGCTGAAAACATCCGCAATCTTTATACCCACATAATTGACAGAGAAGGGTTTGCTGTCGCTCACAACCAGCGATTGCCAGTGGAGGAGAGTCTTCAGTCTTGTGCCCGCCGGAGGGGAGTTCCTCTCGGAGGGAACGCCTTACGGCGTAAATATTATAAATTATCATAACCCTCTCCATTACTCTTATTATTATTTTATTATCCTCCTAAATATATATATATATATATATATATATTATTTAAAATTAATATCAAATTTTTAATAATATCAATAAAAAAATAATAATTTTTTTAATGATTAATAAACTTATTATTTTATCTTTTCATTTATAAACATTTTTGAAAATAAATAATAAATAGACAACTTCACACTATAAATAATAATAAAAACAGGTTGCAATTCAATGTACATATTTTGAGACCGTATTTTAAATACATATTTTAATTTCAACAGTCACATTGATCTCTGTGAGGATGTGAAAGAGGGAAACATCATATTTTAAATACACATTTTAATGGAGTTGTCTATAATGCGATTTTTTTGAGATTCCGGTGACGGAATCCGGCGGAAGAAATTGAGGTTAAATCTTGATTTGTTGCAGTGAAAATAGTTTTTTAACTGCATATTTGGATTCAGCACCTTGAAAAACCCCTGGGACGCTTTGATTGTGCAGAAACTAGCTATCAAACTTGCAATTCCAATAAATTGCTACCGGATTCTGACCCGAAAAATCCACCGGAAAAGCTTCCAAAAAGTCTCATTATAGACAACTGCCATTTTAATCTCAACGGCCGCATTGGGCTATGTGCACATGATAGTGGCGGATTTGAAAGAGGGAAAAAGTTGTGAAATCCTTGAAATCCATCACATTTACACGCTTGGCCGGCAGAGCAAGAAAGAGTGGAGGGCGAAAGTTTGGAGAGTACCTGCCTTTCATGGCTGGGAGATGGTAGATGGTTGGCATTTGCTACCTTGGTTGGCAGAGCCAGAGTGCATAATTTTGGTCTTTCATTTGCTACCTTGGCCAACAGAGCAAGAGTGGAGAGCACAAGATCGGAGAGATGGCGGGCTTATGTTTGGCTGGAGCTTGGTGGAGAAGGAGATTGGACAAGGGTAGAAAAAATTAGATAGTAGAGCCAGACAGATTTTGGGTTTAGACAGAAGGGCGGGACATATTTTGCTGTTGGTTGCATTTTGATACTCTGTGTTTTCTTTTCGTTCTTGAGCATGGCCATGCTTACTTTTTGTCTGCATTTTCTTTTCCTTTTTATTTATTTTGTTTCTGTTTATTTTCTTTTCCCTTTTATTTATTTTGTTTTTGTCTAGATTTGGGTTTGTTTTCTTTTGGTTCTAGTGTGAGAGGTGGGTACTTGTTTGCTGGGTCAAGAGGGAGGGCGATGTTGCAATGAACATAAGACGGGACGATTGATTTAATTGTGAAGGCTGAGAAGGTATTGTTTTATTTATTTGTTATTTAAATTTTTTATGGTAGTAATATATTATCTGAATTTTCGGATGAAATTGTATTTCAATATCTCATGGATAGATTAGTGTTTTTTACCCGAAGTTTTACCATATTTTTTTTCTTTGGGTTAACTTGTGCTGCTTTCTCTTGAGGTGCAGATGAAGAATTATGTGACCAATAAATAGTCGTGGAAAATACAACTGTGGTGTATTTTTGAGATTACAGGTGAGCATTAACGTTAACTTTTTGGTTTCTCTCCTATTTCATCTCTAAGCTTACTAAGACAAGGTAGGTGTACTTAAGAAGATTAGGGTTTAGATACATATGTACTATGGTTTTAGTTAAAAGCTTCTTATTCCTAATTGCATTTGCATGTAAGGGTTGGCAAATATTTTATAACCTTTGATGAGTTTTCTTCTTGTTAAGTCTTTGGTTTTTTTGGTACTGTTTATTTCTCAATAGGTTTTAATTTTTTTAGTATTGTTTATTAAAGTTCCATATATTGATACTGATTTAGTGTTAACATAAAACTATTTAATGCTCAAATCTAAAGAAAGATTCAGAGTTTACAGAATATTTTTTTTAGAAATTGTTTCTAGAAGTTCAATACTCTAGTAAAATTTTATTGCAATTCTATTAGAGTTCTCTAATTTTTCATAATCTGCGATGTGTTTGGTTCTTCAATGTATTTGGGTTTTATTTTTTTGGTATTGTTTATCTCAATAAGTTTTATTTTTGAATATGAAACTTCAATATATGGGTGTTGATTTAGCATTAGCATGAAACCTTATAATGCTCAAGTCTAAAGAAGATTTTGGGGTTTCCAAAATTTTCTTCTTAGAAACTTTTTGTAGAATTTTAATATGTCAGTAAAATTTTGTAAAAGCTCTAGTGTTCACACTATTATATGGTTTAGTAATTGAGACTAGCCTAGAATTACACCTTACCCTGATACCAATCTCTAGACTCATGTACTCGCATTAAAGAGTTAGCCAAGGTGTGATTCAGGTCAACAAGACTGAATAGCATGACCTGTAAATAACCCCAGGTAATCAATAGTACTACTTATAAATAACCCCTCTTAATCAATATTACTACCTATAATAGCTGACATGGAAACTATGCTTTAGTTACATTCATATCATAGCCAAGTAATGCAATACCAAGGGCATAGACTAGAGTACAATATATTAGTATCGACTGAGTACAATATAAACCATGGGGCTAGTGACAGGGTAATATGGAGTACAGTCCATTGCTCTAGTCACTCACCATAAAACGGTTACAACACTAACACAAGCTAATTAAGAGTATCTTTAAGGCTGGGAATAGTGATGATTTATATAGCACATAACTCTTGTATTTCTACGGTTTATGTCATAGCTCTATTGTACTTATTATGATTCAAATTTATTCATTATGTACCTTAACAATATACTATGGACATACGAGGCAATCAAGAGTAATATAACTGTATAGAGTACTCATTGATAAAGAGCGAGTATCATTGGTGTTACTGGTTGAACTTCTCCACTTGAATAATGTAATTCCACCCTAGTGGTAGTATAAACGTAGCAAGCTTAATAATCCAGCCTAACCATTCCTACATGATAAGTAAGCGTTGACCTTACTAAATTAAGTAGTATAAGGATTAGTGGCATTAATATTCAATCTGACTTACCATATCCACGTGGTTATATACTCGTTAACAACTCAGAGCTCAGAGCTATATGTTACGGGTAGAAAAAACTAACGTTATTACAGGAAAAGGCTTGTGCATGTCCTATTATCAAACTTCAATATATTGGGGGCTCGTGCACGTAGTATTATCAAACATCAATATATTGGAGCTGATTTACCATTAGCATAAAACCCTCTAATGCGAGTCTAAAGAAGATTTTGGGATTTCCAGAATTTTCTTCTTCAAAATTTGTGTGTAGAAATAAAATATGCAAGTAAAATTTTATTGCAGTTTTATTAGAGTTCTTTTCCTCCTTGCATTTTGCAAACAGATTTTGGCCATTGGACATCTAAAATGTAAAGAGTGACCCACAGTCGAAGCCATGTTGAGCTTATAAACTAGAACAAGTTGAGCTTATTTGGAGTGATATTATTAACCATTCAGTGAATTGTAACAATCAATTGGTGCTGCTAGCATAAAACTTTCTAATGTTTAAACTTGTAGAATTCTTTTGGTTTGCAGTATTTTCTTTTTAGACACTGTTTGTTTGTAGAAATTCAGTAAGTGAGTTAAATTTTATTACAATTCTTTTAGCCCCTGCACTTTTGTAAGCAAAGAATTTGGTCATTGGATGTTTCTTGTTTAGTTGAGTGACATGCAATCCATGCCATGTTGAGCTTATAAACTAATAAGCTGAACTTACACATGTTTGGGGTCAGATTATTAACCATTCTATTACCTATAACAGTCATATTCATCAATGTCCATGTATTATTTTTCTCAACAAACTTGAACAAGGTGTAAGGAGTATGAATAGACTTGCTAGTCCTAGGGAGATGGTGCTCCGAGGTCACACCTGCATTAGATGGAAACACATCAAGTAGGCAAAAGCACAGTGAAGCAGTACCTGTAGGAAGACATTTGGATTAGACAAGAACACATTATGTAAGCAAACACATCTAGTCAAGACCATATTTAAAAAAATATGGTTTCACACATCGTGCCCTTGCCTATCTAAGTTTAAGCAAGTTGCTTGGGATGAACTGGGACTAAGTGTGCTTGGGCAGACCTAGGATAGCCAAGGAAAGAAGGTTCAAATACTTGTTAGAGGTTTGCACCTTTGTTTACTCTAAGGTGGGAAAAACCCTAGGTATGTGATTTGTTCTAATAAGTAGTTCATGGTAAGCTCTTTCCTTTCATTCTACACAATATTAACCTGAAGCAAATTAGTATGCCTTTGTCCAAAATCAAATGTAGTTCCTACATTTTCAGCAAACATTTATGTAACCGAGGCCCATAAAAATGCCTTTCAATTTAAGAGAGTAATACACTAGCATTTATGCTTTGCATTCCCTTGCATATTGACAGAAACACACCTCATTCCTTATGTTTCTATTGTGTTTATTTATGCCAATGACAACCAGTCTTAGAGAGTAAGACTCGTAAGACTGTATCTATTGATAATCTCCCTTTAGCGGTAGAAGTAGTCAAAGCCAAGGCAATTAACCTATCTCCCAAACCTAAGAAAATATTCTCTTACATCAAACAACTCCCAAACAACAATCCATTTTTCTCTATTCAGCAACATTATAAGAATTACAAGTACATTTTTATCTATTGAATTCCATGGATATATGTTATGCCTTTAACAAGTTCCATTTATTAATTTTTCCCTAAAGCAATGTGATGGGGGTTCACTCATAACTTACAAGGAAGTGCCCCGTTATCCATTGATGAGTTTGTTGAAGAATGGATAGTCTAAGGATTTAATCCTCCTAAAAGATACAAGGTTAGTACAGAAAAACTTTACCAAAAGGAAACCACCCAAATATTCTTTTCCCCCTTCCTATAACAACCAACCATGGTGGATAACTCTTATCCAACCCATAGTCCATCTCCTACTAAAGTGGACAAAGAAAATGTAAAAATGTTTGCACTTTCTGAATATTTTTAATTCCACTATATAGTCTCTATATACTGTCATAACTTAGGAGCATTTAAATAGGGTCCCTTCACTGTGTTCAGTGTCTGTACAATTATAACATAGGAGCGTAATGTAGGTAGGCCCTAGGGTACATTCACTAGTTAGATTCCTTTATTCTTTTGACTTTATTATAATTGTTTAAAATGCATCCTTAAAACTACTTTAGGAATGAGCGATTAAGGGACTTTAAAGGTGTCAACAATAAAATCAGTAAGATAGAAATTCAACTAATTTAAAATTTATCTTAAATCTACTTTAGGAATGAGTCGGTAAGGGATTTTAAAGGTGTCAGAAATCCATGAGTGAGGTAGATGAAATATGGAGCCAGAAATGAGCATGGATGTAAGAGGATGTTGTTACCCAGTAAGTTGTTGTAACACACCCTTGTGAACCTTTTTTTTTCTTAGCCTATCTTATGAGGTATCGTGAGCCAGTATTATGAGTAGTCAAACCAAGTTGTTGGTGTTGGTTATCCACTTTCTATCCCTTCTTCTGGGGTTTTCCCTTCAACTAAGAGAAATAAATGCAGAAAGTGGATGTCAATTAAAAGGATCTGCCCATGAAGCTATGAGCAAGAGGGGTATTCTAGATGGGGAGGAAAAGGGTGGAAGAGCATCTGGCCAGTAAAAGATGAACCTGGGCATTCTGGTTCGTTGGATGCCAATGGTGAGAAGATTTTTATTGACATGATCAACTATTGTGCACCCAATAATTATGAATGGAGGGAATGTCGAGGCCAAAGGATGCACATTCCTAAGAACATGAGTGCATTTGTATGTGTGTACATACATTCGTGCACATCTCATTGCCACTTTTTTAACCACCAACTTTGTGGAAGTACCTATTGCACACGCAAATATTTAGATTTGGTAATTATTATTTTGTACATGGACAAAAAGGATTGGAATATCTTCCTTTATATTCATAAGATATTCTTTACCAGATTTACAAGATTAAGAATTTCAAAATTTATATTCACATTTTTATCTCCTTTTATTTTGAAGATGTCTGCACTTGCATTGTATTGATTTTTTGGTTGTGTTTTAATATATCATTTATATCATTCCATATTTGGTTTATTAAGAAGTTGAAAAGACTAGCTACTCAAACTTTTATGTTGAATCCATTACTTTTGTGCTATACTTGTACTTTATGGTTGAATGGAGTACTTTTGTGCTATACTTGTTCATAGGTGAAACAATGTATCATCATATACATCTCATTTTCAACTTCTCTTTATACATATAGAGCATAGTGATTTTTCTTGATTAGAACCTAATTTGAGCTCACATAGTAAACATTTATATATAGAGAGATTCTCTTTTAGAGTAATGATTATTATGTAAATCTCCCACTAATAGAATCTCATCACAAAGATCTTGTTATGACTTCTCTAAAACTTTTCTAATCACTACATATCATAAATTATAGTGCTGATTGGAACTCTACATCTATTGAGGCTTGCTTACAAGATTGGATGTTTGTAAACCACCAATTCCGTGCTCTACCTTTAGTAAACATTTATATATGTAGAGATTCTCTTTTCGAGGATAGGTTATTATGTAAATCTCCCATTAATATAATCTCATCACAAAGATCTTGTTATGACTTCTCTAAAACTTTTTTAATCACTACATATCATAAATTATAGTGCTCATTTGGAACTCTACATCTATTGAGGCTTGCTTATGGGATTGGATGTTTGTAAACCACCAATTTTGTGCTCTACCTTTATTACTATTTTTTTCTTGGAATTTGGAGATCCAAAAATGTTTGTACTTTTGAAAATATATCATAGGGCATAATGTCAAAGAATGAGGGTGTGAGGACATCTAGGACTTTTTAGGCACATCCAACTCACGAATATTTTAAACAGAGTCCTAATTAGTTTCTTTGATAGGGCTTCTTGTATACAATTGTGTGGAAGCTTAGCATACATTATATTTTACTTATCTTGAAATACAAGTTATTTATATCTATAATTTATTTTTCTTTATATATTTTATTCTCATAATATATTTGTTTTCATCTATATATTTTACAATGATAATATATAAAATATTATGAATTATCATAAACATGTACATTACATTACTCTTATTATTATTTTATTATCATCCTAAAAATACATATATATTAAAATATATGTATATTATTTAAAATTAATATCATTTTTTTAATAAAATCAATAAATTTTTTTCCTTAATGAATAATAAACCTATTATTTTTTTATTTTTATTTTTTATAAACATTTTTCAAAATAAGTAACAAATAGACAACTCCAAACTATAAAAAATAATAAAAACACGTTGCAAGTACATGGCGCACAATTCAATGTACATATTTTGAGGCCATATTTTAAATACATATTTTAATTTCAACGGTCACATTGGTTTCTGTGCGGATGTGAAAGAGAGAAAAAATGCAGATCATATTTTAAATACACATTTTAATGTCAAAGGCCGCATTGGGCTCTGTGCGCATGCTAGCGGCGGACTTGAAAGAGGGAAAAACTTTCGAAATTCTTGAAATCCGATATATATTATCACATTTACACGCTTGGCCCGCAGAGCAAGAAAGAGTGGAGGACGAAAGATTGGAGAGTATCTGGTAGATGGTAGGCATTTGCTCAGCTTGCCGGCAGGAGCCAGAGTGGAGAATTTTGGCTTTTCATTTGCTATCTTGGCCGACAGAGCAAGAGTGGAGAGCAGAAGATAGGAGAGATGGTGAGCTTCTTATATTTATCTGGAGCTGGGCGGAGAAGCAGAGAACAGAAGATTGGAGAGATGGTGGGCTTATTTTTTGGTGGAGCTTGGCGGAGAAGGAGATTGGTAGAACAAATTAGATAATAGAGTCCGACAGATTTTGGACTTTGTTGGGTTTAGACAGAAGAGCTGGAGTTTGTTGCATTTTGATACTCTGTGTTTTCTTTTCTTTCTGGAGCATGGCCATGCTTAATTTCTGTCTGCATTTTTTTTTACTTCTTATCTATTTTGTTTCTGTTTATTTTATTTTCCTTCTTTTCCTGGTTGGTTTAGATTTGGGTTTGTTTGCTGTTTCTTTTGTTCTGGTTTGAGAGGTTGGTACTTGTTTGTTTGGTTAAGAGGGAGGGCGATGTTGCAATGAGCATAAGACGGGATGATTGATTTAATTCTGAAGACTGAGAAAGTAGGTACTGTTTTATTTATTTGTTATTTAAATTTTTGATAGTAATATTATATTATTTGAATTTTAGGATGACATAATTGTATTTCAATATCTCATGGATAGATTAGTGCTTTTTATGGAAAGTTTTATCATATTTTTTTTCTTTGGATTAACTTGCGCTGTTAGTGCTTTTTTATGGGAAGTTTTATCATATTTTTTTTTCTTTGGATTAACTTGTGCTGTTTTCTCTTGAGGTGCAGGTGAAGAACTAGATGACCAATAAATAGTCGTGGAAAACACGGCTGAGGTGTATTTTTGAGATTACAGGTGAGATTAACGTTAACTTTTTGGTTTCTCTCCTATCTCATAAGATTAGGGATTAGATACATATGCACTATGGTTTATATGGTTTTAGTTAAAAGCTTCTTATTCCCAATTTCATTTGCATGTAAGGGTTGGGAAAGATTTTATAATTTTTGATGAGTTTGGTTCTTCTATGTCTCTGGTTTTTGGTTGGGAAAGACTTTATAATTTTTTTATGAGTTTCCTTTTTCTATGTCTTTATTTTTTTGATGAGTTTCCTTTTTCTATGAGTATTGTTATCAAAGTTCAATAATTTGAGACTGAATTAGTGTTAGCATAAAACACTTTAATGTTCAAATCTAAATAAGGTTTCAGGTTTCCAGAAATTTCTTCTTAGAAATTGTTTCTAGAAGTTCATAATCTGTGATGTGTTTGGTTCTTCAATTTCTTTGGGTTTTATTTTTTTGGTACTATTTATTGGGTTTTATTTTTTGAATATTTGTTTATGAAATTTCAACATATTTGTGCTGATTTAGCATTAGCATAAAACCCTCTGATGACCAAGTCTAAAAAAGATTTTGGGGTTTCCAGAGTCTTCTTCTTAGAAACTTTTTGTAGAAGTTCAACATGTAGAGGCGAGTAGTACAAATAATTCTTGGATTAACTAGACATATAACTAAGGGTATGTTAAGAGTTGAATTACGCTGCTATCATGTACACTTAAGCAAATTAAGCTACCAGCATATTACTCGTAAATGCGTCATTATTACCCTGTATGAGTCCATCATTATATAGATAAATAAGCAACTTGTAAACTAGCAAATATTCTTCTAGATAGATGCTACATGAGATAATAGAACTACTACGTGGTGAGTGATCAGAGTGTAATACCGGTTTTCATGGAACATAAGTGAGTTCTTAGCCCTATATGCAGCTTGTTCTTAGTATGCTTAAGCTGTTTTGTGACGTATAACACTTGCTACTATGTTAATTGAGCTCTAGTGTTCACACTATTATATGGTTTAGTAATTGAGATTAGCCTAGAATTACACCTTACCCTGATACCAATCTCTAGAATGAATAGAATGACCTGCACTCGGATTAAAGAGTTAGCTGTGATTCAGGTCAACAAGACTGAATAAAATGACCTGTAAATAACCCCAGTAATCAATAGTACTATGTATAATAGCTCACATGCAAACTATGCTTTAATTACATGCATATCATAGCCAATTAATACAATACCAAGGGCATAGACTAGATTACAATATATTAGTATCGACTGAGTACAATATAAACCATGGGGCTAGTGGCAGGGTAATATGGAGTACAGTCAATTGCTCTAGTCACTCAAGATAAAACCTTTACAACACTAACGCAAGCTAATTAAGGGTACCTGTAAGGCTCGGAATAGTGATGCTTTATATAGCACATAACTCTTGTATTTCTACCGTTTATGTCATAGCTTTATTGTACTGGTTAAGATTCAAATTTGCCCATTAGTTACCTTAACTATATACTATGGACATACGAGGTAATCAAGAGTAATATGACTTTAGAGCGTACTCATTGATAAAGAGCGAGTATAACTGGTGTTACTGGTTGAACTTCTCCACTTGAATACTGTAATTTCACCTTAATGGTAGTATAAACTTAGTAAGATTAATAATGTAAGTGCTAACCTTACTGAATTAAGTAGTATAATGCTTAGTGGCATTAATATTCAGTCTGACTACCATATCCAAGTGGGGCTCGTGCATGGTGCTGATTTAGCATCAGCATAAAACCCTCTAATGCTCCAGTCTAAAGAAAATTTTGGGATTTCCAGAATATTCTTCAATTTTTTTCAATGTTGTTTGTTTGTTTTTGGTATGTTTTTGTTTTATTTTTATTTTATTATTATTTTGTAGAAGTTCAATATGCAAGTAGAATTTTATTGCAATTTTTTGGTTATTGGACATTTAAAATGTAAAGACTGACCAGAAGTCCAAGCCATGTTGAGTTTATAAACTAATAGGTTGAGCTTATTTGGAGTGAGATTATTAACCATTCAGTGACTTGCAACAATTAATTGGTGCTGTTAGCATAAAACCTTCTAATGTTTAAACTTGTAGAAAAATTTTGGTTTCCAGAATTTTCTTTTTAGACATTGTTTGTAGAAGTTCAATAAGTGAGTTAAATTTTATTACAATTCTTTTAGTCCCTTCACTTTTGTAAACAGAGAATTTGGTTATTGGATGTTTCTTGTTTAGTTGAGTGACAGACAATCCATGCCATGTTGAGCTTACACGAGTCAGATTATTAACCATTTTATTACCTATAACAGTCATATTTATCAATCTCCATTTATTATTTTTCTCAACCAGCTTGAACAAGGTGTAAGGAGTATGGATAGACTTGCTAGTCCTAGGGAGACAGTGCTCGGAGGCCACACCTGCATTAGATGGAAACACATCAAGTAGGCAAAAGCACACTGAAGCAGGACCTGTAGGAAGACATTTGGATTAGACAAGAACACATTATGTAAGCAAACACATCTAATCAAGACCTATTTAAAAAAATATGGTTTCACACATGGTGCCCTTGCCTATCTAAGTTTAAGCAAGTTGCCTAGGATGAACTGGCACAAAGTGTGCTTGGGGCCTACCTAGGATAGCTAAGGAAAGAAGGTTCAAATACTTGACAAGGGTTTGCACCTTTGTTTACTCTAAGGTGGGACAAATCCTAGGTATGTGATTTGTTCTAATAAGTAGTTCACCCTAAGCTCTTTCTTTTCATTCTACACAATATTAACCTGAAGCAAATTAGTATACTTTTGTCCAAAATCAATCCCTACATAAATGGTTTGGAAAAGGTTGAAAAGAAATGTACTTCCTACATTTTCCTTCCTATTCAGTCTACTACTACTGCAAACATTTCTGTAACCCAGGCCCATAAAAATGCCATTTAGGTTTTTTCAATTTAAGAGAGTAATACACTAGCATTTATGCTTTGCATTCCCTTGCATATTGATCTTAGATGGACAGAAACCCAGCTCATTCCTTATGTTTCTATTGTGTTTATTTATGCCAATAACAACTAGTCTTAGAGAGTAAGACTGGTAACACTGGAGTATCCTGTATTTGTTGATAATCTCCCTTTAGGGGTAGAAGTAGTCAAAGCTAGAGCAATTAACCTATCTCCAAACCAAAGAAAATATTCTCTTACATCAAACAACTCCCAAACAACAATCCATTTTTCTTTGTTCAACAACATTGTTTTCTCTGTTCAACAACATTATAAGAATTACAAGTACATTTTTATCTATCTAATTCCATCCATATATGTTATGCCTTTAACAAGTTCCATGTTATCCATTGATGAGTTTGCTGAGGAAAGGATTTAACCCTCCTAAAAGGTACAAAGTTAGTGCAGAAAAACTTCACCAAAAGGAAACCACCCAAATATTCTTTTCCCCATCCTATAACAACCAACCATGGTGGATAACTCTTATCCCAACTCATAGTCCATCTCCTGCTAAAGTGGACAAAGAAAATGTAAAAATGTTCGCACTTTCTGAATATTTATAATGCCACTATATAGTGTCTATATACCGTCATAACTTAGGAGCATTTAAACAGGTCCCTTCACTGTGTTTAGTGTCTGTACAATTATAACATAGGAGCTTAATGTAGGTAGGCCCTAGGGTACATTCACTAGTTAGATTCCTTTAGTCTTTTGACTTTATTATAATTGATTTAAAATGCATCCTTAAAACTGCTTTAGGAATGAGCCAGTAAGGGACTTTAAAGGTGTCAGAAATCAAATCAGTAAGATAGAAATTCAATTAATTTAAAATTTATCCTTAAATCTACTTTAGGAATGAGCCTGTAAGGGATTTTAAAGGTGTCAGAAATCCACCAGTGAGGTAGATGAAATATGGAGCCAGAAATGAGCATGGATGTAGGAGGATGATGTTACCAGTAAGGTGCTGTAACACACCCTTGTAAACTTTTTTTTTCTTAACCTATCTTATGAGGTATCCTGAGCCAGTATTATGAGCAGTCAAACCAAACTGTTGGTGTTGGTTATCTACTTTCTATCCCTTCTTCTGGGGTTTCCCCTTCAACTAAGAGAAATAAATGCAGAAAGTGGATGTCAAATAAAAGGATCTGCCCATGAAGCTATGAGCAAGAGGGGTATTCTGGATGGGGAGGAAAAGGGTGCAAGAGCATCTGGCCAGTAAACATTCAGATGAACCTGGTCATTCTGGTTCGTTGGATGCCAATGGTGAGAAGATTTTTATTGACACGATAGGTGATCACCCAATAATTAGGAATGGAGGGCTGACACATTGCTATTAACCAGAACAGACCCAATTCAGCATGTCTTGCAGCGTAGAATACACGGTTTATTGATGCGTGTGTCTATAATTTTCTGGAAGAAAGGCTTGATGACTTTATTAGCAGGCTTTTTATTTGATGACTCACACGATTAATCATGATCAAGTGTCTAGACTTTTTGGGCTGCTCTATGGCACACAATTCTCGTGAAATGTCTAGATTTTTCACAAAGAAAGGGTGTCAGGATTTGCTGTGGGGACGAACAGTAAACTTTATCTATAACTTATATCTGGGGTACTTGGGGTTTCTATGTATACGTATATGGTATTGTTTGTTTTCTTAATCAGTGTAATCGGTTGTGTATCTTCCCTCTGATTTAAAATTGGTCACTTAGTGATCAGTCTGCGCTACTCAATGTTTTGATTTGATAAATGGTTGGTCACTTTGTTATCAGTCTCTAGCACTCAGTATTTTGATTTGATAATTGGTCATTTGCATAGTTTGTAACTTTGTTACAATGTCCAAACAAGGTGTCTGTGCCGCGGTAGATATACCAATGCGTAGTTCTGATTCACAGTCTATCTCCCATGAACAATCATTTGGATCCACTCGAGTTTAATTAGGGTAAATTTTTTTCCCATTTGAAAACCATTGCAATTTACAGAGACTGAATTGTCATCTTCTTTCCAATCGAGAAGTCTTTCAAGTTTAGGGCAAGGTTTAAGATGGTCAATCTTTGCTGGTGGATCAAGAGGTTGCTACTTATGCAATGCCTAAATACCCTCATTTATCAGGACTTTGATTGAATAGCTTGCATGAGAAGTTCCAGATCCTTGGAATGTCCTTGTACCACTGGAATGTCAACTTTTGACCAACAGCAGTTGAGGATTGGCATTCTTCTATCTCTGCCTTGTTAAAATATAGATTTCGGTACTAGATATGTGCAATTCTTATAAAAAAATCAGATTGCCTAAAAATGCATATCCATTGCCCTCCTAGGTTTTTTTTTGGAGTTTTGTAGCCTATCAGCTGCCCTCTCATCTTTTGCACATACAGCTAATAATTCTTTTTTCCATCCCAGTTCTGTGATAGATAGCATAGATAAGAAATCGGCTGAAGCATTATTTATGCCCTTCTTGTATTGAATCTCAAAGAAAAAGCCTTGTAGTTTACTTTCCTGCTTGTTCACTAAAATTTCATTGGGATAATGAATACTTCAAAGTTTCATGCTCTGTTCCAATTTTGAGGTGTTGTCCGGATAAATATGGCTTGAATTTTTCGACAACATGCATAAGGGTCAATATTTCCTTCTCATAGATGCATAAAAGCTTCTCTTTGTGAATCAATTTCTACTTTGAAAAGCAATAGGCTACTGGTTTTGCCTGACCACAGTATTCATGTCAGTGCTCAAGGCATCATATTTCACTTCAAAAGTCTGTGAGAGCCAGTCTTCTGTTACAAGATTTGACAGATGCCTGCTTGAGTTGGTACCAGTGTTGCGGGGGAGCGCCCCCCCCCCCCCCGCCCCCCCTCGAACCCGCTCCTGAAGCGCGCTCCGGGCGGGAGCGGCTCTGGAGCGGGTCGGGAGTGCGCTCCCAAAATCGCTCCCGGACGGGAGCGATTTTCGGGAGCGCGCTCCCGTAAAAAAAATTGCGCTCCGTGGTCTGTGAGGGAGCGCTTCAGGGAGCGATCGCTCCCGCGCTCCCGGAGCGTCTTTTAATGCCCGGGAGCGATCGGGGAGCGATCGCTCCCTGATCGCTCCCGGGCATTAAAAGACGCTCCGGGAGCGATTTTTAACGGACCGGGAGCGGTCCGGCGGAAAAAAAAATCCGCCGGACCCGAAAATTAAAAAAAATTTAGAATTTTTTTTTTTGTTTATAAGCCCAATGGGCCAAACAAAAATCATTTCAACTTCATTGAGCTTGAGAGTGAGAGGTGAGCAAGAGCAAAGGAGCAAGGAGCCAGAGCTGAGGAGCGAGGAGCAAGTGCCAAGGAGCGAGGAGCAAGCGTGCAGAAGTAAGTAACTTAATCATTTAGTTAGTTTAGCTGGTTAGGTAGTTAATTTGGTTAGTTTAATTTACCTGTTTGAGTTTAAAGCTCATTAATTTAAATTAAATTAATAAATTAAATGAATTAATCCCAATAAACTAAATTAATTTGCAGATTCAAGACTCAAACCCTACAAACCAGTGTTTTTAAAACCGGAACCGGTGATCGGACCGGTCCACCTAATGAACCGGTTTACCGACCGGAATCGGTCTAACCGGGACTGGTTTGGTCTAAACGAACCGGTTTTTAAAAAATACATTAAATAATTAATTTTTAATGAAACAAAACTATTTTTAAGATGTAAAACCATGATTCCAAGCCAATAGAGACAAAATATGCAAAGTTTGCTCATTTATATACCATGCAAAGGTGAATATATCAAAATGGCACCGAGTGCAATACATATCATCGACAAAATAGCAAAATACATAAGAAATGAGGCTCTAAATGGCCTATAAAGTCCAAAAACAATGTTGCAAGCTATGAGGCCATTGGCCTACTACAAGTCTACAGTGTACGCATGATCAATCATCAAGTCCATCACCACTACTAGACACAGAGGATCATCATCAGGAGCTACATAGACATCATCTGGTTCAGAGTCTGAGGATGCCTCTGCCTCATCTGCAACATCAGTATCAATGCCACCAATGACAATAGAAGTGGACCTAATGGAAGCACGAGTTTTTCGACCTGCACGACTAGTGCCTTCCATTGGTTCCTTGCCTTTCCTTGATGCCGCTACTGATCCTGGTTCTGATGCCGCCACATAATCTGCCTCATCCTCCGCTAAAGCCATGTCGATATCAAAATCAGCCTCAAACACAGGATCTTCAGTCTCCTCCACCCATTTTGATGTTGGATCAATATCGTCCAACACAATGGGATCTAGATCAGGTGATTTGCTCATCATTTGGTTCCTCCTCAGTCGAAGGTTGTATTGCACAAAAACAAGATCATTTAACCGTTTTTGTTCCAAACGGTTTCTCTTCTTCGTGTGTATGCGCTCAAAAACAGACCAATTGCGCTCACAACCTGAAGCACTGCAAGTTTGACTAAGGACTCTAATTGCAAACCTTTGCAATTGAGGACACTGGCCACCAAATGACTCCCACCAATGTGCTGCAAAGAAAAAGACAATAATTAGTAACTTAGTTTATAATTTGAATTGTAAATAACGTAAACAATTTTAACTTGAAATGAAAAACAAAATGGAAATTGGAATTGCTTACCTGGTTGGTCCACATCTCTTGCCATCTTTGCCAAGTTTTTGCCAAAAGTACCACTTGCTTGATTGAAAATAGTAAGTTGTCTATGTATTTCCAACTGGTCTACATGGTTAGGGACCATGCGCTCCAAGCAATCAATCAATCCAGCTCTGACCTCCCCATCATGCTGATCTCCTAGCCGATTTTTATAGTGATACCTTGGGTTCAAAAAATACCCGGCTGCATGTATAGGACGATGGAGTTGATTGTTCCATCTATTATCAATGATCTCCCATATACGGCCATATTTAGCTAACCTGTCATTGTAAGCTGCCCGTATCTGCTCCTTTGCCTAATCCATAGCTTCATAAATGTAGCCCATGGCCAATCTTTCCCCATCCACCAACCTTAGCACCTTAACAAGGGGCTCGGTAATTTTCAAAAGCTCTACAGACCTTTTCCAAAAATAAGTGTCTAACACTTTCTTTTTGGTGTCTTTTCCATCTGGTCTACGAGCCCACCGAGATTCAGACCATTCTTCAGAGGAAAACATTTTCTGCAAGTTTCTATGTTGACCATTGAGACATTGCAACGTGAGGAAGTGAGTTGCAAATCTCGTAATTGCAGGCCTAACAAGCTCTTTGCCTCCAGTGTGTTTTCTCATTAGGCTCAATACCCATGAGTGGTTGTAAATGTATTTTGTAATGCACTTGGCATGCTCTACAGTGTTTTTTACCCACTCCACTTTGCCTATATCCTCAAGCATGAGGTCTATGCAATGTGCAGCACATGGAGTCCAAAATATGGTCTTATATTTGGCCTCAAACATCTTTCCAGCAAGAACATAGTTTGAGGCATTATCAGTGATGACCTGCACAACATGCTGCTCCCCAACTTCCTGAATAATGTTATCCAAAAGCTCAAATAGAAGGCTTGCATCCTTTACCCTATCAGATGCATCAACTGATTTCAAAAACATGGTTCCTTGAGGGCAAGAAACAAGGAAATTAATGATAGTGCGGTTCTTTCCATCGGTCCATCCATCTGACATAATGGAACAACCTGTTTTGACCCATGACTCTCTAAACTCAGCCAAATACTCATCAATGGAAGATATCTCTTTTTGCAAAAGAGCTCCCCTCAAGTCATGCATACTAGGGCCTTTGAAGCCCTTTCCTGCAGCTATAACAGAGTCCCACATAGCTTGGTAATAAGGTGAGCGAGCAGCATTAAATGGGATATCTGAATCATACCACCATCTAGCAATGTATTGGTGAGAAGTTTCTTTGCATTGTTTTTTCCAATGTTGATCCAAAGTGGGTTGAGAACTTGGCTGGGAGGAAGTGGGATTAGATTTAGAAGAGGCAATGTTGGCAGAAGATGAGAAATAACTTTGGATGTTTGGTCTCTTTGTTCCTTTTGATGGTTGGCCAACTCCAACAGAAGGATGAACATAGTGAAAGGGGTCATTGGTGGAAGGGATAGAAGTGGAGTCTTGAATCTCATAATCATCATACCCACTTTCTTTCATAAGATTCATGGCTTCCATTAATTCCCTCTTCCTTGCAATTTCATCTTGGATGGCCTTCTCCCTAGCCTTATCCTCATAAAATTTTTCAAGCTTGGCAATGTATTCTGCCCTAATAGGACCTAACAGTTCTTTTGGTGCATCACATGGCTTTACTTGGCCTCTTACCCCAGCCAAGTGTTGTTTCAACCTAAGAATACCCCCACCTCCAATAGATTTATGGCATAATTTGCATATCATTTTTCCCTCAATTACATCACAATGAACCCATGCACTGTCCTTTCCTTTTGGAGCCATGTTTGCTTGAAATAATAACAATTTGCAAAGAAATCTGCCATTTAAAAAAAAATTGCAGCTAAGCAAAATGGAAAACCAAAGATAAATGTAGGAAAACAAATGCACATGCAAGGCTCAAGCTACAAAATTTGATAGCATAGAGCTAGAGAGTTTATAGCATACATGATAGATCATAGAAGTGAGAAGTTTATAAGTATAACACATTAAAAAAAAATTCATGGACAACAGACTCAAATGAGGAATTATCAAGTGCAAATCCTTACCTGGAAATGCAAACTAGCTCCCTTAGCCTCCTCTTGAAGATGGCAACTCCACTGACAGCTACACACTATCTCCAAAATAGCTCCAACTCCAACTCCAAGATGACTACTTCAGCAAAAACTCCACACTCTCCAAGCTCACAAACAAACTCACAAACACTCCAAATCAGTTGTGTGAGACAAATGAGAGTGAGAGGGGTGTCTTATAGCAAGTGTGAGGGTGTTTTTGGAGGGAAAACACCTTTCCCTGCCCCCCAAAACCCCTAAACCACCCCTAAAACCCAAAACCGCTGCGCTTTTTCTTTTAACCGGCGGCCTGTCCATAAACCGGCCGGTTTAGGACGGAACCGGCCGGTTAGCTATAAACCGGCCGGTTTTTACCGGTTAGGGCCGTTTTTTGGGCGAATGAGGGTGCAAACCGGGTTAGATGGGCCGGTTCGGATCGGCCAGGTCTCCAACCGGCCGGTTAGGCCGGTTACCGGTTTTTTCCGCAGGTTTTTAAAACTATGCTACAAACATCAAACACCATGGACCTGGGGATATTTATTGGCATTTTCCTCTTCCTGGTCCCTTTTATGGTTATTATGGTGGTGGAGAGTAGGAAACGGAGGGGGCCTCAAACTGAAGAGGTGGATGAAGAAGCCGGAGGAAGTCAAATGGGTGAAAACCCCAGTGAGGAGGAGGTTGAGGAGGGTGAACATGAGGGTCAAAAAACTAAACAAGACCAAACTCCATTGTGGAAATATGTTCACAGGGCTGAAACAGGGAGAGGGGGTGGAACCACTAAATTTCATTGCCCCCATTGCAACACTGACTACACAGGCTCATACACCCGTGCTAGAAGACACCTCTGCGGGAAAAGGCCATGGGATGGAGAGAAACAAATAGGAATCAAAACTTGTGACAAGGTGTCAACAGCAGATAGAGCCAAATACATAAAGGAAGAGGAGGACGCCCAATACAGAACAAAAAGATCAAGGGGTTTCTTTGAACCAATCTCACCATCACAAAGAACTCCTTCAGCATCCTCCCAAGGCAGTGGATATGGACATGGAAGCACAGGGTCATCATCTTTAAGGCGTAGAACCATATCAGATTTCCTTGATGAGGGGTGTAGGAATGATGTGGATTCAAAAGTTTACAGGTTCCTCTATGCATGTGGGATACCATTCAATGTTCTACGCTCACTTTATTGGCACGAAATGGTTTCTGCCATAAATGATGCCCCTAAAGGATACAAGAGCCCTGGGTATGACAAGGCAAGAACTGTTGGCCTTGATCATGAAAAAGCAAAAATATCACAGTCTCTGAATAAAATGACAAGTTCTTGGACTGACAATGGGGTGTCCATTGTATCTGATGGATGGACAAATGTAAAAGGCAAGCCGTTGATAAGTGTTCTTGTTGTGTCCCGAAGTGGTCCCATCTTTCTAGCTGCACATGATTACTCAGACAAGTTCAAGACCGCTATCAACATTGCAGAAGCATTGCTTGAAACAATTGAGCGTATTGGCCCATACAATGTCATCCAAGTCATCACTGATAATGCTCCTAATTGTAAGGCAGCGGGAGCAATTATTGAGGATAAATACCCGAACATATTTTGGTCTGGATGTTTGGTTCACACATTGAACCTTCTGTTGCATGATATTGTCAAAAACAAAAATGAACAATACCAATGGATTGGTGATTTGTACAAGAAAGGAAAAAAAATGATAAAATTTATTACAAATCATAGCAATACCCATGGCCTTTTCCGCAGTCACTCGAGATTGGAGTTGCTGAAGATTGCGAGGACTAGATTTGGTAGCTATTACCTCACCTTCAGGCGCCTTTTGAAGGTAAGAGAGGCATTAGCTAGCATGGTATCAAGTCCACATTGGCAGGTGTTAAAGGAAAGGGCTACAAATGTAGCTGACATGGCAGGTTTTGAAACGGTGGAGGAGGCCGCTCTTGATGGGCAGTTTTGGACAACTGTGAGACAGGTATTGGATTTCACCAAGCCAATTTATAACATGATTCGGTTTGCAGATACAGACAAACCAGTGATTGGCGAGGTGTATGAGCAAATGGATACCATGTTGGGGGAAATAAAAGACATTGTTCATAATAAAGATCCCAACTTGTACAAACTGATTCATGATTGTGTGTGTGAACGGTGGAATAGGCTTAACCTTCCACTACATTGCTTCGCGTATATCCTTACGCCAAAATACTACTCAGAATCTTGGTTGGGCAAACCTGCAGCAGGGGGTGGTGTCAGGACCAAACCCCATTTAGATCAAGAGGTAACTAGAGGATATCTGGAAGCATTAGAAAAGTTGGTGCCTGACAGGGAGGAATGTGCAGTTGTGCGCCTTGAAATAGGCAGATACTTCAGCGGCAGTGGTTTGTATGGTAACTTCCATGCAATGGACGACAAAGATAAATTTGATTCTCTCACATGGTGGGAAACATATGGCGGCCACGGACTTTTGCCAAAATTGGCAAAAAAAGTTCTTTCACAGGTTGTAAATTCTTCTTTTGCAGAGAGGTGTTGGAGCACCTACAGTTATATACATAATGTGAAAAGAAACAGGCTCAACGAAAACCGAGCAGAAAGCTTGGTTTATGTGCACTACAATTTGAGGTTGTTGAGCCATTACTGTGATCGGGCTAATGAAGATCCCACATATAAAATTTGGGACAATCACCCTGAGGACGACAATTTGGAGGATGGCATTGTACATATGGAAGAACTAGAAGAGGAGCTTGTACGGGATGAACATGAAGCAGCTGCAGCAGCCATGCCACCTCCACCTCCACCATCCAGTAGCAGTTCTCGGGGCCCGAGTCTTGTTCCATTGCTGTCGCCACCTCCATCGACACCCTCGCGTGGAGGCTCTAGTTCTGGTCGTCGGTCTGTGCGGGAGACTCCTAGAAGACCACCACGACCTACTTATACTCCTGGGGACTCTCGTGGCAAGGGCCACTTGTAGATTTACAGTTTACTTGTCTTTTTTAGTTTCTATTAGACTTTAGTTTTCATAAGTGTTGAGTTTTGAGTCCTTGACTCTTGACTCTTGACTCTTTCATATCATTATGACATTATGATATTTTTTGTAAACATTATATCACTGTGACAATGAAAATTTGAAGTTTGAAGTTGGGCCTTGGCAATTATAACTCATTGGTAATGATTGTGAATTATGAATATGATGCTTTGTGAAAGACTAAAGTTGTTTCATTTCATCTCATTATTCATGTTTCATTTTATAAATTTTTAACATTTCATATCATGTTAACAGTTAGAAGTTAGGACTTAGAAATATCTTCGATATTACTTCTTGTAATGGTTAAACTTGGATTACAAGTACAACTTGTTACTTTGGTGATCAATGATGATAAATGTTATTGAATTTTCAATTCTGAAAGCTTTCAACTTCAATGTATCAACTTCATGTTATGTTGCAGTTGTAATATGTATTTTACTAACTTGTGGACATGGTTGATGACGATTATAATTTCTAGATGATTGATGTGATATATGGTTCAATGATCAATTTATGTTTTTTTATGTTTTTTATGTCTATTTCATCATTCTACATGTTTTTGTTGACATATATGTATCAAAAATTAAAAAATATAAAATATATATATATTTTTAAAAAATCGCTCCCCGATTCGCTCCCAAACCGGGAGCTTCTGAAAATGGTCGCTCCCGCTCCCCGCTCCCGCTCCCAAGTAACATTGGTTGGTACAGTTTGCCATGTACAGTGAACCTTTTTTTTTTTTGTGTGGTGAGTGTGGACCTTCAGATCTTCAGTCTGACCCTCTCTGTTACACTACTGGATAGACAAACTTAAGTTACTAATGAAGTCATTTAGTTTCACCTTCTGTAACAAGTATTTGACAGATGCCTGCTTGAGTGTTACAGTTTGCCATGTAGAGTGAATTTTTAGTTTGTCATAGTAATTCCTTGGATTGCCTTCATTTATCTATTTAGTTCAACAAACCTTTTGAAGAACGAATTACAGAAAATGCAATGTGGTGAGTGTGGACCGAACATGCAACCTTCAGTGTGATGCTCGTATTTGACAGATGCCTGCTTGAGTGTTACAGTTTGCCATGTAGAGTGAACTTTCGTTTGTCATAGTAATTCCTTGGATTGCCTTCATTTATTTATTTAGTTCAACAAACCTTTTGAAGAACGAACTACAGAAAATGCAATGTGGTGAGTGTGGACCGAACATGCAACCTTCAGTCTGATGCTCTCCAAGCCTAGGTGTCACGCTACTGGATAGACAAACTTAATTTACTAATGAAGTCATTTAGTTTCACCTTCTGTTACAGTATTTGACAGATGCCTGCTTGAGTGTTACAGGAATGAACTTTTCTTTTGTCATAGTAATTCCCTGTATTGCCTTCATTTATCGCTTTAGTGTTCAACAAACCTTTTAAA
The DNA here is from genome assembly GCA_031772625.1 of Pinus tabuliformis. Taxonomy (NCBI): domain Eukaryota; kingdom Viridiplantae; phylum Streptophyta; class Pinopsida; order Pinales; family Pinaceae; genus Pinus; species Pinus tabuliformis. The sequence continues at coordinate 706,465,297 of CM062813.1, forward strand.
GAATGAATTACAAAAATACAATGTGGCCAGTGTGGACCGAACATGCAACCTTCAGATCTTCAGTCTGATGCTCCCCAAACCGATCTGTCACACTACTGGATAGACAGCGGCTTTTACTAGACACTATCTGATACATGTCCAATAGTTCTTTTACTATTATTTCTCTCTCATCTTTAAGATACCTGCTGTATGGGGAATATTCTACTCTTCCAGGAACCTGAAATATATCTTCAGTCTGATGCTCTCCAAACTGATATATATCATAAGATACCTGTAGGGGGAATATTCTATTGTTCCAGGCAACCCAAAAATATATTTTTATTGTTCTTGAAGGTAAATTGCACTATATTCATCCTGTATAATCAACAATGAAATATCTTTATCTTTTTTGAATGTTGTGTAGCTTTTCAAAGTATCAAATTAATCATGCATAATAAGCTCCTCTGGACTTGATAGATAGTTTGATCAAATTGATGTACCATATGTAAAACATACTGAATTGTACAATGGGTTTGGTTCCCAACTGTACCGGTTCAGCGAAATTTATAATGGGTGTACATCGCTATTAATGCAAAAAGACTCAATTGAGTAGCCTGTCCTACGCTGTAGGGCAAAACAGACTCAATTCAGTAGTTTGTCTTGTTCTGTAGGGCCTTGATCGCTCTCCCATCAACTTACTGAGTTACTTCCCTCATGATTCAAAGAGGCCAGGCCAGGCAGCTGTAGTGACTTGTGTGAGCCCAATGACCTCCCCTCAGAGTGTGTGGCACATGAATGTAACACATGTTTTAAATATATTTTGATATTCTGTGAGGGCAATGGCCAATCAGAGAGTCTGGCAAGCGTTTTTGGTAGTTGATGTTTTTCTATCACTAATTCGTTATCAATTGGTGTTAACATGTTTCTTTAACATAATTCGTTATCAAGTTGCTTACCTTGATTGACAGTCAATCTTGAGGTGCGTAAATGGCCATTCTATGGCTCCTAAAGTATCTTCCAGGCAGGAATTATAATAACTAATTTTATCTCTGTTTACTTGATATGCGATAACTGGTGAAATTTACAATGAAAGGATATTTTTTTTTTTTGTTTTTATGATCTAATAGCATATTTGTAACTAAAAGTTTAATTTTCTTATTTTATCAAACGGTATAAAACAAGTGGATGGAGAGAGGGCTTTTGACCAGAAGTTATAAATGAGGAGATGGAATTACTTTTACAGTTTCATGTGAAATGGTGAGTGAAATTTTTATTAGTTATAATCATTATTTTAAAAAGTATTTAATTAATTGTTTTTGTTATTTATTATTTTAAAATAAAATTATTATTAAAACAGTAAAGCTTCTTATCATATGAAACAGGTATAAAAAAAAAGGGAAGCTTTTTCACTCAAACCCAGATAGAGTGTTGTAACAACAAAAATTATATATGAGAAGGTAAATGGAATTGTTTTGCAATTTCATACTGCATGTTTAATGGACTATAATTTTGATGGCCTCTTAAAAAAATATTTAATTTTTTGTTATTTATTATTTTAAAATAAATTTATTATCAAAATTATAATCTTTTAATTGTATGCAGGGATCAAGAAGGTCAGGATCAAAAAGGTAGATGGAAAGAACAAAGGAGGGGATTGCTTTGGCAAAGGCTTTTGGCAAAGAATTTTCATGTACTATATTTTAATACATAATCAGAGTTTTTTTGGAGAGGGGGTTGACCCTTCTCACAACCTTCAAAGATAGCATGGCCAAAGCTATCTTGGAGGAGTCTCATTGTCTTAGATGGTCTGATTTAATGATTTTTGAATTTTGATTTATAATTAATTAGTTTAAAATTAATCTAATTAATTATGCTTTTATAAAAAAAATATTCAACTTTATATTCACATTTACATTACTTATAAAATCACATTTTAAAATTATGTTTTTTAATAAAAATTAATATATGTTTTTGAGAAAAAGTCAGCTTCACATTACTCTCACATAATATTTTATATACCAAGCACTTTCACATTCACATTCACATAACTTTTACATGATACCTTATATACCAAGCACAAATGGTTGAAAAATAACTAGTAAAATTACATTTAAAATTTTGTTATTTAATAAAAAGTAATATTTAAAAATTATACAATTAAACCCTTAATTTTTACTTATTTATTTGTGTCACTGTTGTGTTGTGCTGTGCTGTGATATGTTTTGTTATGTGTATTTATATAAATTATACACATTAACATTCTGTGTACAACAATATTATGTTATTTGGTTATGAGTAGAAATTTGTATTTTTATTACAAATAGATGTATATAGATTTTATTTTTACATTTTAGAACTAAGTTTATACATCTCTTTCACATGATATTATTTCCCTGGCAACAAGTGGAGTATTAAAAATGAACTTGTAAACTTTCAAAGATAATAATAATTTTTATTTTAAAAATGGTTGTCTTCCTCACAATTTTCAAAGATAGCACGCCTAAAGTTAGGAAGGAGTTGTATTTTAATTTTTAGTAATTATTTTATGTAATTGTTTATTGTGGTTTTAAAATTTTATCTTTATTTATTTTAATTTTGCAGTTTCACAAATAAGTGATATATTAATGATTTCTGATTTTGATTTCAAATCTTTTTCATCATTCATATGGTTTTCATATAATACCCTATATACCAATCAAAGAGGATGTTTAAAATGTGATTTAACCAAAGATATTAATTGAAAAAATAAAAAGTGATACAAATAAGATTATAGTTTGAATATTTATTTAAATTGTGTTATAATGTAATAATGTGATGTATTGAAATGCTTTGTGTTGTGTATTTTGTTTGTACACATATAATATTGTGTATAATTTGGTGTATTTTAAATTAATTGAATTTTTTTATACCAACCACAAATCATTGTAAAAATATAAATTTGTTTTATTTAACAAAACATACTCAAAATTAATTGATGTGTTTGAAAAAGAAATCCAACCTCACATTTTAAATTTGATTGAGTATACTCATCTCTTTTCACATTCACAATACTTTTCACTTGATATCTTATAAACCAAACACAAATGACCATGAAAATTAGTGGTCTAATTAGTGGTCTTGTAACAGTGATGATTATATACTATGTGTAATATGGTGCATTTTAATTTAAATTATTGTTATTGGGATTCAATGCTTTAAAAAGATGTATGTAGATTTTAAATTTACTTTTTAAATTTGGACTTCCACCATGATGTTTAAAAAAAATAAAAATAAAGAATAAATGATTGAAGCAAATAAAGTTTCTTCTACCTACAAATTAATTACTCTAGAAGACTTGGAATGTAAAGAATGATAAAATAAGAATACAAATATTATATATTAAAATGTATAAATAAGAATGACTATACAATGCGAGCTAGAGGCGCTTGCTTATATACCAAGCGTCTCTTCATGGAGTCATGTCTCATTTCTCATTTAAATATGCTTTTTCAGCTTAATTGCTATTTTAACTAAACATTATTTATATTATTAACATTTATATTATTTTACATTATTTCTTATATATTTATTCATAACAATTTTATAGACCAAACACAAATTCTTTCAAATTGATGCTACTGATCACAGTTTATCAGTTTATCAGAGGAAGCTCCACCACTTGAGAAACTAGAGAACTAGTTATCACCAGGACAATGTACCTAAAGAACTAGTTATCTCACTGCATGCTTTGGCCAAAATTATACAACTAAAATCTTATTATTTATTTATGTTAGTGTTGTGATAATAATGATTGTGTAATATGGTGTATTTCACAAAGTTATGTTATATGGTTATGAAAATGTAAATTTGTATTTTTATTATAAAAATATGTATATAGATTTTAAATTTACATTTTAAAATATAAATGATTAAAATGTTCGTGAAAAATATTAATTGAAAAAAAATATATATATATATATATATATATTAAGTTTCCTTATAATTAATGCATTGAGATGTATTGCTTTATTGTGATATTTGATTGTATACATATTGTGCATTATTTGGTGTATTTTAAATTAATAGAGGCCTTTTGTAATATTTGGACAAAAATCAAAAATTTGATTTTTTAATATAAAAGATAATAAATTTATATTTTTGATATATTTTATTTATTTGTATGCCTTACTTAAAATAGCAAGGTAAATAATATGCATATGGTTTTCAACTTTAGCATGTTCATATTTCTCTCTTATTATTATTTTTTTAAGAATTTTAATAAACCTCTACCCTAACCATGGGATAGTTAATAAAAATAAATTTATAAAATTGTAAAAATATATTATATTATATAGTCATTTTAACTTGATTTTGTGAAAAAATACTACAAGTAATGGGAGAAAAATGTTAAAAGTGATTAAAAAATCTAATTGTATTAAAATATAGTTTGAGTGTGTACATTAAAAATAATAATACAATTTGCACTTGATTTTTTGGTTGGTATAAAAAGCTATTATATGAAAAATAATGTAATAAAACTATAATATGATCAATCAAATTTTTTAAAATGCGAAGTCTAAATCAGAAATTATTGTTTGCAAACCAGAAACCATTGTTTGCAAAAAGCCTAAAATAAATTGTTAAAATTAAAATAGTCAATTGAAAACACTTAACAAATTGAAATTTTCCAAAAAAAAATAAAAATAAAATAACTAATAAAAAGACATTAAAAATTACAAAGATTCTTCTGATATATGATGATTCTTTGTCAAAAAACTTAGAAACTTTACTAAAGCACTTCCCTTCCTCCCCTCCCCTCCTTGTTCTTTCCATTAAAAAAATTATAGTTTTAATAATAATTTTATTTAACAAACAACTAAATATTCTATATTTTTTTAAAAATCCAACAAAAAAATAATCCATTATAAATTTCATTAATTATGAAATTCCAAATAATTCCATATAACTATCACAATATTCTGCATTTGGGTTGAGTGAAAACTTTTCCCATCTATTTTATTTTGTGATAATAAATAACTATGTATTAATCATCATCTCACATTAAATTGTAAAAGCAATTTCATTTTTTCATTTATACCTTTTTGTCAAAGCATGGTCACTTATATAGGCAAATGTATAAATTTAAAATCTTATTGGTATAAATTTTGAAATTTTCAATTGTTAATTTGTATTAAGGTTTTCAATAATATCGTTTGTGGTTGGCATACTCATGTGAAAAACCAAATGAAACCAATAAAAATTTGAAAATTTCTAATATCAATTTATTTATTATTATTTTTTTGGGTTGGAAATCACAGATTTAAAATAAAATTAATCTTATTTCACTTCCACCGGTTAAGCTTTAAAGTTTTAATAATAATTTTATTTTATACAAATAACAAAAGTAATTAATCAAATATTTTTTTAAAATAATGGTCATAAACCCTTACCAGTTCACATTAATTAAATATTTTTTTAAAATAATGGTCATAAACCCTTACCAGTTCACATTAATTAATTTATTTATTTTTTTTCAAAATGGTAAACAAGTATAAATTTAAAATCTTATTTGTATAAATTTTGAAATTTTTAATTGTTAATTTTATTAACTTTTTAAATATCATATTCTTGTGTGAAAAACCATATGAATGTGATCCATATAAATTTAAAATGTCAAAGATGCAGTTAAATTTTTTTATTTTTTAAATCACAAGTTTAAATCAAATTAATCCATTATAAAATTATTATTTGCAAAATTACAAAATTAAGCTAGAATTCTTAAAAAGAAAAAACAATAAAAGACTTCTATGGCTCTTTGGCCATGCTATGATGACTGTATTTTTACAATTTTATAAATTTATTTTTATTAACTCACCTATGGTTGGGTATTAAAATTCTTAAAAAAAAAAAAAATTAGTAAAGGACATCTCCCATAATTTGGCCATGCTATTATAATATACTCTAAAAGTTTTGTAAGTTTATTTATTTTAAGACAAACCTATAAATAAAAGACAGACATATAATAAATAGAGTAAATCTATTAAAATCTATCCATATATTATAAAAGCTAACATTTATTAAATTTCAAATTTTAAAAAGGTACTAAATTAAAAATACACCAAATAATGCACAATATTATAGGTATACAATCAAATATCACATCACACAACACAATATCACATAATAAATACAAAGGAAACTTAAATAAAATTATAATCTTATTGTATAAATTTTTTATTTTTCAATTAATATTTTTTACCAGCATTTTAAATATCATTTGTGGTAGTAAAATAAAATAAACTTATGATTTAAACATTTATTAAATTTCAAATTTTAAAAGTTTCAATTAATTTAAAATACATCAAATAATACACAATCAAATATCACTAATCAACACATGTGAATACTTCACACATTTAAAATGTGAAGTTGATTTTTTTTTTCAAACACATCAATTAATTTTAAGTATTATGTTTTATTAAATAACACAATTTTAGATTTTTATAGTGATTTGTGGTTGGTATAAAAATATTCATTTAATTTAAAATACACCAAATTATGTGTACAATCAAAATACACAACACAACACATTTCAATACATCACAATATCACATAATAAATATTTAAATTATAATCTTATTTATATAACTTTTTAATTTTCCAATTAATATTTTTCGTTAAATCACATTTTAAACATCATTTGTGACTGTTATATAAAGTATTATATAAAAACCATATGAATGATGAAAAAGATTTGAAATCAAAGTTTGACATGCAATAAGTAAAGTTTGTTCACCAATTTAAAACAAAACTAGTTTTATATTAATTAATTAAATGAAGTACAAATCAGAAATTATTAATATATTACTTATTTGTGAAACTAGAAAATTAGAATAAATAAACTTGAAATTCTAAAATATTAAAAATTAAAATACAACTCTTTCCCAACTTTAAGCATGCTATTTTTGAAAATTGTGAGAAAGACCCTTTTAAAAATAAAAATTATTATTATCTTTTAAAGTTTACAAGTTCATTTTTAATACTCCACTTGTTGCTAAGGAAATAATACCATGGTAAATAAATGTATATATGCAGTTTTAAAAAGTAAATATACTACTACAAATAACATAATATTCATAACTAAATAACATAACATTGTTGTACAAAAAATTTTGAAACATTAAATCTCAATAATTTTGAAATTTAAAATACACAATGTTAGTGTATAATTATATATACACAAACAACACATAACAACACAACAGTAACACAAATAAATAGGTAAAATTTAAGGTTTTAATTGTATAAATTTTAAATATTAATTTTTATTAAATAACAAAATTTTAAATGTAATTTTATGAGTTATTTTTCAACCATTTGTGCTTTGGTATATAAAGTATCATGTGAGAGTAATGTGAAGCAGATTTTTTTTCAAAAACATCAATTCATTTTAAATATTAATTTTTATTAAATAACATAATTTTAAAATGTAATTTTATGAGTTAATTTTTACAGTCATTTTGGTTGGTATAAAAGGCTATGCTGTGAAAAAATAATGCAAGTAATGTAAATGTGAAAAAGATGTAAATATGCTTAATCAATTCATTTTAAATACAAAGTTGAATAGTTTTTTATAAAAGCATTGAATTTAAATTAATTAATTATATAAATCAAAAATAAAAAATCATTAATAAACCATTAAATCAGACATCATATTTTAAGTCACTTGTATCATAAAATTATTGTTTGCAAAACAACCTAATATAAAATGTTAAAAAAAAAAAAAAAAAAATTAAGACTCTCCAAGACAATGAGACTCCTCCAAGATAGCTTTGGCCATGCTATCTTGAAGGTTGGGAGAAGGGTCAACCCCCTCTCCAAAAAAAAATGATTATGTATTAAAGTATAGTTCTTGAGTGAGTACATCAAAAATAATAATACAATTTACAATTACAAAGATTCTTGGTCATGTTCTTTCCATCTACCTTCTTGGTCCTGTTCTTTCCATCTACCTTCTTGATCCCTGCATACCATTAAAAAATTATAATTTTGATAATAATTTTATTTTAAGATAATAAATAACAAACAATTAAATATTTTTTTAAAACCAGATCAAAATTAGTCCATTAAACATGGAGTATGAAATTGCCATTTACCTTCTCATATATAATTTTTTTGTTACAACACTCTGCATCTGGTTGTTACAACACTCTGCATCTGGGTTTGAGTGGAACGGCTTCCAATCTATTTTATACCTGTTTCATAGGATAAGAAGCTTCAAAGTTGTAATAATAATTTTATTTTAAAATAATAGTTGTAACTAATAAAAATTTCACTCACCATTTCACATGCAATTCCATCTTCTCAATTCCATCAATTCCATCTTCTCATTTATAGCTTGTCGTCAAAAGCCCTCTCTCCATCGACTTGTTTTATACCTGTTTGATAATATAAGAAAATTAAATTTCTAGTTACAAATATGCCATTAGATAATAAAAACAAAAAAAAAAATTAAATACCCTTCCATATTTGATCAAGAATAAAAATTAGATCATTGTAAATTTCACAGAGATATAATTCCTGCCTGGAAAATACTTTAGGAGCCATTCACGCACTTCAAGATTGACTGATTCAATCAAGGTAAACAACTTGGTAGCCTACCTTAAAATAAATAACAAAATACATTAAAATAAATTAACTACGTTAAAAAAACATGTGCCAGACTCTTTGATTGGTCATTGGGCTCACAAAATATCAAAATATTTTATTTTTTTTCAGAGAGAAAAATCTTCATAGAATTATATTGAGGCAATATAAAGAGTACATAATATATGACAAGGATCAGACACCTTGCAAGCATATAAATCAAAACCTTGCAGCTATAGGATAATATCCCAGAGGGATCAACACTACATCATACCAAAATTAGTGCAAAAAGGTCTTATCAAAGGCAAGATGAGCAGCTGTCTTATACATATATAGCAAAAAGAGACTATCTGAAATACAGGTAAACAGATGGATGAAAAGAAAAAAGGATCATATTCCCTGGACAAAAAAGTCCTAGATGAGACAGAAACCATCACCAACAGAAACCATCAAAGACCAAGAACCCTGGGCCATAGACAGACCCTTACCGTCATACCAAAATTAGTGCAAAAAGGTCTTATCAAAGGCAAGATGAGCAGCTGTCTTATACATATATAGCAAAAAGAGACTATCTGAAATACAGGTAAACAGATGGATGAAAAGAAAAAAGGATCATATTCCCTGGACAAAAAAGTCCTAGATGAGACAGAAACCATCACCAACAGAAACCATCAAAGACCAAGAACCCTGGGCCATAGACAGACCCTTACCGTCAGCTTGATCATTTTGGGAGCCAGGGATGTGGTGAATTGAGGGCTGTTTCATATTTGTCCAGAAATACATGATCCTGTTTAACCACCCAGACAAATGAGGACAAGTGATGTGGCAAGCTCCCCAATCATGGTCAATCAATGTTTTAAATATATCAAAATATATTTAAAACATGTATTACATTCATGTGCCACACTCTGAGGGGAGGTCATTGGGCTCACACAAGTCACTACAGTTGCCTGGCCTGGCCTCAGTAACTCAGTAAGTTGATGGGAGAGCGATCTAGGCCCTACAGCACAAAACAAACTACTGGATTGAGTCTGTTTGCCCTACAGCGTAAGACAAACTACTGAATTGAGTCTTTTTTGCATCAATAGGGATATATTTTTGGGTTGCCTCAGAGGAATAGAAATATATTTTTGGGTTGCCTGGAACAATAGAATATTCACCCTACAGGTATCTTATGATATATATCAGTTTGGAGAGCATCAGACTGAAGATATATTTCAGGTTCCTGGAAGAGTAGAATATTCCCCATACAGGTATCTTAAGGATGAGAGAGAAATAATAGTAAAATAATTATTGGACATGTATCAGATTGTGTCTAGTAAAAGCCCCTGTCTATCCAGTAGTGTGACAGATCGGTTTGGGGAGCATCAGACTGAAGATCTGAAGGTTGCATGTTCGGTCCACACTCACCACATTGTATTTTTGTAATTCATTCTTTAAAAGGTTTGTTGAACACTAAATCGATAAATGAAGGCAATACAGGGAATTACTATGACAAAAGAAAAGTTCATTCCTGTAACACTCAAGCAGGCATCTGTCAAATACTTGTAACAGAAGGTGAAACTAAATGACTTCATTAATAACTTAAGTTTGTCTATCCAGTAGTGTGACACCTACATTTGGAGAGCATCAGACTGAAGATCTAAGGTTGCATGTTCCGTCCACACTCACCACATTGCATTTTTCTGTAATCAATTCTTCAAAAGGTTTGTTGAACTAACTAGATAAATGAAGGCAGTCCAAGGAACTACTATGACAAAAGAAAAGTTCACTCTACATGGCAAACTGCAACACTCAAGCAGGCATCTGTCAAGTACTTGTAACAGAAGGTGAAACTAAATGACTTCATTAAGAACTTGTATGTCTATCCGTAGTGTGACACCTAGGCTTGGAGAGCATCAGACTGAAGGTTGCATGTTCGGTCCACACTCACCACATTGCATTTTCTGTAATTCGTTCTTCAAAAGGTTTGTTGAACTAAATAGATAAATGAAGGCAATCCAAGGAATTACTATGACAAACGAAAGTTCACTCTACATGGCAAACTGTAACACTCAAGCAGGCATCTGTCAAATACGAGCATCACACTGAAGGTTGCATGTTCGGTCCACACTCACCACATTGCATTTTCTGTAATTCGTTCTTCAAAAGGTTTGTTGAACTAAATAGATAAATGAAGGCAATCCAAGGAATTACTATGACAAACGAAAAGTTCACTCTACATGGCAAACTGTAACACTCAAGCAGGCATCTGTCAAATACTTGTTACAGAAGGTGAAACTAAATGACTTCATTAGTAACTTAAGTTTGTCTATCCAGTAGTGTAACAGCTAGGTTTAGAGAGGGTCAGACTGAAGATCTGAAGGTCCTCACTCACCACATTGCATTTCTTGTAACTCATTCTTCAAAAGGTTTGTTGAAATAAATAAATAAATGAAGCAAATCCAAAGAATTACTGTGACTATTAAAAAACAAAAAAAAAAAAAAAAATCACTGTACATGGCAAACTGTACCAACTCAAGCAGGCATCTGCCAAATACTTGTAACAGAAGGCTGGCTCTCACAGACTTTTGAAGTGAAATATGATGCCTTGAGCACTGACATGAACACTGAGGTCAGGCAAAATCAGTAGCCTATTAGAAATTTATTCACAAAGAGAAGTTTTTATGCATCTATGATAAGGAAATATTGACCCTTATGTTGTCTAAAAATTCAAGCCATATTTATCCGGACAACACCTCAAAATTGGAACAAAGCATGAAACTTTGAAGTATTCATTATCCCGATGAAATTTTAGCGAACAAGCAGGAAAGTAAACTACAAGGCTTTTTCAGCCGATTTCTTATCTATGCTATCTATCGTAGAACTGGGATGGAAAAAAGAATTATTAGCTGTATGTGCAAAATATGAGAGGGCAGCTGATAGGCTACAAAACTCCAAAAAAAACCTAGAAGGAGGGCTATGGGTATGCATTTCCAGGCAATCTGATTTTTTATAACAATTGCACATATCTAGTACCGAAATCCATATTTTAACAAGGCGGAGATAGAAGAATGCCAATCCTCATCTGCTGTTGGTCAAAAGTTGACATTCCAGTGGTACTAGGACATTCCAAGGATCTGGAACTTCTCATGCAAGCTATTCAATCAAAGTCCTGATAAATAAGGGGATTTAGGCATTGCACAAGTAGCAACCTCTTGATCCACCAACAAAGATTGACCATCTTAAATCTTGCCCTAAACTTGAAAGACTTCTCGATTGGAAAGAAGATGGCAATTCAGTCTCCGTAAATTGCAATGGTTTTCAAAGGGGAAAAAACTTTACCCTAATTAAACTCGAGTGGATCCAAATGGTTGTTCATGGGAGCTAGACTGTGAATCAGAACTACGCATTGGTATATCTACTGCGGCACAGACACCTTATTTGGACATGGTAACAAACTATGCAAATGACCAATTATCAAATCAAAACATTGAGTGCTAGAGACTGGTAACAAAGTGACCAACCAATTATCAAATCAAAACATTGAGTAGCGCAGACTGATCACTAAGTGACCAATTTTAAATCAGAGGGAAGATACACAACCGATTACACTGATTAAGAAAACAAACGATACCATATACGTATACATAGAAACCCCAAGTACCCCAGATATAAGTTATAGATAAAGTTTACTGTTCGTCCCCACAGGAAGCTATTCATAGAGCAACCCTGACACCCTTTCTTTGTGAAAAATCTAGACACGTCACGAGAATTGTGTGCCATACAGCAGCCCAAAAAGTCTAGAAACTTGATATGATTAATCGTGTGAGTCATCAAATAAAAAGCCTGCTAATAAAGTCATCAAGCCTTTCTTCCAGAAAATTATAGACACGCATCAATAAACTGTGTATTCTACGCTGCAAGACATGCTGAATTGGGTCTGTTCTGGTTAATAGCAATATGTCAGCCCACCATCCAGAATACCCCTCTTCCTCATAGCTTCATGGGCAGATCCTTTTAATTGACATCTACTTTCTGCATTTATTTAGCTTAGTTGAAGGGAAAACCCAGAAGAAGGGATAGAAAGTAGATAACCTACACCAACAGTTTGGTTTGACTGCTCATAATACTGGCTCAGGATACCTCATAAGATAGGTTACTGAAAAAAAAGGTTCACAAGGGTGGCTCAGGATACCTCATAAGATAGGTTAAGAAAAAAAAGGGTTCACAAGGGTGTGTTACAGCACCTTACTGGTAACATCATCCTCTTACATCCATGCTCATTTCTGGCTCCATATTTCATCTACCTCACTGGTGGATTTCTCATACCTTTAAAATCCCTTATAGGCTCATTCCTAAAGTAGATTTAAGGATAAATTTTAAATTAATTGAATTTCTATCTTACTGATTTGATTTCTGACACCTTTAAAGTCCCTTACTGGCTCATTCCTCAAGCAGTTTTAAGTATGCATTTTAAATCAATTATAATAAAGTCAAAAGACTAAAGGAATTTGGCTCATTCCTAAAGCAGTTTTAAGGATGCATTTTAAATCAATTATAATAAAGTCAGAAGACTAAAGGAATCTGGCTCATTCCTAAAGCAGTTTTAAGGATGCACTTTAAATCAATTATAATGAAGTCAAAAGACTAAAGGAATCTAACTAGTGAATGTACCCTAGGGCCTACCTACATTACGCTCCTATGTTATAATTGTACAGACACTGAACGAAGGGACCCTGTTTAAATGCTCCTAAGTTATGACGGTATATAGACACTATATAGTGAAATTAAAAATATTCAGAAAGTGCAAACATTTTTACATTTTCTTTGTGCACTTTAGCAGGAGATGGACTATGAGTTGGGATAAGAGTTATCCACCAACCATGGTTGGTTGTTATAGGAAGGGGGAAAAGAATATTTAGGTGGTTTCCTTTTCTTGAAGTTTTTCTGCACTAATTTTGTACCTTTAGGAGGGTTAAATCTTTAGACTATCCATTCCTAATCAAACTCATCAATGGATAACCTGGCACTTCCTTGTAAGTTATGAGGGAACTCCAACCACATTGCTTTAGGGAAAAATTAATAAATGGAACTTGTTAAAGGCATAACATATATGGATGGAATTAGATAGATAAGAATGTACTTGTAATTTTTCTAAGATCAATATGCAAGGGAATGCAAAGCATAAATGCTAGTGTATTACTCTCTTAAATTGAAAAAACCTGAAAGGCATTTTTATGGGCCTGGGTTACAGAAATGTTTGCAGTAGTAGACTGAATAGGAAGGAAAATGTAAGAAGTACATTTCTTTTCAACCTTTTCCAAACCATTTATGTAGGGATTGAATATTGTGTAGAATGAAAAGAAAGAGCTTACCATGAACTACTTATTAGAATAAATCACATCCCTAAGATTTGTCCCACCTTAGAGTAAACAAAGGTGCAAACCCCTGTCAAGTATTTGAACCTTCTTTCCTTAGCTATCCTAAGTAGGCCCCAAGCACACTTAGTGCCAGTTCATCCTAGGCAACTTGCTTAAACTTAGATAGGCAAGGGCACGATATATGAAACCATATTTTTTTAAATAGATCTTGATTAGATGTGTTTGCTTACATAATGTGTTCTTGACTAATCCAAATGTCTTCCTACAGGTCCTGCTTCAATGTGCAGTGGGAGCAGTGTCTCCCTAGGACTAGCAAGTCTATCCATACTCCTTACACCTTGTTCAAGCTGGTTGAGAAAAATAATAAATGGAGATTGATGAATATGACTGTAATAAAATGGTTAATAATCTGACCCCAAACCTGTGTAAGCTCAACTTATTAGTTTATAAGCTCAACATGGCATGGATTGTATGTCACTCAACTAAACAAAAACATCCAATGACCAAATTCTCTGTTTACAAAAGTGCAGAGACTAAAAAAATTGTAATAAAATTTAACCCACTTACTGAATTTCTACAAACAATGTCTAAAAAGAAAATTCTGGAAACCAAAATTTTTTGATTGTTACTAAGTCACTGAATGGTTAATAATCTCACTCCAAATAAGCTCAACATGGCTTGGACTTCTAGTCACTCTTTACATTTTAAATGTCCAATAACCAAAGTCTGTTTGCAAAGGGGAAAGAGGAAAAAAACACTCTAATAAAATTGCAATAAAATTCTACTTGCATATTGAACTTCTACAAAATAATAATAAAATTAAAAAACAAAAAACAAAACAAACTAACAAAATTGAAAACAAAAAATTCTGGAAATCCCAAAATTTTCTTTAGACCTGAGCATTAGAGAGTTTTATGCTAATGCTAAATCAGCACCAATATATTGAAGTTTGATGAGGACATGCACCAACCCCACTTGGATATGGTAGTCAAACTCAATATTAATGCCACTAAGCATTATACTACTTAATTCAGTAAGGTCAGCACTTACTTATCATGTAAGCATGATTAGGCTGGATTATTAATCTTACTAAGTGTATACTACCACTAGGGTGAAATTATAGTGGAGAAGTTCAACCCGTAACACCAGTTATACTCGCTTTTTATCAATGAGTACGCTCTAAAGTCATACTCTTGATTACCTTGTATGTCCATAGTATATTGTTAAGGTACATAATGGGCAAATTTGAATCGTAACAAGTACAATAGAGCTATGACATAAACCGTAGAAATACAAGAGTTATGTGCTATATAAAGCATCACTATTCCCAGCCTTACAGGTACCCTTAATTAGCTTGCTTTAGTGTTGTAACAGTTTTATCCTGAGTGACTAGAGCAATTGACTGTACTCCATATTACCCTGCCACTAGCGCCATGGTTTATACTGTATTCAGTAGATACCAATATATTGTAATCTAGTCTATGCCCTTGGTATTGCATTAATTGGCTATGATATGCATGTAATTAAAGCGTAGTTTTCATGTCAGCTATTATACATAGTACTATTGATTACAGGGGGTTATTTACAGGTCATTCTATTCAGTCTTGTTGACCTGAATCACACCTTGGCTAACTCTTTAATCCGAGTACAGGTCATTCTATTCAGTCTAGAGATTGGTATCAGGGTAAGGTGTAATTCTAGGCTAATCTCAATTACTAAACCATATAATAGTGTGAACACTAGAGCTCAATTCAGAACAAGCTTAAGCATACTAAGAGCAAGCTGCGTATAGGGCTAAGAACTCACTTATGTTCCATGAAAACCGGTATTACACTCTGATCACTCACCACCTAGTAGTTCTATTATCTCATGTAGCATCTATCTAGAAGAATATTTGAGTAATCTGCTGGTAGCTTAATTTGCTTAAGTGTACATGATAGGAGCGTAATTCAACTCTTAACATACCCTCAGTTATATGTCTAGTTAATCCAAGAATATGTAAATAGGCTGCCATGGTTCTGATCAGGGAATGCGGAATTATTTTTACTACTCGCCTTTACCTATTGAACTTCTACAAAAAGTTTCTAAGAAGAAGACTCTGGAAACCCCAAAATCTTTTTTAGACTTGGTTATTAGAGGGTTTTATGCTAATGCTAAATTAGCACAAATATGTTGAAATTTCATAAACAATATTCAAAAAATAAAACCCAATAAACAGTACCAAAAAAATAAAACCCAAAGAATTTGAAGAACCAAACACATTACAGATTACGAAATAAAACCCAAAGAAATTGAAGAACCAAACACATCACAGATTATGAACTTCTAGAAACAATTTCTAAGAAGAAATTTCTGGAAACCTGAAACCTTATTTAGATTTGAACACCCTAACACTAAATCAGTCTCAATTTATTGAACTTTGATAACAATACTCAAAAATTAAAACCTATTAGGACATAAACAGTACCAAAAAAAACTAAAGACAGAAAAACTAAACTCATCAAAGATTATAAAGTCTTTCCCAACCAAAAACCAGAGACATAGAAGAACCAAACTCATCAAAGATTATAAAATCTTTCCCAACCCTTACATGCAAATGCAATTGGGAATAAGAAGTTTTTAACTAAAACCATAGTGCATATGTATCTAATCCCTAATCTTATGAGATAGGAGAGAAACCAAAAAGTTAACGTTAATCTCACCTGTAATCTAAAAAATACACCGCAGCCGTGTTTTCCAGGACTATTTATTGGTCATATAGTTCTTCAACTGCACCTCAAGAGAAAACAGCACTCCTTAATCCAAGGAAAAAGAATATGATAAAACTTCCGGTAAAAAACACTAATCTATCCATGAGATATTGAAATACAATTATGTCATCTGATAATGTAATACTACCATCAAAAATTTAAATACCAAATAAATAAAACAGTACCTACCTTCTCAGTCTTCACAATTAAATCAATCATCCCGTCTTATGCTCATTGCAACATCGCCCTCCCTCTTTTGCTCATTGCAACATCGCCCTAGCTCTTTGACCCAGCAAACAAGTACCAACCTCTCAAACCAGAAGCAAAAGAACAGCAAACAAACCCAAATCTACACCAACCACCAGAACCAAAAAACAGCAAACAAACCCAAATCTAGACCAACCAGGAAAAGAAAATAAACAGAAACAAAATAGATAAAAAGTAAAAGAAAATGCAGACAGAAATTAAGCATGGCCATGCTCCAGGAAAAAAAGAAAACACAGAGTATCAAAATGCAACAAACAGCAAAATCTGTCCTGCTCTTCTGTCTAAACCCAACAAATTCCAAAATCTGTCAGGCTCTATTATCTAATTTGTTCTACCAATCTCCTTCTCCGCCAAGCTCCAGCTAAAAATAAGCCCACCATCTCTCCAATCTTCTGCTCTCTCCTTCTCCGCCAAGCTCCAGCTAAAAATAAGAAGCCCACCATCTCTCAGATCTTCTGCTCTCCACTCTTGCTCTGTCGGCCAAGGTAGCAAATGAAAGGCCAAAATTCTCCACTCTGGCTCCTGCCGGCCAGGCTAGCAAATGCCTACCATCTACCATCTATCAGATTCTGCCGGCCAAGCGTGTAAATGTGATAATATATATCGGATTTCAAGAATTTCGAAAGTTTTTCCCTCTTTCAAATCCGCCGCTAGCATGCGCACAGAGACCAATGTGACCGTTGAAATTAATATATGGTTATGTGCATTGAATTGTGCGCCATGTACTTGTAACCTGTTTTTATTATTTATAGTTTGGAGTTGTTTATTTATTACTTATTTGAAAAATGTTTATAAAAAATAAAAATAAAATTAATAATAGGTTTATTAATTATTAAAAATATATTTTTTTATTGATTTTATTACAAATTTGATATTAATTTTAAATAATAGATATATATATATATATTTAAAAATATATAAAAAAATATATATATATATATAAAAAGGATGATAATAAAATAATAATAAGAGTAATGTAATGTATAGGTTTATGATAATTCATAATATTTTATATATTATCATTGTAAAATATATAGATGAAAACAAATATATTATGAGAATAAAATATATAAAGGAAAACAAATTATAGATATAAATAAATTGTATTTTAAGATAAGTAAAGTGTAATGTATGCCAAGCTTCTACACAATTGCATACAAGACGCCCTATCAAAGAAATTAACTAGGAATCTCTCTTAAATATTAGTGAGTTGGATGTGCCTAAAAAGTCCTAGATGTCCTCACACCCTCATTCTTTGACATTATGCCCTATGATATATTTTCAAAAGTATAAACATTTTTGGATCTCCAAATTCCATGAAAAAAAATATGAATAAAGGTAGAGCACGAAATTGGTGGTTTACAAACACCCAATCCCATAAGCAAGCCTCAATACATGTAGAGTTCCAAATCAACACTATAATTTATGATATGTAGTGATTAAAAAAGTTTTAGAGAAGTCATAACAAGATCTTTGTGATGAGATTCTATTAATGGGAGATTTACATAATAACCATTCCTCGAAAAGAGAATCTCTATACATATAAATGTTTACTAAAGGTAGAGCAGGAAATTGGTGGTTTACAAACATCCAATCCCGTAAGCAAGCCTCAATAGATGTAGAGTTCCAATCAGCACTATAATTTATGATATGTAGTGATTAAAAAAGTTTTAGAGAAGTCATAACAAGATCTTTGTGATGAGATTCTATTAATGGGAGATTTACATAATAACCATTACTCTAAAAGAGAATCTCTATATATATGAATGTTTACTATGTGAGCTCAAATTAGGTTCTAATAAAGAAAAATCATTGTGCTCTATATGTATAAAGAGAAGTTGAAAATGAGATGTATATGATGATACATTGTTTCACCGATGAACAAGTATAGCACAAAAGTACTCCATTCAACCGTAAAGTACAAGTATAGCACAAAAGTAATGGATCCAACGTAAGAGTTTGAGTAGCTAGTCTTTTCAACTTCTTAATAAACCAAATAAGGAATGATATAAATGATATATTAAAACACAACCAAAAAATCAATACAACAAATTCAAATTAAAAGGAGATAAAAATTTGAATATAAATTTTGTAATTTTTAATCTTGTAAATCTCGTAAAGAATATCTTATGAATATAAAGGAAAATATTCTAATCCCTTTTGTCCATGTAAAAAATAATAATTACCAAATATAAATATTTGCATTTGCATATCTACATTAATAGTAGCTTTTAGTTTGTGCAATAGGTGCTTCCACAAAGTTGGTGGTTAAAAAAGTGGCAATGAGATGTGCACGAATGTATGTACACACATACAAATGCACTCATGTTCTTAGGAATGAACATGTGTTTGTGATCATTTGGCCTCGACATTCCCTAAACCACTATGTAGGTTTGCCAACTTTGCACACGATCATTATCTCCATCCAAAAAACAAGGATACCCTAGAAAGGTCCTTTGTGGACATTTGACATGTCATTGATTGTCCTAGATGCCTAGAATCTTGCTTTGAGACATAAGGGCCATCTTTCCTCTCTCGATTATGTCCAAAGACACAAGACCCATACCTAGTACTCAAAATCTCCTAATGATGCCTGTATCCCCACTTAAAGGCTAAATATCCCCCTCACAAGTCATTTATGGTCATTTGAGGCGTCACTCATGACTATTCAACCCTAGAGTTTGTTATCAATATAAATAATTAATATTTATTAGTTAATAGTGATTAGTTTATTGAAGAGGCATGTCTTTAAGGACATGACTATTCATGAAGGAGCACCTTGCCTAGAATATCACTAGGGCCCTCATTTGTAGCCATAAAATATATCATATCTCTTGTACATTCAACATTTCTTATACAAATATATCACTCCTCCTATGATGGACATTCTTATATTTTGAATAGTCTACTATGTATACGAGCCTTGTTCATTACATTGGTATTAGAGCCTCATTCCAGAATCCCAACCTTTGGCCATTGATTCTTCATCAAGTTCGTTGCCATTGCAATTGAGGCTTTTAGCCAAACAAGTTTTGAGAGGTTCTCCATTCTGCTATCAAGACTTTCACCATTAGAAAAAATAAATTTGTTTATCCAAAGACTCATACTTAATGTTTAAAACCTCATAGTACTAATTATCTCCATGCAAAGAACAAGGATACCCTAGAAAAATCATGTATGGTTGTTTGACGTGTCATTGATTGTCCTAAATGCCTAGAAGCTTTCTCTAAGACATAATTCCCATGTTTCCTCTCTCAACTATGTCCAAGGACGCAAGCCCCACACCTATTACTCAAAATCTCCTTATGATGTCCATGTACCCACTTGAAGGACAAATATCCCCATGACAATTCATCTATGGTCATTTGAGGTGTCATTCATGACTATTCAACAATAGAGTTTTTATGAATATAAATAATTAATATTTGTTAGTTAATAGTGGTTAGTATATTGAATAGCCATGTCTCTAAGAACATGATTATTTGTGATGGAGCACCTGTTGAATTTTTGTGTATAATCATGAGGCATTCCCACATGCCAAAGGGCCTCCTAAGTCAGCCAAAGAAAAAAATGTTAAATATGAAAAATAAAATTATTATTTCTAGCCTTCATGTAGGCCCCAAAAAGACAGGTCGACCCACCATATGAATGGGTGTGACCCTTGGTCAATAACCACCTTTTTTTACCACCATAAATATCAATTCAACCACCAACATTTGGACAAAATTCAGATCATCATCTCAACAACTATCCTTCTATTTGCACGTACCAGTTAAGAATAAGGATTTCTAAAGTTTGACCAAGATTTGAAGTTGTTGTTGACCATCATTGACTCACTAATCTAACCTACCCATTCAACTAAGAATTAGGCCTCTTTTTGACCAAATATTCTAGGAAGATTGACCAAAGTGTTGGATAGTTTGACCACACGAAGTAAGACTTTGACCACATAAGAAGGCCTCAATCAACCTCAATTGACTATGTTGACTACGGACCCTTTTGACTGCAGGACTAAGTTAAGTACAGGTCAAATTTGAGCCCCTTTTACCATAATTGACTTCTATACAGTTTGAAGGATTTGGATCAACATTTTTTACTAGGTTTGATTGGTATGTTGGGCTTGGAAATTGGCATTGATTTCTAGACATTTTTTATTGTAAACTTTGCTAAAAATTGAATTCTCCTAGGAAGAAAAGTTGGTTTGGTTTTTCCCAAGGATGGGTTTTCTTAAGATAATTTTTGTGTATCTTGTGTTTGGTTGTCTCTCTATGATCTTATTGTTGTCATTACATTTTTGTTGAAGATTTTCTATGTATAATTTATTAATGATACATGTGGCATGAGATAAAATTGAACTAATAAATCATTGGGTTTGATTATCAAGATTGGAAGATCAATTTCTATAAGATTATTTAACATGGTATAAAAGCTAAGGTTGTTAAATAGCAATCCTAAGACAAGAGATGAGCAAGGTAAAAAAACATCCATTTGAAGCCAAATGTAAAAGGACAAGCCTAGTAAGAATAAGTGCTTGTAATAAAGAAATAACTAGTAGAAGTAATCTAAGGCCTAAGTTGCACTAAAGATTTGGAGAAAGTTGAGTTTTCAAGCAGGAATTTTGACTTAACTTTTTTACATCCTTTTTTTTGTGGTGGTTTCCTTACAAACCAAGGGATTCGTTGAAGTTGATATGAGGTGAACTACAGGGATGAATTTCATAGTCTTCTTGAGGCTTGATTTAGGCCATTCTTGAGCCTTAACTTTACCCTTATTTGTGGTTGAATTTTGGGTTGCATTAAGGCACTTCTGTGATAGATCAAACCTTTGAGACGGACAAATTGCGACCCTCCTTCTGAGGCTAGCTTTTTTAGGTTGTTTAAAGCTAGTTTTGTACCTCACTGAGACTGCTCTTGAGGTAGAATCTGAATCTAAGGAAGACTTCCATTGGAATCCAAATAATGTTTTGGATATTTAGATGACAACGATGTTATTGCTACCTCACATTAGGGATAAAGGAATTTGAGATAAGATTGGGCATCCTTGTTTGAGACTTGAAATAGTTGTTACTCGATAATGGATCACTAAAACAATGCTACAAATTTTGCTAAAAATGATACTCAGAGAAATGTTGAAAAGGTTTGTTTTGTTCATGTTGGCACATTTCTTAAGCAAAAATACAAGCTACAACACAAGAATGACAATGTCGTAGCAACATAAAATGAAGGGTGGTAAATACATATAAGCTACACACAAACCGAGAATGAGAAGTACATCTTCTAAGGATTTTTTTGACAACAACATGATGGGAACTGAGGCATTACATGTTGTGACCCTACAAAGAAGCTTGAGAATAACTTCTGATTTTATTTAGGCATGTTTAAAGACCTCTTGTAATATATGAAGGGCTGATTAAAGATGATTTCACAAGTCGTGGAGGGATTCTAAGGTCGAAGAAAGTTTGACTTGATATATTTGACTTAACTTGGACAAACGGAAGTTGTATATTTTACTAAGTAGGAAGCTTATCCAAAGACATAGGGAGCTAAGGCATAAGGTCTTCTAACCTAGTTTTACATAAAGTAAGAAATTTCAGTGATGAGCACAAAGGAAGAGGCTTAAAATCATATTCGAGATGGTGTGATGGCATGTTGTGATGGATTTGTGACAAATCATTTTCAAGGGATAATGATTTATCCCATGACTATAATAGAATAAATTTTCACATGACAGGTTTGATGGAGTAGCAAAATATGAAACCTATAATGCTGATGAAAGTGAAGCTCGTGTGACACATTTATTTGGTAACATAAGGATGACTTGGTATTGATGGTTCGAAAGCAATAACTAATGTCCAGGATGTCAAAGGATTCTTTCAATAAAGAGATAAGTATTTTTTGTTCTATTCAAGTTTCTTGTTCTTTTTAAATCTATGCATAACTTTGGTGCTTTTTTAATAATTATATTATAAACCCTTCCGATAAAGGAAGACCTTTGTGAAGATTACTATTACAATGACTCGTGGCAGCATCAAAAAGTACAAAGTTATATAACATGAAGAAGGATTTTTCCTACAAAAGGGAGATAACAATAACTATATTGTTGCTCCACATACAAATAGATTAATAAACACTCAGGATCATGATGTGGGTTGAGATCACCAATGGAATTGGAGGCAAAGGACAACATATTGTAAAACCCACGGTTTGAAGGATAAAGCCCTAGTGTAAGACTTGGAATATTGAATTACAATAGAAGATATAGGGGATGAAGAAACCCAAGCCCTTACAAGTCTTTCAAGGAAAAAATTATATAACTAATGCTAATAATAAAGATGAGATTTTATGTGGATTTCAGTATGGAAGCAAGGATCAAGAGGGAGTCAACAATTCTAAATTAAAAGATGAGTAATTTATGTTCTTATCTCATTAATTTTATTTTATTCTTTTAACATCCATGTGTCTTTTAATTGTTATTTAATGATATTTATTTTCCTAAATAAGGTTTGCAAGAACATTGTTGATATGATCTCTCAAGTAAGAGGAAGTTACATAGGTACAAAAGACTCGCCTACGTGATAAAGGGAGCAACAATAATAAAATAACTTGCTTATGAAAAAAAGATAATGGAAGGATTGTTATTGTGACATAGGAAGCAACCAAGATCACCACATGAAAGACCTACTTCAACTTCAAAAGGATTTACAAAAATTAAGATGAAGGATTTTAAAAGTACATTGTCTAGCTTTATAATGAACTATAAATCCATGTCTATATTCATGGACCAAGTATTTGGAAATGAACACCCCAAGTTAATATATGGTACATTGGCACCTATGATGTATATTGGATATATCTCAGGAGATGAAGTGAGTCTTTGCAAGGACATTACTATTCATAAAGCAATGACTAGATCATTTCATCTGATACATGATAAAGAGAGGAGCAATAGAGCTCCATTATATTTTCAAATGAGTAGATTGTGGGAAAAAATGAGGTTAGTATGATGTTAGATGTCTCCCTCATTTAAATGAATCATGAGGTAGCCAGAAGGATTTGGATAGGTCATAAATGAATTTGACAAATAAAGATGCATACATTCACCTTTGAAACTAAAAGGACTTGGCTAGGTTGACCAAAACTGAATATTCCAGAGAAATTATAATACTGGACAAATATTCTCCTTAGAAGACAAATGGACTTGGCTATGTCGAACAAAAGAGATAGATAAAATTCACATTTAAATACCATAAGGACTTGGGCACGTCACAAAGGACTCTCACCAAAAAGTTGAATAGTACAAAGGAAAATTCTATTGAGAAGTTGGAAAGATTTAATGTTTAGGCTAAGGTCATGGCAAGAGGAGTTTGATAAATTTTCCTAAGGAGCCATAAAGGAATTTGGCCCACCCTAGATATTTATGTTGTTCAAGATGAGATTATGTATAATACATGCATCAATAGGACAAACTCATGAAACTTTTCCTAAGGAGGGAGAATTTCCAGCTAAGGGAAATATGTTGCAGGAGAATACCTCTGTCACTAAGAGGGAGTGTTAATTTTTTGTGTAGCGTCAAGAGGTATTCTCGCATGCCAAAAAGGCCTCCTAAGTCAGCTACAGACAAAAAAAAAAAAACTATTAAATATGAAAATTAAAGTTATTATTTATGGCCTTCATGTAGGCCCCAAAAAGATAGGTCGCCCCCACCATATGAATGGGTGTGACCCTTGGTCAAAACCCACCTTAGGCATATATTAAGAGACATGAATAAGCACAACTTCATAACATGCATTGGAATCTTCCTTGACAATATTATTTCATACTACAGACATGAGGATGGACCTTTCCTTGATAATATCATCTCATAGTACAACATTCATATTGAACATTCACATGGATATGGGTTTTCTAATTTAAAGACCATAGTATGGTCTTCATCAAGGTGCCCACTATCACTATCTTTTCATTACAATATCTTTGTATATAGGAAGCAAGACTTTACAAAGTTGTCTCATAAAAATAATGGGCAGAGTATGCCTTGTAAATGCTCTAGAAAATTGATGTTACCACCCAGCTTTGACTCCATAGCCCAATGAAAAATATTCTATAATGACCTGCCCCAACCAAACAAACAAACAACCAAGCAACCAAGTTACAAATCTCTTTATTTTTATATCTAGCCTAACACATTAAAACATTGAAATCAAAGTTAAATCATAAATATATAGAGAGAGCCCTCTCTAAGCCTAGGAAGGCTAGGTCTTGGACTCATAAGTGGTTTGATGTATCTTTTGTGACTTTTGTCTTGCCGATCTTCAAAATCATAGAACGTTAACATAAGGAAATGCTTATTCATGAAGGAGCACCTTGCCTAGTATATCAGTAGGGCCCTCATTTGTAACCATAACATATATCATATCTCTTGTACATTCAACATTTCTTATACAAATATATTATTGCTCCTATGATGGACATGTTTATATTTTGAATATTCTACTATGTATATGAACCTTGGTCATTAAATTAGTATTAGAGAGCCTCGTTCTCCAATCATGACCTTTGGCCATTGATTCTTCATCAAGTTCGTTGTCATTGAAATTGAGGCTTTTAGCCAAACAAGTTTTTGGAGGTTCTCCATTATGCCATCAGGCCTTTCACCATTAGAAAAATTACATTTATTTATCCAAATACGCATACTTAATGTTTAAAACCTCATAGTACTAATTATCTCCATCCAAAGAATAAGGATATCCCAGAAAACTCCTTTATGGTTGTTCGACATGTCATTGATTTTCCTAGATGCCTAGAAGCTTGCTCTGAGACATAAGGCCCATGATTCCTCTCTCAACTATGTCCAAGGACACAAGACCCATACCTACTACTCAAAATCTCCTAATGATGCCTATATCCGCACTTGAAGGCCAAATATCCCCATGACAATTCATTTATGGTTGTTTGAGGTGTCATTCATGACTATTCAACCATAGAGTTTGCTATGAATATAAAAAATTAATATATATTAGTTAAAAGTGGTTAGTATACTGAAGAGCCATGTCTCTAAGAACATGATTATTTGTGAAGGAGCACTTGTTGAATTTTTGTGTATAATCAGGAGGTATTCCCACATGCTAAAGGGCCTCCTAAGTCAGCCAAAGAAAAAAATGTTAAATATGAAAAACAAAATTATTATTTCTAGCCTTGATGTAGCACCCAAAAAGATAGGTCAACCCACCTTATGAATGGGTGTGACCCTTGTTCAAACCCCACCTTTTTGTACCGCCATAAATATCAATTCAACCTCCATCATTTGGACAAAATTTAGATCATCATCTCAACAACTATTCTTCTATTTACACATGATAGTTAAGAATGAGGATTTATAAATTTTGGACAAGATTTGAAGTTGTTGTTGACCATCATTGACTCACTAATCTAACTTGCTCATTCAACCAAGAATTAGGCCTCTGTTTGACCAAATATTATAGGCAGTTTGACCAAAGTGTTGGATAGTGCGACCACACGAAGTAAGACTTTGACCACATAAGAAGGCCGCAATCAACCTCATTTGACTATGTTGACCACATACCCTTTTGACTTCAAGACTAAGTTGACTACATGTCAAATTTCGACCCCTTTGACCATAATTGACTTCTTTATAGTTTGAAGGATTTGGATCGACATTTTTTACTATGTTTGACTGTTATCTTGGGCTTGGAAATTGGCACTGGTTTCTAAACAATTTTTATTGTAAACTTTGCTAAAGATTGAATTCTCCTAAGAAGAAAAGTTGGTTGGGTTTTTCCCAAGGTTGGGATTTCCTAGGATAATTTTTGTGTCTCTTGTGTTTGGTTGTCTCTTTATGATCTTATTGTTGTCATTACATTTTTGTTGATGGTTTTCTATGTATAATTTATTAATGATACATGTGGCATGAGATAAATTGAACTAATAAATCATTGGAAGTAATTATCAAGATTAGAAGATTAGTTTCTATAAGAAAATTCAATATGGTATCAAAGCTAAGGTTGTTAAATAACAACCATAAGAAAAGAGATAAGAAAGGTACAAAAATATCCATTTGAAGTCAGATGTAAAAGGACAAGCCTAGTAAGACTAAGTGCTTGTAATAAAGAAATAACTAGCAAAAGTAATCTCAGGCCTAAGCTAATTAGTTTTATGCCTTATCTATTGTTATCAAACGATTTTCTCAAGAAATAGGTAACTTGGAATGACACATAGGCGAAAGAATATGGAGAATCATGCCTTTAATCAAAATTAAGAAGAATTTATATTCACTCCATATAAAACAACAACAACAAAAAACTGGTCACTTCCACTCTAAAGTCATTAAATCTAGTTCAAATTATTGTGGAAGCGCTCTACACAAAACTGCTCATAGTTAACGGGTTATGTGATACGACACACGAAATGTTTGAGGACATGTGTTTATATGTAGTTAACTTGTTTCCTAATAAAGAATATCCCTTCATTTCTAGCTTCATCTCAAATGTAAATTGTGAATTGTGGTTATCGTGTTTTTGCTTCATTTTTGTTCACTAAAGCTATACCATCAATTGCCCCAAAATGTACAAGGAAACACCAATAAGATTACTAAATTGAAAAAAAATTACTTTGGTTTTGACAATAAAGAAAATAATAATTAATATATTAACAGTTATAATACTCTCCTCCAAAGACAAATTTATTGGTTAAGAAAAAATCCACGTGAGATAAAAATTTGAATCTAGTAGAAATCTAATCCCAAGCGGATGAATGCTTTGATATGGTAGTCTAAAATGTTCAGTGGTGTTATCCTCTAATGTCGGCCATATAGGTTGATGGAACCTTACTTTCACAGAGGTCCTACAACACAATAAAGCAAGGGATCATAACTACTTCATTAAACAACTAGATGAGTGCAACATTTAATCAAATGGAGTGTAGGTGATGTCTGCAAAATTCAAGTTACATCAATGAAACATCCATATATAAAGGCTACTTTTGATGCCATCTACCTAACCATCAATCATCAGCCAAAAAGGATCAACATATTAAGAAAAGTATAGGCATTATCATCAACCACAATCATTCATAACCTTGTCGCAATGTTTGAACAATATAGCTATTAATTATTGACTTATCATCCATTTTTTGGGTCATGATATAGATGCGTTGCAAGTATACAAAGTTACCAGTTCCCCTTACTAATGCTAGATTTCCTAAATTTAACCTGCTCTTTTAGAGAAGCCGAAAATAAAATGGGTGCACACCTATTGTTCAAAATCTCCATTCTTGATTGCATCACAACCCTACAAAGACATAGATTAAGAGACATGAAGAAGCACAACTTCATAACATGCATTGGAATCTTCCTTGACAATATGATTTCATACTACAGACATGGGGATGGACCTTTCCTTGATAATATCATCTCATAGTACAACATTCATATTGAACATCCACATGGATATGGGTTTTCTAATTAAAATACCATACTGTGGTCTTCATCAAGGTGCCCACTATCACTATATTTTCATTACAATATCTTTGTATATAGGAAGCAAGACTTTACAAAATCGTCTCATAAAAATAATGGCCAGAGTATGCGTTTTTAACAATCCTGGTGAAAATTTCATGTAACAAAAGTAAATAAGGGAAAAAATAAGACCACGGGTAAGGGACAGTTATTCCAAGCTGAATGTTGGGCAAAGATATCCTAATGGGCATCACTGGATGTGTGTGTTTTGACTAAGGAAAATTGGAAAAGGCTAAGGCAAAAAGGAATTTTTGACACATTTATTTATGAAAATAAAAGAAATTAGGAGAAAAGGAAGGTAAAAGGTCACAGGTTGCATGTGAGGAGGAAAATGAAGGAAAATAATGGAAAATGAAGAAATTAGAGGCCTCATTGCTAAAAAAGCTTCTGAGGATCAGTTGGCAGGTTGCTTAGTGTTAGGCTTGCTAAGTGTTAATCTTTTGTCAAGTTCAAGTCTGGATCTCTCTCATTATTCTCTCTCTTTCTCTCACTCTTGGTCACTTAGAGTTTTTTTGGAGCACTCTAGTTTGGAGTAAGGAAAAGAAAGCAAGAATAGGAAAGGAAAAACAAGCAAGGAACAAGGAAAGGAAAGCAGGATCAAGCAGCTTCAGTGGGAATACTTGCAGGTAACCTTTTGCATGTGTGATTTCCTAGCTGGTTTTGCATGTTGGTGTAAGGTTCTCTTGGTGTTGGTGGCATGGTCTTATCGGGTTATGACTGTGGTTTTTAGCCTAGCCTAACCTTTTTTTGGATGCCATGGTATGTTGGGGATGTTATTTCGGTTTTTGAGCTTTGGAATTGACAGATAGATTTCAGAATCCAGGGCAGAGGTGGTCTCAAGGTTCATTCCAAAGGTGTATGAATCCCTTGACTAGTTTTTGCAGGACACATGGTAAAGCCTAAGGGAGCAATCTCAATTTAGGGCCTAGTGATTCGGGTTTGGATTGCGGTAAAGCCTGAGAGATAGGGAGACAGAAAATTCCTCAAGGATAATGATGGATTCCGGATGGCATTCCAAGTTCTGTTTGGTTGTGATTGGAGTGTCGATTTTGGTGTGATCACGGTTTGATGAGGGTGGAGGTAATTAACCTATGGATTCCCTTGGTTGTTCTTGGATTGGTTGTTATATGAGATCCCACATTCATGCTTTGAATATGGCACATGGGTGAATGGTTAAAAGAGAGATTTGGTTCAGCCATGTCTATGGTCGGGTGGTACGTGGAAGTCTCGAACCTGGTCAGATTTGCCTATGATTAATAAAAGCTAAGTTCTCTTACTTTTGCATTGATTTATATGTGGATTTAATGGTTGTCGTATCTCTAATATTTATATGGTTTTATGTTGGTTATAAGCATGGTGGAATAACTAGTTCATGTCATGGTTATTTCATATATTTACTTGTAATTGTTAAATGGATGGATGCGAGACCTAATTGATTATGTAG
Source organism: Pinus tabuliformis (assembly GCA_031772625.1). Taxonomy (NCBI): domain Eukaryota; kingdom Viridiplantae; phylum Streptophyta; class Pinopsida; order Pinales; family Pinaceae; genus Pinus; species Pinus tabuliformis. The sequence goes on from CM062813.1 coordinate 706,495,257, forward strand.
TAGCTCAATGGAGAAGGAGGTGATCCTTCTCGTTATGTTTCATAAGTTGTTCCAGTCATTTATTCTTTATCTTGTGTCCTAGACCTTTAGGTTGCATTGATGCTAAGTGTTTGACAGAATGTCAGTCCCGGTTGGGGATGATTGGGCCTAGTCCTGAGGGTGATTTTTGATTGATCAACATTTTTATTATGTTTTTAATTAATTATGGAAGCTAGAAAAATTTATGGGCAGAGGCCAGGATTTTGGGCTAGAAAATTGGCTTAAATCCCGGGGTCGCTGGCAAAGAACTGGAAATTCTGGTCCATAGTCACTGGCAAGTAGGCTTGTGAGAGCGACTTTAGGTTGTTGGTCGCTCCCTTGCCCAAAACATGAGAGCGACTATGGCCTAATAGCTTCAGAACAACAGTGGGACCCAAGGACATGCTGTCTGAGTGGCTGACTTGTCTCCTGAGGGTTCTGTTGATGATGTTGGATGATTGTATGTGATGTTCCATCGATTCCACTTCCTTAAGGTGACATAGGAGGTTGAATCTGATTGTAGTAGCATCTCTCCTCATGTTTACCCCAGTTGGCATGGTTACTTTGGGTAGACCTGGGAGGGGGTGTTACAGAGTGGTATCAGAGCGTGGTTGCACTCTCCTTGGGTGAATGTGTTGGTCATGCATGCATGTCAGTTGCATGTGTGTCTCTTACACTTGCATTCCATGTGCTTGTTTCATTGCATAATGATTGATCATGGTTGTAGTAAGGTTGTCATGAGGAACTTGATGTTGATTTTATGGAATGCATCGTCAGGAGTATATGACTGGTTACATGAGTATATGCAGCTTGATTATATCCTTGTATGTTGGGTTGAATTATTGGTTATTTGATTACATGCATTAGTCTTGTAGGTTGATTACAATAATTGATCGCTTATGCTCGACTACATGCGGTTATGTGTATGTGTAGTTGATTAAGCATTGCTTATGCAGGTTGATAGTTGCATGAGGAAATGTGTACAATGGAGTAATGTTTGTGGTCATGCATGTATGGTCTTGGTTATAGTTATGCATGAATAGTAGGTCAAACATGCCTTGTGAAGTCATGGTATGTAATGTAGGACATCATGATGATATTGGTATGTTATGATGCTAATGTGATGGCTGTGATAGAGCATGAGATGCAAAGCATCATAACGAGGTTGCATCATTGGACTTTGGGGTAAGAGAAAATCGTCATACATGTATTGTATGTTTGGCATGCAGGTATGTAAGTCAATGATTGTTATATGCATTAGGTTTATATACATTAGGGTTATGTACATGTATTTTGATGTTATGGTTACATTCATGATAGATGTTAGTTGATTAGTGTAGTTATATGCACATGTGTTGGATAGTCAAGAATGATAGTAACCTGTAGTTTTATGCATTGCCATTGTTGTTTTATATTAGATAACCTGATGATTATGATATATGTTGTTGATGATAATGTTATAGGTTAACTTGTTGTTATTATATGACAGTTAGCTTGACGATTAGGTTATATGTTGTTGATGAGAATGATAGTTAGCTTGATGATTAGGGTTATATCATTTATACCTTGATGTTATATGTATCATGCTAAATTGGATTGGCCTATGCAGATGGTTAGTGTTATGAGATTCATGTATGAGCCAACATATTTGTGATATGGTGTTGTACTAATCTAGATTGACTTTGCATATGTGTGAACGATAATTTTGTATGAGTTATGAAGTAGAGATGTTAGCTAGTGACTATTCTGGATATCATGGTCTTATTTATGTTTGAGTTGATATGTTGTGAAGTTATATCGTGCTAACTAGATTGATTGTGCAGACAATATAGCCTCCTTTGAGACATAGTAAGGTACGAGTTTGCTTATGTTGTATATTTGGTGCTTGACTGTTTGATTATGTCGTCTAGTTGAATTATTTAACATGGTATGTTGCAAGTTGGTTGAATGTTTGATGAATTGCATAATATGAGTATGTGTTCAAATGATTCTGTTTAAAGGTGATTGTACTAACATATATGTGTTGAGATAGTTGATATGTAATTGAATGTAGTTGACAGTTGTAGCATTATGTCTAGTGACTATGAGTTGACTATGGATTGTGACATGATTGTTTGTAAAAGTTGATTTCGAATTCATAGATATGATTGTCTTGATATTTGGAACATGTGGCTGACATGTGTGAGAAGTTGCAGGAAACATGCTTGGTATTAGCGTGACAAGGTAATAGTTGATGTGTTTATATAACTAACAATTGGGTGATGCAACAATGCATAGTAAGCCTCGATTGCAACAAGGAAAAAGGTAAAAGAAAGGAATTGGGAAAGAATTTCTTTGGCTAGGTTTGGAAACCCTAATTCCAAACAAATGAGTGCTTTGCATATAGGGAGTCTTCTTAACCTTGATTTTGTTGACATTATGTGGATATGTGCTAGATTCATGAACATGTACTTGATAGGTATATTAGCTAGTCTCTAGTTACAGGTGGATCTGTCAAGATAATTGGAGTCCCTTGAGAGATGGTGTGGATGTGTTCAGTTGCAAGGCAACAAGCTTGGCACGACAAGATAAGGTAACTGATGTATTGTTATGTTTATTTATGCACTGACATTATGTGTTTATGGTAGTATAATGCAGGGAGTTGCATGGCAAGAGAGATTGCCATGAACCTTGAAGAAGGTTCAGGTTGAGCTTTCCTTTGGAAGCACTGGGAACCATGGGGATTGAGTGATGGTGTCTATTGTTAGTATTGTTCTTTTGGTCTTTTGCGATTGTTGCACTTGATTTGAAATTTTGATTGTGTTTGGTGCATAGCTATGCCACTTTGTTGTGGTGTCGTATTGATTTTGGTTTTCATGGTATTCTTGTTGTTGTTTCTGTTCTTGCCTTTTATTGTTTTGAGTCTTGGGAATTGGTTGGGAAATAATAAATTTAATGGAGATCTAGGAGAGTTGTGTGGTACTCAATAGGTAATGTAAGACATGGATGAAGCTTGGTGTATGAGCAAGCACAACGGAAGGTAAGACTATGACAGTCAGTTGGACTAGTTGGTCCATTGTGGTAAATGTAAGATGGTAGTACAAACATGTGAAAGGTACCTAGAAAAGGTAAATTAAATGGATCCAAGGTGTCAAATGCCTTGGCTATGTTGGGAAGAATTGTTCTCAATGTTGTACATGTTGTACATGGATAAAGGAAGTTATCTTAACCTAGACCTTATGTTATGTGGTAATTATGTCATGATCATGATTATGCTGATGTTTACATATGTATGCATGTATGTATGTATGTCATTGTCTGACATGATGATGATTGTTTTATGCTAATGATCATATATGTATGTATGTATGTTGTCAGTGTCTGAGAGGGTTTTCAGGGATCGTTCTTCTGGAGGAATGATTTCTTGTGCAGGTAAATGGCATGAAGAGACTCCTGGTTCATGAGGAATCGAGTAGGAAGAATAGTCACGACAAATATACGAGGTCAATATCATGTTGATATGAATTGATATTATATACTTGTATTATACCTATATTTATGACAGGTAATGTGGAAGGATACATCAACGAAATGAAAGCAATGTGGTTTGCGGCATGCTGGGACAAGCATATATATGACACTAGGAGCAAGGATTCTTGGTAGAGACAATGTGCTTTTTGGATGCGAGGTACTATTGTTGTATATATTGTACATGTTGCATCTGTGATGTTGTGCACATGCAATGTTGTGTATACATTGCGTGTGTACATGTTGTTTATGTAATGTTATGTACATGATGGTACAGATAGTGTTGTGTGAATATTGCATATGCGGTGTTAGGTATAGATGGTGCTATGTACATGATGGATATGCGGTGTTGTGTGCATATGGTGTTGTGCACATGTTGGATATGCAGTGTTGTGTATAGATGATGTTATCTACATGTTGGATATGTAGTGTTATGTACATATGGTGTTGTGTGCATGATTGTACAAGTGGTGTTGTGAGCATGTGGTGTCGTGTACATGTTGTACATGTGGTGTTGTGTGCATGTGGTGCTGTGTACATGTCGTGCATGTGATGCTATGTACATGTGGTGTCATGCACATGTCATGCATGTGATGTTGGCTACATTTGGTATTGTGTACACATTGTACAATGGTGCAGTATACATGTGGCATTGTGTACATGTTGTGCAGGTGGTGCCATGTGTTATCACTCAGGTTGTTCCCAAAAGTTGTAAGAAAGGGAATACGGCCGAGGTAACCACAGACCAATCTTTTAGATACAAAATCTAGCCAATCTGTATCCAAAGAGGGCTCTCTCTTTATGATTTAGCTTTGTTTTTAAAGGTGTTAGGCTAGTTATGAAGTTCAAGGGTTTTGTTTTGAGTTTGGGTGGTGAGATTCAATGGAACAGTGAGGTAAGACAGAATAGTTCAGTCCATTGGGCATGATGGAGTTAAAGAAAGATGGCTTTCTAGATTTGGTTTCTAACAGAGGATGGCATCACAGAGCAAGGTAGTCAAACAGGGAACAAATAAAGGATGGAATCAGATGGAATGGGCTCAAATGGGTGAAGGGCAGTTAAGAATCCTTCAACATATTGAAAGAGGGAAAATGGATGATTACTGATAAGGAGCAGTTAAGAATTCCTTAGCAAATACTTGACATGGGAGAATTAGGAAACAGGAGCAATTAAGAATTCATTGTTTATGCTAATTCTGAAGAAAACATAGAGAATAATAAAGACTGAAAACAGAGTGCAGTTAAGCAAATTCTGAATTATCCTTTTTCTTTATCATTCAGATTATGAAACATAGATGATATAGTAAACATGAAAACTGTAAAACACAAGATATAAGGGACTTATTGATCCGGAGGTTGATTCAAGAATTCTGTGACAAGTCTTCTGCTTCAATTCTTCATTCAGTAGGCCAGTCAAGAGTTTAATTCCAACAGCTTTTTATTCCAAAGTTCAATATTACAACAGAGTCTAAGAAATCCACACACACCCAACCTCTTCAAAACTCTAATGAAGGGGGTATTTATACAACAAAATATGTACAATAGGTATCTCATCAAAGCTGTGAGATAATATCTGGATCTTAACCTAAAGTAATTTACAAGCAAAGTAGAAACAGCTAACTTATGTTGTGCTGGAGGCTGGCTCTTTAGGGTTCGGCTTGCAGCTGTCCTGTAGTAGCTCTGCGCATCTGCCTGTCTTAACTGCGCTCTTAAATTCTGATCTGCTTCTCTTAGTCGGCTCCGATACTCTTTATTTCTGACTTGACTTGCCTTTAATTATGCATTGATACTCTTTGACTTGTTTTGACGCTCTTTAATGCTGAGATGACCCCTGTTCACCGCTTTTCCTTTGGCCTTTTATGTTTTCGTAGGTTGCCACTGGCTAGGGTAGTAAATATCCCTGTACATCTTCATTTCTTTCTTCTGTAAGCTCGGAAGTCCCTCTTTTTCCTGATTCCTGATTAAAAGAGGAAGAAACTGTGAAATGGCGAGCTGTTTGAGGCCGTGAACTCGTCGGTGTAGTCTTTCTGGTGGGAAGGCGGTTGAAACATTGGAAATGCGACCTCAAAAGATTGTATGCTCGGAGCACTGTTTGTAGCGAAAACACAACAAAAATGACTCTTTTTTTTACCCTTTATTGAACAAAAATGATTTTTGGCGGGAAATTTTGGTTCGAAGGATGGATGACGTCAGCATGACGTACGGGACAGATGATGTGGCAGTGACGTCGGGAGGGGGGGGGAGGTGCGGTGGGGGCGGTAAATGGTTTTGCCCGCACTGCTTTTGGGCTTGGGCGGTTTCGGGCGGAGGGGCGGCGAACATAGCGGGCAATCTATGCGTGGCAGTGGTACGGGGGCAATACCGTCGCTTCCCCAGGAGTTAAGTAGTGGCAGATAAGGGGGTCGCGAAATGATTATCAGCCGTCCGATGTGAGGGCAGAGATCTGACGGTGGGCGCATTGCGGAGATGGCAGGTGGTTAATGTGCAGGGCCAACACAATAAAACAATGGTTTTAATGGTTTTGGGCGCAATGTTATTATTGGTTCGCGGGGTTTGGTTAGGTTATTAATTAACGAAAGGTTAACTAATCCCATTATTTGCGCGCGAGGAAAAAGGTTATTAACAAGTTTCAATTAACCTTGTTAATCCCTGACCAACAAATATATATACGGTTATATTTCAACCACGGGCGGGGATATTAAATATTGCGGGTTTTTATTATATTTATACAATACGAGATAGGGTAGAAATTATAGGGATTTACATAATAAAGTTAATGGTTAAGATGAAAGAAATATAAATGAATGCGCTAAGTGATAAACTTAGGCTTAGGGTGAAAAAGGGGTTTTGAGGTGAGAGAATGTATTTTTCCTAAGTAAAATGGGAATTCACTTAGGCAAATGATGAAATGGAATGAGTGGCTTAGTGATATTAAGCAGATCTTAATATCATTGGGGAAGTTAGTAAATGTTTTGGGGAAAAACATGAAGGGGAGTTAGTCATGCCTCGCTTGAGCTGCTCCAAAATATCTGTCTTGGCACTTGTGATAGAAGTGTAAGTTTAACACATTTTAAAAGACAAAATCAATCACAAGTCTCATTCTGCAATAGCAATCTACTTACCCAGCCTACTTTGCCTAACATTTTTTCTTCTTTCTTGGGTGCACTTAGACTAGCAAACCCTTATCAACTTTTCTTTTCTTTTGCATGGTAAGCCTACCTAAGTCTGCACTTATTTCTTCCAAGGGCTCAGATTAAACAGTTGAGCTCCTTTGCTTCTCTACCTATCTACTTGTCTGCCAAGATTAAACAATTTGGACAGATTTTATTCTCTATCTCTAAAACAGGAAATTCAAACATGAACTGGCCAAGATTAAGTTGTTTGGCCATTCATCAACTGTGGCATAAAGTTAAACAAGCTGCACACAATGCTTTATTTTGCAAAAAAGAAATAGTAGTGGCGATTTGGACTTGCACACTTTCCTGGTCTTTCTTTTTGGGTTTCATTTTTTCACTTTTTCTTTTGACCATTTTATTCTTTTACCCTTTGATTTTTTTTTTAGGGTATACCCTCTTTACATTTTTTTAAAATTTTTTGATTTTTGATAATATGGAAACCTTTACAGCAAGGAAAGGATGAACATATTACAGAGCTCAGCCAGTCAATCATGAAATATGACACCTATTACTATAGGAGTATAACACCATGTACATGTGATGTTGTGCACACATTGTGTAGGTGGTTGCAGTGTACAAGTGGTACTGTGTACATGTGGTACATATGGTACTGGTGTAGATGCATACAGTGCATGGCGTTGTATGATGTGTGTTGTATGTGTGTGATGCACACTTTGTGTATGTGCACATGGTTGAGGAGAAGACATTGGGTGCTTGTCTGGTGTGGCAATCGATCTAGAGTGCGTACAAAATACAAACAAAGGTGGAAGCTAAGGATTGATTAAAGGAGAAGTATCAGCATTTTACTTCAATTTTATTATGCATTTGATTTATGATTATGGTTTATGATGGTTACATATGATTTATGATTTTGATGGTTTTGTTTTGAGCTAACCTGATGTGATATATTTATACATGTTGATTTGGTCAAATATGCTCGTTTGACTTGTTGTGATAGGAAGAGAATAGGATTGCAAGTGTACCTTATTGACAAACTACTAATAAGGTATGATTTGAGGTCATTTCAATTTATTTGAATCTAATGGAAATTATGTGCTTGGAGCAAGAATGCATGAACATGCCTGGTTGGGTGATTGAAATCAACTGCAAGAATCGACAGCAATAGCGAAATAAATTGGAACATTCAGCGGTATGCTGGTAGAGTACTTTAGGAGGAGGTCCATTATGGGACACTGGTACCCAATAGTGTTCATTGATTTCCATGAGCATGCTATGATCGGTATGATGATTGAGACAAGTATATGCCTTGGTTTTTATATCTTCTGATGCGAGGAAGCCTTGCTAAGGGATGGATCGCCCGAGATATGGGATGCTAGGGAGCTTGGAAGGTGAGTGACTGCATGGAAGGGGTGACCGAATTTCCCAAGGGCCTATGTAGCAGAGAAGGTAAGGTTGCAGATATATTTATTTTGGTCATTAGCATTGCCAAATGGAATCAGATGCACATTGGGAGTACGCCCTGAAACAATGAGTAGGTATCCGTTCACTGAGAGGACAAGTGGTGCAGGATTGTAGTGCTGGACATTGGATGCAACTTTGATTATGACAATGGATTATGGACTTCCTGGGAAGGAGGTGAATCCTAGTATTACTTTGAGGGTGGAGGCGTGATCCTCTGGATTCCCTTGTTGATTGATACGGGCATCGTATCCTTTTATTTTCTGGTTTTAGAAAATGTGCATATGTGTATATATGGTTATTGTAAATACCATAATGAGTTGCGTTATAAAGCTCCAATATGCGGTATCATTGTTATATTGTCATTGTTGAAAATAGCAACAAGAAATGATAAAAATAGAATCCAGAATATTCCAATTTTAATTTGTCCTTGAATTAAAATTCGAATTTAGTCTCACCAGCTGCTTGAAAAATAATTAATTAATTCATCTTGAGTTAATTAGTTGGAGAAATTCAAATTAGAAGCATTTCTGAAGTCATGCAACAGTTATCCCTTAAATTAAGGAGATTATCCCTTAATTAAGGAGATAAGATTGAGTTATATTTGAGTTGTAATTAGTTAGCAGTTTACTGAGTTAAGTCCAGTTAAATTAGTTCCAAACTGTTTGAGGAACTAATTGTGAGTTATTAGTCAGTTGATGCATGCATGCACTCAACCAGTGTACTCCAGATAACTGAAGAGTCCCTCATCAGAAACTCATGCATGTCTATTATGAGAAAGAATTAGTTGAGCTAAAAGTCAAGGACAATGTACTATCAGTTGCATGTTTTCTCTTATAAATGAAACTCATCCATGCGGTTAAGAAAAGGTTCCTTGAGGATTATGTAGTTCTGACAGGGTGTAGGATCAGTGTGAGTGATCAGTCTTCCACTTGGTAACAGGAGGATCACCCAGGAGAAACTGCGCAAGGAAATAGGAGCTTGGAGGGCAGAGGAGAAGGCTTGAGAGAAGCTTTTATTGCATGTGAGCATCTAGGAGGATTTTACTGAGAGATGGCTAGCTGTGAGAGCTAAGGCTTTGTATAATTTTGATGTATTTCCACCTTGTATGATATACAGAAAGTGGGGTTTTTAACTGAGGCTTTCCCCTGAGTATTTTCTGTGTTTCATGTGCATTGATTCTTCTTCTTCTTGTTATAGGTGTTTAGCTCTGATTCAACTCGATCTTTAATCTTCCGTAAGTTTGATAGTAGAAGTAGATTATAGTATTTTGCTTTGGTATATTGCATTATCGAGTTAATCTACAGTCAGATTTTCTACATAGATCTCAGAGGTAGATTTGTACAGGATTTGCAATAAATTCTACAGTCATGTGTTTTGCTTTGAGTAGGTATTTCATTGTAAATATTGCAACGAGCTAAGTTATAAAGCTCCATGGGCAGTATGTTTGTTTTTCAATGGTTTTGTTGAGGTCATGGTGTGGTTTAACACCAAGGACAATGTTCCCTAAGGGGGAGGATTCTGTAATAGCCCTGGCGAAAATTTCATGTAACAAAAGTAACTAAAGGCAAAAATAAGACCACGGGTAAGGGAAATTTATTCCAAGCCGAATGTTGGGCAAAGATATCCTAGTGGGCATCACTGGATGTGTGTGTTTTGGCTAAGGAAAATTGGCAAAGGCTAAGGCAAAGGCTAAGGCAAAGGCATTAAAAGGAAAAATACATTTTTGGCACATTTATTTATGAAAATAAAGGAAATTGGGAGAAAAGGAAAGTAAAAGGTCACAAGTTGCATGTGAGGAGGAACCTGAAGGAAAATAATTGAAAATGAAGAAATTAGAGGCCTCGTTGATAACAAGGCTTCTGAAGATCAGTTGGCAGGTTTCTCAGTGTTAGGCTTGCTCAGTATTAAGCTTTTGTCAAGTTCAAGTTTGGAGCTCTCTCATTATTCTCTCTCTCTCTCTCTCACTCTTGGTCACTTAGAGTTTTCTTGGAGCACTCTAGTTTGGAGCAAGGAAAGGAAAGCACGTAAAGGAAAGGAAAAGCAAGTAAGGAACAAGGAAAGGAAAGCAGGATGAAGCAACTTCAACATGAATACTTGCAGGTAACCTTTTGCATGTGTGATTTCCTAGCTGGTTTGGACATGCATGGCTTTGCATGTTGGTGTATGGTTCTCTTATTGTCGGCGGCATGGTCTTGTCGAGTTATGAAGTGGTTTTCAGCCTAGCCTAGCCTTTTTCCATATGCCATGGTATGTTGGGATGTTATTTTGGTTTTTGATCTTTGGAATTGTTGGATGGATTTCAAAACCTGGGGTGGAGGTGGTCTCAAGGTTCACTCCCAAAGGCCTAGGAATCCCTTGACCGGTTTTGGCGGGATACACAGTAAACCTTGAGGGAGAAGTCTCGGTTTAGGGCCTAGTGATCTGGGTTTGGATTATGGTAAAGCATGAGAGACAGGGAGATGGAAAATTCCTCAAGTATATTGATGGATTTTGGATGGCATTCCAAGTTCTATTCGGTTGTGATCGGAGCACTGATTTTGGTATGATCACGATTTGATGAGGGCAGATGTGGTTTAACCTCTAGATTCCCTTGGTTGTTCTACGAGATCCTGCATTAATTCTTGGAATATGGCATGAGGGTCACTGTCCGAAAGAGAGATTTAGTTCAGCTATGTCTATGGTTGGGTGGTACGTGGAAGTCCTGAACGTGGTCAGATTTGCCTATGATTAATAAAAGATAAGTTTTCTTAATTTTGCACTGATTTATATGTGGATTTAATGGCTATCATATCTATGATATTTATATGGTTTTATGTTGGTTATAAGCATGGTTGAATGACTGGTTCATGTCATGGTTATTTCATATATTTACTTGTAATTGTTAAATGGATGGATGCAAGACCTAATTGATGATGTAGTAGTTCAATGGAGAAGGAGGTGATCCTTATGGTTATGTTTCATAAGTTGTTTCAGTCATTTATGCTCTGTCTTGTATCCTAGACCTGTAGGTTGCATTGATGCCAAGTGTTTGACATAACGCCAGTCTTGGTTGGGGATGCTTAGGCCTAGAAAAGTGGCTTAAATCCCAGGGTCACTGGCACAAATTTGGAAATTATGGTTCACAGTTGTTGGAAGGCAGGCCTGTGAGAGAGACTTTATGTTGCTGGTCACTCCATTGCCCATACCATGAGAGTGACTATATTCTAAGAGCTGCAAAAAAGTAGTGGGACCCAAGAACATCCTATCTGAGTGGCTGACTTGTCTCCTAAGGGTTTTATTGATGATGTTGGATTACTGTATGTGATGTTCCATCGATTACAATTCCTTAAGGTGACATAGGAGGTCGAATCTAATAGTAGTAGCATATCTCCTCATGTTTACCCCAGTTGGCATTGTTACTTTGGGTAGACCTGGTAGGGGGTGTTACAACGTTGCACATTGTATAAATGTTAACATTCTACCATGTTGCCACCTTCATGATAAGATCTTAAATAACAAAGCCTCTTGCATCCAAATGAATAATTATTTGTCTTCCGTTTGAAGCCAAGCTTCTAGAGGACAATTCATTACAACCATCCCTCTCCATCACATCCCTCAGGGCTTCCTACACACAATTAACAAATGGGTTGTCTTATTCTTTTCCAGGGACTCCTTCTATGATTTTCATAATAAACACATTTTTCATCCTACCACCCAAAGTATAAATCTTTGCCTCCACATATTTGAGCCTTAGAGAGTGAAGGGTCCAGTTCAAATCAACAAAAAAGTTTGGCCTATCACCAAAGGATAGAGATTCTTTGATGAAAAGCCTACCCTCATTGTTATCTCCATCTCCATCTGCTTCTTCTACTCCCAATTTATCCATGTCTATTGGCACATAATTTCCTTTAGCAATCTTTGATGCATGTCACTTCAAGTCTCGTACATGATCAATCACTTCTGCAAGTAGGGAAGCCTTGTCTATCTGCTTCAATTCAGAAAAAAAATAGAACCCAAGTAACCTCCACCGCACAAAGAATAGTAGGAATCCCCCTACTAACAATAATACCAATCTCACCCATCCTTATTGAAGGTAAAGTCTAAAAATTTGTAATAGAAAACCAAGTCATGAAGCTAAGGTATGAGTATAGGCCATGAGGCACTCATACACAACCCCAACATATATACGTATAAGACATGGAAGAAAATAAAAAACATGACGGTTAACCTGCACATTTCCCATGAAGATGTTAAATAATGTAGTTATCATATTTGGAATAGAAGAGAAATTTTATATTTCACTAAGCACCTTATAGGGTGGAGTCTCTCCTCTCTTGTCTGACCTAATTTTGTAATATCTTTTGAACATTGTTTGAGTTAGGCTGAAGCAAAATCTCCTTTAATACAAATATAATCATTGTTGTGAAATATATATTTCATAAACATACACATTTTATATTGTTAAATGTAAAAATGTATAGTATACAAAAATATATTGGTAGAGTTTCAATCTTAAATGAGGATCCAACTAAATATATGTAACCATTTTTTCAAATAAGCTTCACATATAAAACTAAACTAAACATCTATATCGAGAGACATGCCATTCATTTTATGTGAAAAAAAAGGTGTAAATGATGATCTAGCTAAGTTCGCCTTAACAGATGCATCATCTGGATATTTTGATTTCTGTTGTACAAATACAGAAACTCAAGTTTACAAACATGTTGTTATATTACAAAAACCTTCAAATAAGCAAAGTAGATTGTCCTGCTACAAGTTCCATCCAACAATAGCTAGCAAGTACAAAAATATTTTGCCTCAATATATTTTTGAAAAAATTTTGTCAAAAATAGTAATTCTCAAATTGATGAAAATTATATGTTACATAAGATCCAAAAAGCAAGGCATGTTCCATCAACAATGAATTATCCACAAATTTATCTTCAATTTAGCTTTTACATCCTAATTTGCTTACATTTTGGAGAGACAAGGAGTTGGGCTTGGTCTGATTCTTGTTGAAATCTGTCTATTGTTGCACATTCTCTTGAGATACTTTAAATTTAGGACTTATTGGATGTCTCCCAGACCCAAAACTGGTAATTATATGACCAGGGAAAATTTTAGGGGCTAATATTCACCCATGGGCTAATTTTCTATACTTTTTCCAAAAAAAGATTCGCTAATTTCCATTTTTTTGTAAAATTGATTCGCCAAAATTTTATAGAATGTAATTATTTTACCCTAAAAATCGCCAATATATATATATATATATATATATATTATAAATTTGAATATTTTTACAAAAATATCTCCAAAATTTTTATAGATTTCATATTATGGACTAGTGGGATTCACCAAGGTTTCTAAACTTTAAGATAAATTTCCATCCTTAAAATTTCCCCTGTATATGACTTGAGCCACTCATCCTATGGCCCTGGAAATCCCTGCTAGCCTGAATTTGTACATTCCTTTTCAATCCCTCCCTCTCTTTGGTTGTTTCTTGCTTTCCACAAGGACTGCTATATGTTCTCAGGTTACTCTGGTGAGCTGATTGCTTTATTTTATGGGGTCTTTCTACTATACATTGTTTTTCATCATCATCATATTCATCATTCTCAGTCTTTTCAGCAACATGAGGATCTACATCAATTTCAGAAAATAATGTCATTAATGATTACAATTCATAAATAATATGTAACACCCTCCTCCCACATCTATCCAAATAACCGACCAAGCGGGGTATAATGTGACGAGAGGCTACTATGATGGGATTCAACCTCATAGGTGACCTTAAGGAAGTGGAATCAATGGAAACACACCATACAGACCTTCCACATCAGCAATAGAACTCCCAAGAGCCATCCCAACCACTCAGGTAGCCATCCTTGAGGCCAACTGAATTTTTAGACCATTATACTCATGGATGAGGCTACCACATTCCACCAGACCATAGAATGGCTGAGCCAATTCTCTCTTCATCCATTCACCCCCATGCCTTATTCTAAGCATGAATGTGGGAATCAAACCAAAAGAACTAACCAGGGCATCCCGAGGCTAAACCACCTCACCCTCATCAATAGAAACCAGGCTTTACCCTAATCCACACCATATAACTAGGACAACACAATAAACATGTAATAACAGGATTTACCATGATCTCCACCAGATCACTAGGCCAAAACAAGCATGGATGCCACCGAATTTCTCCACCTACACCATGAGGAATTTTCATGTCTCCTAATCCTTCAGGCTTTACCACAATCCACATTCTGATCCAAGGATCACGAGGCCCTAAACCGAGACTCCACTCTCTAAGCTTTACTATATATCTCGCCATTCACTGGCAAGGATTCCTAGGCATAATTAAGGGAAACCACCTCTAGGATTTACCGTAAATCACGACATTAACCGGTCAAGGATTCCTAGGCCTACCGAGGCAAAAAAAAATCTGGCTTTACCGCAACCCACAATCCAATTCAGGGGTTACTAGACCATGTATTCTATTATTCAAGGATCCACCTCACTCAACTCCAAATCCATCCGACAATCCAGCTCAACCAAAACATGAGAACCCCATCACACCATGGATATCTAGAAATGGCAAGACTAGGTTGAAAAACACTATCACACTTGGAAAAACCCATGTCATAACAACAAAAAACTACATGCAATACCATGCATGCCAAATCTAGCAAGGAAGACACACATACAAATCGATACCTACAAAGAATCCTATTGTAGCTGCTTGATCCCGCTCTTCCTTGCTCGCTCCTACCTTCCTCTTACCTTTTTTTCCTTTCTTGATCCAATGCCAAAGTGTGTGTGTGTGTGTGTGTGTGTGTGTGTGAGAGAGAGAGAGAGAGAGAGAGAGAGAGAGATAGAGAGAGCTCCAAAACTGAATTGACAAAAGGTACTAATTGATCCTCATAAGCCTCTTTATCAATTAGGCCTCTATTTTCTTCATTTTCCTCCTCACATGCAACTTGTGACCTTTCACCTTCCTTTTCTCCTAATTTCAATTATTTTCATAAATAAATGTGCCAAAAATTCCATTTTTCCAAAGCCTTAGCCATTTCCAATTTCCTTAGCCATAATAAACCAATGAACACCTGTAGTGTTCTAGCTAGGGTACTAGACTAGACTATATTAATTATCGACCAGGATGCGTAAGCTTAGAGGCATGCGTCTAAAGTATATAGACATAAAGGATTGTTGGCTAAGTGGTTATGATGTAGGTCACAGGGCTTCTTTACGGAAGACTGGGGTATGTCACCTATCATCAAACACTCAGGTCACTCTGCTAATATAACTAATTACAATACTATCATTAAATGCATTTATCCAAATTACACACTGAATCTAAACACTATGTATCACCGCAACAATGATCTCAATCTCCTTACAAAGACATTACACATAAAACCCTTGTTCAGTAAACACCCAGCATTCGCTAATATTTATACAATATCAAAATATACAGAGATCATAAATGGATTATGAAATGAAAACAAAGTTTATGACAGTGCTTTTAAAAGACAACACAGGGATCGAATCCCTTACAGGACGCACTTCCAGATCTCAATGATGACTGTTCAGCATTACCATAAACGCAAACCATATATATTCGATGGAAATCAAGAGCTATGGAAATCGAAACCCAAGTAATTGTAACTGCTGTGCAAACCATATAATACCTATTGAAATCGAAATCCAATCAATCGTAACTACTGTGTAAACCATACGATAACCTAAGTGCAAATAAAATGAAAAGAACAGTATACCTGTTGAACGCAGGGCCCATCCGCATTCCAGAGGTACACTAGACTATATTCGACCAAATATCAAATCAATGCACTAGCCACAAGTCGTAACTGCAACTGGTTCTTAGTATTAAGTTTAAAAACTCTGTTTCGGAATGATACAACGATTAACCATTACATCCATTACTCGGACTGTATTTACATATGTCTAGCACAACCATGTCATTTCGATAATGAATGTACATTTGGAATTTGGTTGTTGCCGCTTTTATTACATCGAGCTTTTCAAAATGTTTCTATCCTAACTGATTTCAAAAAGAACAAAAACTAAATCAAAATAGAATGAGCTGCTGTTTCTGCCTTTGTCGCCAGTGTGCCATGCTTTGACCTGAGTTGACCGCGCATGTAGGAGAGTCGATCCGGCTGTAAGATAGGTGTTTGTCCATGCTTGGACATTATACTTTTCATCCATGCCTTTCGTTCTCGCCCAGCTGTTGTGCCACATGTCAAACAATGAGCTAATTACAGGATGTTGGAACTTCCTGTAACCATTTCACCAAAAACTTCTAATTCTTCAACATAAAATTCCTAAATCAATTCCAATGCATTTTAATAACTATAAGACTATTAATAATTAATTTTCAAGGATTCTAAGGGATATATGATGAAAAGGAATGGGTAAATGATATGTTTTTAGGAGGAAAAAGGGGTCTTGGGATGATACCAACATCTCTCCCCGACTTAAGGAATTAGCATGTCCTCATGCTATCCCCGAAGTGCTTCCCTTGAACTCTGTCCCTGCCTGGATCTCAGCTGCCTTGAGCAATGTGTCCACATTCTTTTTCACCTGGTTATCTTTCTGACCCTTGAGCTCCTGTTTTAACCTTTTGTATTTTTCTTTGAGAGTCTTCTTCTGATTGTACCACTTAGTGACCCAGTTAGAAATCTCAGTTTGCTCAGCCTCCAGTTCACTGATTCTTTCCTTTAACTTTTCATTCAACTTCTGAGTTTCTTTACTCTGCACCCGGAGCATTTCATTTTCTCTCTTGATAACCTTTTCTAGCATATTAGCCTCCATGAGCTCTTCCTTTAATTCTTCAATTTGTTTTTCCAGTTTCTTCTGTCTCTTAATGGGAGGTGGTGAACATTTTTCCTGCTTGTTATTGCTTTCCACCTCTATATCAATTTCTGGTCCTGGTAGTGAGTGGTCACCACTCTCAACATCCATTTGTGCAGGTGCATTGGATTCAAGTTGGTCCTCTTGTAACTGGGCTTTTGGTGTCCTCCTTGTTCTTCGTGAGTAAGTGGTGAAAATTTTATCTTTTTCGGCCCTCTTAGCATCTTCCTTTCTCATGTTCCTGGTCCTTATGCTGCCCACAGGTAGAGGTGTCTTGCTGGTTTTGGATACTAGGATTTCTTCATCAATGTCCTTCATGAACCCTGAGTCCTCTTGCACTTCTTCTTTATCTTCCTCATCTCTAATTTGATTAACAGCGAGGAATTCTTTCCATGGTTTCCCTCTTCTCTGCAATTCATGCTCAACAAGGATTTTAATTAAGCCAAAGTGATACAGGCTTTTGTCTTCATTCCCCTTCTGCTTCTGGATAGTCTTGGACATCTTGGTTAAGCTTTGTAACAGAAAATATGGTACACTGATAACACATTGTTTCTTCAAATGGAGGAGTAGTTTAATGTGGTATAGATAAACAATACTGTAGCGGCCTTCACAGGTTATGAATTTTTGAAGGATGTAGACCATCTCATCCCAGGGATGCATCAACCAACTTCTTGGAACACCCTTCTTCCAGTTCACTGATGAGACTCTAGATCTAGACATAAACTGTGTCCACGATTTCTCTTTAAATTGCTTGGTTTTAAAATACTTCTCCCCTTCTGGACTAATCCCTATTGCCTGAGCTATAGTATCCTCTGAAACCCTGAATGAGAAGTTACCTATAAGGGCTTTTTCTCCATTAAAGGTGAAAGAAAATTGCTTGGTAACCTCCTCATTACTTCCATGAAATTTCTCTAGAAATGGTAGCCACTGTATTTCTCTGAGAATTTCAATGCAATCCTCATGATATTGTGAACTGTCGAACACACTCGGTTCGACCCTATTAGTCATAGTGACAGAGGGTCGTGCTTCTAACCCTTCCCCGTTTATGTTCTTACAATTTTAACAGAGAAATTTCAAACTGGTTACCTGGTGTATCGCTTCCCTTAGTCTTCAATATGATGCTCGGCCGGTCGATTGTCTTATGACTGTGGTGGGAATCAAAACAGAGTGGTGATACTTTCCTCTTTCGGGGCTCACTGCCTCCAATCCTCACTGTGTAAATCGACCCAAATGATAATACTTCTTTCGGCACTCACTGCTTCTGATTTTACTTTGAAAGTTATGGGAATCGAATGCGGAAATGATGGTGGGATAACCGGCTGTACCCACTTCACAACGTATTCATTCATTTTAAAACAGAGGAGTGCTGTACGCTTACATAGATGTCACCAAAAACTGTACGCTTACATAGATGTCACCACAAGATCGTTGGGAGCATGTATATATAATGTTGGGTATGGTTTTGGGAAGTCCCTTCAATCATTGGGTACATCGGGTGGTGGAGTTATGATTTGGCTGTGTGGAATGAAATAGATAGGCCGCTTTAAATTTGTCTCTTTCCCTTGTATTTAAAAACACAATCCACCACGTGTCCCATTTCAGTTGGTATTCGGTCAGATGGAGGATGTTGGTATGACTGTAGGATGTATGACAAGGTTGATGTGTTGGTAATGGGTTTTAGAAGTATGAATAGGTTGATGTATGAGAATGATGAGAATCGGTGGAATAAGGGATGATAGGAAATGTAGGTGTCCTTGAAATCAATCATAACAGTTCACAGTCATCAAAGTTACATTAAAAATCAATCTAAGAAATTAAATGTTTAAGAACAAGAAACATATTACTCTTTTGTTAGTCATTATTATATTAACATGCTGAGTAGCTAGTCCCTTTTTGACTGTTCTTTTGCTTGTTGTAACAGGTCCTCTAAGGAAGATTGAATGCACAGGTCCTTTGAGAAAAATTTGAAGATATAACAGGTCCCTTGAGAAAGATTGAAAATGTTCATGCAACTCCTTATATTGATACAGGTTCACTGAGCTTGGGCATTTGATGGAGTCTTGGTGCCCAAATCCTTGTAGAAGCTTGGTGAAACTTTGTTGAAGTAGCCCTCGGTGTCAATTTCTTTAACAGGTCCCTTCTGAATGTCTTAAACAGGTCCCTTACTGCTGGTGTTGGTAGCATAGATGTCTGGACAGAACAGGTCCTCCTGCATAATGTTTATAACCAGGTCCCTCTGAGATAAAGCAATGACAAAACAGCTTATTTATTGAAATCTGGAATGCTGGAACAAGCTGCTTTGGAAATTTACAGTGAAGATATAGGATAAGAAATCTTTAAGAATTTACAATGGAGAGATAAAAGAACAAAGTGCTCATGCCTCTCTCCCCGACTAAAATTTTGACTTGTCCTCAAGTCATGATTCAGCTGATAAATCAAACAGTGAACAAAAGAAAGTGAATTCATACCCGCCAACGAATTGGTTTTCAAGTAGGAATTCGAGGTTAGAGTGTGCCAGAGACTGGTTTTCACATCTAACCCATTATTATTTTTTTTATTTTTATTTTTTATATATTTATTTTTAGTTTTTTTTTAGTTTTATATTAATTTTTTTATTATTATTTTATTATTTCTTTTTTACTCTGAAATTGAAAGAAAATGAAACTAAGGCAGTGATACTGCAGCTGAGGGCTGCAATACCTCAACCTCGCTTTGCTGAGATAGTGTATGGAGAAAATCTTGCTTGCTGATGGGTTTTGTGTAGAGTTTCAGGCGATGACCATTGACTGTGAAAGAGTGACCTTCTCCATCAATAGTTGTGAGCTTGACTGAACCATTGTCATAAGCCTGAAAAATTTCATAGGGGCCCATCCAATGGGTGGTGAACTTGGCTTTATGATCTCTGAATTTTGAGTCAAAAAGTAAAGCCCAGTCACCTTCCTTGAACTGCTTCTTCTTAATATGTGCATCATGCCACTGCTTCCTTTGTTTTTGCATGAGGATTGTGGTTTCCTCTGCTTGCTGCCTCATCTCATCCAGCTGGTTCAACTGCTGGATTCTTTCTTTTTGTGCTTGGTCCAAATCGATTTGTAAATCTGCAGCCAGTTTAAAAGTATGTATTTGGAACTCAATAGGAAGCATTACCTCTTTGCCGTACACCAACTGATATGGTGTAAATCCTGTAGTATCTTTCCAGGTAATCCTGTAAGCCCAGAGTGCATCTTTGAGCTTCTCTTCCCAGTTTTTCCTGTTCATTGCAACAGTTTTAGTAATGATGCCTTCCAAGGTTTTGTTTGTGGATTCCACCTGCCCATTGGCCTGTGGATGGTAAGGGGTACTTTTCCTATGCTTGATTTGGTATTTTTCTGTGATGTCCTTCACTAGATTTGAGGTGAATTGGGTGCCTTGATCAGTCACAATTTCCCTTGGTACTCCATACCTCACAAAAATCTCCTCAAAAAGGAAATTGACTACTGTGTGTTCGGTTGCTCTAACCAGTGCTTTTGCTTCAGCCCACTTTGTGACGTAATCAGTACATACTAAGATGTACTTCTTACCATTGGAGGTTGGGTTAATGGGTCCTATAAAGTCTAGAGCCCACTTATCAAATGGATCTAAGTGAACTTGGGGCTGAAGGGGCATCTCATCGGTAGCTGTGGGCCTGCCCATTCTTTGGCAGCTGTCACAACTCTTTACATACTTCTTGGCATCCTTGAAAATGGATGGCCAGTAGTATCCAAGAGTAAGAACTTTGAATGCTGTCTGCTTCGCTGCAAAATACCCACCACACGGTTCATCATGGCAAGATTTTAAAATATCAATTACCTCATCATTTCTTACACATCTCCTAATAATCATATCATAACCGATGTAAAATAAATCGCCATTAAGCCATGAATATCTAGCACTTTGTTTGACTAGTCTCTTCCTTTCCTTTGCAGTAAAGTGTGGAGGTGTCCTTCCTGTAGACAAATAATTGGCCAAATCAGCATACCAAGGAGTTACTATGGAAATTGCAAATAAGTTTTCATCTGGAAAAGAACCTTCAACTGGAACAACCTCACCTGGATTTTGCAGTCTAGAGAGAAAATCTGCCACCTGGTTCTCTTTGCCTGGTCTATCTAACACTGTGATGTTAAATTCCTGTAACAATAGTAACCATCTGGTAACTCTGCCACTAGTTATTGGTTTATTCATTAAATGTCTAATGGCCGAATGATCAGTATGTACAAAGACCTCATAACCAGTTATGTAATGTCGGAATTTATTCACAGCATAAATGATGGCAAGTGTTTCCTTTTCTGTAACTATGTAGTTTAACTCTGCAGGTGTTAGATTTTTACTAATGAAATAAATGGCATAAGTACAAGATTCCTCTTTTTGGCCTAAGGATGCACCTACTGCAGTGTCAGATGCATCTGTAAAGATATGAAATGGTAGGCTCCAATTAGGCCCTCTCAAGACTGGTGCGGTAGATAGTTTCTTTTTGAGCTGTTCGAATGCTTGTTGGCAGTTTTCATTCCAGTTGAAAAGTACATCTTTGGTTAGAAGTTTAAACAAAGGTAAAGCTATCTTACTAAAATTTTCAATAAATCTGCGGTAATAGCTTGCATACCCAAGGAAACTTCTTACCTCTCTTTGATTCTGTGGAATTGGCAAATCAGCTATGATCTGGATCTTGGCTGGGTCAACTTGGATGCCTTGAAAAGAAATATAGTGGCCTAACACTATCCCTTCGTTTAACATCATAAAGCACTTTTCATTGCTGAGGGACAGGTTAGCTTCAATACATCTTTTCAAAACTCTCTCAAGATTTTCTAATCCATGTTCAAATGAATTGCCATATACTGAAAAATCATCCATGTAGACTTCAACACAATCATGAATTAAATCAGCGAAAATAGCTAACACAGCTCTCTGAAATGTAGCTGGTGCGTTACAAAGTCCAAATGGCAAAACATTGTAGGCATAGGTGCCCCAAGGACAGGTGAATGTGGTTTTGTCCTGGTCTTCAGAGGCTATCCTATTCTGGTTGTAGCCACTGAAACCATCAAGAAAAGAAAATGATGATTTGCCAGCTAGGGTGTCTAACACTTGGTCAATAAATGGCAGTGGAAAGTAATCTTTAAGCGTTGCTTTGTTCAGCTATCTATAATCAACACAAATGTGCCACTTACCATTTTTCTTGGGCACTATAACCAATGGGGATACCCACTGACTGTCAGAAATAGGATATATAAAATTAACTCTCAAAAGTTTTTGCAATTCCTCTCTGACAATATCTTGGAGCATGGGGTTCATTCTTCTCTGTGGTTGCCTCACTGGTTTAATGGTGCTATCTGTATAGATATGGTGAGTGCATGTGTCGGGGTGAATCCCATGCATATCGGTGTAGTCCCAAGCAAAGGCTTTTTGGTACTTTCTCAAGAGTTTAATCAATTTCTCTTGTTGAGAAGAGTCTAGGTGATTGCCTATGTTCAGAGTTTTCCCTGGACTAATCTCTATGATCTGACTCTGTGTATTGGTGATGGATTGAACTGGAAAAATTTCGTGAAATGTAGTTTGCAAAGATTGGATGGTGCATATTTCTTGAAAGCTTTGGGCCAGAAGTACATCTGCAGCATGATATTGTTCACTTCTCAAATTTTCAGACATATCAGGTTGAGAAAGGAATAATTCTACCAAATCATTATTGTCTTCCTGGAAATCATAGATTTGGTCAATGCTAAAAACATATTGTACTTCTTCTTTATCATTAAATTTATCATCAAGCCACAAATTATGTGTTACTGCTGGTGATTGTGCCGATCGATAAAGGGTGAGTTGTTTTCTTTCGGTCCCCCTTGAAATGATCATGTTGCCTGATCGACATCCTATAAATGCATCAGCAGTCACTAACCATGGTCTACCTAGGATGATAGGGTGTCCTCCTAAATTTGTTTTGGGTTGAAGGACTAGAAAATCCACTGGATACTCCCAAGAGTCCAGTGATACAATGATGTCTTCCAAAATCCCTTCAGGAATGACTTTGGACCTATCAGCTAGTTCAAGAACAATCGTGGTATGTTGCAAATTCATGATCTGGAGTGTTCTCATGGTTTCAAGAGTCATGACATTGATTGCGGCTCCAAGATCTATCAAAGTGTTTGGAATCCATATGTTATTAATGATGGTGGTCACTTTGGGAATGCCAGGATCAACATACTTCTCCATGGAGATGGTATTGGTCATAAGGCCTGCTAAATTTCCTAAAACATGAATGGTTTGAGGATCAATCCTTTTCCTAGCAGGCTTCTTGAGGCACATGTCTTTGATGGCTTTGGTATAGATAGGAATGTCTTTTATAGCTTGCAGCAGTGGGATTTTTATGTAGACATTTTTAAGCTCATCTAAGACATCAAATTGTGGTATAGACAGTGGTGGTTTTACTTGGACCAATCGGTCTGGAAAAGGTGGATGCAGTGGTTGCATCTGTTTATCTTTGGTATCATTGTTTGGTTTTGTTGGATTTGTCATTTCATTTTCCTTTTCGGTGTTTTCTTCTTGCTTATCTGTTATTGGAGAATCTTTGTTGAGCACCCTACCAGACCTCAAATTAATGTTTTGCAAAGGCAGTGTGGAATATGAGGTTCCTTCTTCTACATTGTAGGCTGGCCTCTCTGCTCTATTATTCGGATTTGGGACAGTTTGAGCAGGAATTTGAGTGGGTCTGGGAGGTTGTGAGTTAGCTGGAAATTGCAGCTATGGTGCATTTATTGGTGGAGGAGCAGGCAAAGCTTGTTGAGGAGGTTGGGGCTGATAGACAACTTGTTGAGGATACTGCTGATATGGTTGAGAATGTGATGGATACGGCTGTTGGTATTGTTGATATGGTTGTGAGTAAGGTGGGTATGATTGAGGATATGTATGATAAGATTGGGAGTACTGTTGAGACGGTCTCCATTGATGTTGTGGTTGGTTTTGGTGCTGCCATGGCATGGGTACATTCCATAAGTTTTGTGCATACATTTGATCATTCATAGGAAACTGCAGATTTTGATTTGGAAACATACCTTGGGTTGCTGGCCTTGGCTGCCATGGTCGCTTTGTGCACATGTAATACACGTTTTCCATCTCTGTATTGGCTGCCATATTACAGTTCTGCAAAACTTTAACTTTAGGACAGTTAAACATATCATGATGTTTAGTACAGAAAGCACAAACTTGGATATTCTCTAGAGGGCAATCTTTTAATGCATGTTTCTTTCGGCACTTTGGGCAGAAGATAGCCATGATATGATCTTCATCTTCTTGTTTCTTCTTGGCTTTTAAAGTGTCAATTTGGTTCCCTAGAGTGCTTAACAAATCTGTTCTAAACTCTTCTAAAATATTCCCTATTTCGGCCCTTGTAACACTTGCAGAGGCAGATTTTGTGACCCTTGATGACATGCTTCTCTTTCCCATTTTAGCTTTACTCCTTGAATACTTTTCGCACAACTCAACGATTTCTTCAAAGGGTAAGGCAGAAATGTCACCTTTTCCCATCAGGTTGAGATCATCCATGTATTCCTCTCGGATACCTTTCAAGAATATTGTGCGGACCAGATCAGGAGGCATAGTTCAGTGTTTAGATTTTTGTAAGTTATAGACAAACCGTTCTAAATATTCCTCTAAGGTTTCATCCTCTTGCTGACTCATTCTAAAGATATCATCTTTAGAGTCTTTGGATCTGCAATAAGGCTGATATTTCCTAAGAAATATTCTCCTCATACCATCCCAATCAACTATAGCATGCTCACCAAGCCCCATGAACCATTTTAAGGCTGATGCCTTTAGTGTGGCTGGGAACAATCTAAGCCTATGGGCATCATCTGTATAGCCATAAGTTCGACATACAATGTCAAACTAGAACAAGAATGAGTCCGGATCCTCCGAAGCCATACCATAGAAATTTGGTAGCACGGATGGGGGTATGTTTTTCATTTTGATCTCCTCATCCTCCTGTGGTTCATGTATAGGGAACTTAAAAGTTGACTCCTCTTCATCTCCTTGGTGTGGTACTGAGCCAGATCCTTCCTCAGCCATTCTAATTGGTCTCTCTGTGTCAGTGTCACTTGGTGGAAAAAGGAGGAAGGAAGATTGTTCGGTAACTGTACTACTTTCTCCTTGTGTAGAAGGTCTAGGAAAGTGCTTCTTCTGCGATTTATGTGTGAATAAAGTTTCCCTCTCAATAAGAGTAAGTTCCTGTCCTGAATAAAATTTTTCTGCCAATGTTTGGATAACTTCCTCAGCTGGTGTTGTATTCCCTAGAGAGTCTGCTCCTGATGATGATGGGTTAGTTTTTAGATGGTGGGGGGTTTTTACAAATCTCCCTTGACTGTCTCTAAATCTAGGCATAAATGAACATGATTTCTAACTGTGTTTTTGTTTATTTTTGTGTGTTGAAATTTTTTCTTTTTGTCTGAATCCTTTAAGTACGCCTCCCCGGCAACGGCGCCAAAATGTAGTGTTCTAGCTAGGGTACTAGACTAGACTATATTAATTATCGACCAGGATGCGTAAGCTTAGAGGCATGCGTCTAAAGTATATAGACATAAAGGATTGTTGGCTAAGTGGTTATGATGTAGGTCACAGGGCTTCTTTACGGAAGACTGGGGTATGTCACCTATCATCAAACACTCAGGTCACTCTGCTAATATAACTAATTACAATACTATCATTAAATGCATTTATCCAAATTACACACTCAAACTAAACACTGTGTATTTACCGCAACAATGATCTCAATCTCCTTACAAAGACATTACACATAAAACCCTTGTTCAGTAAACACCCAGCATTCGCTAATATTTATACAATATCAAAATATACAGAGATCATAAATGGATTATGAAATGAAAACAAAGTTTATGACAGTGCTTTTAAAAGACAACACAGGGATCGAATCCCTTACAGGACGCACTTCCAGATCTCAGTGATGACTGTTCAGCATTACCATAAACGCAAACCATATATATTCGATGGAAATCAAGAGCTATGGAAATCGAAACCCAAGTAATTGTAACTGTTGTGCAAACCATATAATACCTATTGAAATCGAAATCCAATCAATCGTAACTACTGTGTAAACCATACGATAACCTAAGTGCAAATAAAATGAAAAGAACAGTATACTGGTTGAACGCAAGGCCCGTCCGCGTTCCAAAGGTACACTGGACTATATTCGACCAAATATCAAATCAATGCACTAGCCACAAGTCGTAACTGCAACTGGTTCTTAGTATTAAGTTTAAAAACTCTGTTTCGGAATGATACAACGATTAACCATTACATCCATTACTCGGACTGTATTTACATATGTCTAGCACAACCATGTCATTTCGATAATGAATGTACATTCGGAATTTGGCTGTTGCCGCTTTTATTACATCGAGCTTTTCAAAATGTTTCTATCCTAACTGATTTCAAAAAGAACAAAAACTAAATCAAAATAGAATGAGCTGCTGTTTCTGCCTTTGTCACCAGTGTGCCATGCTTTGACCTGAGTTGACCGCGCATGTAGGAGAGTCGATCCGGCTGTAAGATAGGTGTTTGTCCATGCTTGGACATTCTACTTTTCATCTATGCCTTTCGTTCTCGCCCAGATGTTGTGCCACATGTCAAACAATGAGCTAATTACAGGATGTTGGAACTTCCTGTAACCATTTCACCAAAAACTTCTAATTCTTCAACATAAAATTCCTAAATCAATTCCAATGCATTTTAATAACTATAAGACTATTAATAATTAATTTTCAAGGATTCTAAGGGATATATGATGAAAAGGAATGGGTAAATGATATGTTTTTAGGAGGAAAAAGGGGTCTTGGGATGATACCAACATCTCTCCCCGACTTAAGGAATTAGCATGTCCTCATGCTATCCCCGAAGTGCTTCCCTTGAACTCTGTCCCTGCCTGGATCTCAGCTGCCTTGAGCAATGTGTCCACATTCTTTTTCACCTGGTTATCTTTCTGACCCTTGAGCTCCTGTTTTAACCTTTTGTATTTTTCTTTGAGAGTCTTCTTTTGATTGTACCACTTAGTGGCCCAGTTAGAAATCTCAGTTTGCTCAGCGTCCAGTTCACTGATTCTTTCCTTTAACTTTTCATTCTTCTTCTGAGTTTCTTTACTTTGCGCCCGGAGCATTTCATTTTCTCTCTTGATAACCTTTTCTAGCATATTAGCCTCCATGAGCTCTTCCTTTAATTCTTCAATTTGTTTTTCCAATTTCTTCTGTCTCTTAATGGGAGATGGTGAACATTTTTCCTGCTTGTTATTGCTTTCCACCTCTATATCAATTTCTGGTCCTGGTAGTGAGTGGTCACCACTCTCAACATCCATTTGTGCAGGTGCATTGGATTAAGTTGGTCCTCTTGTAACTGGGCTTTTGGTGTCCTCCTTGTTCTTCGTGAGTAAGTGGTGAAAATTTTATCTTTTTCGACCCTCTTAGCATCTTCCTTTCTCATGTTCCTGGTCCTTATGCTGCCCACAGGTAGAGGTGTCTTGCTGGTTTTGGATACTGGGATTTCTTCATCAATGTCCTTCATGAACCCTGAGTCCTCTTGCACTTCTTCTTTATCTTCCTCATCTCTAATTTGATTAACAGCGAGGAATTCTTTCCATGGTTTCCCTCTTCTCTGCAATTCATGCTCAACAAGGATTTTAATTAAGCCAAAGTGATACAGGCTTTTGTCTTCATTCCCCTTCTGCTTCTGGATAGTCTTGGACATCTTGGTTAAGCTTTGTAACATAAAATATGGTACACTGATAACACATTGTTTCTTCAAATGGAGGAGTAGTTTAATGTGGTATAGATAGACAATACTGTAGCGGCCTTCACAGGTTATGAATTTTTGAAGGATGTAGACCATCTCATCCCAGGGATGCATCAACCAACTTCTTGGAACACCCTTCTTCCAGTTCACTGATGAGACTCTAGATCTAGACATAAACTGTGTCCACGATTTCTCTTTAAATTGCTTGGTTTTAAAATACTTCTCCCCTTCTGGACTAATCCCTATTGCCTGAGCTATAGTATCCTCTGAAACCCTGAATGAGAAGTTACCTATAAGGGCTTTTTCTCCATTAAAGGTGAAAGCAAATTGCTTGGTAACCTCCTCATTGCTTCCATGAAATTTCTCTAGAAATGGTAGCCACTGTATTTCTCTGAGAATTTCAATGCAATCCTCATGATATCGTGAACTGTCGAACACACTCGGTTCGACCCTATTAGTCATAGTGACAGAGGGTCGTGCTTCTAACCCTTCCCGTTTATGTTCTTACAATTTTAACAGAGAAATTTCAAACTGGTTACCTGGTGTATCGCTTCCCTTAGTCTTCAATATGATGCTCGGCCGGTCGATTGTCTTATGACTGTGGTGGGAATCAAAACAGAGTGGTGATACTTTCCTCTTTCGGGGCTCACTGCCCCCAATCCTCACTGTGTAAATCGACCCAAATGATAATACTTCTTTCGGTGCTCACTGCTTCTGATTTTACTTTGAAAGTTATGGGAATCGAATGCGGAAATGATGGTGGGATAACCGGCTGTACTCACTTCACAACGTATTCATTCATTTTAAAACAGAGGAGTGTTGTACGCTTACATAGATGTCACCACAAGCTGTACGCTTACATAGATGTCACCACAAGAGCGCTGGGAGCATGTATATATAATGCTGGGTATGGTTTTGGGAAGTCCCTTGAATCATTGGGTACGTCGGGTGGTGGAGTTATGATTTGGCTGTGTGGAATGAAATAGATAGGCCGCTTTACATTTGTCTCTTTCCCTTGTATTTAAAAACACAATCCACCACGTGTCCCATTTCAGTTGGTATTCGGTCAGATGGAGGATGTTGGTATGACTGTAGGATGTATGACAAGGTTGATGTGTTGGTAATGGGTTTTAGAAGTATGAATAGGTTGATGTATGAGAATGATGAGAATCGGTGGAATAAGGGATGATAGGAAATGTAGGTGTCCTTGAAATCAATCATAACAGTTCACAGTCATCAAAGTTACATTAAAAATCAATCTAAGAAATTAAATGTTTAAGAACAAGAAACATATTACTCTTTTGTTGGTCGTTATTGTATTGACATGCTGAGTAGCTAGTCCCTTTTTGACTGTTCTTTTGCTTGTTGTAACAGGTCCTCTAAGGAAGATTGAATGCACAGGTCCTTTGAGAAAAATTTGAAGATATAACAGGTCCCTTGAGAAAGATTGAAAATGTTCATGCAGCTCCTTATATTGATACAGGTTCACTGAGCTTGGGCATTTGATGGAGTCTTGGTGCCCAAATCCTTGTAGAAGCTTGGTGAAACTTTGTTGAGGTAGCCCTCGGTGTCAATTTCTTTAACAGGTCCCTTCTGAATGTCTTAAACAGGTCCCTTACTGCTGGTGTTGGTAGCATAGATGTCTGGACAGAGCAAGTCCCCCTGCATAATGTTTATAACCAGGTCCCTCTGAGATAAAGCAATGGCAAAACAACTTGTTTATTGAAATCTGGAATGCTGGAACAAGCTGCTTTGGAAATTTACAGTGAAGATATAGGATAAGAAATCTTTAAGAATTTACAATGGAGAGATAAAAGAACAAAGTGTTGATGCCTCTCTCCCCGACTAAAATTTTGACTTGTCCTCAAGTCATGATTCAGCTGATAAATCAAACAGTGAACAAAAGAAAGTGAATTCATACCCGCCAACGAATTGGTTTTCAAGTAGGAATTCGAGGTTAGAGTGTGCCAGAGACTGGTTTTCACATCTAACCCATTATTATTTTTTTATTTTTATTTTTTATATATTTTTTTTTAGTTTTTTTTTTTTGTTTTATATTAATTTTTTTATTATTATTTTATTATTTCTTTTTGACTCTGAAATTGAAAGAAAATGAAACTAAGGCAGTGATACTGCAGCTGAGGGCTGCAATACCTCAACCTCGCTTTGCTGAGATAGTGTATGGAGAAAATCTTGCTTGCTGATGGGTTTGGTGTAGAGTTTCAGGCGATGACCATTGACTGTGAAAGAGTGACCTTCTCCATCAATAGTTGTGAGCTTGACTAAACCATTGTCATAAGCCTGAACAATTTCATAGGGGCCCATCCAATGGGTGGTGAACTTGGCTTTATGATCTCTGAATTTTGAGTCAAAAAGTAAAGCCCAGTCACCTTCCTTGAACCGCTTCTTCTTAATATGTGCATCATGCCACTGCTTCCTTTGTTTTTGCATGAGGATTGTGGTTTCCTCTGCTTGCTGCCTCATCTCATCCAGCTGGTTCAACTACTGGATTCTTTCTTTTTGTGCTTGGTCCAAATCGATTTGTAAATCTGCAGCCAGTTTAAAAGTATGTATTTGGAACTCAATAGGAAGCATTACCTCTTTGCCGTACACCAACTGATATGGTGTAAATCCTGTAGTATCTTTCCAGGTAATCCTGTAAGCCCAGAGTGCATCTTTGAGCTTCTCTTCCCAGTTTTTCCTGTTCATTGCAACCGTTTTAGTAATGATGCCTTCCAAGGTTTTGTTTGTGGATTCCACCTGCCCATTGGCCTGTGGATGGTAAGGGGTACTTTTCCTATGCTTGATTTGGTATTTGTCTGTGATGTCCTTCACTAGATTTGAGGTGAATTGGGTGCCTTGATCAGTCACAATTTCCCTTGGTACTCCATACCTCACAAAAATCTCCTCAAAAAGGAAATTGACTACTGTGTGTTCGGTTGCTCTAACCAGTGCTTTTTCTTCAGCCCACTTTGTGACGTAATCAGTACATACTAAGATGTACTTCTTACCATTGGAGGTTGGGTTAATGGGTCCTATAAAGTCTAGAGCCCACTTATCAAATGGCTCTAAGTGAACTTGGGGCTGAAGGGGCATCTCATCGGTAGCTGTGGCCCTGCCCATTCTTTGGCAGCTGTCACAACTCTTTACATACTTCTTGGCATCCTTGAAAATGGATGGCCAGTAGTATCCAAGAGTAAGAACTTTGAATGCTGTCCGCTTCGCTGCAAAATGCCCACCACACGGTTCATCATGGCAAGATTTTAAAATATCAATTACCTCATCATTTCTTACACATCTCCTAATAATCATATCATAACCGGTGTAAAATAAATCTCCATTAAGCCATGAATATCTAGCACTTTGTTTGACTAGTCTCTTCCTTTCCTTTGCAGTAAAGTGTGGAGGTGTCCTTCCTGTAGACAAATAATTGGCCAAATCAGCATACCAAGGAGTTACTATGGAAATTGCAAATAAGTTTTCATCTGGAAAAGAATCTTCAACTGGAACAACCTCACCTGGATTTTGCAGTCTAGAGAGAAAATCTGCCACCTGGTTCTCTTTGCCTGGTCTATCTAACACTGTGATGTTAAATTCCTGTAACAATAGTAACCATCTGGTAACTCTGCCACTAGTTATTGGTTTATTCATTAAATGTCTAATGGCCGAATGATCAGTATGTACAAAGACCTCATAACCAGTTATGTAATGTCGGAATTTATTCACAGCATAAATGATGGCAAGTGTTTCCTTTTCTGTAACTGTGTAGTTTAACTCTGCAGGTGTTAGATTTTTACTAATGAAATAAATGGCATAAGTACAAGATTCCTCTTTTTGGCCTAAGGATGCACCTACTGCAGTGTCGGATGCATCTGTAAAGATATGAAATGGTAGGCTCCAATTAGGCCCTCTCAAGACTGGTGCAGTAGATAGTTTCTTTTTGAGTTGTTCGAATGCTTGTTGGCAGTTTTCATTCCAGTTGAAAAGTACATCTTTGGTTAGAAGTTTAAACAAAGGTAAAGCTATCTTACTAAAATTTTCAATAAATCTGCGGTAATAGCTTGCATACCCAAGGAAACTTCTTACCTCTCTTTGATTCTGTGGAATTGGCAAATCAGCTATGATCTGGATCTTGGCTGGGTCAACCTGGATGCCTTGAAAAGAAATATAGTGGCCTAACACTATCCCTTCGTTTAACATCATAAAGCACTTTTCATTGCTGAGGGACAGGTTAGCTTCAATACATCTTTTCAAAACTCTCTCAAGATTTTCTAATGCATGTTCAAATGAATTGCCATATACTGAAAAATCATCCATGTAGACTTCAACACAATCATGAATTATATCAGCGAAAATAGCTAACACAGCTCTCTGAAATGTAGTTGGTGCGTTACAAAGTCCAAATGAAAAAACATTGTAGGCATAGGTGCCCCAAGGACAGGTGAATGTGGTTTTGTCCTGGTCTTCAGAGGGTATCCTGATCTGGTTGTAGCCACTGAAACCATCAAGAAAAGAAAATGATGATTTGCCAGCTAGGGTGTCTAACACTTGGTCAATAAATGGCAGTGGAAAGTAATCTTTGAGCGTTGCTTTGTTCAACTGTCTATAATCAACACAAATGCGCCACTTACCATTTTTCTTGGGCACTATAACCAATGGGGATACCCACTGATTGTCAGAAATAGGATATATAAAATTAACTCTCAAAAGTTTTTGCAATTCCTCTCTGACAATATCTTGGAGCATGGGGTTCATTCTTCTCTGTGGTTGCCTCACTAGTTTAATGGTGCTATCTGTATAGATATGGTGAGTGCATGTGTCGGGGTGAATCCCATGCATATCGGTGTAGTCCCAAGCAAAGGCTTTTTGGTACTTTCTCAAGAGTTTAATCAATTTCTCTTGTTGAGATGAGTCTAGGTGATTGCCTATGTTCAGAGTTTTCCCTGGACTAATCTCTATGATCTGACTCTGTGTATTGGTGATGGATTGAACTGGAAAAATGTCGTGAAATGTAGTTTGCAAAGATTGGATGGTGCACGTTTCTTGAAAGCTTTGGGCCAGAAGTACATCTGCAGCATGATATTGTTCACTTCTCAAATTTTCAGACATATCAGGTTGAGAAAGGAATAATTCTACCAAATCATTATTGTCTTCTTGGAAATCATAGATTTGGTCAATGCTAAAAACATATTGTACTTCTTCTTTATCATTAAATTTATCATCAAGCCACAAATTATGTGTTACTGCTGGTGATTGTGCCGATGGATAAAGGGTGAGTTGTTTTCTTTCGGTCCCCCTTGAAATGATCATGTTGCCTGATTGACATCCTATAAATGCATCAACAGTCGCTAACCATGGTCTACCTAGGATGATACGGTGTCCTCCTAAATTTGATTTGGGTTGAAGGACTAGAAAATCCACTGGATACTCCCAAGAGTCCAGTGATACAATGATGTCTTCCAAAATCCCTTCAAGAATGACTTTGGACCTATCAGCTAGTTCAAGAACAATCGTGGTATGTTGCAAATTCATGATCTGGAGTGTTCTCATGGTTTCAAGAGTCATGACATTGATTGCGGCTCCAAGATCTATCAAAGTGTTTGGAATCCGTATGTTATTAATGATGGTGGTCACTTTGGGAATGCCAGGATCAACATACTTCTCCATGGAGATGGTATTGGTCATAAGGCCTGCTAAATTTCCTAAAACATGAATGGTTTGAGGATCAATCCTTTTCCTAGCAGGCTTCTTGAGGCACATGTCTTTGATGGCTTTGGTATAGATAGGAATGTCTTTTATAGCTTGCAGCAGTGGGATTTTTATGTAGACATTTTTAAGCTCATCTAAGACATCAAATTGTGGTATAGACAGTGGTGGTTTTACTTGGACCAATCGGTCTGGAAAAGGTGGATGCAGTGTTTGCATCTGTTTATCTTTGGTATCATTGTTTGGTTTTGTTGGATTTGTCATTTCATTTTCCTTTTTGGTGTTTTCTTCTTGCTTATCTGTTATTGGAGAATCTTTGTTGAGCACCCTACCAGACCTCAAGTTAATGTTTTGCAAAGGCAGTGTGGAATATGAGGTTCCTTCTTCTACATTGTAGGCTGGCCTCTCTGCTCTATTATTCGGATTTGGGACAGTTTGAGCAGGAATTTGAGTGGGTCTGGGAGGTTGTCAGTTAGCTGGAAATTGCAGCTATGGTGCATTTATTGGTGGAGGAGTAGGCAGAGCTTGTTGAGGAGGTTGGGGCTGATAGACAACTTGCTGAGGATACTGCTGATATGGTTGAGAATGTGATGGATACGGCTGTTGGTATTGTTGATATGGTTGTGAGTAAGGTGGGTATGATTGAGGATATGTATGATAGGATTGGGAGTACTGTTGAGACGGTCTCCATTGGTGTTGTGGTTGGTTTTGGTGCTGCCATGGCATGGGTACATTCCATGAGTTTTGTGCATACATTTGATCATTCATAGGAAACTGCAGATTTTGATTTGGAAACATACCTTGGGTTGCTGGCCTTGGCTGCCATGGTCGCTTTGTGCCCATGTAATACACGTTTTCCATCTCTGTATTGGCTGCCATATTACAGTTCTGCAAAACTTTAACTTTAGGACAGTTAAACATATCATGATGTTTAGTACAGAAAGCACAAACTTGGATATTCTCTAGAGGGCAATCTTTTAATGTATGTTTCTTTCGGCACTTTGGGCAGAAGATAGCCATGATATGATCTTCATCTTCTTGTTTATTCTTGGCTTTTAAAGTGTCAATTTGGTTCCCTAGAGTGCTTAACAAATCTATTTTAAACTCTTCTAAAAGATTCCCTATTTCGGCCCTTGTAACACTTGCAGAGGCAGATTTTGTGACCCTTGATGACAGGCTTCTCTTTCCCATTTTAGCTTTACTCCTTGAATACTTTTCGCACAACTCAACGATTTCTTCAAAGGGTAAGGCAGAAATGTCACCTTTGCCCATCAGGTTGAGATCATCCATGTATTCCTCTCGGATACCTTTCAAGAATATTGTGCGGACCAGATCAGGAGGCATAGTTCAGTGTTTAGATTTTTGTAAGTTATAGACCAACCGTTCTAAATATTCCTCTAAGGTTTCATCCTCTTGCTGACTCATTCTAAAGATATCATCTTTAGAGTCTTTGGATCTGCAATAAGGCTGATATTTCCTAAGAAATATTCTCCTCATACCATCCCAATCAACTATAGCATGCTCACCAAGCCCCATGAACCATTTTAAGGCTGATGCCTTTAGTGTGGCTGGGAACAATCTAAGCCTATGGGCATCATCTGTATAGCCATAAGTTCGACATACAATGTCAAACTCGAACAAGAATGAGTCCGGATCCTCCGAAGCCATACCATAGAAATTTGGTAGCACGGATGGGGGTATGTTTTTCATTTTGATCTCCTCATCCTCCTGTGGTTCATGTATAGGGAACTTAAAAGTTGACTCCTCTTCATCTCCTTGGCGTGGTACTGAGCCAGATCCTTCCTCAGCCATTCTAATTGGTCTCTCTGTGTCAGTGTCACTTGGTGGAAAAAGGAGGAAGGAATATTGTTCGGTAACTGTACTACTTTCTCCTTGTGTAGAAGGTCTAGGAAAGTGCTTCTTCTGCGATTTATGTGTGAATAAAGTTTCCCTCTCAATAAGAGTAAGTTCCTGTCTTGAATAAAATTTTTCTGCCAATGTTTGGATAACTTCCTCAGCTGGTGTTGTATTCCCTAGAGAGTCTTCTCCTGATGATGATGGGT
This sequence comes from Pinus tabuliformis, assembly GCA_031772625.1. NCBI lineage: Eukaryota > Viridiplantae > Streptophyta > Pinopsida > Pinales > Pinaceae > Pinus > Pinus tabuliformis. The sequence goes on from CM062813.1 coordinate 706,530,801, forward strand.
TAGTTTTTAGATGGTGGGGGGTTTTTACAAATCTCCCTTGACTGTCTCTAAATCTAGGCATAAATGAACATGATTTCTAACTGTGTTTTTGTTTATTTTTGTGTGTTGAAATTTTTTCTTTTTGTCTGAATCCTTTAAGTACGCCGCCCCAGCCACGGCGCCAAAATGTAGTGTTCTAGCTAGGGTACTAGACTAGACTATATTAATTATCGACCAGGATGCGTAAGCTTAGAGGCATGCGTCTAAAGTATATATACATAAAGGATTGTTGGCTAAGTGGTTATGATGTAGGTCACAGGGCTTCTTTACGGAAGACTGGGGTATGTCACCTATCATCAAACACTCAGGTCACTCTGCTAATATAACTAATTACAATACTATCATTAAATGCATTTACCCAAATTACACACTGAAACTAAACACTGTGTATCACCGCAACAATGATCTCAATCTCCTTACAAAGACATTACACATAAAACCCTTGTTCAGTAAACACCCAACATTCGCTAATATTTATACAATATCAAAATATACAGAGATCATAAATGGATTATGAAATGAAAACAAAGTTTATGACAGTGCTTTTAAAAGACAACACAGGGATCGAATCCCTTACAGGACGCACTTCCAGATCTCAGTGATGACTGTTCAGCATTACCATAAACGCAAACCATATATATTCGATGGAAATCAAGAGCTATGGAAATCGAAACCCAAGTAATTATAACTGCTGTGCAAACCATATAATACCTATTGAAATCGAAATCCAATCAATCGTAACTACTGTGTAAACCATACGATAACCTAAGTGCAAATAAAATGTAAAGAACAGTATACCTGTTGAACGCAGGGCCCATCCGCATTCCAGAGGTACACTGGACTATATTCGACCAAATATCAAATCAATGCACTAGCCACAAGTCGTAACTGCAATTGGTTCTTAGTATTAAGTTTAAAAACTCTGTTTCGGAATGATACAACGATTAACCATTACATCCATTACTCGGACTGTATTTACATATGTCTAGCACAACCATGTCATTTCGATAATGAATGTACATTCGGAATTTGGCTGTTGCCGCTTTTATTACATCGAGCTTTTCAAAATGTTTCTATCCTAACTGATTTCAAAAAGAACAAAAACTAAATCAAAATAGAATGAGCTGCTGTTTCTGCCTTTGTCGCCAGTGTGCCATGCTTTGACCTGAGTTGACCGCGCATGTAGGAGAGTCGATCCGGCTGTAAGATAGGTGTTTTTCCATGCTTGGACATTCTACTTTTCATCCATGCCTTTCGTTCTCGCCCAGCTGTTGTGCCACATGTCAAACAATGAGCTAATTACAGGATTTTGGAACTTCCTGTAACCATTTCACCAAAAACTTCTAATTCTTCAACATAAAATTCCTAAATCAATTCCAATGCATTTTAATAACTATAAGACTATTAATAATTAATTTTCAAGGATTCTAAGGTATATATGATGAAAAGGAATGGGTAAATGATATGCTTTTAGGAGGAAAAATGGGTCTTGGGATGATACCAACAACACCCACAATAGGATATCTTTCCCAACATTCGGCTTGGAATAAGTGTCCCATCAACCGTGGTTATTATTTTGCCTTCATTAACTTTTATAATATGGAACTTTCACTAGGGTGGTTACATAATAACAAATAAAACAAGTGCCTTTGGGACTGAAAGTTGAAACAACATTATTTTAGACATAAAATAAAGCATTTATTATGAAATGCAATAAAAAAAATATTATTCTTAATAATAAAAAACAATATAGATCTCTCAAAAGCCCTAGATGAGAACATGTAACTGATAACTTCATATTCATGCATGCACACACACACAATGTTGTAGGAATTCAAATAATCACATGGCTAAGCGGTGCATCTCAAATGGAAGGTGTTGGCTCATTCCCATATCACATGAAATCTCTTCACATGCAAAACTACTATTCACATGACATATGTGGTAATGAGAATCAACAAAGGGCATACCCTGTCATGAGTGCATAGACAGGCAATGGCAATGGAAATGTCAATTGCATTGAGACGTGTTCCTGTGCACTTGTGAACATATGAATCATCAAAACAAGATTTTGCTCAGATATCTCTATATGGAATGCCCTCGTTACTTTGTATGCAAACTGTGGGATAATAAATAATGCTCTGCAATTGTTTGACATCATGCCTAAAAGGGATGAATCCTCATGGAATACAATAGTTGGGGGATGCTCCCATAATGGGCTTGTCGAAGAGGCATTGAAGTTCTTTAGCCAAATGCTATGTGTTGGCTTCAAGCCAAGTGAAATAACCTTCACAGTTGTCCTTTGTACAATAGAATGAGCCCCAATAGAGTAATCTTGAGTTTCTTAGCCCTAACTTTGGCAGAGACCTCATTAATAGCCAATATTTGAAAGAACTCTACAAACCCTAAAAAAACCTTCAAAGGGAGCATACACTATCGTGGCCCAAATGCAATACCAAAAACTACAATAAAGGCTCAGAACAAGAGATCCACTTTCATCAAGAAAAGCAATGTGACATTGAATGGCTTCCCAGAGTAGTGAGCTGAAGTTGTCATGAATAATTGTCCTCATAAATGAGTGCTCCCAAGGAATATGTTTAAATGTCTCCAATCTCGTACATTATGGGCATTTGTCATCCATTAGACCAGTCTTAGTCGATCCATACTTTGTAGGAAAGCCTTGATATAACACGAGCCATACAAAAACAAGTTTATATGATATCAAGTATATGCTATGATCACACACTATTGAGCTTGGTGATCCACCGAAATTCACTATCCAAACTTTCCCATCTTTTATTCAAAATCAGGACTATGGCGATATTTAAATAATATAATAAATCCTAGTTTGACCCACCTAGTCGGCATAGGATACTATAGAGACTCAATATAATGATATTATGCCTTTCAAGTATAACAAATCACAATTCATGCTTGTATCATTGCAAGACATGACAAACCAACCACATCAACATAATTATTGGATAAGATCTCAATGATGTTGATGCAACAACACATATCTTGTAATGGCTTCTTCATGTGTTCATTCAAAATTAACAATGATGTGTAGGCAATATGTTGAAGAGAGGGTTCTCAAATACAATGACTCATTGCCAAATTCAGATTATTTGTCAAGAATGATCATGCAAGTTAAAAAAGGTGGAAACTTTAAACTAATTGAGGCATAACATCCTTGCAAAGGATCAATGAATCTGAATAGGTGCATTTAAATATCCTTGCTGGCAGAGTACACCATTTGGCACTTGCTCGAGATGGTTGAATGGAAAATAATCTAACATAAAGAGGTTCCTTATGTAACCAATGGATCTACCTGTGTTGGCAATCATGCACATAAGCTCATGGTAATCCCTGCACCAACAATGGAAGGAATGCCCCTACCAAGTGCCATGAATCATGGACATGGATATGAATTCTCCAAATTCAAAAATTCATTACCTATGATGATATATTTTACAAAAAATGTGGACTATTATTGCAGATATGAAGTAAAATCATACACAGAGTTAAAATTGATAAATATGCCAAACATGGATTGAAATTTTCTATTAAATATGCTAACATTTACAAAATTTTGGAAAGATATATGATGAATTTTATGGATATTGTTATCACTCAGATTTTCCTTAGAAGTTATTAAAAGAATGAAAGGATCCAAGGTAACTACAAACCAACTTTTAGACTTAGGTGCTAGCCCACCTAGTCCAGAGAGGGTTCTCTCATTATGATTTAGCTATGTTTGAAAGGATTTTAGGCTAGTATTAATGTTCAAGGAGGTTGTTTTGTTTGAGAGTGGTGGAGTTCTGAAACAAATGGGCAAACTAGGCTTTTAGGCCATTGGGCTATGGAGTCAATTAGGGATAATTCACTGGATTAAGTCAAATTGTTGAGGTATGAGTTCAACAGGCAGGATAATAGAGTAAAAACAAACTTTGGGGCTTGAATGGATGATAGTTCTGCTCAAAACTAGAGGGAAATCAAGAATCCTCAAGTCAGGATTAGACAGAGGAAAGGAAGATAGGTCAACTAGTAGAGGGCACTTAAGAATCTTATACCAGGGACTTATTAGAGAAAAACTACAGGGATAGAGGAGCAGCTGAGAATTCCTTTATCAAAATAGTTTAGAAGAAAACATATAAATGGTAGACTGTTGATAGCAGAGAGCAATAAAGCTAATTCTGATATACTTTGACTATTTTACCATTTAGATTTAAGATGCATGAAACATTGAAACATATAGAAAGCACATAAAATCACAAGGATAGAATACTTATTCGTAATTATACTGCACGAGAATATGATGAAATGTCCTCAACTTTCATTCATTTTCCAGCAAAAAATCTAGATTTGAGTACAAAAGCTTTCTCAGATTGATAGCATAGATTTACAGAGATGTTATAGAATCCACCCACAATACTTCGAATGCAGAAGTATTTATACAAAAATTATATCAAAATATCTCATAACTACATGAGATTTGTTCTAGGGAATACAAAATATCTTTTACAAAAATATAGAGACAGATGGAAAACTGATTGCTACTGTCCCTTTATTTGTGAATGAGTTGGAGGTTGAAACTCAGATTTGCCTCTTGATGCTGCTTTAGTAATTGTGTGCTGGATCTTTGCTTACTTTTCCCTACTGATACTCTTTACCTGTTTACCAAACTTTACCTCAGTAAGTATTTTCTATTTACCTCATAGTTACCATAGTAAATTATAGGATATTGATCATATTGGTCCACCATTCTTCATTTGGTATTTTCACCCTGATTAATTTCTAGTACACTTCGTCAGCTTCAGTGTATTTTGCAAAATTGGGCTGGACTGTGAACAGGTGCTTAACTTCATGCTCAATATAGAAAATATTTTCCAAACCATCATACAACACTTTTCCTGTAGGTAGTGCTTTCACTATGGAAGAGTTGACTTGACTTTTGGCTTGTTTGTGCAGTTTATCAATGTAGTCATCATGAGTCATCAGTTTGTCATTTATGACCAGTGGGCTTGGAAGTCCTTTATCCCTCAGAATGTCATATTTTAACATAAAATCATCTATGTCCTCTTGAATACTTTGACATCTTTTTTCCAGGTTAAGCATTAAGTTCTTTTTAGTAATAACTTTCTTAATTTCAAGGATAGTACCAATTCAATCCTCGATATCCCATTGTTCCAGCTGTTGCTTGTTTTTGCTATTCAAGAAGTTGATCAATTGGGTTGCCTCTTCAGGTTTCTCTCCCAATTCTTCCCTAGTCTTCTGTATAGCCTCTGTAGCTAGTTTAACTAACTCAGTCTGTTAAAAAATGATCTGGATAGAAGACCAAATATCATTGATGGAATCAATTATATTGGTCCATAAAATCTCTCTAATGTCTCTTAAAGGATTTTCCAATGTTAAGTCCTTCTCTCATGTCTTGATTGTTTTAATCATCCTTCTATTTTTTCTCTCTTCTTTAGTGTAGTTAATCTGTGATAGCTCACGCTTGTTTTCCAAGCTGGTAACCATTTCTTGCAGTTTCTTTATTTCAGTTGCTTGGATTTTCATTTCCTCCATGGACTTTATTAAGTCTTCTGTTTGCTTTGTTGAAGTTGCTGCTGCTTCTGATGTACTTGTTGTTGTTGTTGTTACTGGAAGAGCTATTTCTGGGGGAATGTTGGGTGCCAAAGATGTTTCAATAGTAGATGGCATTGTTGTAGAAATTATAGGTATTACAGCCTGAGGCATGGTGGTCGCCTCACCCTATTTGGACTGCAAAGCTTTTTCTAGTTCTAGCTCTGTTTCTTTCAACTGCTCATTCAACTTAAGGACCAAGTCCATAAGTTCTTCTTCGTTTTGTTTCTCAATTACTTCTACAGTTTGTGGATGTATGAGGCGAGGGAGTTTAAGTTGTTTCCTGAGTGCATCAATGTCCTCATTCTTTTTCTTTATCAAAGTTTCAGCTGATTTAACATCTTTGGGATCATGTCCCAACTCAATCACCAGATCTTCTAATGATTTTATCCTGGTGTCCTTAGCCTGAGAAGAGGATTTTTCCAACTGTAACTATGTTGTAGTATTACTCAAAGAATTCTACAACTGATGTGCAGTGATGGCTTTACTGGTCAATGTGGAATAGACCATCTCACCCGTTTGCTTATGGAGCTCAATTTGATCAATTGGGTGGATGTCTCTGGCAAGAACTTCAAAATTTGTTTTTAAATAATCAGCCATGGACTTTGGCTGTTGTACTGTTGGCTTCAAAAAACTCATATGAATCTTTCCCTCTTTGACGTCAAAGGCTGACATCAACCTTGTCTGATTTGTAGGAGCCATTTTCAGATATTTGGCATAGGTTTGAGCTTTGAGCTGCTCATTCCTAGCCTTAATCTCTTTGTACTTTTCTTTCAAATCCTGGCTTTGCTCTGAAACTGCCCTTAGTGATGACACTTCTACACTTGGCTGCCTGTTTAGTGCCTGTGTTTGAGAGGTAGATGGTGTCTCCCCTACTAGTGTTGTCTGCACTGTGTCACTTCTTGTCTCTTCATATTCCTGCTCAGACAAAGGATTCAATCTCTGTCTCTTTACATATACCTGGTCCAATGGCATTGTAGAGGGGCTAGTCTCATTCCTACTTCTTTTTTGAATTCACTCCTCATTAAGAGGGGTCTGCAATACTGGAGGGTTGCCCATGTTTGTATTAGTTTGGGTCAACTCCTCAGAAATGCTTTGTGATCTTTAATCTTTTCTCTATCCTGAAGTCTCTAATTGTCCTGATATTTATGCACTATGCTCCTGTGTTGGTTTCTGTGAAGATTCTCCAGGAACCTGTACAAAGGAATCTAGATCAAATCTTTTTTCCAAATCTTTCATAAAATTTTCTACTTCAACTTGTGTACTATCTTGTTTTATAAGTGTTCCCTCCACCCATTCAATTTGATTTGAATACTGTTCTATCTCTGGAATTATATGATGGATGTAGGGGGATAGCTTATGCTTTTGACTTTTGTCATAGATGAAGCTATGAGGATCATATGGCCAGATGAAACTCTTTTTCAATCTCATTCTCTCAAGGATTTCCTCTGCCTCTTTCCTTGCTCTTCTGTTGTTGCAAATAAATGGGCCTAAGTGATCCTTTATCCTTAACTGAGCTTTCTTCTTAGCTTTCATAAAGTGGATTTCATCAGAATTGATCATTTGCTTGTAGTACTCTAGGGCAAATAATATCATAGGGAGGTATTTGGTAGTTTAAAGGGAGGCAACTCACACCCATAAATTCTGATCTCGGTATGGTTCTGGTACAAGTACCAGTCTCCAACCTTGTATTGCTTGGATAACTGAAGAATTCTCTTAATATCATCATTGATTCTGGGAGGGGGACTTCCTATCAACATGGTAGTTACTGGATGCACAAATTGATCAATAAAATCTGTATAAGGATGGGGAGAAGAATGTGAATAGTGAAAAATGGAAGTCCAGAAAATGACTGACCTAGGGTTCCCTCTGGTGTCAAGCTTTTGTACAGAGAAAGGGAATTTATCAGTTTGGTAATAGAGGAAAAGATGATATAGGACTAAAGAATATTTAAATACCCTCTCATTCTCTAATCTCATGAATTGGTCATGCATCTTATTAGCAATGAATGCAACATAGTCATATTTGCATGCAGGAGGTTGGCCAGGGGTAAAAATAGTCATGTAGGCAAAGGTCATTTCATCTACATACTCACTAGTGGTAAAACCCATAATGCAAGAAAACATGGTGAAAATATCCCTGCCTAGACTAGTAAAGGCACATGACATGTAAGGAGGGGGGTCTTTTGATCTGTATTGTTCTTCAATGAAAGTCTGACTGACTTGGTTAATTTCGGAACTGGACAGCCTTGAAGATTTATCAAGTAAATCAACAATGGAAAGGGGAGTGAGGTTCTGGCCAGGCTGTAATTGCAACAATTCATTTATAGACTCAACTGTAACGGTGAAAAGGACTTCCTGGTTAGGGGACAATACAGCTCTCAGATTGGGGTTGTAGTTTGCATGGCATTGGTGGACAATATATGGGAAAATATGGACAATGGGGAACCGATATTTAGGGAGGTTTGACTCCCAAAGACCTATTTTATCAACATTATTCAGATACCTACAGTATAGCTTCAAGGGGGTTTCATCAAAAGTAAGATCCTTAATTTGAAAATCTTTATCGGCCAAGGGAAGGTAGTCCAAATCCCTGTGGGGAGTAGTGATTGGTGCGACATTTAGGGTGACAGGAGCTTCCATCCTTGGTTCTTATGTATTCAAGGAAGAAAGTTTGGGTTTTCAAGGATTTCAGATAAAACAGGTGCTTGGGGAAGTCTTGGGGCTAAGAAACAGCTTAATTGTACTGGATTACTTGAGTTTAGAGCAATTTGGTGGAGGTTTCAGTACAAAAACAGGGTTTCTGAGAAGGAAATGCGGTAAATACCTGTTTATGGTTGACTGTCGGGACAAATGGCTATGGTGAAGGCTTTGCAGGGTGCGCACAGTAGTCTGCAGTGGCCTGGAGTTTAGCAATTGATGGTGGTTGACGGTTGGGAGTAAGTTGCTGGTCAGGATGTCCTCTGTGCATGGAAGGCAACAGTTTCTTTTCTTGGTAAAAAGGGAAAACAATGAGTATTTTTATTTTTATGCACAAAGTCGATGGCTTTTGGCGGGTGAATGGGAAAACGATAGTTGGAGTTAAATAACTGATGGGACACTTTGTCGTTTAGCAGAGGCGATAAGCAGGATTCATCGCACAACTTTTGGGAGGTTGGTGGTTTTGGCAGAGGGTCGTGCGATGCCACAAATTGAATGACATGTAGCATTGGCAAAAAGTCAAAACAACTCATATCGTGTGGTTAAAGTTTGACCAAAAGGCCCGCACAATATGAGCGAGAGTCGTTGGATGCAGGAAGGCAGATCGAACGACAGTCGGCGGCGGAAAGTGTTAGGGAGTTAATGGAGGGGGCTCGATGGCATAATCAACATAATTGAATTGACTTTAATTATATTGGGGATGATATGATTGGAAAAATGAAGGATTAATAACTTTAATGGTATCGGGGGTGAATGTATTGGCGGAGAGGCTATTAATTAATCCAGGTGATTAATTAATTCCTTTTTAACATGTAGGGGGTTTTGGTTCTTAATTAATCACGGTTCGATTAATTAATCCAACTCAATTAACTTTATTATGGTTTATTTTTCAAACCATATGGACGGGATATTTATTTATTTTGAGATTTTTATTAATAATACGGGAAAGGGTAATTTGTTTAGGGAGTTAAATAAATAATAAAAATTAAGAGTTAATATGACCATGGAAAAAGAAAATGCGCTAAGTAAATGTTTCCGAAAATACATTCATCATCCAACATTATGACTTAGGCTAAAATGTGTTTGGGTGGGTTTTTATAAAGAACCATTTATTTTTCGTAAGTAAAAGAGTGATTTTACCTTGGAAAAAGGATTTGAAGGGAATGAATGAATTATTAAGGGGGTGAATTTTGATGAAGGGGCTTTAGAACTTAGGCCTTACAAGTTATTGGGCCGAGGGTGCGGTCCCTCCAGAAGTCAGAAAAATGCTCTGAGCCCCTTTAACTTTTAGGTTGTTGGTGCCTTTAGTACTTATGAGAAATTAGTAAAATTTAGGGGAAAAAATGAGTGAGGAAGTTAATTAGTTTGACTTTTGTCCATGACGTAAATTTCTTCATTGTCATCCATATCTTTAAGTGCTTTTGATGATGAAAGTATATGACTTGATATTTGGATAATCATTCATCATACATAATTCTGTAACAAATCATCTACTTACCCTACCTACTTATCCTACCATTTTTTCTTCTTTTATTAAGGTGCACTTAAACTGGAAAACCCTTATTAAAACATTTTCTTTTATTTTACAATGGTATTCTGACTAAGTCTAACCTTATTACATCCAAGGGCTCAGATTAAACTGTTGAGCTCCTTTTATTCAATATACCTATCTACTTATCTGCCAAGATTAAACAACTTGGTCAGATTTTATTCTTTATCTCTAAGCATGAAATTCAAAACATGGAATAACCAAGATTAAACTATTTGGTTACCATGGATTGTGGCATAAGTAACAAGTTGCACACAATCATTTATACAAAAAGTGAAATAGTAGTGGCATTTGGGCTTGCACACTTTCATGGTCTTTTATTTTTCTTGGGGTTCATTTTTCATCTTTTTTGACCTTTTTCCTTCTTTTTTCCCTTTGATTTTTCTTTTAGGGCATACCCTCTTTACATTTTTTTAATTTTTTGATCTTTTACAAATATGGAAAACATTTGTAGAAAGCAAAGGTATGTACATATTTCAGAGCTAAACCAAGGCAATCATGATATATGACACCTATTGGTATAGGAACATAATAGTGGCTCCACTTAGGGATGGCTTTTCCTAGTGAAAGTCAAGAACTGTAGATCAATGGCCTTTGAAAGACTTTGATTGTGCTATGCAAATCTCCTTTTCCCTGCTGCTTTATTGGTATGTATAACATTAATACTTCTGAAGCTTAGGGCCTTCTCTTCGGGCTTAAACTTCAAAATTTTACCTTCCTATCATCACTGAACATTATGAAGGATATAGTATGTACAACTGAACTGGAAAAATTAGTAAATTGGGTCAATGTAGTGCTTCAACATCCGACCATTGACTAGTCCTTCGATCTTTGCACCATCCAATTCTTTAAGAAAATATGAATTATTTCCTCTTAAGGCATATATTATGTATGGACCTTTCCATAGGAAGTCAAACTTCCCATGTTTCCCTTTGTCCTCTCTTCTTGAATCCCACTTTAACACTTTGTCTCCCAGATAGAAGTCTTTTGCTTTGGTCCTTTTGTCAAAAATCTTCTTAAGTTTTTCTTGCAGTACTTGGGCTCTGTTGTATACTTCCTCCCTAGTTTGCTGTAAATGGATAGTCTGGTTAATTCTCCTCTGTATATCATTTGGTTCCACTTGGGCTTCTTGAAGTAATTTCATGACTGGAACTCCTAAAGATGAGGGGAAAACTGCCTCCATTCCATACACTAGCTCATAGGGACTGGTTCCAATGGATTTCTTAGTTGTAAGCCTATCTGCCCACAAAGCATTGGTTAATTTCTTGTTCCAAGTTTTCTTATTGTCTTCCAATAGTTTTTTGATAATATTCATTAGAATTTTATTGGAGGATTCTGCAAGTCCATTCCCTTGAGGATAGTAAGCTGTGGAATGACCAAGTGTTATATGATACTTGTGACAGAAATCAATCATTTTCTTTGACTTGAAGGCTACAACATTATTTGTGATAATTTTGTCAGGACAACCAAACCTAGACATAATATTAGCCTCTAGAAAACCTATTATTACTGTATCAGTGGCTTGTATAGAGGGAATAGCTTCTATCCATTTGGTAAAGTAATCAGTTGCAGTGAGTATCCATTTATGCTGAGTAGAAGAGGGTGGATGGATTTCTCCAATGAAGTCAAGACCCCATTGTTGAAAAGGTTTTTCTGTGGAAATAGGTTTCAAAGGCAAGGGTAAGAGTTTTCTTTTGCCTTTGAAGATCTGGCATTTGTTGCAGGAAGTTACAAATTTTTTAACATCTAAAAACAAGGTTGACCAGTAAAATCCAACTCTTAGAATTTTGTTAGCAGTTGACTTCTAGTAGAGATGTCCACCAAAATCCCCTGCGTGAAATTCTTGGAGTACTTTGTCAGATTATTCTTTTAATAAACAGTTCAACAAAATGCCTTCATGATTTTTCCAAAATAAAGTATTATCCATAATGCAAAATTTCGAAGCTTTCATTTTCAAAAACCTACTCTTAGTTTTGGATAACCCTAGAGGAGCCTGCAGGTTTTGTAGAAAATATATTATATCAGCATACCAAGGTGAGTCTAAAAAGGCCTGGTTGATTTGTGGAGTCGCCATCTCCTGTTCGTTATCCAGTTTTGCAATAAGATTTATGTCTAGGGCTTGGCAATTTGTTTTTGCCATAAGTTTGGCCAACCCCTGACCTTTAATTAACTTGGTAGGTTTTATCTCTATATCATATTCTAAAATAGTAGCTATCCATTTTCCCCTCTTGCCATCAACTCCATCCTGTGTCAAGATGTCTTTGACTACAGCATTAGGAACATAAGCTATTACATGAGAATACAAAATATACACTCTAAAATCCTTAATAGCTTTTACCGAAGCAAAAGCTTGTTTCTCCATTATTTTATACTTTAATGAGGCATCTCTAAGAGCTTTACTAAAAAGGCTATTGGTTTTTCACATCCTTGATCATCCTTTTGTAGTAAAACTGCAGCTATGGTGTGTTCTGATGCAAAGGAAAAGATAATGAAGTCTCTGTAAAATTTTGGGCTTGTAAGGATTGGTGTTTGAGATAAAGCTAATTTTATTTCTTCAAATGATTGTTTAGCCTCTACTGTCCACTTAATAGCCGAATCTTTTTTCAACATGTTATTCAATAATCTAATTAGTTCGGCTAAATTAGAGATGAATCTTCTTAAAAAAATTATTTTCCATAAAATGCCTGAAGTTCTTTAATGTTTCTTGGGTGAGGTATTTGCAAAATAACTTCAATCCTGGTTGGGTCAATCCTGATTCCATCTTTAGAGATAATGTGGCCTAACAGTTTTCCTTCTTCCAAACCAAATAAAGATTTCTTTGGGTTCAGAGAAATGCCATATTTCCTGCATTTAAGAAAAACTTGCCTGAGATGATCCAGGTGTTGTTGATCTGACTTAGAAAAAACTGTTATATCATCAAGGTATATAACTAGGAAATCATGGATTTCCTTTGCAAAGGCAATATCCATTGCCCTTTGAAAGGTGGCCCCTGCATTTTTCAATCCAAAGGGCATTTTGACATACATGAAGGTGCCCCATGGTGTTGTGAATGCAGTTTTTGCTTGGTCATCAGGATGGACTAAAATTTGGTTGTAACCCGAGAATCCATCTAAAAGTGAAATCCTTGTAGAACCTACTACCCTTTGCAGTATGTGATCCATTTTAGGTAAGGGATAGTTGTCTTTGAGTGAGACTTTGTTCAAATTTCTAAGGTCAACACACAGTCTGATTTCTCCTGTTTTCTTTCTTGTAGGGACAAGATTGGATACCCAATCTGAAAACCTAATGGGGGCAATGATTCCTGCTTCATACATTCGTTTGATCTCTTTTTCAATGGAAGGTAATAAAACAAGATTAATTCTTCTTAGCTTTTGCCTAAAAGGTTTCTGATCTTCTTTCAAAGGGATAGTGTGTTGTATAATACTGGTATCATAGGATTTTAAGTCTTCGTAACTCCAAGCAAAAACATCCTGGAATTCTTTCATTAGCTCAATATATTTTAGCTTTTCCTCAGGGGGTAATGATTTAGACAATTTTATCAGCTTATGATTCTCTTGAGTTCCTATGTTGCATTCTTCAATGTCTGCTTTCAAAGGCTCCATCTTAGGCTTTTTAGGAATATCATTGGAGTCAAATAAGTCCTCCAAAGGAGTTAATCCCTTGGGTAATTGGTTATATTTGAGATTTATGACTTCAGTTTCATCATCAATTATTTCATCAATATCCATTTTCTTTAAGTCATGAATATCTGTTTTCATGAATTTATTAGGGTGAAGCATGTTTATTGAGTTTTCTTCCAATTTGTTAATGTCTAACTCATTAGTGTGATCAAAATATGAAACTATGTCTACATCTATATTAATGCTAGCAAATTCTTCATCTAATGTCAAAAAGTGATTAATCTGCTTATCATTTTCAAAAACTTGCCAGTTCTTAAGATTATCAGGTATAGTTGGCCTGTGCCTAACCTCAGCAGTATACTGGTGATTGGGCTAAAAGGGCAATTTGTAGGTGCTGGCAAACATATCCAGACTATGAGCTTGCATGTTATGTTTTCTAGGAATGGTTGCAAGCTTGGTTTCTAAAAATGTGTTAAGGATTTCTACAACTGTACCTCTATAAAGTCCTAATCTAGGGTCTCTGGTTATGTAAACTCCATTAATCTGTTTAACTATCAGTTTAGAATCTCCCATGATTGATACCCTTATAGCTCCTAATCCTTTGACTAGCTTGAGGCCTAGCAGGAGTGCTTCATATTCTGCCATATTGTTTGTGCATTTGAAATTTAACCTATAGGCGTGTCCCTCTGCATGATCATTTTCTAAGTTATAGATCCATACCCCTACCCCTGCACCTAGTTTGTTTACTGAACCATCAAACTCTAAATGCCATAAGATTTCATGTTCATAATTTGTATCCGGAGTAATGGAATCTTTCTTAGCTAAGGTATCTGGATTTTCTTTGTCATCTGATATCTCTTGAATTTGGACAGTTGAATTTTCTTTTTCAATTTCTTTTGGTTTTGCTGCTATATCTTTAGATTTTTTAATTTCTTTTGGTTCTCTTGCTATACCATTTGGAGTACCTTCTGGATTAGTTTCTGCATTATAGAGAATAAAGGAATCCATATCAGAATGCACTGAGTAAATGGGAATTTTTGAGGCTTCTCCTGACTACTCACTACATACTTCATTAAAGTTTCTCTATATAGCTTCTTTGGTTGTCCAAAAATAGATATGGTAGCGTATGACATGTCTAATTGTAGAGACCCCTGAAGTTTGGCACCCCAGGATCTGGACAACAACATGCCATACTTGGGTGGAATGTCTGCTACCACTATGTCCATGAGTATAGTTTTGGCAGGGTATTGGATCAGAGAAACACACAAGTCCTTATTAAGCCCTAAACACCTAACTTGACTGGAATCAAAGGAAAATAAATCCCTGTAGGGTCTAGTGATGTCTAAGTTAAGTTTCTCCATAACAGACTTGGGCATGAGATTGTGTGAGGCACCAAAGTCAAACATGGCATTATGCAAAACCTTATCATGGATATTGAGACTGACATAGAAAGGTGGTATCCCTCCTTCCATTGGTTTCCCATTTACTTCAGGGCCAAAAATCAACTCAGGCTGGTCATCAAAGAGATTTACAGAATCTGCATTTTCAATGATATTTAATGATTTGTTTATTTGAGACCTGTAAATATCATGTTTTACCAGTTCTGTTAAAGGAACTGAAATTTTAAGCTTGGCTACCTCTGCTCCAAGATTAAAGGGCAGGGTTACTTTGTCTGTTTGAACTTTTGGATTTCTTGCAGTAGTGTTTTCTATGTTTTCTTCTCTTTCAGGATTTGGGACATTCTTTGCTGATTTTTCTAATCCGATCTTTGGAGACTCTTCCACCGTTTCCTTGGAGGGAAGTGAAGTGGAAGGTTGTTCATTGTTGGGCTGATTATCAGAAACATCTTCTATGGTGGGGCTGGAGGGATTTTGATTTGTTCTCGAAAGGATCTGAAGTGTTTTTGTCATTGGAACTATTTTACCCTTTTTAGGTTGATTAGGACCTGTTTTTTGGTTTGGTTCCGGGGCATTAGTACTTTTTTTGCTTCTTAAATTACACTGCTTATGTACCTCAAAAATAGCAGTCATATCCCTGTCTGAAATCAAATGACTCTCCTGTTTGGGTTTGGAATTGTTGCAATATATGGGACTCCTGGTCATCCTGAGTTAGGAAGACATCTTCCTCGTCATCTAGACCCATTAAACTTATCTGAGTGTCTTGTTCAGGGTCTTCTGAGTGGGAGGCCTCTGCATAGTTTTCTTGGAAAGGTGGTTTGATATTCTGGTCAGGAATATCCTTTCTAGCATTTTGGTTCTGATTTTTTCTAAAATTAGGATTTCTTCTTGAATTAGCTTATTGGCCATCCCAAGGAGATTTTCTTTCAATTATTTCAACTCTGTCCAACAATCTATCCATTCCTTTAACTATAGCATCCATCTTTTGTTCAAAGGGTGTATTCTCTTCTTTTGTAGGTATTCTTCTCTCATTCCTAGCTTTGGCTCTTTTGGAAAGTAGGTTAGCCTCAACACTTACTGCTACGCTTTGCATTTCTTCCAAAGTGGGGGGGTTCCTTTCTCTTAACTAGAAAGCCATATCTGAATAAAATCCATCAGGAAATTTGATCAGGGCTAAACCAGGTGGGGGTCTAAGGTCGAGTGGAATGGCACTATAAACACTATTGAACCTAGTGCAATAGTCCTGAATGGTTTCATGAGGTCCCCTTTTAAGGTTCTCATATTCAGATAAAATTTGCAAGGGTCCTTCCTTTTCTCCCACCTATTCAAGAATTGCTGGTAGAAAACTCTTAATATATCTGTACTTTGGGGGGCTAAAGATCTAAACCAAGTTCTAACTTCCCCAGTCATACTCTGAACAAAAATTCTCATTTGAATGTCAACTGTGTCAATTTCATATATCTCAAAATAGTCGGTCATTTTCTTAGTGTGCTGCTGAGCTGTATAGTTTCCAGTGCCATCAAAAGTAGTAATTTTACTCGGATAGTCCTGAGGCATGGCACCTAGAGGAGCAAGAATCACAAGAGGAATATATCTATTGGCCATGATTCTAGGTTGGGTAGTAGTATGAACGGGAGTTGGGGTAACAGGAGGTGTTTGGGTTGTGGAGGAAGAACTAGAGGTAGTGGTGGGATGTTGTGTGATAATTGGTTGGGGAGGAAGTGAAGGGATGAAGGGAGGGGTGGAATGGATTTCAGAAGAGTGAGGGAATAATGATGAACTGGCAGAAAGAGAAGTAGTTTCAGAAAGTTCAGGTGTTCTATCGGTGGTAAGAGATGACTGAGTGGAATTCTGCAGATATCGATCAATTGACAAATTGGCTCATTGGGTTTCAAGTTCTCTAAGGAATTCTGGATCTTGGACTAGGTCCAATAGTTCACTGTCAGATGTGGTTCTAAACAGAGAGAGTTCAAAATGTTCGTCAAAAGGAAGATCTTCTAGGAAAAGCCACTCAACAGGACATGAATGTGATCTAAACAAAGGTCTGGGACTTAATGAACTTTCTTGCCTTCTAATGATTCTTGGAATCAGGTTAGGATTTTCAAACACAGGGGGAGGATTTGGATCAAGGTTAGCCCTGGTGTAATGAGTCCTTCCTAAAGCCAGATTTCAAGTTTTTCAATGCTATTCTTTTATGGATTTTTCAAAATAAATTCTAATAATCCTTTAAGATGCTTTAAATTAAGCTTTTTCGGTTTCTTAAAGCTTTGTTTCAACTGAGGATTAGTTCTTCCCCAGTACGGTCGCCACTATGTTATCACTCAGATTTTCCTTAGAAGTTATTGAAAGAAGGAAAGGATCCAAGGTAGCTACAAACCAACTTTTAGACTTAGATGCTAGCCCACCTAGTCCAGAGAGGGCTTTCTCTTTCAGATTTAGCTATGTTTGAAAGGATTTTAGGCTAGTATTAATGTTCAAGGAGGTTGTTTTGTTTGAGAGTGGTGGAGTTCTGAGCCAAATGGGAAAACTAGGCTTTTAGGCCATTGGGCTATGGAGTCAATCAGGGATAATTCACTGGATTAAGTCAAATTGCTGAGGTATGAGTTCAACAGGCAGGATAACAGAGTAAAAACAAACTTTGGGGCTTGAATGGATGATATTTCTGCTCAAAACTAGAGGGCAATCAAGAATCCTCAAGTTAGGATTAGAAAGAGGAAAGGAAGATAGGTCAACTAGCAGAGGGCACTTAAGAATCCTATACCAGGAAATTATTAGAGAAAAACTACAGGGATAGAGGAGCAGTTAAGAATTCCTTTATCAAAATAGTTTATAAGAAAACATATAAATGGCAGACTGTTGATAGCAGAGAGCAATAAAGCTAATTCTGATATACTTTGACTATTTTACCATTTAGATTTAAGATGCATGAAACATTGAAACATATAGAAAGCACATAAAATCACAAGGATAGAATACTTATTTGTAATTATACTGCATGAGAATCTGATGAAATGTCCTCAACTTTCCTTCCTTTTCCAGCAAAAAATCCAGTTTTGAATGCAAAAGCTTTCTTAGCTTGATAGCATAGATTTACAGAGATGATATAAAATCCACCCACAATACTTTGAATGGAGAAGTATTTATACAAAAATTATATCAAAATATCTCATAGCTACATGAGATTTATTGTAGGGAATACAAAATATCTTTTACAAAAATATAGAGACAGATGGAAAACTGATTGTTGTTGTCCCTTTATTTGTGAATGAGTTGGAGGTTGAAACTTGGATTTGCCTCTTGATGTTGCTTTAGTAATTGTGTGCTGGATCTTTGCTTACTTTTCCTTACTGATACTATTTACCTGTTCCTGATACTCTTTACCTGTTTACTAGACTTTACCTCAGTAAGTATTTTCTATTTACCTCAGAGTTACCATAGTAAATTATAGGATATCGATCATATTGGTCCACCATTCTTCATTTGGTATCTTCATCCTGATTAATTTCTTGTACACTTCGTCAGCTTCAGTGTATTTTGCAAAATTGGGTTGGACTATGAATAGGTGCTTAACGTCATGCTCAATATAGAAAAGATTTTCCAAACCATCATACAACACTTTTCCTGTAGGTAGTGCTTTCACTATGGAAGAGTTGACTTGACTTTTGGCTTGTTTGTGCAGTTTATCAATGTAGTCATCATGATTCATCAGTTTGTCATTTATGACCAGTGGGCTCGGAAGTCCTTTATCCCTCAGAATGTCATATTTTAACATAAAATCATCTATGTCCTCTTGAATACTTTGACATCTTTTTTGCAGGATAAGCATTAAGTTCTTTTTAGTAAGAACTTTCTTAATTTCAAGGATAGTACTAGTTCGATCCTTGATATCCCATTGTTCCAGCTATTGCTTGTTTTTTCTATTCAAGAAGTTGATCAATTGGGTTTCCTCTTCAGGTTTCTCTCCCAATTCTTCCCTGGTCTTCTGTATAGCCTCTATAGCTAGTTTGACTAACTCAGTCTGTTCAAAAATGATCTGGATAGAAGACCAAATATCATTGATGGAATCAATGATATTGGTCCATAAAATCTCTCTAATGTCTCTTAAAGGCCTTTCCAATGTTAAGTCATGTAGGCAAAGGTCATTTCATGTACATACTCACTAGTGGTAAAACCCATAATGCAAGCAAACATGGTGACAATATCCCTGCCCAGACTAGTAAAGGCACATGACATGTAAGGAGGGGGGTCTTTTGATCTGTATTGTTCTTCAATGAAAGTCTGACTGACTTGGTTAATTTCGGAACTGGACAACCTTGAATATTTATCAAGTAAATCAGCAATGGAAAGGGGAGTGAGGTTCTGGCCAGGCTGTAATTGCAACATTTCATTTATAGACTCAGCTGTAATGGTGAAAAGGACTTCCTGGTTAGGGGACATTATAGCTCTCAGATTGGGGTTGTAGTTTGCATGGCATTGGTGGACAATATTTGGGAAAATATGGACAGTGGGGAACTGATATTTAGGGAGGTTTGACTCCCAAAGACCTATTTTATCAACATTGTTCAGATAATTGTCCTGATACCTGCAGTATAGCTTCAAGGGGGTTTCATCAAAATTAAGGTCCTTAATTTGAAAATCTTTATCGGCCAAGGGAAGGTAGTCCAAATCCCTGTGGGGAGTAGTGATTGGTGCAACATTTAGGGCGATAGGAGCTTCCATCCTTGGTTCTTATGTATTCAAGGAAGAAAGTTTAGGTTTTCAAGGATTTCAGATAAAACAAGTGCTTGGGGAAGTCTTGGGGCTAAGAAACAGCTTAATTGTACTGGATTACTTGAGTTTAGAGCAATTTGGTGGAGGTTTCAGTACAAAAACAGGGTTTTTGAGAAGGAAATGCGATAAATACTTGTTTATGGTTGACTGTTGGGACAAATGGCTGTGGTGAAGGCTTTGGAAGGGTGCGCACAATAGTCTGCAATGGCCTGGAGTTTAGCAACTGATGGTGGTTGACGGTTGGGAGTAAGTTGCTAGTCAGGACGTACTCTGTGCATGGAAGGCAACAGTTTCTTTTCTCGGTAAAAAGGGAAAACAATGAGTATTTTTGTTTCTATGCAAAAAGTCAATGGATTTTGGTGGGTGAATGGGAAAATGACAGTTGGAGTTAACTAACTGATGGGACACTTTGTCGTTTAGCAGAGGTGGTAAGCGGGATTCATCACACAAATTTTGGGAGGTTGGTGGTTTTGGCAGAGGGTCGCGCGATGCCACAAATTGAATGACATGTAGCATCGACGAAAAGTCAAAACAGCTCGTATCGTGTGGTTAATGTTCGACCAAAAGGCCCGTGCGATATGAGCGAGAGTCGTTGGATGCGGGAAGGCATATCGAACGACAGTCAGCAGCGGAAAGTGTTAGGGAGTTAATGGAGGGGGCCCGATGGCATAATCAACATAATTAAATTGACTTTAATTATATCGGGGATGATATGATTAGTCAAATGAATCATTAATAACTTTAATGGTATCGGGGGTGAATGTATTGGCAGAGAGGCTATTAATTAATCCAGGTGATTAATTAATTCCTTTTTAACACGTAGGGGGGTTTTGGATCTTAATAAATCGTGGTTCGATTAATTAATCCAACTCAATTAACTTTATTATGGTTTATTTTTCAAACCATATGGACGAGATATTTATTTATTTTGGGATTTTTATTTTTTTTTCTAAGTAAAGACTATTCTATTAAATAAAAAGGTACAAAATATTTACAGAGAGGTATGGACCTCTGAGGGGGCTACAGCCAGCCCTCTATCAAAAAGTCTGCTGCATACAGCTCTGATATGTCTGATTACAATCCATAAGACCCAGTTTTCAAAATATATTAACCCCAAAATAGATCTATCCTGTGTTTCCCGCCATCCTATAGTTCTGAGGCTATTACAAAAAACTAGAAAAGCAGACTTATAAACTAGAAGATAATAGTGCGCCATAGTGAAAATTCTGGAAGAAAACCACTGTGAACAAGTTCAAAACAAAACCTTCATTCTGAGACTTCGTGCTGAGACGGAAAGCTTATGCCTGAGGTGGCATATCATTATCTGCATCCATGTCGCGGTCTGGAGAACTGACCCATTCGACCCCCATGTTATCCTCGTTATCCCTTTCTGTTTGATCCGGAGGAGACACCATGTGCAATATGTTGCCTGAGGAAGACGCTGGAGCGCAGGGAATGATATCTTCATTAGCAGAGATAGAATGATGGGGCGAATCCTCGCGTTGTTCTTCAGTCTGAAGCGGGTCTGGGGCATTGAGAATGTCACCGGCTTCACTTCCTTGAGAGTTACTGGGATTGTGAGAGAGAGGACTGTCCCTGATGTGTTCATCTGAGCTTGAGGAATCCTCTTCTTCCTCAGAAAAAATAACAGTGAGCAGGGCAGAAATGGAGGGCTTGTGTAATTTGCTTTTGAATTTGAACCGACAGGAGTGAAGGGAACTGTGCAGAGAAGGGCCAGAGTGTTCAGAAGAAGGGGATGACGGAGAGATGGAGGCGAGCGGGACGATACGATGGGGAATAGGTTCTCCTCTGCCCCTATTACCCCCACGACCTCCATAATTGCTGCCTCTTCGGGGAATTCCGCGTTTTCGGGGAGCCATTGCAAGGGGGCGAACCAGACTTTGGGTGCAAAAGGGAAACAGACACCAATTATACCAGTACCCGGAGTAGTGGATGCCCAGGAAAGACTTCACCCAACTATGACTCTGAACTTCTAAATCTTTCCTGAATCCTTCAAATCTTGGCCCAAATTGAAAATATTCAACTGTCCCGAGAGCAGAGACTTGAGCTATTCCAAAAAGAAACCAAAATACCAGATAGCTACCATACCAGATGCAAAGCCTATGAGTCGTGATCCAAGTAATTGAGCTGGCTAGGAGTTTGCGCCTATGGAACCAGGGAGGTTTCCAAGTGCGCCACTCTGCCTCTGGAGCACGCGAAACTATTTGCTCAGGAGCGTATTTGCTTGAGTGCTGCCAAAGGAATGTCGGCTCCCTGAGAAATGCTTTACTGAACCTGCTAACCATCTTGATAAACAAATCCCGCCTGCCGTGAGCCGAGTGAGGCATTAAGGGAAATAAATGTTCTGCCATGCATTCAATCATCGAAGACGCAAGGACGCCAGCTGCCCTCCTCGCTCGCTTGAGCATTAACACTAATCCTACCACCCGCATCCGGGTATTTTGGGATTTTTATTAATAATACGGGAAAGGGTAATTTGTTTCGGGAGTTAAATAAATAATAAAAATTAAAAGTTAATATGACCATGGAAAAAGAAAACATGCTAAGTAAATGTTTCCGAAAATACATTCATCATCCAACATTATGACTTAGGCTAAAATGTGTTTGGGGGGGTTTTTATAAAGAACCATTCATTTTTCCTAAGTAAAAGAGTGATTTTACCTTGGAAAAAGGATTTGAAGGGAATGCATGAATTATGAAGGGGGCGAATTTTGATGAAGGGGCTTTAGCACTTAGGCCTTATAAGTTATTGGGTCGAGGGTCCGGTCCCTCCAGAAGTCAGAGAAATGTTGTGAGCCCCTTTAACTTTCAGGTTGTTGGTGCCTTTAGTACTTATGGGAAATTAGTAAAATTTAGGGAAAAAATGAGTGAGGAAGTTAATTAGTTTGACTTTTGTCCATGATGTAAATGTCTTCATTGTCATCCATATCTTTAAGTGCTTTTGATGATGAAAGTATATGACTTGATATCTGGATAATCATTCATCATACATAATTCTGCAACCAATCATCTACTTACCCTACCTACTTATCCTACCATTTTTTCTTCTTTTATTAGGGTGCACTTAAACTGGCAAACCCTTATCAAAACCTTTTCTTTTCTTTTACAATGGTATTCTAACTAAGTCTAACCTTATTACATCCAAGGGCTCAGATTAAACTGTTGAGCTCCTTTTATTCACTCTACCTATCTACTTATCTGCCAAGATTAAACAGTTTGGTCAGATTTTATTCTCTATCTCTAAGCATGAAATTCAAAACATGGAATAACCAAGATTAAACTATTTGGTTACCATGGATTGTGGCATAAGTAACAAGTTGCACACAATCATTTATACAAAAAGTGAAATAGTAGTGGCATTTGGGCTTGCACACTTTCATGGTCATTTATTTTTCATGGGGTTCATTTTTCAATTTTTTGGACCTTTTTTTATTTTTCTTTTAGGGCATACACTCTTTACATTTTTTAATTTTTTGATTTTTTACAAATATGGAAAACATTTGTAGAAAGCAAAGGTACGTACATATTTCAGAGCTAAACCAAGTCAATCATGATATATGACACCTATTGGTATAGGAACATAATAGATATTTCACTCGCTTCCCAACTCTCCAAAACAATGATGGTAGTAGTAAATGAATGTCAACCTATTATGACGATACCTTGTTTACCTTCTATAACATGTGTAAACTAAAAACTTTTGCCTTTAGGTCCATACAATCTAAAAATATGATATGCATAAATTTAAGAAATAGTTTCCATACTTAGACAAGCAAGGAAGATACTAACAAGCCCCTCTCCAATTTGGTGACAACTTTTCATAGAAGATGCAAACTTTCATCCACTGAAATTCATTTTGACCCCTTTCTGCCATGTATGCAGACTCTGCAGCTTCAACGACTACAACAAAGGAAATGCAGGCCATTTTCTATGACTAGCAAATTTGAAGGTTAGCATGTCTTTTTCATTCACTTGGGAACAACCTTTATAACACATAAATTAACATATTATATTTAAATGTTAGGACAAGAGAATAAAGCTACAATGCAATTGGATTTCCTTTTCCTCTTAGAAACAAGTACAGTTGAGAGTGTATATGTAACTCCACACTTATTAGGTGACCACAAGCCAAAGGATGTTAGTAACAATGATCAGACATGATGGCCAATATTTTTTCAGTGTGGCAGGGCTTTTTGGAATGCAATTCAATATTTGGAAGATTGGAAGCAGCTTTAACAATGATGCAACTACACCTTTCTTTTGACATGCAAAATTTAAAATGGTTTCTTATTTTAGAAGAGAGTGTTTATAAATATAATCCTTTTTATAGTAGAAACTAGTGTTTGAAGGCACAAGTTCTTCAATCTGAATACCAGTTGGAACTACAAAAAACGTAAGACATGAATATGACATATTATGTTACAACTAGACACAGGAGTTGCAAATATTTAATCATACAACCTAAAATATATCTTTCAAGAGCCAAAGTAAATCTCTAGAATATTGACAGAAAACATGCATCCATCAACTCTAATGTAAAACCAATAATTTGGAAGCTTTGAATAGTGTAGAACAAAGAGCTTTTGGCTACTTTCAGTGGAGAGCTTTACAAGCAATAGTCTCACTAGCAAAGGCCCACTGTTTTTACCAAGTGGGCAACAATTATGGGATTGCATTTTTCAGTAACCTAAATGTTGAATCCAAGGTTTCATTTGGTCAATATGGTATTATAACTTACCAAGGCTACAATAATTTTGGTCAAATTGATAATAATCATAATAACCATCTTTCTCATGCAACTACTACATTATGGCCTATCAAAGGCTAGTTTCAAGCCATGGCTAGTGACTCCATTCCTGGATTGATATCATCCACAAGATATACTTCAAACAACATTTACAACCAACATTTCTTAATTACTCTTCTCAATTCCACAGCTTCTTCGACGGGCAATACTGTTATGTGGAATTTTGCATCTATGGATAAATACAATTTCCCTAGGTGGGTAGCTACACCTAGGACAACAGATTCAAAGTGTTTATCCTTTTTCTATAGAAGATAAATAAGAGAAGGGACCTACTTTTTATCTTTCGCTTTCCCTTTGTCTCCTTTGTATGGCTCCCATCGCTTCTTCTCGAACTTAATCCGCTCGAAAAATACAGGTAATCATAAATAGAGGACAAAAACAAATCAAAGCAAGAGATATATCTACTATGAGCAAATGGAATCGAAATCATTTACACATATAATCATCATACATAAAGACAAGAATATGGGAAAAGGTGTAAACAACTTTATTAAGTAGAAGGAAGAATTACAACCATGAAGTCCGATCCAATGTCACTCCTCCAGCTTGAGTTCCATCCTTCATCACACCATAAGCACAATACCCTAGCAGCATAACAATACTTGCTATAATCTAAAACCTAAAACCTCACACCAATAATATCTCCTTACAAATTCTCGAAGTCCAACTCTTGATCACTTAGATGAGTACTCAATTTATATGAAAATGGAGGTGGTTTGGTCATAAATGAGGGTATTGAATGGCCTTCCAAACTTAGAGTTAGTTTCCATGGAGGAAGGGATGAGAGGATAGGAGGTTAATTAACTCATTCCCTATCTAATTTCGAGCTCATAGGAGATGATAAGTGTGGGAACCTTCTAGAATGCTCCAGAAGATAAGAATATTCCCAGAACCCTATGAATAATTCACTCAATCTCACCCAACGCATGTCAAAGTGGGCCTAAGTGCACTGAAATGCACCCTTACATGGGCCTACCTGCATTGAAGCGCATTTACCCTTGACCAAGGCTGCACTGGTCCCTGAAGGAGGCATTTCTGGAGGGCTTCAGGCTAACAAACTTTCAGGGAAGGAGGCATTCAAAGTGATGACTTGTCTAGGGCATGTAGCAACTAGATTAGGGTTTGATGAGCCCTAATAGTATTGATCTGAATGTTAGGAGTGATGTGCCCAAATGGATCTGTAATAGCTGCCCCCTAAAGCATGAAGTCGAAAATGATAATGTCGAGTGATATGCTTTACGATGTGATGAGGAGGTTCTGAAGAGGATGGTGACTTGCATCAATTACAATACATGATATCATGATATTTTGGATTTTTCATGAATTGCTGAGGGAAGGCATACCCATGCTCAACATATAAACTTTTCATTACATGTACATAGATAGTCGTCTACAGATATAGATCCATGGTGGAATGACCATCAGTGTAAAGCCATTGTACGAATGGTTTGGTACTTTTCCTGAAATCACAGCCCGGATGGATGAAACTAGATCCAGGGTCTTCTATCTCGTTCAATCGTTTGCTCAAGTATGAGTCTAACCATGTGAATATGTGATCTGAAGTTGAACATGGGAAGACAACGTCTAATTACTAGCCAATGATGTAAGCTGCTACCAGACACGAGAGAAATCACCGATAATGATAATGATCCTCAAGTTACTGCAGTACATTCTGAATGGTGTGAATGGATGTTTTGATGTCGAACACCATACAAAGTCTTCAGGTTGAAGGCCAGTGATGTCAACCTATCGCCAGAAGCGAGAAACCTACCATTGATGTATGCAAGCCTCAAGGTACTGGAAGGGTGTTTCTAAGTCAACTTCTTGGATAATGTGTTGATGCCGACAAGAAGCGACTCATCGCAGAAGGGCCTTGATGTATCTCGAATCAACGACATGAAATGAGTGTAATGATTTTTGGAGATGGAATGTGACTGACGACACAAGGTTCAGGAATGACGGTCATGAAAATGAAGGTTTATGAGTATTGAAAAGGATGAATTTAATTGAGTGACTTCTCTTGAACATGTCGGCGACACTGAATGAATTGGAAACATTGACTCAAAATCAAAGTAATGGATGGTCTGATATATCATAGGTATGATAACCATCAAGGAGATAACCTAACCCAAGTAGTCATAGAGATGAAGTGAAAGTGTCATGTTCAAGAGCGGCCTACTGCCATAAAGTGGTTTACCCCTTTTCCCATTTTCCCCTGTCATTGCTGACTAGTACCTCTTTATTTTTCATCAAGATTGAGGAGGATAACATATGCTTGATGTATAATTCCACCCTTTGGGTGAATCCATTGCTATGCGATGTTTTAAAGAGTCTAGCAAAGGTGAAAATCGGTCTTGTCATGATAGACAAAAATAAAACTCCACAAGTTCTTTTTCGTAGATTTGTCTCTCAAGTCCCAAAAAGTGTAAAATAATATGAGAGAGAACCTATTGACCATGTTCGATCAACGTATTCCTTTTCTGTAAATAATCCATCTCAGTCCGGAAAAGGTTTAAACTTATACTGAGTAGATGTAGATTATGTGGATCATATCTCATGCCGTCCGGACCAGGTAGAAGATCTACCCTCCTCTTTCTTTTCATGTCATTCTTTTACAGTTTCAGGATTTTTTTTTTTTGGGTTTTTAGGGCCCTTGGGGTTAAAATATTTTTCCTTGGGATCAATGCAGCCTTCCACATTGAAAAATGTGCTGTAGAGCACCCAAACAGAAGGGTAGCTGCTCTGAAGCACACTGTCTCCTTGCCTGGGCTACACTGGGCGAGTTTCACAAATTTGTTTCACTTGTTTGGCCCAAAATTTCTCTAGTTTTTTGCATGAAATGGATCCTAACTAAGCTTATGGTTTGATTTCAGGATTTCATCAGATCAAAATGTCTATTACTTGGTGAGAAAGAGAGAATGAAGAACACGACATGGTTGCCCTAAACGATACAGGTTCTCTTGAGGTCCTCAGAAACTATGGGTTGGTCAATACTTCAGGTCGTCCGGGATGAGGCAACAATTAGAACTATTGCAGTTCTTCATGCGTGGGATCCAACAGATCATGATTTTCACATAAGGGACAAAGTGGTCCTTATTATTATCGATGATGTTTACTTTCTTACAAGGTTGTCGAGACGTGGTGCCCCCATTTCTCTTTCAGGTTCTTCCCGTGGGGGTGAATAAGTGAGGGACTATGTTCAACAATTTTGTCGGCTTGGTACATAGCCTAGCAAAGACAAAAAGATAATCATCAAATATATTCGTGATTTTCCTTTGAGAACAATCCTTTTCACTATCGCAAAGTTGGCAGGCAATGTGACACTTCATCTGGCAAACAGATCATACATGCAGTATGCACTTGAGAGTCTTGAGCCAACTATATTCAACTGGTGCGAGGCTATACTTTCTTCACTGAAAGAGCATATAACAAAGGTAAAGAACGGTAAGATAAATAATTTTAGCTATGGATCATTCTTAATAATTTTTCCTGTAGAGAGAATTCCATTGATGCAACCCCAGCATGTAACACTAGGTGTAGTTGGTCCTAGAGATCCATGGATGCAAAGGTGGGTTGAATTGATGGCTAGACATGCTGGTTAGTCATCAATCACATTTTCTACTACATTCTTCAGTTGGCTCGATCGAAAACACATTGTCATCGAGGAGAATCCATACACAGGGATGGATTTTCATGGAGATCCAGAGTTGATTTTACCGGTGGGTGCTCAATGGGGTGCTAGAGGTAAATTGGTTTTTGGCCAAATGTTTTTGATTTTTAAGTTTCTCCATGTTTTTGTGTTTTTGATGTTTCCAAGACTAAACTAAAATCATTCTCATGCATACAGATGTTGGTATTGTTTGACCTATGGGAAATCAATAGGAGGCAAGTGGACCAGCGCGGAGAAATGTCAGGAGGGCAGTTCTCCAGGATTTGGATTTGACCGAGACACTAGCAGAGTTGCAATATCATGTGGAGGGGTGAACCATCAGTATTCCAGATATCCGGATCGAGGAGTTACCTATGAGGCTACAACGCCTTACTATTTGTGTTCCTAGCCGTTGGATGAGGCTATTGCGCATGATAGCTCAGGCTGTGACTTGTTATCATGAGCATCACTAGGTCTACTTATGATGATTTTTGTATGCATTTTGAGTTTTTAGGTCAGATGACCAAACATGTCTTGGACACAAATTTTGTAAAAACTTTTAAAGCATCTATCTATTTTTACTTTCAAAGTTTTCCTATATGGTTATGTGCAATCCTATTCAACTAATGATGTGAATTGAAAATTTACTTTTACATGTGTCGCAAATGTCTGTTTAACACATAGTTTGCTAATGAATCAGTTAATGTGTTAAAGTTTTTGGAAATATGTTGATATTGAATATACTCAAAATGTCTTTCCAAAATATGAACTCTAAGGAACATATGAAGAATTGTTTCGGACTATATAAACATTTGTTAGTTACAGTACAACGAATTGTGAGTCCAGCCTAACGATGATTCGGCGAATGCCAAGTGAAATGGCATCAGAGAGAAGTTCGATCAATGCGCTATACTCAGCGATATTGTTCGTAGAACGACCGATACAAATCCCTTGAAAACTCACTAACTCGCCACTTGGAGCGAAAATGGCCCATGCTGCAGAAGATAGGTTCTACGTACTATGACTAGCACCATTGGCGTAACCAACAAATGGTTCCAAAGATTCCGACATCTGCAACAAATGCAAAGTGGATTACTTAACCACATAAAAAACTCTAAAAGACACACTGACACACACACATGCAATTAAAGCATATATATAGTGATTTTACTACACTCAATTAAGCATAGTAACATTTGAGGTACAACCCGTTTCGGGGCTGCGACAATGGAATTCCATCATAATCCACCAACTCGTAGGAACCTTTTGCCAAAACACGCTTGATAATGTAAGCGCCCATCCATAGTGGTTCAAAGTTTCCTGCTCCTAGTTTATTAGCTTCCTGGTCATAAAGCAAGACCAGGTCTCCTTCTGAGAAAATGTGAGGCTTGACATTTCTGTCGTATTACACCTTGATTCATTTCTTATGTGCTTCGTTAGCCAATGCGGCTTCATG
This sequence comes from Pinus tabuliformis, assembly GCA_031772625.1. Lineage (NCBI taxonomy): Eukaryota > Viridiplantae > Streptophyta > Pinopsida > Pinales > Pinaceae > Pinus > Pinus tabuliformis. The sequence goes on from CM062813.1 coordinate 706,560,436, forward strand.
ACGGGTTTCATCCAAATGGATGAGTTCTAAGAAACGTGCTTCTTCATCAGAAGTGTCGGGTAACATGTCAATTGCGAGTTTAAGAGATGAAATTTCACATTGTATCGGAAATATTGCCTCCAGACCATACACCAATTGAAAGGGTATGAATCCAGTTGCATTCCTTACAGAGGTTCGGTATGCCCACAAAGAAAAGTACAAGATTAAATGCCAGTTTCATTTATGAACCCCTATCATTCTTTGAAGCATTTGCTTCAAGACTTTGTTGATGGCCTCAACTTGTCCATTAGCTTGTGAATAATAAGGAGTAGAACTACCAGGTGAAAGTCGTAACTTGGCAGTTAACTCAATCATCATGTGGTTGCGAAAATTCGACCCATGATTTGTAACTATAGGCTGTGGTCCACCAAACTGGGCAACCACGTGGTTGAAAAAGAAAAGTGCAACCGTCTCGCCATTTTTTTTTAATGTAGGCATCACCTCGACCCATTTTGTGAAATAGTCAACAATGACTATAATGTACCCATGCCCCCCAACCGAGTGAGTGTTACATGTCATGAAGTCAATACCCCATTTGGCGAATGGTCCAACAACGACAACAAGATGCAGTGGTGCAAGTGGTAATCTAGCTTTTCAGTCATAGATTTGACATGCATGACAACTTCTGACTGCAATAATGCAATCTTTGAATATGGTAGGCTAGAAGTAACCAACACAGAGAATTCTTCGTGCGGTAGCATAACTAGATAAGTGTCCACCACAAGCACCTAAATGGAAATCATTCAAAACTTTCTCGGCTTCCTCATGTGTGAGGAACCTCCGTAAAATTGTATCAATACCACGACGGTAAAGAGTGTCACCAATAATCATATAATATTTGGCTTGGTATCAAATACATCGTTGTTGCGAGCGAGAGGTATTGGGCTAGAAAGTTTGGGTTTGGAGATAAATCAGTATATCTCCATACCACAGGTTAGATGACGAAATCAGGAATAGAGACTCATCCAGAATTGATGGTTATGATGTTAAATCAATGGTATTCGAGCGAAGGTTGCAAAGAAGCTTGGCGAAAACTAGAGATTTCTTTGATTTGGATTTGATGAATTCCAAATAAAATTCTTGCAAAATGACGATCCATTACGCGTTTTTCCCCCCAGCAATTGACGTGACAAAATATATGTCATAGGGTTTCAATCTAAAACGATAGTGGTCTTTAGGAGCAGGATATAGTGGCGAAATCTCTATACTGTTTGAACAACAGCCAGAGCTAGTTTTTCAACGTAGGAGTACTTAACTTCTGTATGATTGATATTGCGACTCAAATAATATATCGGATGTTCAATCCCATCTTCTTCTTGGACTAAAACCATTCCAATGGTTGTATCTGCAGTGACGAGATACAGGAAGTAGTTGTTTTGATAATTCGGGGAATACATTAATGAGGCTCTAATCAAGGTATCTTTAAGAGCATCAAAGGAAGCTTGCGCAACCTGATCCCAATGGAAGGGTATCCCCTTTTTCAAAAGACGAGTAAATCCTTTAGCCATTTCAACATAATTGGGAATGAACCTCCTCATAAAGTTAGCCTTCCCTTGGAGTCTTTGTAACTGTAGTAGATTGGAAGGTGGAGGCAAGTCAAGAATTGCTTGAACCTTAAGTGGGTCGAGTCAAATTCCTTCCTTAGACACTACAAAACCAAGCAAATGACCAAAACCAACACAAAACACACATTTGTGTGGATTGAGTCGTATTTTGTAGTGTTGGCACCGTAAAAATATAGCTCTCAAATGCTGTGGGTGATCAGTCTGCTTTCGTGAATGAGCAGGTAAATCATCAAGATATGGTTGAACAATATGTTTGATGTCATGGAAGGCATAGTTCATTGCCCTTTGAAAAGTTTCCCCTATGTTCTTCAAACCAAAAGGGAGTTTCCTATACGCGAATGTGCCCCATGGACAAATAAAAGAAGTTTTTGATTGGTCCTCTGGGCGGATATTGATCTGATTATAGCCGGGAAAACCATACATGAATGATAATATTTCACATCCGGCACATTCATCAATAATCTGGTCGATAAAGGGAATGTGATAATTGTCTTTTGGACAAGCTTGATTAACATCCCTATAATCGACGCACACTCGTATTGTCCCTTGTTTCTGTTGGAAATAATACTGAGAGGGGGGGGTGAATCAGTATTATCAAATCAATAATCTTTTCCTTTTCAATACTTAGATTCATGTATGCAACTTTAGTTAAGGGAACCTGCGTGTACACGCAACTTTGTCTAATGCAACTAGTGTATGTCCAGTAAACTTATGATTTAGTTAGTTGATCTTTAATGAGTGCATCAGAACATTATTAACCATATGAACAGTAAACAGGTGCAATAAAACAGAACAGATCATCACACATGAGAAGCACACATGAACACCATGATATAAGGTGGAAACCACCTGCTGCAATTCGTCTCTATCTTCTTTTAATAAGAAACTTCTTTTTACAATATTTCTGTACTGGTGTAGTCTTATACCAGTACGTAGGCTTCTACCTGCAGAAGGCTACAACCTTCTCTCGTTCTCCAGCTTCTCCTGGAAGGGAGCTACAACCCCCTTAGCTCTTGTACTAGCTGATGTACTAGTACGTAGGTGCCGACCTACAGAAGGCTACAACCTTCTCTCGTTCTCCAGCTTCTCCTGGAAGGGAGCTACAACCCCCTTAGCTCTTGTACTAGCTGATGTACTAGTACATAGGTGCTGACCTACAGAAGGCTACAACCTTCTCTTTCTTCCTCCAGGTACCACGTTTCATAAATTTTCAGACTGGATACTCATGGAACACAACATCATAATCTGAAGGCCACGTTTCATCCAATTTTCATATTGGACCCATCAATATCATTGAAGCACAAAATCAATCACCACTTGCATCATCAATCTCTGAATCACCCAATACTGAATCACTGAAACCCTGTCAACAAAATGCAGTCACCAGAACACAGAGCAGAACACAGAACTCTACAACAATATTCAGAGCCAACTGTATCATCAGAAATCATGCATCAGAGTGCATACGCTACTTGGAAGAGCCAAACCAGTGTGTATACGCAACTTCACCAAAGCGAACCAGCGTATATGTCATCAAATACTTACTTATAACTTCGCTGCACTTCCTGACTTCAGACATACCCAGATCATTACATATACAAGGATAATACGTGTGTTAGCAACCAGATCTAGTCCATCAGATCACATAAAGATAAGTCATTATGATCCTAATCCATTATTAGATCTCATCCATCAACATTGAAGCTAAACACAATCAACCAATCTGAATATGCAGAATACTGACACCAGTAAACAGTCACCAAAACTCAGAACTTTGCATCAACAACCAGAACCACCTGTAACTTCAAACATCATAGTTTATATGGTATACACTATTTAGATGTATCTAACCTATGTATGTACGCGATTTTATCATAGTCAACCAACGTATACATCTGTAAATATTCATTCATGATTTGTAACTATTCCAAACTTGAGTTATACCCAGATCATAATATTTACAGAACATTACATGCGTTAGTATACAGATCTAGAATAAGCATGATCAAACCATATAGAGATGATTCATTCCAAGCCATAAGATCCCGATCCATCATTAGATCTTGTCCTCCATCTACCGCTGAGATTCCTCCTTGGCTCAGATCAAGTAAAGCATTATAAACCCATAACCTGCATACTAGATCTCACACTTCATCATATATTTAAGACTTTCTGAGTGCTTTTGCCTAATGATCTTCTCCTCCTTTTATAGTCTTAGGCCTTTCTCAATACCATTGTCCAAAACCACTTAGAACCAATACCTTGGACCAAATACCCGGGGTCAACATGTCGGACAAGATACCTTGGACCAATACCATGGATCATAATACCATGGTCCAAATACCACGGACCAAAACCAAATGTACGCGCCTTTCCTTGCATGAAAGTACGTGTATACACATATGCACCTTCTGTACTGCTAGCCCGCGTGTATACACGACTTGGTCAAGGGGAACCTGCGTATATATCTTTTCCTTCATTCTGAGAGCCTGAACTGTCATCTGAGTGAGTTGCCATCTGAACTGATTCCTTGAAGCTGCCCTGCAAATACTACTGTCATGCATTTTGTCACATCTGATATCTCTTCTGTAGATTCATCTAGTTACCATGTATAAGTGAGTTGTTCTGCTCCAAGAGGGTTTCCATCAAGTAGAACACATTCATCATAATGCCAACAATCTCTCCCTTTGGACTTGATGGCAACAACAACACCAAGTCACTCTCCCCCTTTGACATCAAGCGCAAAGGGCAGACCAAGATCTTCTCCCCCTAAGAGCAGAAGACTTTCATATATGAATAGCTAAAGATTAATCATGCTCCCCCTAGGCACATGTTGAAATCTTTGATTGAACTCCCCCTTTGTTCATGCTGAGATGTACTATATCATCCATACTCCCCCTGAGCACATGCAGAGTCTGCAAACATTTTCAAGAAAATAACATGACTCTATAACTCAACTATGTGAGTTTGACCTTCCTATCACCAATGACTCATACATACATTCATTCTCCCAACCAAGTGGGGATAAACTTGACTCATCCACCCAACCAAGTGGGGATATACCAGATACCAATTGTTTATACATGACTGAAATATTACATCATCCTTCCCATGCATAGTGGGGGTACAAATTACATCATATGACCAAAAGGGATTCATCATACTACTACAATAGACAGAGACAAACTATTACATCATGGGTCTTGTTATGACATTTACATTGAATTATATACATGACATTTATGATAGAGACCAAATATCTAAACAAGATCATGATAGTCATCAGCAACTATCATACACAATGTATGATCTGCTCCATAAGTATCTGTCAACACCATCTAGACCAACAACCTGTATATGTCCATTAGTGTAGATATAATCAATCTGTGACAAGGTATGTCTACATATAGATATAAACTCATCCTCCTCATTACATCAATATTAACTTGCTTCGTTTCCTTAGTAGAAAGAGACTTATCATAACATCAGCATATGTCATATCTCCAATCATTCACCTCATATCATCTGTATGTGAAAAACACCATGGTCATCATCTATGATCATAACATTGTCATAAATAACAATATGATCTTTCCACAAGAGCCTTCAATATATCAACCATGTATCATCACTAGGGAAAATCCCACATTTGATAAGCATCAACCATGATAATCAACATATGTGAGTATCAACCTATCATCATAAGGTAAGAACTCAAAGTGATTAAGTAAACCATGTCTTCGAATAGCTATGTCTCTATACGACCTGCAATAACACCATTCTCTTGGCCAACCAACAATATGCAACTTAAGTAATCATCCATGTATCCATCATACTGTATATAGCACTATGTATCTAGCAAACCTTGAGCTCAAGCAACAATCCTCAATCATGTGAGAGCCAAGAACTATAGGAATCCTGCATCATAACTGTATTATATGATCTTTATGCATATGAAAATAGCAACATATGAGTGACTCATCATCAAGTAATGAAGTTGTGTATTCAAGCTTTGTACTTCTCCTTATCCTTATGAAGATTATCATGTAAACAATATATATGCATCATCAGAGAATAAACCACAAATCTGATCTGAACACCAACTATGTAACCCCAAGAATCATATGAGATTTTGTCATGGGCAACTCATAACCATATCATAGCAAGATGTATCATTTAGCCATATAAGAATCATCACCAAGGACTTCTAACCATAATGCTAACAATGCATTATTCAAAGCATATGCTACCCCTGAACCTGTGCTATCTGTTCACTGTCAGATCCGATCATGCATATATCAGCAAGAAGTAACAAGGCATCATCATCATCAAGTTAGGATTAAGAACATCTTATGAGTACCAAGACATTTCCACACATTATCAATAGATTGTAACCACCATCAAACAGAGAAATAATTGATTGAACAATATCAGATCCTTTTCCATGAGTCTATCCCACTGCTTTTCTAAATCTGACATATACGCGACTGTGCAATGTCTAACTTGCGTATATACATGACTTCTCTTCATGAAACTCACGTATGAGATTTAGAACACTGAAGTTTCACACTTTTAGTTCCCCCTGAGTCTGTTATGTCTGTACACTATGCCATGCCACATCTTTCTGACTATACTTCCTTCTTCTTCCATATCTTCAAGTGTGATGATGTTTTCTCCTTTTGGTATGGTGCCCGTACTTTTTTCCTGCATTCCTTTGCTATATGTCCAAGCTTGTTACATGCATAACATCTTACATGTTTCATATTCCTTCTATAGCAATCAACAACTTTGTGACCAAACATATTGCAAGAAAAACAATATCCCTTAAAGTACCTGGAACGTGATGATCTTTCTGTGTGATGGTCTTGAACCATTCTTCTTCTGCATCTGGCTGCAACATGTCCAAAATTATGACATACATAACATTCAACATTATTCATTTGAGGAATTGACCGACTATCACTTCCATAGTTAGGAGTAAAAGATTTTCTTTGAAGAATTTCTTTCCTTGGTTGTTGATGGGATTGACCTCTCATCTCCTTGTTGAGCATTTCAGATTTTGCATTAGAGTTCCTTGTCTTACTTTGTGAACTAGATTCACCTTCAATAGATTCATGAAAACCAAGACCAGTTTTGATAGCAGGAGACCTTTGACTACTAAGAATATCATCCAAGATCTTAGTACTATCTTGAAATCGTAAGAGCTTATCCTTTTCTTCTAATTTATCTTTTAGAATATTTACCTCAACCTGATGTTGCTCTTCCTTTTCAAGATATTGTTTCTTCATGATTCCTTCAACTTTTCTTCCTTCTTCCAACTGATGACTTATTTCAAGAACTTTGTTTTCTTGTTTTTCAAGAGCTTGGAGAAGTTCTTTATTCTGCTTATTTGATTCTTCAAGATCTTCTTTTAGCGAGAGGATCTTAGCTTCAAGACTTTCATAGTAACTGGATCTTTCTCTGAGTTTCTTGATTGTTGTGCTCCTTTCATTTACTTCATTTCTTAATGATGTCACTTCATCTTGTAGCTTTTGACGTTGATCTTTCTTTTCCTTGAATAGCCTCCTTACCCTGTTTCCTTCCTCTAGTTGAGCTTTTAGTTTGGTAGCTTCTTCTTTGGAGGCACATTCCCTTTTGTCCAATAGATCTTGTTGATCTTTAATTTTGTTCGTGAGCCTTTTAAATTCTGTCTCTATTTGGTATCTTTCATCCTCACCCATAAGAGCAAGTTTAGTTGTTTTGCTATCACTTTCATCATCTTCAAATGGATGGAGAAATGTATCACCAGAGGATAACAAACTCATACCTGATAGTTATTTTGCTTGTTCATCTTCATTCTGAGGTGATTCTGAATCTGAAGTGTTTCTTCCACATATTCCCCAATCGATTCTCCCACTGTCATAGTTCCTTTGAGATGTCTTCTTCTTCTGAGGCACTTTCTTCTTTAGCTTCCTTCCCATTGTTCTACGGATCTCCTTCAAGCGATCAAGCTTCTACCAAAGGACCTGCTCTGATACCAATTGTTGGAAATAATACTGAGAGGGGGGGGGGGTGAATTAGTATTATCAAATCAATAATATTTTTCTTTTCAATACTTAGATTCATGTACGCAACTTCAGTTAAGGGAACCTGCGTGTACACACAACTTTGTCTAATGCAACTAGTGTATGTCCAGTAAACTTATGATTCAGTTAGTTGATCTTTAATGAGTGCATCAGAACATTATTAACCATATGAACAGTAAACAGGTGCAGTAAAATAGAACAGATCATCACACATGAGAAGCACACATGAACACCATGATATAAGGTGGAAACCCAATGTGGGTGAAAACCACCTACTGCAATTCGTCTCTATCTTCTTTTAATAAGAAACTTCTTTTTACAATATTTCTGTACTAGTGCAATCTTATACCAGTACGCAGGTTTCTACCTGCAGAAGGATACAACCTTCTCTCATTCTCCAGCTTCTCCTGGAAGGGAGCTACAACCCCCTTAGCTCTTGTACTAGCTGATGTACTAGTACGTAGGTGCCGACCTACAGAAGGCTACAACCTTCTCTCGTTCTCCAGCTTCTCCTGGAAGGGAGCTACAACCCCCTTAGCTCTTGTACTAGCTGATGTACTAGTACGTAGGTGCCGACCTACAAAAGGCTACAACCTTCTCTCGTTATTCCTCCAGGTACCATGTTTCATAAATTTTCAGACTGGATACTCATGGAACACAACATCATAATCTAAAGGCCATGTTTCATCCAATTTTCATACTGGACCCATCAATATCATTAAAGCACAAAATCAATCACCACTTGCATCATCAATCTCTGAATCACCCAATACTGAATCACTGAAACCCTGTCAACAAAATGTAGTCACCAGAACACAGAGCAAAACACAAAACTCTTCAACAATATTTAGAGCCAACTGTATCATTAGAAATCATGCATCAGAGTGCATACCCTACTTGAAATATCCAAACCAGCGTGTATACACAACTTCACCAAAGCGAACCAACGTATATGTCATCAAATACTTACTTATAACTTCGTTGCACTTCCTAACTTCAGACATACCCAGATCATTACGTATACAAGGATAATACGTGTGTTAGCAACCAAATCTAGTCCATCAGATCACATAAAGATGAGTCATTATGATCCTGATCCATTATTAGATCTAATCCATCAACACTGGAGCTAAACACAATCAACCAATCTGAATATGCAGAATACTAACACCAGTAAACAGTCTCCAGAACTCAAAACTTTGCATCAACAACTAGAACCACCTGCAACTTCAAACATTACAGTTTATATGGTATACACTATTTACATGTATCTAACCTGCGTATGTACACGCTTTTATCATAGTCAACCAGCGTATACATTTGTAAATATTCATTCATGATTTTCAACTATTCCAAACTTGAGTTATACCCAGATCATAATATTTACATAACATTACGTGCGTCAGTATACATATCTAGAATAAGCATGATCAAACCATATAGAGATGATTCATTCCAAGCCATAAGATCCCGATCCATCATTAGATCTTGTCCTCCATCTACCGCTGAGATTCCTCCTTGGCTCAGATCAAGTAAAGCATTATAAACCCATAACCTGCATACTGGATCTCACACTTCATCAAATATTTAAGACTTTCTGAGTGCTTTTGCCTAATGATCTTCTCCTCCTTTTATAGTCTTAGGCCTTTCTCAATACCATGGTCCAAAACCACTTAGAACCAATACCTTGGACCAAATACCTAGGGTCAACACACCGGACAAGATACCTTGGACCAATACCATGGATCATAATACCATGGTCCAAATACCATGGACCAAAACCAAATGTATGCGCCTTTCCTTGCATGAAAGTGTGTGTACACGCCTTCTGTACTGCTAGCCCGCATGTATACACGACTTGGTCAAGGGGAACCTGCGTATATATCTTTTCCTTCATTCTGAGAGCCTGAACTGTCATCTGAGTGAGTTTCCGTCTGAACGGATTCCTTGAAGCTGCTCTGAAAATACTACTCTCATGCATTCTGTCACATCTGATATCTCTTCTGTAGATTCATCTAGTTACCATGTATAAGTGAGTTGTTCTGCTACAAGAGGGTTGCCATCAAGTACAACACATTCATCATAATTCCAACAGTTTCTTCATGACAGGGACAATATTGGAAACCCAATCAGTAAGAGGAACAGGGTATATGAAACCAACATGCAAAAGTTTTTCAACTTCTGTTTTAATGGCAGTAGCCTTCTTTGGATGAACAGGACGGAGGCGCTGTCACCCTGGTTTGACATTAGGATACATTTTGATTTCATGTTCAACTATACTAGAGTCAATTCCTGGCATCTCCTCATATGACCATGCGCATATATCTCATAATTCACGAAAGAGAGAACGATAATTATCAAGTTCTGATGGAGAACAAGATTTGCCAACATGAATGTTTTCTACAACTTTAGGTTTAGTCAAAATATTGATAGAAATTGTTTCTTCGATATTTGACAAGTTTCTCTCGAATGAACTGTATCTATGAAAATAGAATTCAAAAGGAAATCAACAACTAAGGGTGATTAGGTTCATTTGAAAAACCTTCTATGTAATCTGGAAGATGGGAACGATGATGATAATCTTCCCATGGTTCTTCTTCCCTCATCATTGATTGGATGATTCCTTCATTGGTAGAAAATATACGTGAAAAAGGATCAGAGGAAGTACCATATTCTAATAAACAATATATCCATACAATTGGCGAAGATGGATTTGGGTTCGCCGCGCAAGCCAAAAAGATTGATTGCTATGGAAGCTCAATGGGGCTTAGCGGCATGATTTCATTACTACTATCAAATTCAGAACTATTGGTAATCTTCCTTAAATCAGATGAAGTGGAAGATATCATGTTGCAAGTCTCAACTTTTGCCACTTCTGCCATGTTTGATGGTGACAATAGTGAAAAAGTACCCATTAGGGAAGAATCCTTGAAGAGATCTACACCAATGTTTTGAAGAGATAGCAAGGTTCTGTGAACTAACAGAATGCTTCCAGTAGCCTGTGAACTAGAGGCGAAGAAAGCGAGTTGATCGATAATTGTGAGGAATGCAATCGTACGAAAGTATGTTGAAACCACAACAACCATAGCATAAACCCATGGTATTCCTAGCAAAATGTTGTAGTCAAGGGGTCCATCAACAACCTCAACTTCAATAGTTACTGTTTTTCCCCCTAGTTCAATTTCCAGATTACTGAAGATTCCACAAGGCGTATATGTGTGACCGTCAAAAGCTTTTAACATTGTTGGTGAACGCGACAAAGGCGGTGAGCCAAGCGTTTTCCAGCAATTCATAGACATAATATAAGTAGATGCCCCCTCATCAATAATGGTTCAGTGAATAAGTTTATTCAAGGCATTTAATTAAATCAGGAATGCTAATTGTGCTGGTAATTGTGGCATATAACCCGCATTGTTAAAAACCACAAGATTGGAATTAGTTGGATCAATTCCACCAATTGCTGACAACAAAGCCTGCTTTTGGGAGGGACAATTTTGAAGCACCTCAAGCGTCGACATAGCAGAAGGTGACTAAGCCAAATCTTCTACTATGTTATAGTTCTGTGTTGCTCGAGCTTGAGGGTTAAATGTTGATTTATGTACAACTCCCTTAGGTGGTTTTATTGTTAACTCTGGTGCAATAGGTGGTGGAATAGGATCAGACGAAGTCGAAGTCGAAGGATTAGGTTGATCAGTGGCCTAGTTATTTGACGACGATGGTTGATTTCCATAATCTTTACTTCATGTTGACACCAAAACTTCAATTTTAGGCTTAGAGGCGGATAGCATAAGCACTTGGGAAGTGGAAGCATGGTCTGTAGCAACCATATTTGTCTCCGGGTTTGGAAAAGGATCAGTCAACACCGCAGATGTATTAGAAGTCTTAAGAAGCTTTGAGACTTCAGATCGATGAGGACAATCTCACGTAAAGTGCTCATCATTACAGATTAAACATGGGTAACGAGGTTTCCTAGCTGAAGGAGAGGAATCAAATGATTTCTCTTGAGGGGGATTATTTTGTTTCTTCTTGTTTTTCCCTTTCTTCTTGCTTCGTAGTTGCTTTTCATTCTTTCCTTTGTCAATGACACGACATTGATTTTGGAAGCAAGAGTGTTATTAGATGCATTTGAAGTTTGATTGGAAATGGAAAGTGTTTGACCAGATGGTCTACCTGCCATTTGTGTGCTCAAAGAACCAATCACACCGTCACCGGCATGAGAGTCCTTACTCGATGGTGGTGGAGGAACAGTGAAAGCTGGTTGGGGTGCATTCGGGATCTTGTCATAGAGCGTGAAAGACTGTGTATAAATCAAGTCCAAATATTGAGCACGAGCAATTACTTGCTCTTTAGCAACAAATCCACCTTTCGCCACATCCTCGGTGATAGATGGCAACAAGTATTTTATAAACCACTAAGCTAAAAGCTGATCAGGAACATAAGTTTTAACCATTCGACGACGACGACGATGCCACTCATGAATATGATCAGAGATATGAGTAGTAGTAGTCTATTTAAAGTTGGTTAATAGTTCCGTTCCAGTTTCATATCGTATGGGTAACTAGAAGTGGGTTAAAAACGTGGTAGATAAAGATGTAAAGTTATCAAAAGAAGCTCGTGGTAACTCAATGTACCACTTCGCAGCCGGACCAGTAAGCGTTCTCTGGAAAAGATGTAGTCTAACTGAATCATCATTCAAGGAGTTTGATGAACACCATAAATGAAAAGTCATGACATGGTTGGACAGGTCTTCTCCAGGGTTTCCATTGAATTTCGAAATATCAGAAGGTAATTTATGAGGAATCACTGGCCACCAAGGTGCATAAAGAATTGGGTCATTGGTGAGCCGATTTAGATCTGGTAATTCAAGTGTTGCAACAAAAGGAAACTATCTATTGAGGTCAGGTTGAGCATATCCAGGGTAAGATGGGATTGCCTGGGCAATAGGCCTTTGCATACCAGCATAAGGCATCCACTACTGGTAACCTTGATAGGGGTAAGTTTGTTGAGAAAATCTGGTATAAGGTTGTTGTTGAGCAGTAGGATACATTTGCTGTTGTCCAAACCCCATATAGGCTTGTTTACCAGGACCTAGGTAAACATGTTGTTGACCAAACCTAGCATAGGCTTGTTTACCAAGTCCAAGATGAGGTTGGTATTGTTGAAATTGTTGTTGTTGATATTGGGGCTGCCAAGGCTGTTGAAGTAACTATTGTTGTTGTTGATACAACAATTGTTTATTTAATGGTTGTCGCCCACCAATGTAAGCTTGACCAGGTTGTGAACACACCAAACCACTCTAAGTTTGAGTCATTCCAGTAAAAGGTAAATTGGCTTGAGGTTGTTGGACTCCAGGCACAAGTGGTTGTTATAAAATTGCGTGAGAAGGCTGAATCTGTAAACTTGAAACTTGGGGGTCTGAGGTTGAAGGACCAGCTTGCATAGGTTGAGATACAACAATCTGAGCTTGTGATTGCGATAAAGCTGTAACAACAGGCATAGTAGGTATGGATGAGACAGATTGCATAGGTTGTGATGGATACACAATCCTAGGTTAAATGGGTATTGTTGGCTACCATTGACAGACAGTCATTCTAGGCTGACTTAAAGACGATGGCATACCAACATATGGTTGCCCCTAGAAAATGGAGGATAAGGAGATGGTGCATATTTTTCTCCGTATGGGGGTAGTCCAGTGTAAAACGGATACATAGGATGGTAACCAGATGAACCAACTTGATATTGACTTGATGGGTTCAACTGCTCAGTATCTGTTAATGAGGACCCATATAAAATTCTTGTAGAGGACATTGGTGAAGACCAAGGGCTAGAAGAAACACCGGAGTGGGTTCCAGATAAATATTGGTAACCCGATGGGACGGATGGAACACCATACAAATGTGACTCAGGTGTCGTAGCAAACATCGAAGAGGTTGCGACAGAAGATTTTGCCATTAATGTAATAGATGGTACAGTCTGGGATGTTGACTCTGCGATAGTCAAATGTCCAAATAAATTTCCTAATGAATCAATGGGTGTCTGAAAGTAATCAAGATCAAAAGGAGCAGTAAAATGAGGAGTATGAGGATAAAGATAAAATCTAGTTCCAAAATGGAATGGAGTTCTGGGTGTTTCTACCTCGGGTTCCTCTTCTATTGAAATCAAACCAGGTTGAAGTATTTCAGCGTCAGGTTCGTAATAGATTTACGGTATTTGTTCTTGAGGTAAAGAGGAAATATTAATAGTTATGAATGTCTGAGGATGTACCGGTCGATCTTCTCCCGGTATGGTAGCAACTTCTGATTGTTCAACCTCAAGATCCAAGTGTTCTGGTACAAGAACAGGTTCAGATTGGGCTTCTTGAACAACTTTTGGTTCAAAAGTAACTTATGATTGAACAATGATAGGTTCAGGATCAACTTCTGGTTGAACAGATTCAAGTTCAGAAGTAATTTCTTGTTGAACAACTTCAGGTTGAGAATCAACTTGTTGTTGAACAACTTGGGTTACCGTTTCACTAGATTCAGTTCTAGTATCCTCAGGTAATTGTGGAGATTCCACTTCAGTAACAAATGTACCAGTAACTGTAGGAGTAACTAGGGTCACAGTACTTACCGGTATAGGTGTTTCTGGTAATTCAGATGAAGAACCAGAAGTTTGTGAAGTACTGGATTCAGTCAAACGAGACCGCTTTGACCGGATAGGTGTAGCTTCGGGTGGTAAAGGCAGTTTACTCGCTGTCCTCCGCAAACGATGGGGTAAGGGTTGATGTTCCTCCATGATTGCTGATTGATTTTATTACAAAAAAAAAAAAAAACAAAAAGGGGTAAGCTAGGCAAAAGGATTACCAAGCAACTGTGAACTGCAGAATACCTCCCGGCAAACCGAGAAGTACGAGTAGGCAATCTCCCCGAATGCTGTGTTTGGTGTATCACAGTGTACAAGGTAGCCGACTCGGTTACCTAAGGATGGATAGAAACCTAGTGTTTTCCTCCTATATATACCCGAAAGTACATGGAGGCCCAATCCGTATTAGCATTGTCTAATGCGAAACCACACAGTGAGAGCATTCCTTTATACTTTACGTACTATAACATCGCCCTCTATACCTGAAGGTACGTGGACGAGCTATGATATACTCACGTAAGTGGAATGATGTATCACACTCAGAATGTATCACAGACAAGTTAGTGACAACTGCTATGTTTTACGACGCCGGAACACATCTCTAGCCTAGAACCTCTAAATGTTTTACGTTAGGTGACAATGCTCTATTAGGTTAATTGAGGTTAATTTAAAGTTGATATTGATTAAGAATTTGCCTTTCAAGGTTCACCACGTGATGTCTTTGAAATTCCTAGAATGCAACTAATATGATAAGCATTATTTTCATTCAATTTGAACAATGAAAACCTTAGCTAGTAGGGATAGAGTAATCAGATTATTTTAATCAAAGAACAAAGAGAAAATCTAATGCAATTTCCCTAAACTATTTCTATGACCACACTCAAACTTTTTCAATACACAATGCAATTTTTTCTTTCCAATTCCCTTAATGTTGAAATGAACAAAAAGAAAGTAATGCATATACAATTAATCAATCTTTTTGCAAGAATGAAGACTTTACGATAGTTCCTTTTCGAAAGAAAGGAAGACTTTTACGACACTTTCTTTTGAGCAAATATTAATCGACTATAAACTAACTTTGACAATGAATTGATAGTGATAAAGAAATAATTTAAGAAACACTAAACAATCAAGGTCAAAGTAGGGCTAGGAAGAGAAATATAAATTGATTTCAGAGACACAACAATCATTGATCTTTTAGCAAGCAAAATAAGAAGGAAATTTGGGAAAAATCAAGTAAAAGGTGGGATTTTTTTACCCGAGGAGGATCAACGCAGCCCTGAATGGAAGACAGTGCGCTTCAGAGAACTGTCCTCAAGCCAAGGGTGCTCTGCAGTGATCTGTGTCCTGACCAAGCCTGCGCTGTTGCCAGAGAAGCCATTCTAGGGGCTTTCAAGCACAATTTTTACCAATTTTTTTTTCAAAAAGGATGAAACAAGATCAATGGAAGAAAGTAAAGTCTACTAGGGTGTACTAGGATAAAGGTAAACTACCCGAAACAATGATCGTTCCCCATTAGAGTCGCCAATTTGTTATGTATAATTTTGAATCTATGGATAAATACAATTTCCCTAGGAGGGTAGCTACACCTAGAACAACAGATTTAAAGTGTTTATCCTTTTTCTATAGAAGATAAATAAGACAAGGGACTTACTTGTTATCTTTCACTTTCCCTTTGTCTCCTTTGTATGGCTCCCATTGCTCCTTCTCGAACTTAATCCGCTCGACAAGTACCTGCAATCATAAACAGAGGACAAAAACCAATCAAAGCAAGAGATTTATCTACTATAAGCAAATGGAATCGAAAGCATTTACACATATAATCATCATACATAAACACAAAAATATGGGAAAATGTGTAAACAAATTTATTAAGTAGAAGGAAGAATTACAACTATGAAGTCCGATCCAATGTCTCTCCTCCAGCTTAAGTTCCATCCTTCATCAAACCATAAGCACAACACTCCAACAATATAATAATACTTGCTATAATCTTAAACCTCACACCAACAATATCTCCTTACAAATTCTCAAAGTCCAGCCCTTGATCACTTAGATGAGTGCTCAATTTATAGGAAAATGGAGGTGGTTTGTTCATAAATGAGGGTATTGAATGGCCTTCCAAACTTAGAGTTAGTTTCCATGGAGGAAGGGATGAGAGGATAGGAGGTTACTTAACTCATTCCCTATCCAATTTCGAGCTCATAGGAGATGATAAGTGTGGGAATCTTCTAGAATGCTCCAGAAGATAAGAATATTCCTTGAACCCTATGAATAATTCATTCAATCTTGCCCAACGCAGGTCAAAGTGGGCCTAAGTGCAGTGAAATGCACCCTTACATGGGCCTACCTACATTGAAGTGTGTTTACCCCTGACCAAGCCTGCACTGGTCCCTCAAGGAGGCATTTCTGGAGGGCTTCAGACCAGCAAACTTTCAGGGAAGGAGGCATTCAAAGTGATGACTTGTATAGGGCATGTAGCAATTGGATTAGGGTTTGATGAGCCCTAATAGTACTGATCTGAATGTTGGGAGTGATGTGCCCAAATGGGTTTGTAACAGATACAAATTCTTGCAAAGAAGCACAACTAGAACAAAACCAAGATCATAAACGTGACCAATACTAGAGAACTATGCTCAAGGCTACTGGAATAATTCATGCCTCCCACATCATCAAAGCTCGACAATGAGATATATCATTTTCTCGCACAATAAATAATTTGGACTTTGGAACTATCCTCATCTAAATTTTTATAACGTATTGTTTGATTTAACTCTTAAATTTTTATGCAAATTTCAATATGTGAAGAACTAAATCAAGATCAGATGAACTAACCAGGTTTTTCTTGGATAGATCTGTAATTTGTAATAAACTTTGATTTTTAGTTATAAGTTTGCATGAAGAAATATTTGGTTTCAAAAGATTATGAGTTTTAGGTAATTTCTAATTGTATCTAACCTATGAATCAATGGGATTCTTTGAGTCGAATACAAATTGGATTTTACCCCTTTCATATATAGCTCTTTTGGTTCAAATATGCTTGAAGGTAGACTAATCTTCAATGTGGATTTCTTTCATGTGACTAATAATGTAGCAACAATCTCCAACATTATATAATTATTCAAATTATTATATTTGAATTTATTTGCATTTCTGCTGATTACTATAATGAAACTTAATTATGTTTGAATTTTTATCCATTTTCACCTTAGAGGAAATCTTGTGAGATAGCTCAGTTGTTGTGCATGCAAATTTCATAGTTGATTTTTTTTTTGGGAGGAAAGTCTATATGTTATAAGTTTTGGGGGATTTTCTAACATTGCATTTAGGTTACTAAGAATTGTGTTGTAGTATACCTAGGGAGGATAATATGGGGTACAAAGGGAGGTACCCAAGGGAATATTGTAATAATGGGATGGACCATAGTAATAAATAAGGTGGTTAACCCGTATCATGTAAGGGACCACAAGTAGTTAGCAATAATGTAATAAGTCCATGGTATTAGATAGATGGTATTGAGGGAACCATGGTAATGACCCATGGTATTGTATGTATGAGGTCTATATAGAGGCTAGAGACTCACCATTGAGAGATGTCAAGGATTATTGTATGAACATGCATATGGCTTGTGGAGTGTTCTCCTTCCTTAAGGAGTGAATGTATGGTGTTTCCCTACCTTAAGGGTTTGATCAATAAATAAGTATTTCATATTATTTCTGGGTTTATTTATATTATCATATATTTTCAGATTAGAGCTATAACAAGTGGTATCAGAGCACTTTCTTGGGCAAAGTGGAGATTTATTTTTTTTTTTAGGAAATTTTTGGGTGGCGAGTTTACAGATCAGATCTGTATGTTATGATGCAAAATCTATAGAATCTAATTGCAGATCTAAGTTGTTGATGAAAAAATACTCAATTTTAAAAACAAAATCAGTCGAATCGGAGTCCGGATGAGGGAGATATTGCTGATTTAAAAATCAGTTGGGTTGCAGACATTTTTCGGGGCGGCGAGTTTGTGGAGCAGATCTGTATGTTCTGGTACAAAATATATAGAATCTAATTGCAGATCTAGGTTGTTGGTGAAAAAATACCCAATTTGAAAAAAAAATCGACCGAATCGGAGTCTGGATGAGGGAGATATTGCTGATTTAAAAATCAGTAGGGTTGCAGACATTTTTCGGGGCGGCGAGTTTGCGGAGCAGATCTGTACGTTCTGGTGCAAAATCTATATAATCTAATTGAAGATGTAGATTTTTTGTGAAAAAATATTCGAGTTAAAAAAAAAAAAATCAGCCGAATCGGAGTCAGGATGAGGGAGATATCGCTGATTTAAAATCAACTATTTTTTCAGAAATTTTTTGTGACGACGGGAAAAGTGCAGCGCAAATCATAAATTCCAGTATCTAGATAGGGATTTCTATCATATGGGAAGATGCAGAATGGTTGTTCCATTTCCGAAAATAGGTTATAATAGGGATTCTGAGCAATATTGACGGAATTGTGGCCATTTCAAATTTTTGCGAAGTAAGCGCTTTGTTTTCAAAACCCTCTTCATGGCAGTTCTATGTTTTACAGGAAAAGATAATGGTCCTACTATTGAAGAATTCATAAAAAATCAAAAGTTAGTATGGGGAAAAAATTGGAAATTTTGGGTAGTGGACCAATTTAAAGATGAGGCGGCCACATGGTGGGAATTACTTAACAAAAAGAAGTTGTACAACCTTTCAGATGAAGAATTTGAAAAATTACTTTTAGACAGATGGTCTCATGCCAGAAAACAAGATAATGAGAAACATGTGGGGTTATTTCCTATTGGTATCTCCTTATTGTAGGTTCATGGATTGCTTCAAAAGGAGAAGCTCATTGTGTCTATAAATCCTAGTTGCAAGTAGAATCTTATAAATGTCAATTTGGCAAAAAATTTGCAAGTCCTAGAAAAACAAAGAGAGCACACACATGTTAATAATGAGGAGGTGCAAGTTTATAAAGATTTGAAGATTT
Source organism: Pinus tabuliformis (assembly GCA_031772625.1). Taxonomy (NCBI): domain Eukaryota; kingdom Viridiplantae; phylum Streptophyta; class Pinopsida; order Pinales; family Pinaceae; genus Pinus; species Pinus tabuliformis. The sequence goes on from CM062813.1 coordinate 706,579,732, forward strand.
CTATGCACAAGTATGTATTGCATTCAAATTTTTATGCTTCAGATATGGCTAATGTGGATGTTGTTTTGGGATACCCTTGGATGAAAGTGGTGGGTACTATCAATAGTAATGTGCAAAAGAAATTCCTGAAGTTCTGGTATAAAAAGAAGAAAATTATATTACAGGATATTTCCATCAATAAACAGGTAGAGCCCATGGAGGTTGAAGCAGAAGATGTTCTAGCTACTGACATACCAGACACAAACATCAAACCAGGTACCAAAAAAACAGGTAGAGTCCAAGGAGGCTGAAGCAAAAAATGTTACATCAGATGAAGACTCAGTGGTTGAAGTAATATTGGAAGATAAGAAACAACAGCAGGCACCACAACATGTACCAGATACCAATCAGGCTCCATTAGGTGGTGAATTAAAGAAAGATACACCGTTGGTTAACATTTCAGCATATCACCACCCACATCATCCCGCAAGAAAACAACCAACAAGATGACAAAGAATTAACCACAGGGACAACAACCCCTGCATGACAGACAGAGAGGGGCGACGATCCACCTACTACGCATCAACGTAGAAGCGCTGCCAGGGTCAACCTCAATTGAGCGAGGCACCAGCTAGATTGAGAGCTCACCTTTCTCTGGGATGGCTAGATGCACGTGCATGGTACCAGTGGACTACTCTTTTGAATAGATCTTATTATTTGTGTTCTTCACATGTTTCAGGGACAAAACACGTTAAGGGGGGTGGAATGTAGTATACCTAGGGGGGATAATATGGGGTACAAAGGGAGGTACCCAAGGGAATAATGTAATAATGGGATGGGCCATAGTAATAAATAAGGTGGTTAACCCGTACCATGTAAGGGACCACAATTAGTTAGCAATAATTTAATAAGCCCATGGTATTAGAGGGAACCATGGTAATGACCCATGGTATTGTATGTATGAGACCTATATAGAGGCTAGAGACTCCCCATTGAGAGATGTCAATGATTATTGTATGAACAGGCATATGGTTTGTGGATTGTTCTCCTTTCTTAAGGAGTGAATGTATGGTGTTGCCCTACCTTAAGGGTTTGATCAATAAAGAAGCATTTCATATTATTTATGAGTTTATTTATATTATCATATATTTTCATATCATATCTATAACATGTGTTTTATCAAGTGGGAAAGAGTTATGAGTTATAATATATGCATTCCAGACTCTCCTCTAATGGAAGAGTTAGTCTGATATTAACCAAATAATTTTTTTACACATAGAGGTAATTACCATCCTTCATTTTTAAGAAATTGAGGCCTAAACTCGTAATTAGACTTGAAGACTAGGTCATATTCAAAGGTTCTACAATCATTAATAAACCAAGTTTAAAGACCTCGATTATTGCCATCTTTGGTTAACTTGTTATCAAACAAAGACCAAGGTAATATTCAAACATGTGACACTTTGAAAAATTCAATCTCAATCAAATACTTGCCTTGTCTTTTCAGTCAGGGCTCAGTGATGGATACAATATAGTAATTCAATAGACAAACAAACTAGAGACTATAATAACTTTACCTATTCAAGAGAGAAAATCAACCATGCTAAAGGCTTGTTGGTCAAAGGGATTTGAGTGTACATAATCAAAACACATATAAGTCCTTTTAGAAGAGAATATGAAGCTACGATTCCATTTATAACAATAAAAAACTTGCATCTAGAAATAAGCACACACAACAAAAAGTCTAGTGACCATTTCAATGTTTCCCTTCACAATCAATCTCACTACACTGAAATCTAGTTGTTCCATCAATCTTTACAGGCTATATACCTAGAGAGATAAATTTTCTTTAAAAGAATTGATTACACACAAACATTCACATTACTTACTAACATACATCCATTATAAACCAAATTTTTTCATCCATATAAATAGAATTCAAGGTGAAAGCCTCATTTTTTTTCAACTTTTTTTACGTTTAACATAAAGAATTCTCCTTCGATAATAAAGTATGCTAGTTTCCCATCAAATTGTAAATAATTTGGGCGAGAATATATTGCTATATCACTCTGGTAAACCTGGCACATCAACATCAAGTTCCTCTGATATAAACACATTGTTATGTTCATAACCTGAAGATAGACATTTAAAAATAAATAATAAGTAGGAATTTGTTATCGTTGTGACAAACACCCTCCAAAATTTTTCCTATACTTGAATTTTGAAGCCTATTATGGATATCGCATTCGATCGTTCCGTAGTCACTTCTTGGTCAGTTGATATTCTGTTAAGTCTTTGAGCTCCCTTCTTGGATTGTAAGTGTTGAAGTCACCTGCTCACACATGATTAGTCCGTAATGAATTCACGAGCACATTCCTTCACGCAATATTGATCAGGCCTAACATAGTCCATCAAGGTAGTGCTGATGCAATATTCAACCCATGATGACAGTTGGGCGAACGGTTATTGACAGTCTCTCAGTTTTGGCTACATTTTTACTTCTATTTCAGTGAGTTTTTTTTTAAATTGCCGCTTTTGCGCACCTTTTCTTTCATGAGTGTTGTTTGCAGAAAATTCTTGTAGATTCAAACTACTTATGTAATATGCTAAAACAAAAGACTTGAATCTACTCTACTCATCAGCAAAAACAATTAATCGATCGAGAAATCACAACATAAACATGAGACAATATTCAATCACATAAGCTCATATATTTATCCAAGGAGAAAGCTTCCTGCTCAAAACCCCTTCCTATATGTATTGCATTAGATAAGAAAAATAGAGAAGAAATACAATGCTTGTTCAAACATAAACAATCTCTGCACAAGTATAATCTATCTCACTGCCTCACAAGCTGACTCTGTCCAATACTTAGCCAGTTTTTTTCCTGCCAAGCTCCTATTTCCTTATCTTTTTTCTCAAGAAATTAGCCCCCTATTTGTTGGCATTATGATACATATGTTGTACTTGATGGCAACCCACTCATCTCAGATGATAAATTATAGTGCAGCAAAGTTCACGCACTTTCATGAAGATAAAAGTTTCTTTCATGAAGATAAAAGTTTATTTCATGTAGAGAAAAGTTCACGCACTTTTATGCAGAGAAAAGCTTATTTCATGTAGAGAAAAGTTCACACACTTTTATGCAGAGAAAAGTTTATTTCATGTAGATAAAAGTTCACGCACTTTCATGCAGTGAAAAGTCCCTTTCATGAAAAAAAAAAGTTCACGCACTTATATGCAGAGAAAAGTTTATTTCATGTAGAGAAAAGTTCATGCACTTTTATGCAGAGAAAAGTTTATTTCATGTAGAGAAAAGTTCACGCATTTTCATGCAGAGAAAATTCCCTTTCATGAAGAGAAAAGTTCACGCACTTTCATGGTTGGCTCATGGTATTAGTCTGACAGTTTTTGATCCTATGGTTTTGGTCTGTGGTATTACATCCAAAAGTGTTGATCTCACGCACTTTCATGGTTGGTTCATGGTATTAGTCCTATAGTTTTTTGATCCTATGGTTTTGGCTCGTGGTATTGCATCCAAAAGTGTTGATCTCACACACTTTCATGGTTGGTTCATGGTATTAGTCCAACAGTTTCTTGATCCTATGGTTTTGGACCGTGGTATTATGGAAGGCCTAAGACTATAAAAGAGGAAGGAGATCATTTGGCAAAGTATCATCGAATAAATTGAATATCTAATAAGTGCTAGATCTGAAATATTTGTGATTGGGTTATGGTGCAGATCTGGATCTGAATGAAGGAGGAACCTTAGCGCATAAAGAAGGATAAGTTCTATTGATGGGTCATAATCTTTATGCTAGAATAATAATATCTTTGCATGATTTTGATCTGTTATATGAGGCGCATGCTTGATCTATAAATCTGACAATCTGGGTTAATTAGTGTTTGAATATTTGAAAGAAGGAATTATCCTTTATAGATCTGCACGCAGGTTTCAGGTTGTTGAAGTAGCGTATATCTTTAAATTATGATCTAGCTGCCTCTGTCTATTGCTGCAGTATTCTGGGTTCAGAATTTGGTGTGTGGTTACTGTTACTGTGTTCTGGGTACAACTGTCAGAGAAGTGTTTACTTGATTCAGTGCTGATTGGGAAAAGGAGATTGTTTGATGCAGATATACTTGATGATTGATTGATGTTCATGGATCCAGTTTGAAAATTTATGAAACGTGGTCCCTGGAAGAAAGAGAAGGTTGTAGCCTTCAGTAGGCCAACACCTACGTACTAGTATCTTGGCTAGTACAAGAGCTAAGGGGGTTGTAGTTCCCTTCCAGGAGAAGCTGGAGAACGAGAGAGGGTTGTAGCTCTCTGCAGGTTGTAGCCTGCGTATTGGTAAAGGACTGCACCAGTACAAAATCATTGTAAAAGGAGTTTCTAATTGAAAGAAGATAGAGACATATTGCAGCAGGTGGTTTTCACCCACATTGGGTTTCCACCTTATATCTGGTGTTCTTTTGTGCGACTATTTGCTTTTCTTGTTCCTGCTCATTATTTTATGATACTGACATACAAAGTAATGATCAATATTTGAAGAATTATTCAAAGTATAAATAAGGAAGATAGATTGAAAATAATTTGATAATACTGATTCACCCCCCCCCTCTCAGTATTATTTCCAACAATTGGTATCAGAGCAGGTCCTTCTGAAGAAGCTTGATCGCTTGAAGGAAGATCTAACATCATGAGCAACTACGAGAGGGAAGCATCAATCAGGCCACCAATTTTTGATGGAACAAACTTCGTATATTGGAAGGTAAGAGTTACTGCCTATCTTCAATCTTTGGGTACAGAAGTATGGGACATTATAGAAACAGGGTATACTTTTCCATCAGCTACTCCTACAGATTCAACTGAGAAGAAGAAATATGAAACAAATGCAAAGGCGGTTAATACTCTTCTAGGATATCTATCTCAATCTGAATTCGTGAAGGTTATGCAATATAAATCCGCAAAAGAAATATGGGACAAGATTGTTTTGAGCTACGAAGGAGATGAACAGGTAAAACGTGCAAAACTTCAAACCCTCAGGATTCAGTATGAGAATCTCAGAATGTATAATGATGAAAGTGTGGCTAACTATTTCCTTCGGGTAGATGAGATTGTTAATTGTATGAAAAACTTGGGTGAAGAAATAAAAGAGGCTATTGTGGTTGAAAAAGTCCTAAGATCATTGTCCCCCAAGTTTGAATCTAAAGTGTCTGCAATAGAAGAAAAGGAAAATCTACGAACTCTTACTATGTCTCAGCTACACGGAATTCTAACTGCTTATGAAATGAGAAAAGGAGGTCCATCAGACAGGAGAGAAGCTGCTTTTAAGGCTTCAGGCAAAGGAGACTACTATGAATCAAGTCACGTGCCAGAAGAAGAAGAAGAATCAAATTTTGTCAGAAATCTTCAACGGGGTACTGGAAGGTTCAGAGGTAAGCTACCTTTTAAATGCTTTGCTTGTGGAAGAGTAGGTCATTATGCTGCCAAATGTCCTCATAAGGATAAGATTGACAAAGGAAAGGAACCTGCCAGATGGAACAAGAAACAGAATGCAAATAAGAAAAGCTACTACACTCATGAAGACAATGATGGTCTATCAAATAGTGATGAAGATGAACGAGGTAATGACTATAAACTTTTAATGGCATTTGAAGATGATGATTACCTGGATGCTATAGATGTGGATAGTTTTTATGAAGAGATTTCTAGACTTAAGACATGTATAGAAGAAAAGAATATGATCATTGATACTCTACAATTTCAAATTGATGAAAAATAAAAATATCTTGAAAAGTTAGAAGGTGAAATTGTTGGCCTTAGAAAAGAAATTGAGAAAACAAAGGCTATTAATTTTAAGTTTGTCAAAGGATCTGAAACTTTGGATGAGATCATTAATGTACAACGTTCTCCGCTAAACAAGACAGGTCTGGGGTATAATGGAGAAACATCTCAAGCATCCACCTCAAAGAGTTATCTTGATGCAACAAGAAGGAATGAGCAAAAGCACAATGGAGATCACCAGGTAAAGCAGGGACGAATTACATCAAGAACGAACAAAGACTATCAGGTAAACCAGGGGCAATCTGTCTTAAGGATGAACAAAAGCTACAACCAGCCACAGGTAAAATCTTCTCAATTTGCTTCAAGAATGGATGACAATAGAAATTACAATCATTTGGCCGGTAGATTTGATAATCGCAGAAGTTTCTTCAATGGGCAATGTTTCTCTTGCCATAACTTTGGTCACAAAGCAGCTCAATGTGTTGCATATAAAACAATCATGACTAGAGAAGCTCAAAAACAAAGAAGTATGATCGGGATTACAAAAAAGACCTATAACAACTTTTCGGCTCTTGAAAATGAAGTTGAATGTTCTATTTGCAATAACTTTGGTCATGAAGATTCTGAATGCAGGAGCAGGTTTTCAGCAGAAAAAGGAACAAGCCTCAAGCACCAGAACATGGAGAATAAAGGAACCACAAACAGAAAGATGTGGGATAGCATTTTATGCAGAAGGACAAGAAAATCTATGGTACATTGACAGTGGATGTTCGAAACATATGACAGGTGATAAAGAAAAACTTGAATCATATTCTGCTTTAGAAAAGGGAAAGAAAGTCTCTTTTGGAAATGATACTCCTGCAGCTATAAAAGGAAAAGGCACTGCTCAGTTAAAAGAAAAGGTCAAAGCTGGAAATGTTTTGTATGTTGATGGATTGAAGCATAATCTTCTAAGTGTCAGCCAGATGTGTGATCAAGGAACCAAGGTGATATTTAGATCAAACGGATGTCGTGTTCGTGATCTTGATACAGGTGAAACAGTGATCAAAGGTAGAAGAACTCCAAATAATCTATACATATTTGAAGAAGGACAACAACAATGCTATTTGAGCAAGGATGATGAACACTGGTTATGGCACCGGAGGTTGGGGCATCTAAGTTTTTCACAAATAAGGAAAGCATGCAAATATCAGGCAGTTCGTGGTCTTCCAGATATCAAAATTCCAGACAACACCATATGAAAATCATGTCAGTTTGGAAAGCAAACCAGAACTAACTTTCCAGAGAAGGAAGGATCAGCTAGCATGCCTCTTGAGCTAGTACATACAGATGTATGTGGTCCATTTAGGAAAAGGACACCTCAAGGAGAAGAATACTTGATATTATTCATTGACGATTTCTCCAGGTTTGTTTGGTTAGGACTTATGAAGCACAAAGACGAAGCATTCGAGAAATTCAAATCCTTCAAAGCCTTGGTTGAAAATGAATCAGGTTACAAAATTAAGTGCCTCAGGTCTGACAGAGGTGGGGAGTTTACCTCAAATGAATTTTTCGATTTCTGTGAAGAACATGGGATAAGAAGAGAATTCTCTACAGCTAGAACTTCTCAGCAAAATGGAGTGGTGGAAAGGATGAACAGAACATTCCAACAAATGGCTCTTGCTATGCTGGATGAGTCTGGAACTCCCGCAACTTTCTGGGGTGAAGCCGCATATGCTGCGGTTGTTATTCTCAACAAAAAAAATGTCTGAGTGAACAACACTCAAACTCTTCATGAGCTCTGGTATGGTGAGACTCCTTCGGTAAAGCACTTCAAAATCTTTGGGAGCAAATGCTATATTAAGAATACTGATGAGCAACTTGGCAAACTTGAACCTAGAGCAGATGAAGGCATTCTTCTTGGTTATTCTCCACACAGCAAAGCATATAAGTGCTACAATAAAAGACTTGGAAGAATTGTTGACAGCATTGATGTAGTGGTTGATGAAAAGGGATACATTCCTAGGCAAGTAAATCATGAAAATATTGAAGAAGATGAAGACTACCCTCAAAGACAGAATGATGAAGAAGAAGAACCTCAAAAAGCACCAGAGGGACAGATAAGGATAGAAGAGAAGACTCCATCCCGGTACGTTCAGAAGAATCATCCAGAATCTCAGATTTTGGGGCAGAAAGAAGCAGGTGTACAAACAAGAAGAACAATTGCAGAAGCTTCAAGCTATTTGGCATTACTCTCCTCCACTGAACCACAAAATGTAAAAGAGGCATGCAAAGATGAATGTTGGGTCAAAGCAATGGATGAAGAACTTGAGCAGATCGAAAAGAACAACACTTGGGAGTTGGTTCCTAGACCAAAGGATAAGAATGTTATAGGGACAAAATGGGTCTTCAAAAATAAGTTGAATGAAAATGGGGAAGTAATTAGAAACAAGGCAAGACTTGTTTGTAAAGGGTATGTGCAGCAAGAAGGAATAGATTTTGAGGAAACGTTTGCTCCTGTTGCAAGACTTGAGGCCATCCGAATGTTCCTTGCTCTCTCAAGCTTTCAAAAGTTCAAAGTATTTCAAATGGACGTGAAATCAGCCTTTCTGAATGGAGACTTAGAAGAAGAAGTATACATTGAGCAGCCAGATGGTTTCATTCTTGGAAATAATCCAAATCTTGTATGTAGACTGAAAAAGGCTCTCTATGGTCTTAAACAAGCTCCAAGGGCTTGGTACTATCGTTTGGACAAATATCTTCATCAACAAGGTTTTTCAAAAGGATCAGCAGATAGCAATCTTTATATAAAAATTGAAAATGACAAATTGCTAATACTTGTTGTGTATGTAGATGACATTATCTTTGGCAGCAATGAAGAATCTATGAGTCAAAGCTTTGCCTTGGTGATGCAGAAAGAATTCGAAATGTCCTTGCTTGGAGAATTGACATATTTTCTTGGCCTGCAAATCCAACAAAAGGAAGGAGGGATCTTCTTGTCTCAAACCAAGTATCTCAAGCAGATTTTGAAGAAATATGGCATGGAAGATGCAAAACCAGTATGTACACCCATGGTCACAGGATGTAGCCTCAGTGCAAATGATGAATCAGCAGCAGTACATCAACCAACCTACAGATCTATGATTGGAAGTCTACTTTATTTGACAGGTACCCGACCAAACATCATGCATGCAGTGGGAATAGTTGGAAGATTTCAGGCAAATCCAAAGGAAACTCATCTTCAGGCAGTAAAGAGAATCTTCAAATATCTTCAATGGACTCAAAATTATGGCTTATGGTATCCTATAGATACAAATCTCACACTTCATGCTTATACTGATGCAGATTGGGCTGGAAGCGTGGATGACAGGAAGAGCACAAGTGGTGGTGCATTCTTTATGGGTTCCAGATTAGTATCTTGGTTCAGCAAGAAACAGAGTTCGATTGCCTTGTCTACAGCTGAAGCAGAATATGTTGCTGCTGCATCTTGCTGCACTCAACTCCTTTGGATGATGCAGACCTTGCAGGATTTTCAAATCACTTGTACACCACCCATCTCCATCTTATGTGATAATACAAGTGAAATCAGCATTTCAAAGAACCCAGTCATGCATTCAAAAACCAAGCACATACCAATCAAGTATCACTTTCTCCGGGAACAAGTGCTTGAACAAAAGGTCAAGTTGGAGTATGTTCCTTCTAAGGAATAGGTTGCTGATATACTCACCAAACCATTGCCTAGGGAGGCCTTTGAATACCTCAGGCAAAAGCTAGGGGTTGTTGATGCATCATCTTGTTGTTGAATCTCTTCTGATTGTTGGTTGTACGCAAGGTTCATCTGAAGTATATGCGTACATGTGCTGGGTTGCGGATTGGTCAAAGATCGAATGGCACAGGCTCAGGGGGAGCATATCATGCATTGTTGGCATTATGGAGGAAGTACAGAAGGAGATCATGGATGCTGGTATGAATATTGCTGCAATACGTCTCTATCTCTTTCATGGTCATTTATGGTGTTTGATGGATTATGGTTCTTCTTTGCAGATTTGGTTTATAGTTAGGGGGAGCATGTTCTTAGGGGGAGCATAACCCTTTGCCCTTGATGTCAAAGGGGGAGAGTGATTGGTTGTTGTTGCCATCAAGTCCAAAGGGGGAGATTGTTGGCGTTATGATACATATGTTGTACTTGATGGCAACCCACTCATCTCAGATGATAAATTATAGTGCAGCAAAGTTCACGCACTTTCATGAAGATAAAAGTTTCTTTCATGAAGATAAAAGTTTATTTCATGTAGAGAAAAGTTCACGCACTTTTATGCAGAGAAAAGCTTATTTCATGTAGAGAAAAGTTCACGCACTTTTATGCAAAGAAAAGTTTATTTCATGTAGAGAAAAGTTCACGCACTTTCATGCAATGAAAAGTCCCTTTCATGAAAAAAAAAAGTTCACGCACTTATATGCAGAGAAAAGTTTATTTCATGTAGAGAAACGTTCACGCACTTTTATGCAGAGAAAAGTTTATTTCATGTAGAGAAAAGTTCACGCAGTTTCATGCAGAGAAAAGTCCCTTTCATGAAGAGAAAAGTTCACGCACTTTCATGGTTGGCTCATGGTATTAGTCCGACAGTTTTTGATCCTATGGTTTTGGTCCGTGGTATTGCATCCAAAAGTGTTGATCTCACGCACTTTCATGGTTGGTTCATGGTATTAGTCCTATAGTTTTTGATCCTATGGTTTTGGCTCGTGGTATTGCATCCAAAAGTGTTGATCTCACGCACTTTCATGGTTGGTTCATGGTATTAGTCCAACAGTTTTTTGATCCTATGGTTTTGGACCGTGGTATTGTGGAAGGCCTAAGACTATAAAAGAGGAAGGAGATCATTTGGCAAAGTATCATCGAATAAATTGAATATCTAATAAGTGCTAGATCTGAAATATTTGTGATTGGGTTATGGTGCAGATCTGGATCTGAATGAAGGAGGAACCTTAGCGCATAAAGAAGGATAAGTTCTATTGATGGGTCATAATCTTTATGCTTGAATAATAGTATCTTTGCATGATTTTGATCTGTTATATGAGGCGCATGCTTGATCTATAAATCTGACAATCTGGGTTAATTAGTGTCTGAATATTTGAAAGAAGGAATTATCCTTTATAGATCTGCATGCAGGTTTCAGGTTGTTGAAGTAGCGTATATCTTTAAATTATGATCTAGCTGCCTCTGTCTATTGCTGCAGTATTCTGGGTTCAGAATTTGGTGTGTGGTTACTGTTACTGTGTTCTGGGTACAGTTGTCAGAGAAGTGTTTACTTGATTCAGTGCTAATTGGGAAAAGGAGATTGTTTGATGCAGATATACTTGATGATTGATTGATGTTCATGGATCCAGTCTGAAAATTTATGAAACGTGGTCCCTGGAAGAAAGAGAAGGTTGTAGCCTTCAGTACGCCAGCACCTACGTACTAGTATCTTGGCTAGTACAAGAGCTAAGGGGGTTGTAGTTCCCTTCCAGGAGAAGCTGGAGAACGAGAGAGGGTTGTAGCTCTCTGCGGGTTGTAGCCTGCGTACTGGTAAAGGACTGCACCAATACAAAATCATTGTAAAAGGAGTTTCTAATTGAAAGAAGATAGAGACATATTGCAGCAGGTGGTTTTCACCCACATTGGGTTTCCACCTTATATCTGGTGTTCTTTTGTGTGACTATTTGCTTTTCTTGTTCCTGCTCATTATTTTATGATACTGACATACAAAGTAATGATCAATATTTGAAGAATTATTCAAAGTATAAATAAGGAAGATAGATTGAAAAGAATTTGATAATACTGATTCACCCCCCCCTCTCAGTATTATTTCCAACACTATTATTTAGGGAAATCCCCATCCTAAATTGCGCAATAATTATAGGTTCTTCTTTGACAGCATGCACCACCTAGGTGGAATTACAATTTTTCGTTGCCCCATCATTTGGTATCCTCCTGAAGGTTATCGGGCTATCTAGATGCATCTATTTACTCTTGTATCAAAGGTCTATACTTCCTTGTAAGAAACATTACTCTCTGGATTTATAGCATGCACATATTGTGTACACTCTTGGAATAAAAGGACTTGCTCGGGTTGATGATTAATGTGGGGTAATTAGGAGTTTTGAAAAACACCTTTTATCACCCAACACCTGCCATGGCTTTCAATTAATAATTTTGAAGGACTTTCAATTGTGACTCGAAGTTTTGTGGGATTTACTGGAAAACCTGTTTATAACTATAATAGGCAAATGGAATCCAAGAGCCTAAAAACTTACAAGGAGAGGTTGCATTTGATGATAAATTCAAGGACAAAGAAAGAGAATGAGAAAGATAAAGTAAAATGTTTTTATGATGAAAACTTAAACAATATTTTGTAGTGGCTTCCAAATTGTTTTAGTTGTGATCTTATTGGCCAGTTGACAGTCAAATTTTGCTCTATGAATTCAAAAGGTAATAGGAAAGAACTTATGAGAGAAATATTCAATGTGCCTCAACCATCCTTAGAATTATTGCCTTATTATTAAAGAATGGTGGAAACATTGTTAACTCGCATGAAAAACGTAGTTTCAATGCTTCTACAGCTCCTAGAAGAGGAGTTCATTTTCTTGTTTAATAAATAAGAAGGATCAAATGAACATTGAAACAAAGATGAGAAATATAAGATTCATTAGGGAATTCACAAAATTCAAATTTTTCCCATCTAGTCTTGCATTTACTTGATTGAAGTCCTTCTTGGATGATTTCACTTATCACAATAGTGATGTTGCATGCAGTTTTCTCGAAACATGTGGCCGCTTCTTGTATCGTTCACCTGAAACAACCATACACATGGCAGACATGTTAGAAGTAATTATGCAATTGAAAAATGTGAAAATATTGATGCTCAACGCAGTACATTAGTTGAAAATTCTTATTATCTTTATAAGCATCCTGAAAATCTATCAAGGTTTCGAAATTTCGTCTCCTTTGCATCAGTATGTGCAGAAACTACCTTTTTCAGACTTGGATAAATAGTCTATAGAGCATATTTTCTGTCAAATTTGCAAACCGCCCTAGAGAGAATACGAATCATGTGTCTTGAAGAATTTTGTGAAGGTTCACAATGGAAAGCATAGTTAAGTACATCTTATCACATTTCTTATAGCAGGCTTAAGTCGCCACCAAGAAGCAGTTATTGTTTTTGTTGCTGACTAGGTATATCCACAACAAATTTCGCCACATGAAAAAGTCAACGAGTGAGGCAAAAATATATACATATTATCACTACTCAACAAAACAATGGTTAATAATGCATTTACTTCACATTGACGAAATCCTGATAGCATATAGTACTCAAAACTTATATTAAGGAGTGCCTCGGGGCATAGTTTTGCAAAACAATTAATATGAATATCGATGGTCTAGATTCGTTCTGACATCACTTCTCCTTTTAAGAAATCGCCAAAGGTGATTCCGTAAATTGTTTATGGTTTTAGTCAGTGACATATGGATGACGACAAGGTCAGGACCCAGATACAAATTTCCTTAACATTCAACTTATTACAAGCATGCATTACCTTTTCACCTCCAATGTGGATGTCATTTCATCTGTGGCTTGAACATGTCTCCTGCTTATTGCCAGTGCTCATATGTGCATATATTTTGTTTGAGTCAAAACTCAAGTTATATAATGCACACTTGTAAATGGCTGAGGTTTTTATTTTCTGTTAAAATAAGAAAAAAACAAATATTATATATATCATTATATATATAATATTTAAATATTGTTACTTTATTTGTAAACATTTCAAAAAGAAACAATTTTAAAACTATTATAAAAGTTAGTTTAATAACTGATTAGACAGTTAGGTCTGGGGAGCAGAAATGAAAGACCAAAAATTAGACATGGCAGGGTTCGGAGTCCAGTTCTCATGACTGGCATTGTAAGCCGAAGATCTCTCTGAAATCTAACAAATACATTGCAGTTTGATTCCAACTTTGGGTAGTTGCAGTCAAGTTTCCTTTCTCTTGTTTTCATTTTTCATGAATGTTTTTCATCTTTCGGTGTGAGTGTAATGAAGTTGTTGGCTTATTTTATTTAGTAGATTTACTAGTGTTGTTTACTCAGCTAAAAGTACCTACAAATATCATTTAAAGAAGCCTTAAAGGGTGCTCCACGACATTGTAAATTCATCCACATATTCTCAACCTTCCATTATTATTTCTCCATAAGTTATATTCAGATTCTTAATTGCCTAGGTATGAATTTTGTCATCTTTATTTTCTTCAGACCATTTCTTTAATCCAAGATCCTGCAACCCTCAGAGTTCCTCTGGCCATTATGTTTTGGAAGGGTTTCAGAATTAGAATTTTTGGTTGCAATCCATCATGGTATGTCCCTCCGGCTATTGATATTAACTATTTCTATTCAATCTTAAGATGTCTCAGGCACTAGTCCCCCCATAGCCAAGAATTGTCTCCGAGTGTTACAACACCTATGACACTTTGAAAATTTGCAAACTTAATCAAATACTTGCCATGTATTTTCAGTCAGGTCTCAACGATGGCTACAATATAATAATTTAATAGGAAAAATAAACTGGAGTCTATAATAGCTTTACCTGATCAAGAGCGAAAATCAACCATGCTAAAGGCTTGTTGGTCAAAGGGATTTGAGTGTACATACTCATAACACATATGAGTCCTTGCAGAAGAGAATAAGAAGCTACAATTCCATTTATAACAACAATAAACTTGCATCAAGAAATAAGCACACACAACAAAAAGGTCTAGTGACCATCTCAACGTTTCCCTTCATAATCAATCTCGTTGCACTGAAATCTAGTTTTCCTAGCAATCTCTACAAGCTAGATGCCTAGAGAGATCCATTTTCTTTAACATAATCAATTACACACAAATACTCATATTACTTAGTAACATACATCCATTTTAAACCGAAATTTGTTATCCATATAGATGGAATTCAATGTGCAAGCCTCAATTTTTTTTCACCCTTTTCACCTTTAACATAAAGCATTCTCATTTGATAATAAGTTATGCTAGTTTCCCATCTATTATGGCCTAAATCTACCTCATGCTGAGAAAGGCAGGATCTAGGGTAACATCAAACCACGCTTAACCTGGTAGCTAGCCCTACTAGTTTGGGAGAGGGCTCTCTCCTTGTCAATCTCAGAAGAATATGGCCAATAAAGCTTGAGATGACTAATTTAAAGAATGATTTTACGCTAGGTATATGCTCAGAGGAGTTTGATTGAGTTTAATATTGGTTTGCTGGATCAAATGTGAAAGGCAGATTTGGGTTCGGGGAATGGACATAGTCTTGCAGAGTTTTCTATGGGGTGAGGTAGGCAAATGGTTTAGTACTTTGAAATAAGTGAGGTGGAGAGTCTTAAGACTAGTGAGAAGTTGGAAAAGGCATGAAAGTCTCAGGGATCCTCTTCAGATAGTTGAAAACGTGAATAACAAACAAAACCCTAGGTAGAGCACTACAACATCAATGAATTCTACCTTTATCCTTGATTCATTTAGTTAAGCTGAACAGAAAGAGATGATGGCATACACAAACACATGTAAACTTGCATTATAGAAGGAAAAACAATACCAAATCAAGTTGCCACAATAATACCACAAAATACTGCAAACCTTGGTCTATTCCTTTGCCAAACTACAGAGATGAATGTACAATAATGCTCAAAGCATTCACAGGAGTCCAACCTTTACAAATGATTGAAAAACTACTAGATATAGGCAAAAAACAACTCATGATAGGCTTTAGGGTTCGAATTCATGAGTTTAGGAGCTGTTTCAACAAGATCTAAACTAAGAACTGAAAAGTAGGTAGTGGAACAGCTTGCCTCTAAAACCTAGGAAACTGATTCATTCAGTTTCAAACTACCTTTTCATGATGTATCTACCTCTATGAGTGAAATTTTAAAATTTTTACATCAAACTCCATCAAGTTACATCAAATTAAATCATGAGTTTGAATATGAGAGAGAGAAAAGTCAAACTGAGAAAAAACTAGGGAAAAAACAAAGTTTTTGGCAAAAAAGTCAATTTTCCATCCTGTGCAACGCACAACTGTCCCTGTGCATAGTGCCTTTTTGCAGCTGATTTTGGAGGCCTTCCTGTGCACCAAATTTGTTCCAAGTGGGTTTTTGGAAAGGTCTATCTGTCTACTTTCTAGAACAGGTGGAATTTCTAAAATTGGTGTCCATTTTCCCCTCCAAAAGTGAGTTTTCCCAACACTGCTTCCTGTGTGGCCAAAAAGGGGCAGAAAGGGCATTTTTAAGGTGTTTTTGACCCTTTTGGAAGCTCAAAACGTGACAAAATTTCTTGGAAATTTGTGGGCATTCATATTTTTGCATGAGGAATCCAAAAATGCTAAGTTTTCCTACAAAGGAGGTCCCTAGCAAAAGCGTGCGCCAAGTGGCGCGACGCACCAGGCAAAAAAATCTGTGTTTTGCTCCAAAAATTCAAAATTAACAAAAAGTGTGCCAAATTGCTTGAAATTTGGGCTAAATGTCCTGCATCAAGTGCTAGTTGGACTAAGGAAGCCTCAACCAAACTCTTGAGCTTGTTTGGCTCTTTCCTCTTCCTCAAAGCTTTCCTTAACTTGGCCTTCAAAGTCCTTATTCTTGCTTTGCAAACTTTGTTTCTCACCAAATAGTGATAGGCTATGTGCCTCAACATCTTTTTCTCTTTGTTGGCCTTCTCTAGCATCTTTTCCAAGTGCATGTTTGTCCTGTCAAGCCAAGATTCACAATCAGTTTCAATTTCTTGCTCAAGTGGTGTCAACTTGATTTTCTTCCTCTTGGCAGCTTGCCGATTTTCTCTTATGTTTTGGAGTTCCATGATGGTTTGCTGGTCCACTAATTGTTTGTTCCTTTGCTCAAGATAATTTATCACCCACTTGGCTCTTTCCAGGTTGAGAGACAAGTCATGAATGTTAGCTTGCTGTTCCTAGATGATCTCCTTGAGCTTTGAGCTTTGGGAGCCCAAATCAGTGTCATCATCATGAATGAGAATGAAATCTCTCTCTTGACCTTCTAAAGGCCCCTCATCATGCAATGGCTGCTTACCCTTGTCCTGTACCTACTTTTATGTTGAAGGAAACGAGACCCCTTCCACCCCGGGTGGAGATAGTACTCTTTTTGCTGTTGCAAACAACCTCCTTGTGCCGTTTCAGTAAGTGGCAAACACTGGCACACTGGTGGTTTGAGTCTCATGCACCTCTTGCTGATGTGAAGGCTCTCCTGCCTCATGAAAAACTGATAGGGGCACTTGAGAGTTGGTCAATACCTTATGTGAAATGAAATCCTCCCATGAAACATTCAATAAACTAAGTTGATGCAAAACCACAATCTTGATCAATGAAAAGTGATATATGCTGTTATACTGCTGATGAGGAGGTTTCCTTTGCACCAATGTGGTCATTTTCTCAATATTCTGGCATATGAAATAGGGGATGTTCATCATCCTCACCCTAGTAAAATGCATCAACAATTTGATATGATAGGTGTATAGGCGAGAAAATCTGCCTTCACAGCTGAAATATTTGATTATGAGTTTCATAAGGGGAGCATATGTGTCCTGTAGGTACTTGAAAGGGAAGACCCTATTGATATGCCTCTGAAAACCAGCCTTGATATAAGGCTCATAATGATCTCTGTCCACCAGCTGTCCCTTGTTCCACTGCTCACCCACATTCGGAATGCCTGTTGCTTCAGTTATAGTCTCAAGTGTCAAGGTGAATGTCACACCTGCTAAATTGACCTGGCCATTATGAAGATGGAGCACAAAAAGTCTAGCAAGCTCATGGTGGTATTTGAATCTTTCCACCATCTCATAAAATTGGTAGCAAGATTGATGTTTGAAGCATGCTACAGTAAGAGGGCATGCCAACAACTCAGTAAGTGTAGTGGGCTCCTCCCAGATATGTTTTCCTCCCTTGTGAGGTCTCCTTGGTGCATGAATTTCTTTGGAGGAGTCACTTACTGTTTCCTCATTTCTGTCATAGGATGAATCTAACTCCATGTTTGCCATTGTTTGATGTTTCTTAGATGAGTATGAAGAGATTTTATAGGAACAATAGGTATTTGCTGCTAAATGACAGGGATTTGATGATGGGGATTGTGAATGTGGAAGTTTGTGATGACTGTAGGGTTTTTTGGAAATTGCAAGGTTTTGGGGAATAAGGATTAGGGTTTAGAGATGGGTAACTAGGGTTTGGGAGTAGTGGAATTAGGTATAAGGGTTTGTAATTTTAGGGATTAGGGGAATGGGTGAGTGTGAATGAAAGAGGAGAAGGAAAGTGATATGAGTGAAGTGTAGTGAGGGAAAAATGAAAATGGGAGATAAGACAACAAAAACTGTAATTTTGCAAACCCTAGGCAACTTTTTCAATTGACTGTGCAAGAAACTAGGGTTTAATTTTTCTCTTATTGAAATACCATAAGAAGTGACCAAAATCCTTACAATGGCACTTGGGATTGTTAACTTACTTGTGAAAGAGGAATTTTGCAAGTTTTGAAGGCAGATGAGGTGATTTGGACGAATTTCGAGCTTAGAAGACTGGTGCGCCGCGCCCACTAACAGGTGCGCCACGCCTCACTGGTGCGTCGTGCCAGTTATAATTCCAGTGTAAAACCTGCGATGCGTGTGTTTCACCTCACTGGTGCGCCGCTCCAGTTATAATTCCAGTGTAAAACCTGCGCTGCGTGCACCGCGCTGGCCAAGTGCACCGCACCTTAAGAATTCTCACTGTTTGCAGCAAATTCACTCCTTTGGCTCAAAAACACAATTTAGCACTTGTTTTTTCTTCTTTGGCACACAAATGAGCTCTTTGACATGAAAATGACTTTATATACAAATGATTTTAATTTTTCACTTATAAAAAACCCACTTTGTAATGTTTGGATTTCTCTTGCTTTTTAAAACTCTGTTTTGGCAGTTTGACTTGCTTTTTACCTTTGTTGGACTAAATGCTTTGAAATTTTGACTCTTTTGCAAGAGCTGTAGTGCAGGAGCTTTGCAAGGTGACCAGGGTTGCAGCTCGAAATTATTACATATAGGAAAAATGAAATTACATGAAATCTTGTACATAAAACATAAAAAAACTCTATTTTTCCTCAAAACAGGGTTTTGAGGAATAATCAATCATTGAGCATGTGATTATTGAAATTTTGTTGTTGAGACTTTATTTTACCTCCTCATGTGCCTATTGACCATAATTGAGCTTTTACAAGACCTTATTGACAAAACCCTAGACCTAATGAGACCTAAAACCCTAAAAATGACTTTTGCAGATGTAAAAACAAAAAATGACTGCAAATGAACTAAATGTATGAAAATGGGCTAGCAGGTAAAGATCATGAGGGAAAATTTATAATATTCCACTACCATCAGATGATCCATGATCCAAATGGAATGCAAATGATCGGATGAGACACCTAACATGCAATGCAACAAGAGAATTTTGATCACTGATGGAGGGATGAAGATACCGACACTAACACCATCAAAACTTGACATAATAACTATGTAATGTTGTCAACTATATAAAACTTTCTGTAATGGTATATACCTGAAATAATCTGGGCAAGAATATATTGCTATCTTGCTTTGGTAAACCTGGCACATCAACATCTAGTTCCTCTGGTATATCTTCACATATCTATATGAGCAACACATTGTTATGTTCATAAATGGAAGATAAACGTAACTTTTACAAGATAATAAGTAGGAAACAACAAGGGAAAAAGGAAAATAGGTTAAAACCAACAAAGGTCAAAGGAATCTGAAAAAAATAATAATGAAAATTCATACATAGTTTATGCTTATCTTCACATCTAGAGACGTGCAACACAAAAAACAAGAACATGATGTTGCATGACAAATATGAAATTTCCACAAAGTTATTTGATGAAAATAGTGGTGAGTAAAATAGGCTTCCTATTGTATGAAACCTACTACAAAGTTGTAAAAATGAATCAACACTGAGAAAGCTCATCCCCATGCCTAGCCAGCGGACACCATCTGGCAAGCAATCATATTATTGTTGATTATTTTTGTTGATGGGCTCCTTCAGGGCTTTCTACGCACCTTCTGCGTGCTTAAAGGTCATGAATCTGTAACCTTTGGATTTACCAGTGCCCTTGTCCATGATGATAAAGAATTATTCTACCTCACTGTATTGGGAGAAAACAGGCTTCAAAGTCTCCGACCTAGTGTTCTAGCCGAGGTCACAGACAAAAATTTTTTTGTTCGGTGGATCTTTGTCCACAAGTTTTCGAATATTTTCTAGAAGCTGCAGATCTTTCTTGGCATTCTCAAAGATGGTGTCCATTTGATAATCTATGTTGAAGGGCTCCAACAACTTCATGTCTTCTTCGCCTTCCTCAACTTCGACTTCATTGTTGGTGTTTTTTCTTCTACCTCCACCTTCCTCTTCTTCACCATTGACACCCTAGTTCAAGGTTTTTTGCTTGCTCGGATTGGAACCCTTTCGAATAACACTTCAAACCATAAAACATCTGGAAACTTAGGGGCCACGAAGGCCTAGTACAAAACATAGCGGAAAAATAAAGTATGAGATGAGTATGTCTTGATGACGTGGAGGACAACGAATCTTCTACAGTAGCATGAGGAAATACCTTATAATAGAACACCTTTAGCGTAATTATCATGTTTTTGGGGTCTTTTTTTAAAACTTCTTTATTTTAATCATAAAGAGTAGTTTCATTTTCGTGCCAAGACACATGGACATGAGAAATTCCAGAGGAATACTTGCCAAGGCACATGTCGTAAACAATATTGCAGTATGGTAATTTGTGTATGTGTATATCTCTATCATTCTATAGTAGAAACCAAGAAATATCTGCCAAGACACACAAAAGAGAGCAGTTCCAATGGAATACCTGCTAAAGCACACGTTCACCAGTAGTATTATAAGTATGGTAATTTGGTGTATGTGCATGTTTCTTTCATTCTGTAGTAGAGAGCTAGAAATTCACTAGGAATATTGGACAAGTAGAGTGCTCTACCCCAGGTACCTACAAGGCAAGACAATGAATGAATTTATAATGTTTAATTTTGAAAAATAAATAAATTTTCAATACTATTTAAAAAACTAATTTTCAAATATTTGATTAGACCATAACGAAGGTCTTATTGCATCCACTGTACAATATAATGCCATGTGGATAACTCCCTCACATATTTTATCCCATAATTTCTGGATATTGTTGCCATATTCATGCATGATTTTTAAATATTTAGGTAGTGATTTTTTTCTTAAGCTTTGCAAAAAAAACATCAGAAATTAAAATATTTAATAATAGTTCATACTTAGGTAAATGACATATTTACTATCGGTTACTTCCCACCATAATTGAAGCAAGTCTTTACGTAAAAAAAGGGATAGGAATTATGAGTTGTAAATAAATATACCCATTAGGAGTTACTTCCCACCTTTATTTATGTAGGACTAAAATTTGTAAATGTGTAAAGATCTCAATTGATTAGTTCCTGCCAAAGCAAGACTATAGGATTCAATTTGCCGATTAACCCTTATTAATTTAGCATAGACCAATGCAAGTTATAATATGTTATGCAATATTTTATAGGGCATAATTTCTAACTTGAGTGGCACACACTATTGGTTATATTATATTTTCATTATAGGGATTCAAATTTAAATTTATGAGAAGTCTATTTGAATTAAATTTTTTGTTAAACTATTTATGAGATGCAAAGTGGCTACTAACAAGGCATTTATTAATAAAATGGTTACTCTCTCAAAATTTCATGGATACAAATTTAACTATGAGTATAAATGGGTGAAGTAGAATGTGATTTTTCAAATAATTGTAATAATTTAAATACTTTTAAATAACGATTTCTTAAATCATAAAATAATTTTACTAATCTACAAATCAATTAACCAATATAATGGAAATTTTAAATTAAATTAAAAAAACAATGTAAAAATATAAAATAATAATCATTTTGTAATAATACAATTTCCCTTATTTTCAAACTAATGTCACTCACAAAATCGAAGCCATTTTTTATGAGTCTTTATAGTTTTTTTATGAACCTTCATCATTTGTGATGTCTTATAATTTTTACATTGAAAATGTTTTATAAGAGAGAGTTCCCCTATTGACTTTGGTCATCAGCATGCCAATGTCTTCGCTTCGAGAACAATTTGAATTCACCCTAGTCGTGGCCTTCCCTATTCGTTTGAGATCTAACGCTATATACCACAACGTTTCCATAACGCGAGATGTCAGGATGATGCAACAACTACTCCCAGCTTTTGTCTGAGATATTCAAATGTCTCTCGGGGCAGTGGTTTAGTGAATATATTAGAAACCTGTTCCTTGGAGGGAACATACTCCAATTTGACCTTTTGTTCAAGCACTTGTTCACGTAGAAGATGGTATTTGATGGGTATGTGCTTGGTCTTGGAGTGCATGACTAGATTCTTTGAAATATCGATGGCACTTGTATTATCACATAGAATGGAGATGGGTAGAGTGCATGTGATTTGAATGTCTTGCAAGGTTTGCATCATCCAAAGTAGTTGTGTGCAGCAAGATGCAATAGCCACATATTCTGCTTCAACTGTAGATAACACAATTAAACTTTGTTTTTTGCTGAACCAAGACACTAACCTAGAACCCATATAGAATGCACCACCACTAGTGCTTTTTCTGTCATCAACACTTCTTGCCCAATCTGCATCTGTATATGCATGAAGAGTGAGATCTGTATCTCTAGGATACCATAAACCAAAGTTTTGTGTTCCTTGAAGATATTTGAAAATTCTTTTGACTGCCTGAAGGTGTGATTCCTTTGGATTTTCTTGGAATCTTCCAACTATTCCTACTGCATGCATGATGTCAGGTCGAGTACTTGTTAGATAAAGCAGACTGCCAATCATGGATCTGTAAGTTGGTTGATGTACTGCTGCTGATTCATCATTTGAGTTGAGACTACATCCTGTTATCATTGGGTACACACAGGTTTAGAATCTTCCATGCCATACCTTTTCAAGATCTGTTTGAGATATTTGTTTTGTGAAAGAAAAATACCATCTTTATTTTGTTGAACTTGTAGACCAAGAAAATAGGTAAGCTCACCTAGAAAGGACATTTCAAATTCTTGCTGCATTACTGAAGCAAAATTTTGACTCATGGATTCTTCATTGCTACCAAAAATGATATCATCAACATAAACAACAATAATTAGCAATTTATTAGTGTCAATCTTTGTATATAGATTGCTATCTGCTGAACCTTTTGAAAAACCTTGTTAGTGTAGATACTTGTCAAGATAGTAATACCAGGCCCTTGGAGCCTGTTACAGACCATAAAGAGCCTTTTTGAGTCTGCATACAAGTTTTGCATCATTTCCAAGAATGAATCCTTCTAGTTGTTCAATATAAACTTCTTCTTATAAATCTCCATTAAGGAAAGCATATTTTACATCCATTTGGTATACTTTGAATTTTTGAAAGCTAGAAAGAGAAAGAAACATCCTTATGGCTTCAAGTCTAGCAACAGGTGCAAAATTTTCTTCAAAACCTATACCTTCTTATTGAGCATACCATTTACAAACAAGTCTGGCCTTTTTTCTAGTGACTTCTCCATTTTCATTCAGATTGTTTTTGAATATCCATTTAGTTCCTATAATATTTTTATCATGAGGTCTAGGAACTAATTCCCAAGTATTATTCGTTTCAATTTGCTCAAGTTCTTCATTCATGGCCTTAACCCAACATTCATCTTTGCATGCTTCATTTACATTTTGAGGTTCGGTGGAGGATAGCAATGCTATATAGCTTGAGTTTTCTATAATAGTTCTTCTTGTCTGTACACCTGCCTCTTTTCCCCCTAAGACTTGAGTTACTAGATGATTTTTCTGAATATACCTGGACGGAGTCTTTTCTTCTACTGTTATCTCTTCTTCTAGTGCTTCATTGGTTTCTTCTTCAATATCATCGTGATTTGATGTGGGAAAATACTCCCCATCTTCTTCATTGTCATAATCTTCTGTTTTTGTTTGTTTTGGATTTTTGCATGCTTCATAAACTACAACATCAATACTTTCAACAATATTCCCAAGTCTTTTATTATAAGATTTATATCCTTTACTTCGAGAAGAGTAACCAAAAATAATACCTTCATCTGCTCTGGGCTCAAACTTACCAAGTTTTTCATCAGTCATTTTGATATAACATTTTCTTCTAAAAAATTTAAAGTATTTTACAGTAAGAGTCTTACCATACCAAAATTCATGTGGAGTTTGAGTGCTATTTACCCAAACATTTGCTTGGTTGAGAATAGTTACGGCAGCGAATGTGGCTTCACCCCAGAAGGTTGCAGGAGTTCCAGATTCATCTAGCGTAACTCGAGCCATTTGTTGAATAGTTCTGTTCATTCTTTCTACCACTCCATTTTGCTGAGGAGTCCTTCCGGTGGAGAATTGCCTTTTTATTCCATGTTGTTCACAAAAGTCAAAGAATTCATCTGAGGTAAATTCCCCTCCTCGATCCGATCTAAGGCATTTGATTTTTCGATTTGATTCATTTTCAAAAAAAGCTTTGAAGGCTTGGAAATTTTCAAATGCTTCATCTTTATGCTTTAGCAGACCTATCCAACACATTCTGAAAAAATCATTAATGAACAAAATAAAGTATTCTTCTCCATGAGGTGACTTTTTCCTTGATGGTCCACATAAATTAGTATGAACAAGTTCAAGAGGCTTACTAGCTGACCCTTATTTTTCAATGAAGTGAGCTCTGGTTTGCATATTGTATTTTCAGGGATGTTGATATCTGGAAGATCACAAACAACCTTGAATCTGCATGCTTTTCTTATTTGAGAAAAGCTTAGATGTCCCAATATTCTATGCCACAACTAGTTTTCAACATTTTTTCTCAGATAAAATTGTTGTTGTCCTCCCTCGAGTATGTATAAGTTGTTTGGAGTTCTTGTACCTTTGATCACAGTCTCCCCTATATCAAGTTCACGAAAAACACATCCGTTTGATCAAAACACCACTTCATTTCCTTGATCACACATTTGACTGACACTCAACAGGTTATGCTTTCAACCGTCTACATACATAACATTCCAGCTTTAACCTTTTCTTTCAAGAAAATATATCCTTTACCTTTTATTACAGTAGGAGTGTCATTTCCAGATGAAACATTCTTTTCCCTTTCTAAGGCTTTATATGAGTGAATTTTTTCTTTGTCACCTATCATGTGTTTTGAGCATCCACTGTCGATGTACCACTGATTTTCTTGTCCTTATGCATACAAGGCTATACCACATCTTTCTGTTTGAGATTCTTTCCTTCTGCATATCTTGGGATTTAATGGAGTTTGCTCCTTTTGAGATGATTGCCGAAATTTGCTCTTGCATTCAGATTCTTCATGACCAAAGTTGTTACAAATTGAGCATTCTATTTCATTTTCAAGAAGATAAAAGTTATTATAGGAACTTTTCTTGACCCCTGTTAAATTCCTTTGATTTTGTGCTTATCTAGTCATGATGGTTTTGTAAGAAACACATTGAACAACTTTGTGTCCAAAATTATGAAATGAAAAACATTGCCCATTAAAGAAGTTCCTGTGATTATTGACCTGGTGATTGTAATTTCTCTTGATATTCATCTTTGGAGCAAATTGAGTATGATTTACTTGAGATTGGTTGTGGCTTCTATTCATCCTTGGAATAAATTGAGTCTGATTTACTTGGTGATCTGCTTTATGCCTTTGTTGATGTTTTTCATACTGTTCACTGGTCTTTGCTGCATCAAGATAGCTTTTAGTGGAGGTTGACGACTTCTGTGATTGAGATGCTTCTTTAGTATATCCAAGACCTGTCTTTATCAGAGGAGAACGCTGCACTTTGATAATTTCATCTAAGGTTTCTGATCCTTTAGCAAATCTAAGATTGAGAGATTTCATTTTCTCAAGATCCTTTCTTATACCCACAAGTTCACATTCTAGCTTTTCATTGTGTTTTACCTTTTCAGCGAGTTGGTATGTCAAGGTATCTATAATCATATTCTTTTCTTCTAAACAGATTTTGAGTTTAGAAATTTCTTCATGAAGGTCGTCTTCTTCTAAAGCATCCAAAAAATTATCATCGTCATAAGCCATTAGAAGTCTATAATCATTATTATTTTCATCTTCATCACTATTTGATAAACCATCGCTATCTTCATGAGTATAGTAACTTCTTTTATTTACAACCTGTTTTCTATTCCATTTTGCATATTACTTCCCTTTTTCATGTTTATCTTTATGAGGACATTTGGCGACAAAATGACCGACTCTGCCACAGGCAAAGCATTTGAAGGGTAGCTTACCTCTAAATCTTCTAGAACCTCATTGAAGCTTCTTGACAAAGTTTACCTCATCTTCTTCTTCTGAAATATGCCCTGATTCATTGTGTTCTTCCTTTCATTTTGCTGAAGCTTTAAATACGACTTCTCTCATATTTGATGGACCTCCTTTTCTCATCTCAAAGGCAGTTAAGATTTCGTGAAGCTGTGTCATAGTGATAGTTTGCAGATCCTGTTTTTCTTCTATGACAGACACTTTTGATTCAAATTTAGCAGACAAGGATCTCAAAACTTTCTCAACTAAGGTAACTTCCTTTATATCTTCACCCAGATTCTTCATACAATTAACAACCTCATCTATATGTAAGAAGTAACTAGCTATACATTCATCATTGTGCATCTTAAGAGTTTCATACTAGATTCTGAGAGTTTGAAGTTTAGCACGTTTTACCTGAGAGTCTCCTTCGTAGCTCAGAATGATTTTGTCCCATATTTCTTTGACTGATTTGAGCTACATGACTTTGACAAACTCTGATTATGACAGACTTCCCAATAAGGTATTGACAACTCTGACATTGGTTTCATATTGCTTCTTACCTGCTATATCTGTAGGAATTGTTGTTGGAAAGGTATTCTCCCACAATTTCCTAGACATCTATTCCAAGTGATTGTAGATAGGTTGTGGTTCTTATTTTCCAATAAAAAAAGTTCCTCCTATCAAAGATTGGCGGCCTGATGGATCCCATGATTTCTTGATTACTCATGATGATGGATCTCCCTTCAAGCGATTAAGCTTCTTCTGAAGGACCTGCTATGATACCAATTGTTGGAAATAATACTGAGAGGGCGGTGATTCAATATTATCAGATCAATAATTTAATTTCCCAAACAGATTTATTTATGCTACTTCAGCTAAGTGAACTAGCGTGTACACGCGACTGTACTTAAAACAACTAGTGTGTATGCATAGAACTTTTGATTAGATACTTTATCACGTATTGAAATTTATGTAGTATATCAGAGATTTATTAGACAGTGCAGTAAAAGCAGAATACATCATCACACATAAGCAACACACATGAACACCAAGATATAAGGTGGAAACCCAATGTGGGTAAAAACCACTTGCTGTTTTCGTCTCTATCTTCTTTTAATAATAAGAAAATTTGTTTACAATCTTGTAATGGTGCAGACTCATACCAGTACGCAAGCACCCATTTGCAGACGGCTACAACTTTCTCTCGTTCTCTAGCTACTACTGGAAGGAAGCTACAACCCCCTAGCTCTTGTACTAGCCAATATGTTTACTAGTACGTAGGTGCTAGCCTACAGAAAACTTCACTCTTCTATGAGGGACCACATTTCATGAATTTTCAGACTGGATACTTCTGGAACACAACACCACAATTTGAAGGCCACAATTCATTCAATTTTCATACTAGACCCATCAAAAACATCATAACTACAATACAATCATCAAGTACATCTGCATCAACCAATCACTTAAACTCAATCATAACCTGAATCTGATCATTCAGAACACTGTCACTAGAATACAATCATTAGAACCCAAAGTAAAATCCAGAACTCTGCAACAGTAAATATAAACAACTGAAACATACTTCATAAGGTATACGCTACTTCCACGTGTCGAACCAGTGTGCATACATGCTTTTATCAAAGCCAACCAGCGTACACATCTATAAATATTAATTCATCATTTTTCAGCTATTCCAGACTTATATCTAGATCAAAACATTTACAGAATAACACATGCGTTAGTATTCAGATCTAGATTATACATGATCAAACCATATAATGATAATTCATTTCAAGCCTTAAGATCTCGATCCATCATTAGATCTTATACCTCATCAACTGCTAAGGATCATCCTTGGTTCAAATCAAGCAAAGCACCATAAGCCAATAACCTGCATACTAGATCTCACACTTCATCAGATATTTGATACTTGCACACTATGGCCTAATGATCTTCTCCTCCTTATATAGTTTTAGGCCTTTCTCAATACCATGGATCAAAACCACTTAGGTCCAATACCTTGGACCAAATACCTAGGGTCATTACCTCGGACCAAATATCTTGGACCAATAGCATGGATCAAAATAACTCGGACCAAAACTTATTTTTCCAACATATACGTGCTTTTCCTTCTGTGAAATTGCATATGTACGTATATGATACTTGTGTTCAGTGAACCTGCGTGTATACGTAGCTTGGTCAAGGTGAACCTACGTATACCTCTCTTTCTTCATTCTTTGTAGTCTGATCTATAATTCTTTGTTGTTGTCATGCTGCACCATGATATTTCATCTGAGTGAGTTGCCATCAAGGACAACACCTGTATCATAATGCCAACAATCTCCCCCTTTGGACTTGATGGCAACAACAACAACACCAAGTCACTCTCCCCCTTTGACATCAAGGGCAAAGGGTGGACCAAGATATTCTCTCCCTTTGACATACATTATGTTGTTCATGCTCCCCCTGAGTACATGCTGAAATCTCTGATTGAGCTCCCCTTTTGTACATGCTGAGATGCACTGAAACCATCCATGCTCCCCCTGAGCACAAGCAGAGTCTGCAAAAATATTTTCCAAAAGAATAACATGACTCTATAACTCAACTATGTGAGGATGACCTTCCTATCACCAATGACACATACATACATCCATCTCCCAACCAAGTGGGGATATACCAAATTTGACTCATCCACCCAACCAAGTGGGGATATACCAATTGTTTATACATGACAGAAACAATAAATATTACATCATCCATCCCATGTAAAGTGGGGATACAAATTACATCATTTGTCTAAGAGGACTCATTCAAATGTATGAGAAGACATATCACACCCTAGACTTTTACATGACTTAAGCAACAAATGGTATAAATATTTGAAGCCATAGCTGGACTCAGCAACCATAATTCCAACAATGCTAAATGTACGTGAAGGCTAATGCTCCCCCTGAACCTGTGCTACCTGTGCATTGTTAATAGGTCAATGATCAAGGCATCTTTGTCAGTTAGATAAAATTAATGAACAGAGCATATAGACATTAATCATCAATATCAGTCAGAGCACCCATATCAGATCCTGCCCCACTGTTTTTCTTGTCTGAAACACATATACACTCTTTTACCCATAGAAACCCGCGTGTGTATGCAACTCTACTTTATGAAACATGCGTATAATAGCATTTTTCTAAAAAAATTGGATTTAACAACAGGATGATGCAACAACTACTCCCACCTTTTTTCTGAGATATTCAAATGTATCTCTGGGCAATGGTTTAGTGAATATATCAGTAACCTGTTCTTTGGAGGGAACATACTCCAATTTTACCTTTTGTTCAAGCACTTGTTCACGTAGAAAATGGTATTTGATGGGTATGTGCTTATCTTGGAGTGCATGACTGGATTCTTTGAAATACTGATGGCACTTGTATTATCACATAGAATGGAAATGGGTGGAGTACATGTGATCTGAATGTCTTGCAAGGATTGCATCATCCAAAGTAGTTGTGTGCAGCAAGATGCAACAACCACATATTCTATTTCAGTTGTAGATAGCGCAATTGAACTTTGTTTCTTGCTGAAACAAGACATTAACCTAGAACCCATATACAATGCACCACCACTAGTGATTTTTCTGTCATTGACACTTCCTGCCTAATCTGCATCTATATATGCATGAAGAGTGAGATCTGTATCTCTAGGATACCATAAACCAAAGTTCTGTGTTCCTTGAAGATATTTGAAAATTCTTTTGACTGCCTGAAGGTGCGATTCCTTTGGATTTGCTTGGAATCTTCCAACTATTCCTAATGCATGCATGATGTCAGGTCGGGTACCTGTTAGATAAAGCAGACTGCCAATCATGGATTTGTAAGTTGGTTGATGTACCACTGCTGATTCATCATTTGAGCTGAGACTACATCCCATTATCATTGGGGTACACACAGGTTTAGAATCTTCCATGCCATACCTTTTCAAGATCTGTTTGAGATATTTGTTTTGTGAAAGAAAAATACCATATTTATTTTGTTGAACTTGTAGACCAAGAAAATAGGTAAGTTCACCTAAAAAGGACATTTCAAATTCTTGTTGCATTACTGAAGCAAAATTCTGACTCTTGGATTCTTCATTGCTACCAAAAATGATATCATCAACATAAACAACAATAATTAGCAATTTATCAGTGTCAATCTTTGTATATAGATTGCTACCTGCCGAACCTTTTGAAAAACCTTGTTGGTGTAGATATTTGTCAAGATGGTAATACCAGGCCCTTGGAGCCTGTTTCAGAGCATAGAGAGCCTTTTTGAGTTTGCATACAAGTTTTGCATCATCTACAAGAATGAATCCTTCTAGTTGTTCAATATAAACTTCTTCTTCTAAATCTCCATTAAGGAAAGCATATTTTACATCCATTTGGTATACTTTGAATTTCTAAAAGCTAGAAAGAGCAAGAAACATCCTTATGGCTTCAAGTCTAGCAACAGGTGCAAAAGTTTCTTCAAAATCTATACCTTCTTGTTGAGCATACCCTTTATAAACAAGTTTGGCCTTGTTTCTAATGACTTCTCCATTTTCATTCAGCTTGTTTTTGAATATCCATTTAGTTCCTATAATATTTTTATCATGAGGTCTAGGAACTAATTCCTAAGTATTATTCTTTTCAATTTTCTCAAGTTTTTTGTTCATGGCCTTGACCCAACATTCATCTTTGCATGCTTCATTTACATTTTGAGGTTCGGTGGAGGATAGAAATGCTAGATAGCTTGAGGTTTCTGTAATAGTTCTTCTTGTCTGTACACCTGCCTCTTTTTCCCCTAAGATTTGAGTTTCTGGATGATTTTTATAAACATACCTGGACGGAGTCTTTTCTTCTACATTTATCTCTTCTTCTGGTGCTTCATTGGTTTCTTCTTCAATATCATCGTGATTTGATGTTGGAAAATACTTCCCATCTTCTTCATTGTCATAATCTTCTGTTTTTGTTTGTTTTGGATTTTTGCATGCTTCATCAACTACAACATCAATACTTTCAACAATTTTCCCAAGTCTTTTATTATAACATTTATATCCTTTACTTCAGGAAGAGTAACCAAGAAGAATACCTTCATCTGCTCTGGGCTCAAACTTACCAAGTTTTTCATCAGTCCTTTTGATATAACATTTGCTTCTAAAAACTTTAAAGTATTTTATAGTAGGAATCTTACCATACCAAAGTTCATGTGGAGTTTGAGTGCTATTTACCCGAACATTTTCTTGGTTGAGAATAGTTACGATAGCGAATGCAGCTTCACCCCAGAAGGTTGCAGGAGTTCCAGATTCATCTAGCATAGCTTGAGCCATTTGTTGAATAGTTCTATTCATTCTTTCTACCACTCCATTTTGTTGAGGAGTCCTTGCGGTGGAGAATTGCCTTTTTATTCCATGTTGTTCACAAAAGTCAAAGAATTCATCTGAGGTAAATTCCCCTCCTCGATATGATATGAGGAATTTGATTTTTCGATCTAATTCATTTTCAACCAAAGCTTCGAAGACTTTGAACTTTTCAAATGCTTCATCTTTATGTTTTAGCAGACCTGTCCAACACATTCTGGAAAAATCATCAATGAACAAAATAAAGTATTCTTCTCCACGAGGTGACTTTTTCCTTGAAACATAAATCAGTATGAACAAGTTCAAGAGACTTACTAGTTGATCCTTATTTTTTAATGAATTGAGCTTTGGTTTGCTTACCAAATTGACATGGTTTGCATATTGTACTTTCAGGGATGCTGATATCTGGAAGATCACAAACAACCTTGAATTTGCATGCTTGTATTATTTGAGAAAAGCTTAGATGTCCCAATCTTTTATGCCACAATCAATTTTCATCATTTTTGCTTAGATAACACTGTTGTTGTCCTCCCTTGAGTATGTATAAGTTGTTTGGAGTTCTTGTACCTTCGATCATGGTCTCCCCTGTATCAAGTTCACGAACAACACATCCGTTTGATCGAAACACCACTTCATTTCCTTGATCACACATTTGACTGACCCTCGACAGGTTATGCTTTAAACCGTCTACATACACAAAATTTCCAGTTTTAACGTTTTCTTTCAAGAAAACAGATCCTTTACCTTTTATGACAGTAGGAGTGTCGTTTCCAAATGAAAGATTCTTTTCCTTTTCTAAGGCATTATATGAGTGAAGTTTTTCTTTGTCACCTGTAATGTGTTTTGAGCATCCGCTATCGATGAACCACTGATTTTCTTGTCCTTCTGCATACAAGGCTATATCACATCTTTCTGTTTGACATTCTTTCCTTCTCCATATCTTGGGATTTAATGGAGTTTTCTCCTTTTGAGATGATTGCTAAAATTTTCTCCCGCATTCAGATTCTTCATGACCAAAGTTGTTACAGATTGAGCATTCTATTTCATTTTCAGGAAGAGAAAAGTTATTATAGATACTTTTCTTGACCCCTATTACATTCTTTTGATTTCGTGCTTCTCTAGTCATGATGGTTTTGTAAGCAACACATTGAACAACTTTGTGTCCAAAATTATGACATGAAAATCATTTCCCATTAAAGATGTTCTTGCGACTATTGACCTGGTGATTGTAATTTCTATTGATATTCATCTTTGGAGAAAATTGAGTGATTTACCTAAGATTGGTTGTGGCTTCTATTCATCCTTGGAATAAATTGAGTCTGATTTACTTGGTGATCTACTTTATGCCTTTGTTGATGTTTGTCATACTGTTCACTAGTCTTTGCTGCATTAAGATAGCTTTTAGTGGAGGTTGACGACTTCTGTGATTGAGATGCTTCTTTAGTATATCCAAGACCTGTCTTTATCAGAGGAGAACACTGCACTTTGATAATTTCATCTAAGGTTTCTGATCCTTTAGAAAATATAATATTGAGACATTTCGTTTTCTCAAGATCTTTTCTTATACCCA
This sequence comes from Pinus tabuliformis, assembly GCA_031772625.1. Classification (NCBI taxonomy): domain Eukaryota; kingdom Viridiplantae; phylum Streptophyta; class Pinopsida; order Pinales; family Pinaceae; genus Pinus; species Pinus tabuliformis. The sequence goes on from CM062813.1 coordinate 706,612,847, forward strand.
CAATTTCACATTCTAGTTTTTCATTGTGTTTTTCTTTTTCAGCAAGTTGGTATGTCAAGGTGTCTATAATCATATTCTTTTCTTCTAAACAGATTTTGAGTTTAGAAATTTCTTCATGAAGGTCGTCTTCTTCTAAAGCATCCAAAATATTATCATCGTCATAAGCTTTTAGAAGTCTATAGTCATTATTATTTTCATCTTCATCACTATTTGATAAACCATCGCTATCTTCATGAGTATAGTAACTTCTTTTATTTACAACCTGTTTTCTATTCCATTTTGCATATTCCTTCCCTTTTTCATGTTTATCTTTATGAGGACATTTGGTAGCAAAACGACTGACTTTGCCACAAGCAAAGCATTTGAAGGGTAGCTTACCTCTAAATCTTCCGGAACCCCGTTGAAGCTTCTTGACAAAGTTTACCTCATCTTCTTCTTTTGAAATATGTCCTGATTCATTGTGTTCTTCCTTTCCTTTTGTTGAAGCTTTAAATGCGACTTCTCTCATATCTGATGGACCTCCTTTTCTCATCTCAAAGGCAGTTAAGATTCTGTGAAGCTGTGTCATAGTGATAGTCTGCAGATCCTGTTTTTCTTCTATGGCAGACACTTTTGATTCAAATTTAGCAGACAAGGATCTCAAAACTTTCTCAACTAAGGTAACTTCCTTTATATCTTCACCTAGATTCTTCATACAATTAACAACCTCATCTATATGTAAGAAGTAACTAGCTATACTTTCATCACTGTGCATCTTAAGAGTTTCATACTGAATTCTGAGAGTTTGAAGTTTAGCACATTTTACCTGAGAGTCTCCTTCGTAGCTCAGAACGATTTTGTCCCATATTTCTTTGGCTGATTTGAGCTACATGACTTTGACAAACTCTGATTGTGACAGACTTCCCAATAAGGTATTGACAGCTCTGACATTGGTTTCATATTGCTTCTTACCTGCCGTATTTGTAGGAATTGTTGTTGGAAATGTATATCCTCCTTCCAAAATTTCCCAGACATCCGTTCCAAGTGATTGCAGATAGGCTCTGGTTCTTATTTTCCAATAAACAAAGTTTCTCCTATCAAAGATTAGCAGTCTGATGGATCCCATGCTTTCTTGATTACTCATGATGATGGATCTCCCTTTAAGCGATCAAGCTTCTTCTGAAGGACCTGCTCTGATACCAATTGTTGGAAATAATACTGAGAGGGGGGCGAATCAGTATTATCAGATCAATAATTTAATTTCCCAAATAGATTTATATACGTTACTTCAGCTAAGTGAACTAGCATGTACACGTGACTATACTTAAAGCAACTAGCATATATGCTGAGAAATTTTGATTTAGACAATTTATCATGTATTGAACTTTAACCAGTAATTAGACAGTGCAGTAAAAGCAGAATAAAGCGTCACACATAAGCAACACACATGAACACTAAGATATAAGGTGGAAACCCAATGTGGGTAAAAACCACATGTTGCTATTGTCTCTATCTTCTTTTAATAATAAGAAAATCTGTTTACAATCTTGTACTGGTGTAGACTCATACCAGTACACAGGCACCCACCCACAGAAGGCTACAACCTTCTCTAGTTCTCCAATTACTACTGGAAGGTAGCTACAACACCCTAGCTCTTGTACTAGCCAATATGTTTACTAGTACGTAGGTACCAGCCTACAAAAAAATCCACTCTTCTACCAAGGACCACGTTTCATGAATTTTCATACTGGATACTCTTGGAACACAACACCACAATCTGAAGGCCACGTTTCATTCAATTTTCATACTATACCCATCAACAACATCATAACTGCAATACAATCATCAAGTACATCTGCATCAACCAATTCAGAACATTGTCACCAGAATACAGTCACTAGAACCCAAAGTAGAACCCAGAACTCTGCAACATCAAACATAAACAACTGAAACATACTTCATAAGGTATACGCTACTTCCATGTGTTGTGTTATGCTCCTATATCAATAGGTGTCATATTTCATGATTGACTGTCAAAATGCCAAATATGTTCGTCCTTTCCGTGCTGCAAAGGTTCCATATTTTCAAAGAATCAAAAAATTAAAAAATGAGAAGAGGGTGTGCCCTAAAAGAAAATCAAAGGGAAAAAAGAATGAATTGGTCAAAAAGAAAGAAAATGAACCCCAAAGAAAGACCAGGAAAGTGTGCTAGTCCAAAATGCCACTACTATCCTATTTTTGCATAGAAGTTCAATATGTGCAGTTAGTGACTTCTGTCACAGTTGATGGATGCTCAAACAACTTAATCTTGACCAGTCCATGTTTAAATTTCTTGTTCTAGAATTAGAGAATAAGATCTGCCCAAACAAGTCAAGATTGGGAGATAAGTAGTTAGGTAGAGAAGCAGAGGTACTCAACAGCTAAATTTGAGCCCCTGGAAGAAATAAGGGTAGACTTAGATAGGAGGGCAGTTAAAAGAAAAGAAGAAAGTAAGGGTGTGCTAGTTCAAATGCACCCAAGGAAAAGGGAAGAAAAAATGCTAGGTATGATAAGCTGGGTAGGCAATTTTGATGTTGCAGAAGCAGATTTATAAGAAATTTTGTCTCTTGAAGGTGATTCATCTCATGGATATCATAAGTGCCATGGCAAGGTGGCTATAAAACAGATGAAGCATGACTAATTTCCCTCCTCATTTCTCCAAGAACATTTACTAATTTCCCCACAAGGACATTGAGATCTGCTCAGTGCTCCTAGTTCACTTCATTTCATGAAAATGTTTAAGTAAAATAACATTTTGCTTAAAACATAAAGCCACATTTCTTGTGTAAAAAGTCCTATTGGTCCATCATCATAAGTTATCCAACTTCATAACTTAGCACCCTCTTATTTCCCTAAGCCTAAGTCCTTGACTCTACGACTTAGCGCTTTTTGTTCAAAAATACCCTTCATATTGACATATTGACCTTATTATATTAAACCCCTATAGTTCTCCCCGTACCCATACTATGTGGTGGGCTCCAGTATTGTAGCAATAATGCTACAACTCCTGGAACTCCCTTCTTTAATTTTATCAACCCGGTAGTTCGTAACAAACTTGGAAGCGGCGGTGCTATATGCACAAGTACTAGCTCTTGCCGCAGCTGTCACTTGGTCAGCTGGCACAAGTCCACTAGGAGCTTAAGCCAACTTCTATGAGCTCTTAGAAGAAGCTTTTTAATGGATGGATGAAAGCTAACTCAAAGGAAGCTAATCTAATTGCAAAAAGAAACTGAAATCCAAAAAGAAACGCAAACCCTAACAAACCCTAATTCTACCAGCTAGTCCTACTGATGCAAAGGAGAGCATGCAAACTACTGAAAGAGATTCCATTACTTCTATGAAGGTAAAGTACATGTGTCTAGGCTACCTCTATCTGAAGAAAACATCTCTTTGTATTTTTGATTAAGTTGTTGGAATTATCATGCATGTGCTTTTAACTATTTTTGACTGTGCAGAGGTGGATCAAGGAGGAGAAATGCTTGGAAGAGGTCGGGAAGGTTCAGAGAGGGTCTAAGGAGTCCCCAACACCCTTCCAGAGAGTTTCACAGAGTTTGGCTATCAAGAAACCTCATTCGTGAGCTTCTACAGGAAGTTTGCAGGGGTTCTACAGGATGTTTAGGATTTCTTCAGGATGTTCTGTAATTTTTCTACAGGATGTTCAGAAATGGGGTTTTGAAGCATGGATGGAGGAAAAAAGGTGGAGGAATGAGTATGGAGGTGAAATAGGGGTGTAGGGGAGTTCAAGACTTGGAGGATGGAGTTGAGGAGTGGCGTAGATGGTGAGATCTGTTCAAGGAGGGATGAAACGATGTTGCACAAGAATATGAGAATCATGGCAAAGTAAGCGGATGAGGCAAATGTAAGGTAAGGGTTCTAAGTGAAGGGTGAAGCAGGTAGGTTGGATGGAGTATGGGCAGGTAAGGAAGGATAACAGGTACTCTGCAAGTGGTTTTTCAAACTAAACAAACAAACACTTATAAAACCTATGACCTAGTTACTTCACTCTAATCTGACCTAACAGCAAAAGGAAATGAACAGAAGTTTATTTGCAAGGAAACCATGTGAAACAACTATGCAACTAAGCAATCATAAACCTAACCATGCATCCAAAATTGATATCAATTTCTGCAAATGAGATTCGAACACTGATAATTTCATGGTGAAGCAAAGAATGTGTTTTTGTGGGCAGCAAGGTTACATTGGTCCCAGCTCATGATTCCACTGAAGGGGAGGTGAGATCCAAAGTACTTGGTAGCCTTTTTCTGAATATATTCCATGTGATTAACCTATCAAGTAAATCTGAACATGAAGAACCTTTTTAATCATCGAAAGCAAACTAAATAACAACACAATATTTAAATCTAAATAGCAGATTTTATTCTAAGAATGCAGCAAAAACACATAAATATAAACAAAGGAGGTACTGGGCACTTGAGATGGGCCCAACCCCAAGATCTACAGCCTACTAAGAGAGATTTAGAGCTGGTGCAAAGCTGGATTCATCTTTATTGAGCAAGAAAAGAAGAGTTACATCAAAACTGTCCACAAGGAGAACTTGAAAATGAGCTGAAAGCAAAGCTAATCTATTGCCTCAAAATCGAAATACAAACTAGCTAACTTCTGCCTACAAAATGACTAACCATTGGCTAACTACCAGCTACAAAATGACTACCCACTAGCTAACCAAAATGAGGCCCTAAGCCTTCTTATTTATACAAATTGAGGACCCAACAGTCCTCCTAAACTTTAGGGACTCGGCTGCCCAAAACTTGTAGTTAACAACAATCCTACTTGACTTGCTTGGCTGCCCTTGTGCTAATTGATTTGGTGGCCCTTGAACTCCGAGCTGATGGTGGAGAATTCGAGGTAAGGGCCCATAAATGAAGGGGACACCTTCCTACAAATCCTCTTCCTTGTTCTCCCACGAATTTGGCTGCCAAGTGCTCATTAAAACCTTCAATTTTGTCTCCAAGTTGACCAAAAAGGTTACACAAAGCACCCATTAGACTTGTTGGCATAATGACTAACCCAATTCACTCTATTAGCATAAATATAATCAAAAATATGCAATAAACTAATGAGAATGGTGGATTAAGTCGAATTAGGAGGTTGAATGAGCCCAAATAATTATCCATTTTTGAGGCTCATCATCACCCCCTACTGAAAGTGTTGCTCATCCTCTGAGCAACCAATTTATCTCCTCATCTTTGATGGCCCTGGTGGCCTCCCTGTCATGCCAAGCTTCTAAAGTGATGCCCTCTTCTCTATCATGAAACCATGCTTTTCTCTTTGCTTCTTCCCACTACTTGCTCCTTTTTCTAGAGAATTCTCAGCTTTGGTATGATTGTGCAAATATATTCAATATGATGGTGGAAATGGTGGTGAAAGGAGATGAAATTAGTGGAGGATGGAAGAAAAGAGTGGTTGCATGCCTCCTCAACAAACTTCAAGCTTCAAATCCCTCTCCATAATTGATTCTGGCCTGCCCAAAGGCTTCTACAGGATGTTTCTGGTAAAAATACAGAACTTCCTGTAGAAAGTCCTGTAGCTTCCTGTAGAAGGTTGAACCATGACTAAATTGTGTCCGAATCCCGAGAAAAATGAGTGTTCATGGAGGGTATGGATGTGAGGATGCCTAAGAACTTGGTAGGGACCCTTCTGCTTGTGTTGGGAGGCCCCATTTCCGCATTGTGTACCTGCAACCTGCAACAATTACCAGGGATTAAACTTGTTTTTTTTTTTTCTCTGTTTCATCCTTATTTTTCTTTCTTGCTTTTCCTCTTGCTTTCCTTGTGATGGTTTCATTGTTGGTCCGCCCTGGGTTTTCTTACCCTTAGCTTTCTTCCCCTCTGTTTTCCTCTCTGCCTCAATTTGCTCCTTTTCCTCACTGCTGGAGTGAGTTCCTTGGCCAGAATTTGGATATAATGCCCTGTTTTGGCTTGTGCTCTGATCAGAAGGAGAATTCTGATATGGCTTTCCTCCTTGACTCTTAGGACAAGATTTCTCTATTGGTTGTATCTCCCCTTTCACCAATTCCTTGGTTATAATATTGTTGCTGCCCCAAAACTTGACTGTCAAAATGAAATTAGGCTCTCACAGACAGAGTGCAGAGCTAATTTTCACACTAACCATATAACAGTCACAAAAGAAAAAGGTTTATATGTGCACAGGTGAGCCTTACAGCGGTTTATCGTTATAATGGGGAGAGTTTTCTGGCAGGAACCATGGAGGTGAATACGATGCAACACCATTCAAAAGAAATTATGTGTATTATATAAGCAAAACACCGTTTGGACCCACAGGCAGATTGGTTCCAATCTTTTTCACTTCAAATGAGATAATTCACCACCTTTCGAAAATTAAGCATGGGGATGGCATGTTCGAGCCTACCTCTCCTTGATATTTCCAATTTGTCGAAGAAAAATCCAGGCTTTTCTGCTCTGGAAGGCTGTTTTCTGTGTTTCTTGTAGAAGACTTCCTGTAGAAACGCCTGTAGAGCGCGACAGGCGGGAATTTTTTAAGAAACGACAGAAATCTCGAGAAACCAGGCAGAAATCTTGCAGAGGACCACTGGTTAACTAATCTGGACGTGGTGGACGTGTGCTCCAGTTGTGACCGCAGTTGAACAAAGAGTGGTGAGAGTTTCAGCTGAGCGTCGTTTAACTGCAGCATGATTCACGTGAGAGAGTGAAGTGGCCAAGTGTACGTGGCCACATGAAACTGGAAGTGCTGTTCCTGAACTGTGTGTTTTCGCCCTGTAATCACTGCCATGAATTGAACTGAGGTTTAAACGGCCAACACTCCTGGTTGCTTTAATTTTCACGTAAGTCAGCTGTCCACGTGTACTGCGTGACTTTCGGCTGAGTGCTAGAGAAGGAAATCAGCTTAACCTTGCTATATTCGTGGCTTAATCCCACCATTCCATTCATTCATGCAGTTTTTAAATTAGATTTATGCAATAGAAGAACGAGTTTCAGTCACGTACCTGAAGTCAAGTGGCTGCTGTGAGGTGCTGAGGCTAGTCATTGCTGCATGCACTGGTTTCTTTGGTTGTATGAGGGCTTGGCTGATGATTTTTGGTTGTTTTCCTTGTGCAGGTGTCCTCTGGCCGGATGCATGCTGCAGGAGTTCATTTCCACGCTCAGATCTGCACCTTCAAGCTGCTGCTGCTGAATTTTCACAGGACCAGAACTTGTTTTCGCCATTGCTCCCAAACGGTAAACCAGATCGATCTGAAACTTGCTGAGCACGTTCCTATCATCATGATGCACCTCCCATAGCAAAATCGCGATCAATGGATGCACAGATTTCGAGAAAAATGGAAAATGGCTGAAGATTTCAGAGATCAATTTCTCGGAAACCGTGCATCAGAATTGGCTGAAACTGCTTGGGTAGGCTACTATCACCCATGTGCATCTCTCCATGAAACAGGTTTTGAAACGGATGCATGGATATGGAGAAAATGAAAAAATGGCTGATGGTGATGGAGGCGGATTTCTTAGAAACCGTGCACCGAAATGGCCTGAAACTGCTCGAGCATGTTGCCACCATCCCTATACAATTCCCTGTAAAACGGTTTTTCAAATGGATGCATGGTTTTCAAGTTAGGGAAAAAACAAATTTTGTTCTGGGTATTTTTGCTTCAAGGCATTTTGCAGGTTTTGCATGGAAAGAAAAACTGAGCTTGGGCTGTGATGCAGGCATGGAGATGATGGAGGAGAAGTTTGAAAAGTGCAGGAGGACTTCTGAACCCTTGAGGAAGCTACCATGTTCGCCAAACCACCTTTTTGAAATTCATTTCTAGCTTCCTACAATTTCTACAGGAACTTCCTGTAGAAGCACAATGAAGAAGCACAATGAGGTGGAAAAGATGATGGAAAAGGGTGAGGAATGGGAACATGGATGCTTGCAGGCATAACCAATGGATTCCAAGCTTTAGATCCCCTTCCAAAATCAAATCTGGCTCGCTTGAAGGTTCTACAGGATGTTTCCTGTAGAAATATAGAACTTCCTCTAGAAGGCACAAAAACTCCTTTGTCTTTGTTTTGAGTGATCCTCCTGACCTGCAATGTCATTGCTGCAACCTGAAATTATTCAATGGAAATTAGATTTATTTTTCTTTTTCTTTTTCTCTTTTTTTTTTGAAAAAAAAAAACTAGGGCGCCTCATGGAGGTTTTCACCCTAATTGCCTGCCCTGGGCGCCTCTAAGGGAGGTTTTCACCCAGAGATCTTATTCTCTTTTCTCTTTTTTCCCAACCCATTGACCGCCTCATGGAGGTTTTCAATCAATGAGCCAATCTAAGGCGCCTCCGAGGAGGTTTTCACCTTAGATTTTTATTCTCTTCTTATTTTCATTTTTTTCTCTTTTTTTTTTTTTTTTTCTACCCTACCCTACTTGAAAAACAAAATCATTTTCAAGTGTAAGAATACTTCCAATGGAGCCATGTGCACATCGAGATTAGAGACAAGATGATGTGAAGGCTTGAAATGCATGCTTTGACAGGTATCCGGATTTCAGAGACCAAATGATCTGACTTTGAAGGGATCAAACATAGCTGAAGAAGATAATACCGCTGCAACTTCGTGACCGTCTGAAACCATATCTCAATATAGCTCTGATATCCTTGGTTCTTTTGCTGATCTGGATCATGTTTCATGCCACCTTCTAACATGACTTCATCATCTTCCTCTTTTTGCTGATCTTTCTCTTGAATACATGGAAGATTTGATGGTAACCATGAAGGATCTTTCTTTATCTCTGCTTCTGATGTCTTCTCTTCATCAAGTAAAGCCCACGGTTCTTTGATTTCCTCTTCTGAATCTTCTTTTTCCTGATGTGGTCCTTCAATGATTTCAATATAGTCTCTTTTTTGCAATACTCTTCCTGAGCTATGGTGAAGATCATTAAGCTCAAGAGCAGTTGTTTGGACATCTTGTGCCTCAGCTTTGCAATTGGGTTGAGCTGCTCCATGGTATGGTTTCGGAAATGGTGGTACGGGTAGTTGAGTGGAGGTGTGTATTTGAGATGGATGCGGATGGGGTTGTGGTTGGGTAGGCATTTGGGGTTGCCTTGGTGGAGGAGGAGGTGATGGTTGCAGTTGAGCAGGTGGTGGAGGAAAATAAGTGGGAGGAGTGTTGTATTGGGGCCTCCACCCCTGATGAGGTGCATTCCACTGAGGCTGTGGCTGAGCATAAGAGTGAAACGAATGAGCAGCTGGTTGGGCATAATATGGATCTATGAAGGAACAAGGAGGAGGTGTGAACCAGGAAGGATGAGCAGGGGGACCCCAAGAAGGCATGAAAGTGGCTTGATAGGGGTCATAATAGGTCTCGGATGTCCCTTGCAGTTCCTGCTGATAAGATCTAGGTTCATGTGGCCTCCTTTGGTTCATATAATAGAGTGATTCAGTGGCTCCTTTGGCTCTCTGATATGCAGCTTTGATTCTGGGTAAGGAAGGGCACTGATCTGTAGGATGGTATTCTTCACATACAAAACACACTTCTATGGAGTACAATGGACATTTGTTCCTAGGATGCTTTCTAGTGCACCTAGGACAAAAAATGGCCAAAGCCCTCTTGGATTCTTCTTGCTTCTTTTGGATCCGCAAGGTATCCAGTTGCATGGCAAGAAACTGCCTCATATCACTCTTGAAATCTTCGATTTGATTTTCAAATTTGTCTTTGGACAAGGTGTTGCTCCCAACATTTCTGCTTGTAGCCATTTGCTCCAGAGGAATGGTTTCTTCTTCTTCTTCCCTTGAGGTTCTTCAAATATGTCTTGCTGTCCACCTAAGGGTTCTTTAATCACAGCCATCGAAGAAGAGAGAATGTTGGCTGTGTGAAGCAGTGGGGGTGTTGTGCAATCATTTTTCTAACTTATCTCTACTCCTACAAGGCATGAAATGAAATCTTTTTGGTTGATTTTTGCTTTTTTCTACTTCTACCTGCAAAACTGAAATAGATTGAACTGCAACTAACTATCTTGCTAAAATGAAAATGCGGAATTGAAATGAAATCAAGAAATGACTAATCTATTTTGCTCAAATGAAATTGCAGGAATGAAATGCTAGGCTACGCTTGCAGAATTGAAATGCTAATCTACGCTTGCAGAAATGAAATTGCGGAATTGAAATGCTAATCTATGAAAGCGAGAAATGCTAATCTATGAAAGCGGGAAATATCTACTCTATTTTTGCGGAAATGAAATTGTAGAATGGAAATGAAAAACTACTTAGCAGAATGTTTGTAGTAGAAAATAGAAGAAAAGCGGCAATCACCAATACTCTGACGCTTCCCCGGCAACGGCGCCAAAAAGATGGTGGGCTCCAGTATTGTAGCAATAATGCTACAACTCCTGGAACTCCCTTCTTTAATTTTATCAACCCGGTAGTTCGTAACAAACTTGGAAGCGACGATGCTGTATGCACAAGTACTAGCTCTTGTCGCAACTGTCACTTGGTCAGCTGGCACAAGTCCACTAGGAGCTTAAGCCAACTTCTATGAGCTCTTAGAAGAAGCTTTTTAATGGATGGATGAAAGCTAACTCAAAGGAAGCTAATCTAATTGCAAAAAGAAACTGAAAGCCAAAAAGAAACGCAAACCCTGGCAAACCCTAATTCTACCAGCTAGTCCTACTGACGCAAAGGAGAGCATGCAAACTACTGAAAGAGATGCCATTACTTCTATGAAGGTAAAATACATGTGTCTAGACTACCTCTATCTGAAGAAAACATCTTTTTGTATTTTTGATTAAGTTGTTGGAATTATCATGCATGTGCTTTTAACTATTTTTGACTGTGCAGAGGTGGATCAAGGAGGAGAAATGCTTGGAAGAGGTCGGGAAGGTTCAGAGAGGGTCTAAGGAGTCCCCAACACCCTTCCAGAGAGTTTCACAGAGTTTGGCTATCAAGAAACCTCATTCGTGAGCTTCTACAGGAAGTCTGCAGGGGTTCTATAGGATGTTTAGGATTTCTACAGGATGTTCTGTAATTTTTCTACAGGATGTTCAGAAATGGGGTTTTGAAGCATGGATGGAGGAAAAAAGGTGGAAGAATGAGTATGGAGGTGAAATAGGGGTGTAGGGGAGTTCAAGACTTGGAGGATGGAGTTGAGGAGTGGCGTAGATGGTGAGATCTGTTCAAGGAGGGATGAAACGATGTTGCACAAGAATATGAGAATCATGGCAAAGTAAGCAGATGAGGCAAATGTAAGGTAAGGGTTCTAAGTGAAGGGTGAAGCAGGTAGGTTGGATGGAGTATGGGCAGGTAAGGAAGGATAACAGGTACTCTGCAAGTGGTTTTTCAAACTAAACAAATAAACACTTATAAAACCTATGACCTAGTTACTTCACTCTAATCTGACCTAACAGCAAAAGGAAATGAACAGAAGTTTATTTGCAAGGAAACCATGTGAAACAACTATGCAACTAAGCAATCATAAACCTAAACATGCATCCAAAACTGATATCAATTTCTGCAAATGAAATTTGAACACTGATAATTTCATGGTGAAGCAAAGAATGTGTTTTTGTGGGCAGCAAGGTTACATTGGTCCCAGCGCATGATTCCACTGAAGGGGAGGTGAGATCCAAAGTACTTGGTAGCCTTTTTCTAAATATATTCCATGTGATTAACCTATCAAGTAAATCTGAACATGAAGAACCTTTTTAATCATCGAAAGCAAACTAAATAACAACACAATATTTAAATCTAAATAGCAGATTTTATTCTAAGAATGCAGCAAAAAAACATAAATATAAACAAAGGAGGTATTGGGCACTTGAGATGGGCCCAACCCCAAGATCTACAGCCTCCTAAGAGAGATTTAGAGCTGGTGCAAAGCTGGATTCATCTTTATTGAGCAAGAAAAGAAGAGTTACATCAAAATTGTCCACAAGGAGAACTTGAAAATGAGCTGAAAGCAAAGCTAATCTATTGCCTCAAAATCGAAATACAAACTAGCTAACTTCTGCCTACAAAATGACTAACCATTGGCTAACTACCAGCTACAAAATGACTACCCACTAGCTAACCAAAATGAGGCCCTAAGCCTTCCTATTTATACAAATTGAGGACCCAACAGTCCTCCTAAACTTTAGGGACTCGGCTGCCCAAAACTTGTAGTTAACAACAGTCCTACTTGACTTGCTTGGCTGCCCTTGTGCTAATTGATTTGGTGGCCCTTGAACTCCAAGCTCATGGTGGAGAATTCGAGGTAAGGGCCCATAAATGAAGGGGACACCTTCCTACAAATCCTCTTCCTTGTTCTCCCACGAATTTGGCTGCCAAGTGCTCATTAAAACCTTCAATTTTGTCTCCAAGTTGACTAAAACGGCTACACAAAGCACCCATTAGACTTGTTGGCATAATGACTAACCCAATTCACTCTATTAGCATAAATATAATAAAAAACATGCAATAAACTAATGAGAATGGTGGATTAAGTCGAATTAGGAGGTTGAATGAGCCCAAATAATTATCCATTTTTGGGGCTCATCATTATGTAAATACATAAAATCCCGAAACTTTTAATATCCCACCCCGAGCTCATTTATAGCCATATATTAATGTTTTAAGGGGGTCCAAGGTTTATCCGAAACCTTATGGATAGCCCTCCCCACGCGCGCGTTTATCAGGTTTGATTAACGTTTGGTTAATCAACACTTAAGCCTCCCCGCAATCAACCGCCATAACCCCCAAACCTTTGAAAAATGTGTTAAATTGATGGCGGGTCCCCACGCCATACACCTCCGCCAACTCCACCCACCATCGACCGTCCGATCCGGGCTTTCCCATCGGACGACCCACAGTAATATCGGAACCCCTCCGATGGCCGAAGATTAGCGCCTGGGAAAATGGCGGTTTTACCATCGTACAAGAAACACGTGGTGCCCGCCTGGTGTTATCACGACCCCTCCACCCAAAACAGCTTTTGTCCAAAAGCGGTGTGGGATAATACCATTTACCGCCCCCCGCTTCCCCCCGCTGACGTCATCACCCACGTCATCCGCCACTTCACCTCTGTCATTTGCCACAACATCCGCCACGTCATCCGCCGTACCCCGCTACACGACAAATATTACGTCATGCTGACATCACCCGACCGAAGCGCGCCAAAACCCGCCAAAATCAAATTTTTGTCAAAAAGGCGTAAAATGTCATTTTTTGTTCATTTCTATTTGTTTCTTCTGCGTGACCTCTGCATGTTGTTTCACATCCAAAGCAGCATTTTGACTACACAGTCCGCCACCCAGCTAAATTGAGTCCACAACTCGGTCCCTCAACTCGTTGCGCAACCTGCAAAACACACAGTACACTGTCAAAACAGGTATTTACCCGAATTTCATTCTTAAACCCTGTGTTTTTCAGTTTTTCTCTGCAAAATTGCCCGAATAACCCAAATTTGAATTAAAAACACCGTGCTGCCTTTAAAACTGCGCACCAGAACCACTGTTTGTGCTCATTTTTACCGAGAAATCCCTCAAACTCCGTCTCCCACTGCAAAATTCGCCCACTAAGCTAAATTCAAGCTCGTTTCAGCCTACAATTCCCGCAGAAAGGACCCAAAAGTGTTATTTTACCTACTGTTGCTGCATAAAACCCAAATTTCAAATTGAAAAATCACAGAAGATTGAATAATGGAGGCTCCAGTGGCCCTCAATGTTGCCCCCCTCAATGCACCACACAAAGAATTGGAATGGTTGCCCCTTGCTGACAGAGATTTCCAGATTAATGACTTAATTGGTGACAAGCCTCACCTTCAAGCTTTTTGTGAAATTAGGAATAGCTACCGCAGCAATACTGATGTCTATGGAATTTGGGAGTCCAACATGCCCATATACTACCTCCCCTCAGTGAATGTGCTCCCTGATATCATCCACTTATGCTGTGCCAATTATGACCCCACTAAAAGAGCAATTATGGCTCCATCTGGGACTGTCTTGTTTTACATTACCCCTGAATCCATAAATTAAATGCTACACTTCAAACCCACTCAGCCTCTGGCCCCTCTCTCCATGGGATTCTTGCTTGACCAAGGTGCCAAACTGCCCAGTTCAGAGATAACCAGAATAGCTCAATTGTTCATGAAACTAAATTACCAGCCCCAACAACCTCCTCCTTATTTGCTTACTTGGTTCACTGAAGCAAGAAGATTCATTGTAGACATGGTTTCCTACACCCTAGGATTTAAAACCAGTGAGTATGTTGATGAGACTACCCTAGTTTTGTTGTCCATGTTTACTCCAGGACAACCCCCTGCTGTCAAATATGTTTATGCCACCTTCATCGCTGATAAGATCCATGAGCAATTCATGAGCTTGGACAGAGAAAGAGTGTTTAAATACACATCATACATATATCATCTGCTGCTGTACAATCAACCAGATAGTTTTCAAATTCCCCTTAGAAAATTGGATCTCAAAGGAGAGCGAAGGTTTGTAGTCTTCTGGACCTCAGTCTTCCACCATGTTAGTGACTCCCCTTATACTTATTGTGAATTCATTGACCTGTTCATACATCCAACCTCTTCTTTATTGATGACAACTCCTCCTGCCAGAATCTCTGGTGAAATGCAGAAAATTTTACATCTCTCAAAAGGCTACAATATAGGTGATTGGTACTTTTACCAGAATCACATTGAGATCAGGATATATGGCTGTGAGATATGCCCCTATAAACTGCCAAAATATGTGCCTATGAGACTGTTTGCCCTGGAGTACTTCAGGCAATTTATTAGCTCAGATTTGACTCATTTCTACAACTGAAAATAAGAAATCAATTGGGCCCGTTTGTCTTCAATAAAATGGAAGCCTGGGAAGAGGCTGGCAAGATTTTAGGGGAGCAACTTAAGTTGAAACAAAGTTTTTATTGGGCACCATATGACCTCGATCATTTCATAAGTTATAGAAAAGTGAAAAACAAGCTAACAGCATATGTTCACCACAAGATCCTTGAAATTCAACAGTATGCTAACCAACAAGAATGGGTAGAAGGCACATTAGTTGAAGAGATTACTGAGGAAGAGAAATTGGAAAAAGCCATGAAAGAGCTTGAAAAAACGCTTGACCTGGACTCTTTTGGACATGTATCCTTCAAGCTGCCTCAGCACACAGGAGGTGATACATCTTTTGCCGAGACTTCTCAGCAGCCCACACAAAAAGCCAACACAGGGTCAGCAAAGGGCAAAGAGGTAATAGGTTCAGAGCAGGACATAATGACAGACCAACCAGCTACATCAAAGGAACAAGGCCAAGGGCAGGTTCCTCCAGCTCAAACAAAGGCCCCAGAAATCCCTGCACTACAAACTCCTCTAAATGAGGAAAGAGGCAAGAAAAGGGACAGGCAAGAAGACACACTGATCAGCGGTTCTACAGAGCAACCAGGGAGAAAAGGCAGAGATTGAACCCCGTATCAGAGGAGGAGTTTATTCAGGAGACCACAAACAATCTAAGGGAGAAAGAGTAGTCAGCCAGGATACATCCCCAGTCACAGAAACATCGCCCAGTTCACATAGGTAGGAGATCAGAAGACAACATAGTGTGGAATTCTCTTCTGCCAGGCCACAAAGTAGGCAGGGCTCTGACATTAAGAGGACATTTACTAAAATAAAGGCAAAGAATGAGCCAATAAGAATTCAACTTTATAATCACTTACTGAAGATGGCCCCCACAAATCAGCAAAGGTTAATGTCGGCATATGACATTCAAGAAGGAAAGATGATTCTTAGTCACTTTAAGCCCAAGATACAGCAACCACAATCAGCTGTTGATTACATCAGGACCAATCTAGAAGTATTAGCCAAAGACATTCATCCAATGCACCAGATTGAGTTGCATAAACAAACTAGAGAAATGGTATACTCCACATTGGAAGATAAGACATTCTTGGCCCACAAATTGCAAAATTAATTAAATAATACCCCTGCCCAATTAGAGTTGGAAAAGGCTTCCTCTTTAGCCAAGGATAACAGGATAAAATCCTTGGAAGAAATTATCATTGAGCTGGGACATGATCCCAAGGATGCCAAAGGCATTAAAGCATTAATAAAAAAGAAGGAAGAAGACATTGCAGCTCTCAGGAAATAGCTCAAGCTGCCCATTACTATGCATCCCCAAACTACAGAGATTGTTGAGCGGAAGTCACAGGAAGATATGGTGGACCTACTAATGAAAATGAATGAGAGATTGGCAAAAATAGAGCAGACATTGGAGAAATCACTACAGGAAAAGCAGGGAGTGTCGACCTCCCAGCCATCTCAAACAGCTCCAACAGTTACAACTACTCCTTCTACAGTCACAACAGCAGTCCCTCCTACTGTCCCAGCATCAACAACACCAAGTACTTCAGCAACAACAACAGCAGGCAGCAACACTACCATGACTACTGAGGAATTGATAAAGGCTATGGAGGATCTAAGGCTCCAAGTATCAGAAGTAAAGGATGCTAAAGAGAAATTGGCCAAGTTGGAAATAAGTTATGACAAATCTAAAATGACTGTGGCAGAAAAAACAAGGGAGATAAAAGCATTGGAGAATAAAGTAAAGGCATTGGAAAAGGACCTCTCTTTAGACAAGCCTCTAGGAGAAATCAGGGGCATTTTGTGGGCTAACATCAGTGAATCAATTAGTAATGAATGGAAATCAATACAGATAATTCATGAGCAGATTGATTTGGTAACAACAGCCCAAGAGGAAATTCAAAAGGCCAGGAATTCATTAGGACACATGCCCGAACAGGCCAATAGGCTAATACAGTTTTTGAACACCCACACCAAGGAAGAGCTGGTAGCACTGGATATCAGGGACAGGACAAGCACCATCCTAACAATTAAAAGAGTTCTGACCATGAGGAACTTCATACAAAATCTGGAGAGGAAGTGCCAGGACATGCAAATGGAGATAAATGCTTTCACACAGAAGTTTACAGCTTTGGAGGAAAAGGGTCTGCCCAGTTTATTAACCAATGACTATAGACTGATGACACATGCAGACTATGTACACAGGTTGAATACATATGTGGATAATCAAGTCACAGCATCATCAAGTTCTGCAGGAGAGAAGGCACTCCCATCTGGATAGAGCCTGTATGACAATTTAGAAAATCTGTTTTTTATTGAGCATGAAGTGAGACATCTTTTCACGGTCCAGCCTACTTTCTTCAGATACACGGATGCTGATGAAACTCTAATAAAAATGCACAGACACCAATTACCAGATGACCAGTGGTGGCAGAGTATGCTGGAAATTTTGTAGGCGGATTTCAAAGTTTTGTTTATTTTTCCCAGAACACAACAAGATATCATAAAGTGGAGAAAAGAGCAGATAAAAATCGCGCTGGGCAATGGTCTATTAAAGCGCAATTAAAGCACCCAAGAAAGCAACGCCAATAGCGCGGAATATCAGTAAAGCGTCCACTGGCTGACTCGCTGAGCAAAATAGTGAATGTGTCTCACCAACTGAGCGGCCAGCACAACATCACTTACCTCTGCATTTATTTCTTCCTATTCCCAAGATCATTTACTTCTCCTGTAGAGTAGGTGAAAGAAGTTATTGCTAGATATTATCTCATTGAGATATTTTGTAAACATTTTTGTACAAATACCTCCCCAAGCTAAGTATTAGGGGTTGGTGATACCATTCTGGAACTGTGCTGTAACTTTGAGAACTCTTCTGAATAAAAGGTTGCTGGAATGCGTTGTTGCTGAACTCTCTGGTTGTGGAATTAATGGCAGAGGAATATGTTGCAGAATTCTCGAATTATTTCATGGATCAATAAGTCTTTTTAACTCATGTTTTACAATTTCTGTGTTTTATATATCATTTATATATCATATTCTGAATAATAGGGAAAAAGAATAACCCAGAACTTGCTTAACTGTACTCTGTGTTCAATCTCTGTTATTTTTTATGTTTTCTTCAGAATTAGCATAAGCAGGAATTCTTAACTGCTCCTGTTTCCCTGGTTCTTACACCTTGAATATAACTAAGGAATTCTTAACTGCTCCCTGGTAATATTCATCCACTTTCCCTCTATTAGCATGATGAAGGATTCTTAGTTGCCCTTCACCCCCTGCCCCATTTCACCTGATTTCAGCTTACAGTTTGTTCCATGGTTAATTACCTTGCTCTATAGTTCCTCCCTCTGTCAAAGGAACCATACCCAACAGTTCATCTTCATTGACTCCATTAACCCAATGGACTGAACTTCTCATATTTTGCACCACTGTTCTATTGACTGTCATCATCCAAAATCAAACAAACCTTTGCACTTCAGAACTAGCCTAATATACCCCAAAACAAAGCTAAAATCATAAAGAGAGAGCCCTCTCTGGTTGCAGATTGGCTAGAATCTACATCTAAAAGATTGGTTAGTGGTTGCCTCGGCCGTATTCCATTTTCTCACAACTTTTGGGGAACAACCTGAGTGATAACATGTTGAAACAATGTGTATATGCGCTTTTATCAAAGCTAACTAGCGTACACATCTGTAAATTTTAATTCATCATTTTGCAGCTATTCCATACTTTAGTTATATTCAGATCATAACATTTATAGAATAACACGTGTCAGTATTCAGATCTAGATTATACATGATCAAACCATATAATGATAATTCATTTCAAGCCTTACGATCCCAATCCATCATTAGATCTTATACCTCATCAACTGCTAAGGATCATCCTTGGCTCAAATCAAGCAAAGCACCATAAGCCAATAACCTGCATACTATATCTCACACTTCATCAAATATTCAATACTTGCACACTATGGCCTAATGATCTTCACCTCCTTATATAGTTTTAGGCCTTTCTCAATACCATGGATCAAAACCACTTAGGTCCAATACCTTGGACCAAATACCTATGGTCAATACCTTGGACCAAATACCTTGGACCAATACCATGGATCAAAATACCTTGGACCAAATACCTCAGACCAAAACTTAGTTTTCCAACATATACATGCTTTTCCTTCTGTGAAAGTGTGTGTGTATGTATACGCTACTTGTGTTCAGTGAACCTGTGTGTATATGCAGCTTGGTCAAGGTGAACCTATGTATACCTCTCTTTTTTCATTCTTTGTAGTCTGATTTGTAATTCTTTATTGTTGTCATGTTGCACTGTGATCTTTCATCTGAGTGAGTTGCCATCAAGGACAACACTTATATCATAATGCCAACAATGATTTCATTAGAAATTATCTTTCTAGTTAGTTGAAGGAGAGGTCTTTGAATACCTTGATCTGATCTAATGACTGAGGGTGACATGAGTAGAACCTAACCCATTGTGCATATAACATTGTCACCTTTAAGTTTGTACAAACCCTAGGTTGATAATTTAAGTTGAGAAGCCTTGGGAGTTGCAACATCCTTGGTGCAATACTAGGGCTCATCACGTTTTGGTGTTGTTTCTGGGGAGGTGTATAAGTAGGTGTTTTTTTCTACTTAAGAGATACTTGTTTTTTTTTTTTTTTTTTACATAATTTGAAAGTTTCAAAAAAAGAAGAAGAGGAAAATAAAAATAAAAAATAGAGCTAGTTCTTTCATGCCTCGTTGGAGTAGGGATATTCAAGATAAATTCTTACCAAAAACCTCCATCTCGTCAAGCAGTAAACCTTTGTTCTTCTTTTTTGATTGTGAAATTCCCTCTCTGACTATAGGGGAGTTAGAAGACCCTCTAGGAAAGCAACCTAAATTTTTTGAGGAACCCATAGGGGAAGAAGAACCTATCTCACCTACCCAAACCATGGTTGAAAAAAGACAAAATGAGATTTTCCCTATCAGAGAAACCAATGGGGAGGCCATAATGAAGAATATAATCCCTGCTTCCCTTCCAAATTTCCATGGTCTAATCTCTGAGGATCCCAACACCTTCATGTTTCAATTTTTTGTTGTCTGTAGGACCTATGACTATGCCTCGAATGAACATAAGATGAATTTGTTTCCATCTACCCTCAAAGATGTAACCTTGTGCTGGTTTATGAGTTTACCTGGAGGTAGCATCACTACTTGGGACCAAATGCAATAAGCCTTCAATGAAAAGTACATGGATTATTGTATGTCCAAATAAATAAAGGAGGAAATATTTAGGATGACCCTAGGACCAGATGAATCCTTAGAGGACTATGAGGAAAGATTCCAACTCAATTATAGGAGGGATAATTGTACCCTTGATCCTGAATCACTCAAGCTAGTTCTTCTCTGAGGGATCATGGAGGATGTAATGTTAACCCTCAACATGCTTTCTGGAGGAGATATCTACTAATTGCCTTATGATGACATCAAAATTGTATTCAAAAATCACTCTAGGGATGCTAGGAAAAAGGGTAGGTCTAGCCAAGGCTTGGTAAATTCATCTCCCTCTACAAAAACCATCAAACATGAGATAGGAAGTATGTTGGAGGATTTTAAGAGTGAAATGTTGCATACCTTTTCCTTACAAATGGATACTATGCAAATTAAAATGAAGCAAGAGGAAGCAGAAAGGGAACTAGTTATCTTCTACTCTAGATGACTAAGAGACACCCTAGGAATGAGTGCCCATTGAATGTCATAGAAGTCTGCTCTGTCTGTGAAGAGAACCATTCAACAAAAAAATGTCCCTCTCTGCCAAGTCTAAAGGTTGTATACCAAGGAGTAGAAGGTGGTTCATAGCAGCTCTGTTTCATTAACCAAAGAAGGCCTCAAGGCCCTCTGCCATATCAACAGGGCATGCAAGGTGCACAATATCCTCATTACAATCCAAATCAGAATGCACCTTTCCAACCATAGTACCCTTCCAATCATCCATCATGGCCCACACCTCCTCCTTTGCCTTATACTCCTCACTATCCTCCTTAGCTTATTAACCCTCCTTTCTAGCCATATCCACCTCAATCTTCCAAATGTGACAACCTCTAAACAGTGTGGAGGCCTCAAACAACCCAACCTCCTAGTTTACTACCTCCACCTCTAATCCAAGTGGCTCTAGACACAAGCAGAAGTCCTCGAGGACTTAGAAAGGGGAAAAATTCAAAGTGGCTAGATTGT
Organism: Pinus tabuliformis; assembly: GCA_031772625.1. Taxonomy (NCBI): domain Eukaryota; kingdom Viridiplantae; phylum Streptophyta; class Pinopsida; order Pinales; family Pinaceae; genus Pinus; species Pinus tabuliformis. The sequence goes on from CM062813.1 coordinate 706,633,891, forward strand.
TCCCAAAATAGCACCAGATCGAAGTGATCGTTGCCCTGATTCCAACGGTGTGAACGACACTCAAATCCGAGCTCGTATGAGCGAGAACGAGCTAGTTAAAGTTTTGGGCAAAGTTCCACTGTGGGCTAGGTTTAAGTGTCCTACAATTTGACCGACCCCGGGGCATGCAAGCTAGCTCCCGAAAGCAGGTGAATTTGTTGGATCATTAATTTGTCTAATATCCCCTATATTAGACAAATTAAAAAAAATGTGTTGTTATTATAAAATCAAAAATATATATATTTGAGTGGCGGGCCATGACCCCCGCCACCCCCATCGGACCAACACATAACAAAAATTATTTAAAAAATGGCCGACAGGCCATGACCCCCACCGGCCCCCAACCAACCACATAACAAAAACAAATGTCAAATTTTGGGTTGGCGGCCATGACCCCGCCGAACCCTCCAACCATCCACCATATATGTTATTAATAACATATGTTATACTGGGTGGGCAGGCCACCTCTGGTGGGCCCGAATCACAACCCAACACCCTAACCGTATGCCATAATAAATGCAGGGTTGGCAGGGATTGAACCCGCCCGGCCCATGTGGGTCGGCCCCATGTACCAACCCAAAACACTAATACGCCAAACCCTCTGCCAATAATACAACAGTTACAACACTCCATGTGGAATCGATGACGGAAATGGGGCGCGGGCCACCAAAACAGTGGACCCGCCACCCAAAGGTCATGTAAAAAAAATTATATGTATGTTAATTTGGGAGGGGCGGGATTTGATCCCCCAACCCCTCCTCAACGAATTTCCATATTTACCACAATGCCAAACCAACATCTTTGGAAAGTCCGCCCGTTCATTCATATAAACCCTCATTTTCTTAGTGCGCCCAGCATGGAGGAGCGAGGAGCATGCACAAAAATCGAGACAATATTTTAATTAATTTATTGCAGGTGGAACCATGATTCTAGAAAAACACAGGTGGAACCATGATTGAGCCAAATTCTCAGGAGGGCGAAATTTTTGCCATGTCCAAATTGGACAAATTTTATGTCGATATTACACCTCTTAGTGACATGAACCTAATGGTGTAGTCAAAATTTTGATCTGAACAACATATTTTCAGACGACCCGGAGGAGAGAATCTTTGATGAATCTAAAAGATTCCTTAAGCCCGAGATTTCCACTTTCTCAGAATTCAGAAATTTGATTGTCGATTTTACCCTCTTCGATGCCACAAATCTAATGGTGCATTTAGATTTTCCATTTGATCATTTCATTTTTGGCCACTTTTCAAAGTGGAGTGCAAGTGTCAGCATTCATGTGTGAACAACCATTTCCATGCGATTCGACACCGCGAGATTGATGGTATGACCAACTTCAACAGTTTGACATCCTTTTCTTCTGATGGCCCCATGATGTGAGGTAGATGCAGTGTGTTCATGTACTTCTTTTTGCTATGAGATGCATTGTGCTGCATAGATACCTGTTTTATGTTTGATGCAGTATCTTGTTTTCTTACATGTTTCATGATTCCTGCTTGATGTGACACAGAATCAGCTATGGGATGTACTTGTTGTCATGATTCATCATGTTTGTTCGAGATCCCTCTGTTGTTAGGTTGATGGGATACTCATGTATCACCATGTATGTTTGCATTGAGATCCCTTTTATGCCATGTTGGCGGGATGCTCATTATCATCATGCATGAGTTTATGTCATACTGATAGGAGTCCTTTTGAATGAGAGTTCTTGCAGCGGAACATCTCTTGGAGCCACTCCTACACGAGGGAATTTTCCTTGTATGATAGCGATGTCATCACCTATGTACATAATCTCTATTGACAACACTTAATGCAGTGGCCTACATCATCTTGACACCAGGGCCCGAAGACGTAGTCCCTCTTAGACGAACTTGTTGGAAATAATACTGAGAGGGGGGGTGAATCAGTATTATCAGATCAATCAAACTTTTTCAATGCTCAGAAACATATACGCTACTTCAGTTAGGTGAACCAGCGTGTACACGCTACTATGACTAAATAAAACAGCGTATAAGAAGAAAACTCATAATTTAGTTAGCTTATTCTTCAGTTAAGTTCATCAGGACATTATTCACCACATTAATAGTAAACAGGTGCAGTATAACAGAACAGATCAAAAGCCACACACATGAACACCAAGATGTAAGGTGGAAACCCAATGTGGGTGAAAACCACCTGCTGCAAGTTGTCTCTATCTTTCTTTAATATGAAACTTCAGTTTACAATCTTTTGTACTGGTGCAGCCTTATACCAGTACGCAGGCTACAACCTGCAGAAGGCTACAACCTTCTCTCGTTCTCCAAACTTCCTTGGAAGGGAGCTCCAACCCCCTTTGCTCTTGTACTAGCCAAGATACTAGTACGTAGGTGCTGACCTACAATCTTCTTTCCTTCAGGTACCACCTTTCATACATTTTCAGACTGGATATTCCTGAAGCACAACATTACAATCTGTGGACCCCAATTCATTCAATTTTCACAACAGATCATTGAAGCATAAAACAACCAAACTTTGAATCACTGAACCACTGTACCCTGTCAATCACCAATTACCAGAACACAGAGCAGACTACAGAACTCTGCAATAACAGTCAGACCCCCACTGTAAACCCAAAATCAAGCTTCAAAAGATATACGCTACTTCAATGAGCAAAACCCGCGTATACACGCGCTTTTACCAAAGCCAACCTGCGTACAGATCTAAAAATAAACTTTCTCAATTTGCAGCTGTACCAGACATCAGTTAGACTCAGAACATAACATTGCGACAATATGCAGATCTAGAAATACGCATAATCAACCATATCATGATAGTGCATTTCAAACCATTAGATCCCGATCTATCCTTAGATCTAGTCTTCCATCAACCGATGTGATCTCTCCTTGGCTTAGATCAAGCAACCCAGAACCTGCATATCAGATCTCTTTCTCTCTTAGATATTCAAGCCTTGTCAAAAGATGATTTTGCCTAATGATCTTCTTCTCCTTATATAGCCTTAGGCCTTGCTCAATACCAAGAGCCAAAACCATAGTAACACAATACCATCAACTTCAAAACTAGGGATCGACACGCCCGTCGAGACACAATGGTCCGAAATCATAGGCACAACTTCCAAGGACTAACCACCATGGACCAAAGGTACTTTTCCACATACACGCGCTTTTTATGAATCCAACTAGCGTGTACACGCGACTTGGGCTTAACGAACCTGCGTATATGAACTTCCTTGGCATGCTGTACTAAGATCTATCTTCTGATTAAGTTGCCATCACCTGTACCAACCTCTGAGCACCTGTACCAACCTCTGAGTGAGTTGCCATCAAGGACAACACTTGAATCATAATGCCAACAGAACTCCGTTATCAACGTCTTGTGTTTTATGTTGCTGATTCTTGTCATGTTCCTTCTTCTTTAAAGCATGCATTTATGTTCCTTTATGCTATTTTAAATTCAATTCTAATCACATCATGAAAGTAAAATATGTTGGTTAAATCCGAGAGTTGAGTCAACTCGAATCAACCTCAACCTCAACCATAACTCCCTCACCATACCCCACCTATGCAAACTCTAATTCCTACTCAACCCAATCTAAACCTGAACAATAAGAAGACACACTAGTTTTATAGCGGGGAGACAACTTATCCTGCTTATGCTGTGGACATCCAAGAGATCAGCCTTTGGTCTTGGAAGGTGCTCCCAAATAATCATAGACATTCTCCACTTGAAGAGCTTGGAGAGGAGAAGGAACAGAGTGCCCTTCATGTTAAATTATACAAATACAATCAAATTCCACTTTGGAAATATGATTTGATGGAGATGATGATTACATTGATCCATCTTTTCAAGAGGACCAAAACTGACCTAAATATCACTAAAAGCGGATAAGGGAAAGTGTACTAATGAAGGAAATCCCATATATGCATGTTTGGACAAGGTCGGCCCCAAAGAAAATTGGACACCCATGGAAGCCTATAAATACAAGTGACCTCAAGATCATTTGTACATCACCAAACATCTTCTTCTTCTCTTCTTCATTTATTGGTTCACACAGGTTTGAGGCTAGGACGACAAAATAAGTTCATAAAAGGTCTAAAATTATGGGGTCCAAGGCCTGTTTGGGGTTAAAGTCACTAGATTACCACACGATAGATTTGATCACAGTCACAGGCATCATAGGCTCAAGGGAGCGACTGGAAACCTTTAGTTGCACGCACAAATCCTCATCCATGTGACTGATAAGTTTGACTAAGTTTTGACCATTGACCATAGTCGACTGAAATTGACTGCAAACAGGGAAAGTTGTCTCTGATATATCTTGATGCTGGAATCATATTTCTGAATTTGATTGGGTTGTTGGATGATATTGTATTGAGTTCATTATACTCTCTTTTGAACATTTTATGACAATCTAATAGAAGAATATTTTTCAAATGGTTTTCCCCCTAGTGGGGTTTTTCCCTGGTCTTTGACCAAACTTGGTGTCTCTTGTTGATGTGTTGATTGTCTCCTTTGTTATTTCATTTATTGTTCTATCTTCAATTACTGTCGATGAATGGAAAGACTAATTTTTATTGAAAATATTGCTAATTGAAGTATTTAATTTGGCTAAAATAATTGATACAACATAGAACAATCTAAAAATTCAACACCTCAAGCCAATGCACCTCCTTATCCTGAAAGGTTGGTCCACCCTAAAATCACACCCCAGAAGAGGCTAAACTTCTAGGAGAATTGAAGAACTTGTGTGTCGAAATACCCCTTCTCTAGGCCATCAAAGATGTTCCCATTTACAACAAGATTATTAAGGAAGAATGTTTCAAAAGGCCTAGGAGAAGAAGAAGAGATACCCCCACTATCAATGTTGTTGGACAACTATATGATCTGATGCTTGGAAGGGTAATATCCCCAAGGTACTTGGATCCTGGTAGCCCTATAGTGGATGTTCATATCAATGGAATTATGGTCCCTAATACCTTGATTAACCTTGGGGCTACAATCAATGTGATGACTAGGGAAACCATGCTCAAGCTCAACCTCTAAGGGGCCTTGAGGAAGACCACTACAATACTAAAACTTGCAGATAGATCCATAGTAGATCCCGAGGGATTTATTGAGGATCTAATGGTCTCTAATGACTCTAGGGAGTACCCCACTTATTTCCTTGTCCTTTAGCCCAAAACCAAGTTTAATGGCTATCCTCTCATCCTAAGAAGACCTTGGTTGGCCACTGCTAATGCCTACATTAGTTGTAGGGCTGAGAATGTGACCATTAAGAATGGACACCTATCAAAACATCTTGTGGTGTATCCTCCTATTCAACCTTCTATTGAGGATGATTTTACCTTGTGGTTAGAGGATGAGGAAGAGGAAGAATTTTGTCAAACATCCCCCTACCAAGTTTGCACATTGGACTCTGTTATAGGAGGAGGGAAACTTGATGAAGGTGACCTTATTGAGCATATCTTACAAAATCAACCTCCCACTTCCATGCCAGTTGGTGAACTAATAAAGGAACCTGAAAGTAATCCTTGGATTGATTTGTGCTCTGCTTACTCTGGCCCAGAACATGTGAGGGTTGTGGAAATTAGCCAATCTAGAACTCTAAATATCAACTCCTCTCTCTTAGCCGAGCAGGAAGAAAAATTATTTAGTGTGCTAAGGCAACACCTGGATGCTTTTTCTTGGGATTACAAAAAGATGAAGGGTGTGCATACCTCAGTCTATACTCATCATATCTACATCAAAGAGGGATGCAAGCTTGTGCACCAACCCTAGAGAAGGATGAACCGAAGTCTTAAGGCTAATTTTGAAAGAGGAATTACAAAATCTATTGGATGCAGGGTTCATATACCCCATTTCATATAGTGAGTGGGTGTCCCTTCTCATTTTAGTCCCCAAGAAAAATGGGAAATGCAGGATCTGTGTTGACTATTGAGTGTAGGTTTTAACCTCGTATATAAATTACCTGCATACGAATTCTAACAAACAGAAAATAAACAATGGTGAGAGCATAAAACATAAAACAAATATACACAAATATTTTCCACTAGATCCCAAAACTGAGACTACCAAATTGATTTTTCATTATATTCCCTTCAATGTTATAATACATACATACACACACAGATATATATATATATATATATATATATATATATATATATATATATATATATATATATATATATATATATATATATATATATATATATATATATATATATATATATATATATATATATATATATATATATATATATATATATATATATATACATGTCGAAGCATCCATAAACCCTAGTCCATTAACCCTAGATTAGAAGATAACCATCGTTCCATTGACCAGATATACAAAATACATGGAGAGAAAACCATCATACCCAAAACCATGTGTGAAATCCATGCACAAAACCATAGGTAGGTCCACCCACTTAATATAGGGTCCAAAAATATTTTTCCCGGGGCACTGCCCCAGACCCTGTGGAAGGGGGTTTCCACCCCCTGCAAACCCCCCGACAGGGGGGGCTACCGCCCCCCTGATACGCCCGACGCAATGTACATGGGGGGCTTCTGCCCCCCCAACGTGTGGGGTAGTCGTGGAAAGAATATAACACACACCCAACACCGAGAACTTAACAAGGCTACAAAGAAGGACCATTTCCCTTTTCCCTTCATTGACCAAGTCCTATATGGCCTTGTAGGGAATAAATTATTCTCCTTCCTGGATGTATTTAGTGGGTACAACCAAATACATGATCAACCTTGAAGACCAAGATAAGACCACATTCACATGTCCTTGGGGTACCTTTGCCTATAGGGTCCTTCCATTCGGTCTATGCAATGCCCATGCTACCTTCCAGAGGGCAGTTATAAGTATATTTCTTAAACTTTTTCATGACACTGTTGAGATATACATGGATGAATTCACTCCTTATGGATGTGACTTCCAAGAAGCTCTTTCTAATCTACACAAAGTCTTAAACAAATGCATTGAAATGAATCTTTCATTGAGTCCCAAGAAATGTGAATTTTTTATGAATGTAGGGATTGTCCTTGGCCATTCCATATCCAAGGAAGGGATATAGGTTGACCTAAACAAAATTTCCATCATTAAAAGGATCCCTATCCCTTAAAAACAAAGATATGTTCAAAGATTCCTTGGATTAGCTCAGTATTATAGAAGGTTCATTAAATACTTTAGTAAACTGACTTCACCTTTGTTTGGACTGCTGGCTAAATATTTAGATTTTTGTTGGACAAATAAATATCAAAAGGCCTTCGAAGTGCTAAAAGAAAATCCAACCACTGCACCCATCCTTAGAGGTCCCAACTGGGCATTACCTTTCCATATACACATATATGCATCATATAATGTTGTAGGGGCTGCCTTAGGACAAGTGGAAGACAAATTACCTTATGCTATCTATTTCATCAGTAAGAACCTTTCTAAAGCTGAGTTAAATTATACAGTCACTGAAAAGGAACTCTTGGTTGTGGTAGATTCTTTGAACAAGTTTAGGCATTACATCACTATTTATCAAACTTTTGTTCACACTAATCATGCAACCATTAAGTATCTAGTGAATAAACCTGATGTCAATGCTAGGATAATTAGATGGTTGTTGTTATTGCAACAATTTAATCTGGCTATTATTGAAACACTGAGAAAAGAGAATGTGGTTGCAAATTTCTTGTCAAGACTAACATTGCCTATAGAAAAGGAAGAAATGGTAGATGATCAACTCCTAGATGAACACCTCTTTTCCATCTTGATGCTCTCTCCTTGGTTTTCTGATATAGCCAACTACTTAGTTACTGGCAGGTTCCCTCCCAATCTATCATCCAAGGAGAAAAGCAAGATTATTAGGAAACATTCCCCATTCACTTGAATTATGGGAAATATTTCCAAGTTGGGGCTAGATAAGATCTTGAGGAGATGTGTGAGGGAAGAGGAGGTCTTTTACATCCTCTTAACATGTCATGGTGGAACTTGTGGACGTTGTTTTGCTGGTAAGAGAACAACCTTCAAGGTTCTACAAGCATGTTACTACTGGTCCACTCTACATCAAGATGTAAGAGGGTACACCAACAAGTGTGATCAATTCCAAAGGATGGATAAGCTCACACCTAAAGATGAAATTCCCTTACAACCTCAAGTGACTCTAGAGCCATTTGAGAAATGGGGCATATACTTCATTGGGCCCACTAATCCCCCATTAGAATAGAACAAGTATATCATTGTGTGCATTGTTTACTTGAATAAATAGGTTGAAACAAAGGTTGTTAAGGAAACAACTGAGCAAAAGGTGGTTGAGTTTCTTGAGGGAGAACATCTTGTACAAGTTTTGTTTTCCAAGATAGTTTTTCACTGATCAAGGAACATGATTCACATCAAATTTGATCGAATATCTCATGAAGCAACACCACATCAAGCACAAGACATCCACTTCCTATCACCCTCAAGAAAATGGGAAAGTGGAGGTCATAAACATAGGATTAGAGAACATTATGACCAAGGCTTGTTAGTAGCAGGAAAAATGATTGGGTAGACAGACTTGCAGAAGCCACTTGGGCCTATGACACCACTTGGAAGACCACCACTAGATTTACTCCATTTGAACTAGTCTATGGGAAGAAGGTCCTGTTGTCCATTGAATTTGAGTACAATACCTTAAGGATGGTAGCTCAGTTAGAATTGGACCTCACTGCATCACAACAAGAGAGACTGCTCCAACTCAATGGTTTAGATGAATTTAGGCTGCAAGCTCTCTTGCACAATGAGGTAATTTAGCTATAGAGAAAGATTTGGCATGACAAACACATCAGTGAGAGAAATTTTCAAGAAGGTGATTGGGCCTTGCTATACGATTCCATATTCAAGGATTTCAAGGGAAAATTAACGACAAGATGGTTGGGTCCTTATCTGGTGGAAAGATGTTATGGGTCCAAATTAGAAAAATTGATGAGGAAGGCATTCCCTTTCTTTTTAATGGTTACAGGTTGAAGTTGTACAAAATACCTATGTCCAAAGAAGAGTTTATTAGTTCAATTAGAAAGGAATTGAATGTGATTGGGAGGCTCACAACCCTCAGTCCACCAAGCTTCTGAAAAAGAAAAAGAAAAAATAAAGGGCCTAGATGAAAACCTCCATGAGGCATCTGAGGCCAACTCTTGGGTTGAAAACCTCTGCGAGGCAACCCAAGAGAAATAAAAAACAAAAGAAAAAAATATAAAATAAAAAGATCACCTAGTGAAAACCTCCTCTGAGGTGCCTGGGGTAGGCATGCAGGTTTAAAACCTCTCCAGAGGTAGTTTGCATGTCTCAAAAACAAAAACAAAAAATGAAAAAAAGAGAAAAAGAAAATAAAAATGAAAATAAGACACAAGGATGAGCCCTTACATCAATTATACTAACATTTCTTTTTGAAAGACTCCAGATAGTCAAAGGGACAATGGTTAGAGAATAGAGTACACCACCCATTTCTCCATTTTTCCTAGTCATCCATTGCATTTTCATCCTCTTCATCCACCTCCCTACCTCTCTCCATCATCTAGCCAACAATTGAACCATGTTTTGCCTCATTTTTGAAATGCTACAGGATTGTCCTGAACTGCTACAAGGTTGTCCTAAATTGCTATAGGAGCAACCTGAAATGTTACAGGAGGGAGATCCACTTGGAAAAAGGGGCCAAAAGGTCATGTTTTCCTTGGGAAATGTTGGGATAGGTCCACCAAAATTCCTTCATCACTCATCCACCCCATTCAACCAAATTCATCCTCAAAATTCCACTTCTGCCATCATTAGAGGATTTTTGAGGTCTAAAAAGGGCCTTTTAAGGAAATTATAAAATAATAGTGGAAATAATAAAATAAGATTACACTACATTATTGAGTTTTAGAGGGAAAAAAGAAAAAACTATTTTTTCAACTCATATTTTCAACTTATCTCCCCCTGGGTTTACTCAAATTCAAGTCGGAACACTCGTTGGATGCAAAATTTGATTTCTTATCCAAGGAGTACACATGTTACATACACGAAAAATGAGAAATACATGAAAAATGTGATTGCAATCACGTTTTTTCATTTTTCATGTAGCAGGGTCCATCGAAAGTATGCAACATGGGTACCCCTTGGATGGGGAATTAAATTTTACATCCAACAAGTACTCCCACTTGAAATTTGAGTCAAACCTTACGAAGATAAGTTGAAAAGACGAGTTGAAAAAGTAGTTTTATTATTTTATTATTTTTTAATCTTTTTACTTTTTTATTCCAAAAATGGTGAATCATCCCCCATGGTTGACATCATCATATTGAATCTTATTGGTTCTTATCAATTTTATTTTGGTTGTACATTTTCTTAGGAGGCCCATTTTAGACCTCAAAATTCCCCTAATGACATAAAAAAACAGAGAAAAAAGGACTCTCCCTTCACCTTTTTCACCACATTCACCACCCTCTGATGATTCTAATTTGGTCCATATACCCACTATCATTTGTCCTAATCCCTGAATGAAATATTAGGTCTTGAGGGGGAACTAAGTGACTACTACATGAAGGAGATCGGTCGTGTAGCAGATTGCACAGTTACAACAAGATCTTGAACCAATTTTTTTTTTACAACTCCAGAGTAGAAGATCTAACCACCCTGAGGTATCATGAGGCCATTCCTGAAGCTTATAAAGGTCACACCATCCTTGAAGAACATATGTAAGGTCATATATCCACTCCAACAAAAGTAGATCAAACATTGGAAGGAGGCTTGCATGGAATAAAGATTTCATCAGTTGACTACATCATTGTGTTGTGAAGACCTGTGCATAAGTAAACAAGGGAAGTTAGCACCTCTAGGGGTCAGTTAATCAATCATTAGTGCAACAGTAGCCTATATTCATCTCCAACACTTCAACATCATAGGTAGGCTTAGGTATGACACCCCTCACCTCTTCCCTATGCACATAATGGTAAACACGTGTTTAATGACCAAGAATGGAGTTTTTATGGGCTGGAGGTGGCTAGTAAACTTGGCCACCTTTGATTAGTAAACTACAATTCACTCAAGCACCCATGCAACATGGAAACGTGAAATTAAGTGGGGTGATGATTATGAGGAGTGGGGGCAACATTTAAAAAAGGAAATTCGTGCAAAATCCAAGTCACCAAAGCGCTCTGAGCCATTACCACAAAAGGGAATAAAAGTATGAGGCTCAATTCCACTTGCACAATTGCTCATTTCTAGAAAATAGTTGGAGAGACCCACCAAGGTACTGAAGGACGAGTTAGATTCTACCAGAGTCTACCTAGGGTGCCACCAAACTACTATAAGCTGAGTTTGTAGGTGCTATAGGAGGATCTGAATTGCTACAAGAGCACAAAAAAGAAGCTACAGGGATAAATTAAGGGGAGAAAGGGAGCCAAAACCACCAAAAGTTTTCCTCAAACCCTCATGCACATGAGAGAGTCATCTTGGAAAGGGTAAGTGGCCTCCTCCCTCTCTAATTTCCATACACCTACATGAAGAATTATGCTTAAATCAAGTACCCTATAGAAACCATTGTGCAATAATTTCCTTTGAAAATTTATCATATAAGAAGGCAAGATAGGGGCAAAGAAAAAATAATCATAGTAAAAATTATCATCCTTCTCCTCCTCTATCAAAAAGAAAACTAGCCACTATCTCTGCACCCGAGATTGCTCTGAGGAAAATATTGAAAATACACCTAAGATAACCTAGAGAAGGAGTAGTAGGAGAAATGGGAGGAGGTTTCAACAGAAGAGAACCCACATACACAAAAATAATCCATCAGCATCCCCCTATTATGGACATTTTTCTGAGACATCAGTGGATGGGATTCTTTGAGCAATTAAAGGGATATGATGATGAGATAACTCAAGAATTTTCCATGGCCCTCAATTCTCAAGGAGAAAATAGTGCCACTACTATTTTTAGAGGAATCGCAATCCAATTGAGCGCAAAGCTTATGATCCAGGTGGATCTTTAGAAACAATGGCATGGAAAAGACTAGAAATAAAAGTGCTCAGAATGAAGTCAACTCAGGAGCAGAGTGTAGATATCGTCATCCTGATTCCAACGACATGAACGACACTTCAATCCGAGTTCGGATGGTGAAGTTATCGTGAAAAAAAGGTTTCTTTGTTCCTTAATAAAATGAGGATTTTCCCTTTAAAAATGGGTTTAAGCCTTAAAAGGCCAAAAATCGCAATCGGAGGATTCATGGAGGTGGACTTAAGAAGAGCACAGAGGAAATCCCGATCTCCGATCTCCAATTAAATCGGATCGGTGGATCGGAAGGCAATCAGATCGGAGGGCTATATATATATATATATGTATATCGGCGATGGCAAGGGCTGACTTGCAATGCGATTAGTAATAAAGCACCGGGCCAATAGGTGAGCGGGATGCCGATGCGATCGGTCGACGCTGGTATCGGCAATCGGCGATTGGCGGTTGGCCATCCCCATTTAACAGGATTGTGCACCCCCGATATTCCGATTGCGATATCAGGCCTGGACCCAATAAAGAAAATGCGCCCGATTTAATAAAATTTGAAGTCCGGGGCTTGAAGATTTTGCCAGATTTTAGTGTTTTTTCAGGATTTTGGGTATTTATCATTACAACGATAATGAGGCCATTTTAAGGGTTGGTTGTGCCACCGATCCTTCTACTCCACCTGCCTCTATTTTGAACCAAGACAGCCCCGATTTAAACGAGATTTTGTCCAAAAAACCCATTATAAAAGCATGACGGTTGGAAAAGCACGAGGAGAGGATTTTGTAGCACCCCGTCTCGTTTGGCAGGAGGCCAATAGTGCATTTTTGTTTGTTGGGACAAGTTTTAGATGTTTTCAGTCCCTTTCAGTGCCACAGACGCTTTGGTGCTGCCCACTTCTCCATCTGAGGTCTCCATTTCACAGCCATCTTTCAGAATGGAGGAATAAGCCTCTTGTATGCAGTTGATGATTGTAAATTCTCTTTTTTTCATGCCAATTAATATAAAGGCTTCCCCATTGTTTGAGTTGGGCCCAGAGATGTAGTTCGAATTGGACGAACTCTATTATCAAGCCTTGGTGTCTTCTTTTTGTGCCTTTGTGTGCTTTCTTCTTCTTTTTTTCAGTGTACATTGAATTTTTGTGTTAAGCTGCAATTTTGCATGTGATTCTTTCCATACATCTATAAGCGAAAGTATCCTGGATCAAGTGGTATCAGAGCAGGGCTTTTTAGATGTGAATTGCATGTTTGTATGCTAACAAGAAACATGCTTCAAAGAGGTGAAGGGGAACTAGAACCTTTCGATCCTGAAGCAGGGCGTGCACCTCGAAGGAGAAACATGGTAGAAGATTAAGCTCATCTTGAAGAGGAGCATAATTTCATAAAGACTTTCTATTTAATGGCAGAGAACATCAGTCAGTTGGTTTTAAGACTGGAGAAAGTAGAAGAGAGAAATCCAGAAGGACAAGGTTCAGCACATGGGAATGGTGGAGAAGAACCCCCTCCTTCTCCTTCTGGGAGTGAAGGTTCTCCTTCCTCTCACCACCATAATCATAGAAATCCAAAGGATGCATCTAAGAAACCCTTTTTTAAATTAGATGTTAAATTTGATCTTCCTATGTTTAATGGTGAAAGTAACGCAGAGAAGCTTAACAATTGGATTAGGCAGATTGAGGTCTACTGCAGGATTCAACAAATCATAGAGGATGAGGCGAAGATCCAGCTGGCCTCTCTATGGCTGAGCAACACAGCTCTCATTTGGTGGGAGAGAAAATTGTAGAGTAGTAATAATGTGGGTAAGCTCTTTTCCTCATGGCCTGATTTCACTTTTGCATTAAAGGAACAATTTTATCCCTTAGGATACAAGCAGAAAGCTTTGATGAATTGGCAATATTTAAGGCAAGGAAAAGGGTAGGATGTTTAGAGTTTTACAGAAGAATTTAGGAAGCAAGCACTGAATTTGGGTATTGCACTTGATACACCTGAAGTTGTAACTAAGTATATTGGCTCACTACATAGTTATATTAGGCATTCATTGTTATTGTTTGAACCAACCACTATTGATTCAGCCAGCGTAAAAGCAATTCATATTGAGAACAGGGGCAAGAATGAAAGAGATGATCAGTCCAGAAAGCCATCGTTCAAACCTCCCAATGGCAAATCCAAAGTGAAATGGAAAGGGAAGGAGAAGAAAGCAGTAGCAACCAAAGAAGGAGAGTGGCCTTATTGCAATCACTGCAAGAGGGAAGGCCACGATGATGATCACTGTTGGAAGCAGCACCCAGAAAGCGTCCAAAGAAGTATGGAGGAAAAGGGAAGCAGAAGACAGTGGCAACGACCTAGCAAGACCTTAGATCAGATTCAGGAGATGAAGCGCTGATCACAACAGCAGGAACAAAAGGTACTCTTACACCTCCTGTTAATTCTAAATCGCATGAAGGCACCAGTTTTGTAGATGAGTCCCTTTTGAATGACCGAAAAAGAATTGAATTATTTCATATCAGAGTTGTTGTAAATCATACCAAAGTTGAAACTCTATTTGATACTGGGTCCCAAGAAAACTTAATTGTAGAATCCCTGGTAAAGAAACTCGGCTTAGAGACAAAACCACACCTGAAACCTTACCTGCTGGGATGGATACATGATAAAGCGAAATTGAATGTAACCCAACAGTGCAAGGTCAAATTTGTGATTGCGTCTAAGCTAGTAGACGAAGTAGAATTGGATGTAATACCATTGGATATCTGTGGCATGGTGTTAGGGAGCCCATACCTGTATGATAGAAAGGCAGTCTTTTTCCATCATGAGAACAAATATCAAATCACCAAGGATGGGGTAGAATATATAGTGAGGGCTCATCAAAATAAAATTAATGCCAGCCTTGTAAGCACTGGACAAATGAAAATACTGGTGAATTCCAGTAAAGGATGCATGCTTATGGTTGTAAGGGAAAAAGAGGCAGAATTCACTGATGCGTTCCAGGGCTGCGATCGGGAGCATAAACAGGAATTAACTGAATTGATTTCTAATTATGATGAGCTATTTCAGGAACCAAAGGGATTACCTCCGAAGAGGGAAATCCAACATGAAATCCATCTACAGCATGATGCCCCTCTGCCAAATATTGGCATGTATAGGATGTCAGCGATTGAGATGGAGGAAATCAAGAGACAAGTGCAGGAATTGCTGGACCAAGGCGTCATCAGGCCGAGCACCTCTCCGTGTGGTTCGCCGATTGTTTTAGTGCCAAAGAAAGATGGCACCTAGAGGATGTGCATGGATTACCACACGCTCAACAAGATAACGGTGAAAAATCGCTATCCCCTTCCACGCATAGATGATTTGTTAGACCAATTAAAGAGTGTTGTTTATTTCACAAAGTTGGATTTGTATAGTGGCTATCACCAGGTCAGAATTGCGGAGTAGGATGTGTGGAAAACTGCCTTCAAGACCAAGTAGGGGCTGTTCGAATGGATGGTGATGTCATTCAGGGTTTGCAATGCTCCAACCACTTTTATGCGGGTTATGAATGATATATTTCAGCCTTTCATTAATGAGTTTGTTCTTATGTATTTAGATGATATACTAGTATTTAGTAAGAGTTGGGTTGAACATGTGTGTCATGTAAAGAAAGTGCTTGATGTACTGAAGAAAGAAAAACTCTTTGTAAAATTGTCAAAGTGTGAGTTCGGGAAAACCTCTTTGGGTTACCTAGGTCATATTGTTGGTCATGGTCAGTTAAAAATTGATCCCTCTAAAGTTGAAGTAATTCTATATTGGCCTAAGTCTACTAGTGTAACAGAGGTCCGTAGATTTTTAGGTGCAGTCCACTATTGGAGGAGATTTATTGCTAATTTCTCTGTTATTGCAGCACCTTTGCACACATTGACAAGTGTGAAATAGGTCTTCCAATGGGGAGGAAGACAGTAGAAGTCCTTCGAAACATTGAAGGAAAAGATCAGCACTGCGCTAGTCTTAGCCTTACCCGATCTCCAACAGACATTCGAGATCGAAACCGATGCTAGCGGTTATGCCATGGGAGCTGTACTAATGTAGCAAAAGAAGCCAATTTGTTACCATTTTGAGAAGTTTTCTCAAGCTATGATAAACTATCCCACCTATGACAAGGAGCTTTATGCCTTGCTGCAGAGAGTGAAAAAGTAGAAACACTAGCCGATCGGCAAGGAGACCATTATCCATACAGATCATTAGCCCTTGCAATATCTTCAGTCATAAACCAAGTTGCAACAATCTCATCATTTTAGGTGGATGGGCTTTCTTCAACAGTTTCATCTGGTAATAAAGTATAAGAAGGGCACTAGCAATAAAGTGGCCGATATGCTATCTTGCCCTCCTATTTCTGCTTCTGTTATTTTGCATAATGCTTCGTTATCTTTTGAGAGTTACGCTGAACAATATGCTAACGATGATGACTTTAAGGAGGTTTATGCAAAACTAACCCATGGTTCACAGGTGGACAACTATCACTTGCAGGGGAAATTGTTGTATCACCTTGGTAAATTGTGTATTCCCACAGGGGAAAGAGTACATGTAATTCAAGAGGCCCACACCTCTCTTGTGTTTGGACACTTTGGTGTCGAAAAGACTTTATGTCATGTACAAAGATTTTTTTTTTGGCCTCATATGAAAAACATTGTGACTCGCTATGTAAAGGGTTGTGTGATGTGTTCTATTTCAAAGCCCTCTAATAGAAAACTTGGGCTCTACACACCACTCCCTATTCCGAGTCGTCCATGGGAAAGTGTGTCAATGGACTTTGTAGGAGGTTTACCTTTGTCTAGGAAAAGTCATGACTATTTGTATGTCATCGTTGATCATTTTAGCAAGATGTGTATTCTTATGCCTTGTGAAAAGCAGATTATTGCAGAGTAGACTGCTTCTCTTTTCTTTCAGCATGTTTGGGTCCACTTTGGATTACCCATGTCAATTGTGTCAGATCGGGACTCTCACTTTCTTGGAGAGTTTTGGACCAGCTTGTGGGCAATGATGGACACCAAATTGAGAAGAAGCACGACATTTCACCCACAAACTGATGGACAGACAGAGGTTGTAAACCGTACCGTGGTACACTTATTACGAGGCTATTGTGGGAAACATCCCAAGTTGTGGGATGAACATCTCCCATATGTACAACATTCCTACAACTGAGCAGTGCATTCATCTACGCAGTGTTTACCATTCGAGACATGTTTTGGTTACCTACCAAAGGACCCTTTTGATATGGTCTTTGGAAGGGAAGATGGCTCCAGTGGACGTAATGATAAGGACAAAGCTCAACAATTCATTCAGTGAATCCAATTGATTCACTAAGCAATGCAAGAGTAGTTGGAGAAAAGTCAAGCCCATTACAAGGCTCGACATGATAAACACTGAGTTGACCATCAATTCTAGGTGGGCGACAAAGTGTGGTTCCACATGAGCAAAGACAGGATGAAGGGGGAAGGAAAGAAGCTGTGACCAATCTGGTATGGACCATTCACCATTTTGGAGAAGATTGGGAACAATGCCTTTCGTCTTGACTTGCCGGTATATATGCAGATGTACTCAGTAGTGAATGTGGAGAACCTAAAGCTGTATGAACCACCTTTGATCATGGAAACTGATGAGGTGAGCATAGTTCCTACAATTGATGATTTTGCACCAGAATATCTCGATGAGTTTCCCGAAGACGTCATCCTCGACAGAAGAACTAGGACTTCAAGGCGAGGAGATGTAGAATACCTTCGAGTTGGTTTAAAGGGAATGCACCCTAGTAAGGCCAGGTGGATGGAGAAAGAGAAAGTGAGGGAACAATTCCCTCACTTGCCAGTTGACTAATGAAAAGCTTTTGGCGATCCAAAAGCTCCTCAATGGGGAGGATTGATCCAGGTGGATCTTTAGAAACAATGGCATGGAAAAGCTCAGAAATCAAAGTTCTCAGAATGAAGTCAACTCAGGACTAGAGCATAGATCTCGTCATCCTAATTCCAATGGCGTGAATGACACTTCAATCCGAGTCCGGATGGTGAAGTTATTGTGAAAAGAAGGTTGCTTTGTTCATTAAGAAAATGAGGATTTTCCCTTTAAAAATGGGTTTAAGCCTTAAAAGGCCAAAAATTGCAATCAGAGGATTCATGGAGGCAGACTTAAGAAGGGTGTAGAGGAAACCCCGATCGCTGATCTCTGATTAAATCGGATTGGTGGATCGGAAGGCAATCGGATCGGAGGGCTATATATATATATATATATATATATATATATATATATATATATATATATATATATATATATATCAACGATGGTAAGGGTTGACTTGCGATGCGATCAACGACAAAGCACCGGGCCGATATGTGAGCGGGATGCCGATGCGATTGACCGATGCCGATATCGGTGATTGGCGATCGACAGTCAGCCATCCCCGTTTAACAGGACTGTGCACCCCCGATATGTCGATTGCGATATCAGGCCCAGACCCGATAAAGAAAATACGCCCGATTTAATAAAATTTGAAGTTCGGGGCTTGAAGATTTTGCCAGATTTTAGTGTTTTTTCGGGATTTTGGGTATTTATTGTTACAACAATAATGAGGCCATTTTAAGGGTCGGTTGTGCCGCCAATCCTTCTACTCCACCTGCCTCTATTTTGAACCAAGACAACCCCGATTTAAACGGGATTTTGTCCAAAAAACCCATTATAAAAGCACGATGGTTGGAAAAGCACGGGGAGAGGATTTTGCAGCACGCTGTCTCATTTGGCAGGAGGTCGATAGTGCATTTTTGTCTGTTGGGACAAGTTTTAGATGTTTTTAGCCCTTTTTAGCGCCACGAACGCTTTGATGTTGCCCACTTCTCCATCTGAGGTCTCCATTTCACAGCCATCTTTCAGAATGGAGGTATAAGCCTCTTGTATGCAGTTGATGATTGTAAATTCTCTTCTGTTCATGCTAGTTAATATAAAGGCCTCCCCATTGTTTGAGCTGGGCCTGGAGACGTAGTACGAATTGGAAGAGCTCCTTTATTAAGCCTTGGTGTCTTCTTTTTGTGCCTTTGTGTTCTTTCTTATTCTTTTCTTGAGTGTGCATTGAATTTCTGTGTTAAGATGCCATTTTGCATGTGATTCTTTCCATACATCTATAAGCAAAAGTATCGTGGATAAGCTTATAAGAAAAGTAACCACCATACCCGTATGAGTTTGATGGAGCAAGGAGGATAAGGCAATAGGTGTTACAACTGTTGTAACTTTTTTCAACCCCCAGAAAATTACAATTTTGTTAATTTTATTTTAGCCAGTTTACCTTTTAGCTAAATCTTTGAACATATATAAAATTTCATGGAAATATTGTGCTCGACTAATTTGAATGATTTTTAATATTTTAAATATGTAATTTTATTAAAAATATAAAATTATATTTTTATTAGAATTATTTTATTTAAAATTTAAAATTATTTGAAAAAGAAAATGTTGGGCTTATACCAAATCTTTAAGTTTTCCATTTCGGACCCCCCTGGTCATCTGAGATCTAATAGCTGGGGGGTCTGATACTTCTTTTGAAAAAAATGCTTATTCAATGTGGCAAAAATTGGATCATTTTGGCCCCCCTAGGCGCAAAACAACTTACCATTATGAGACCCCCCTGAAATCGAATTGTGGTTTTAGAAATAATATCAATGATCAAAGGAATGCAGTATCAAGTAGTCAGAATGTAAGGCAGAGACCATACCCTAACCATGGCGGTTGGAGTGATTCTCATGACCCGTATGGAGACAAAGATGAATATCCTTATGTCTAAGGGAAAGTATGTCCATGCCCACATTTTCATAAAGGCATTTAAAATTAGTGTTGTTGGAAATTCCCTGGTCACGATGTATGCCAAATGTGGTAACATAGAAGATGCCCACAACGTGTTTGTCAGAGTGCATGAAAGAAATGTAATCACATGGAATGCAGTAATTGTAGGATATGCCCAACACGGGGAAGGAAAGAAGGCATGGGGCCTAATGGTGTCACCTTTCTGTGTGTGTTGTCTATGTGCAACCATACGGGTTTGGTTGATGAAGGTTGTCACTACTTCTATTCCATGTGTGAAGATCACGTCATCACAACAAGGGTTGAGAACTATGCTTGCATGGTTGATCTTCTTGGCCGTTCTAGGCACCTGGATGAGGCAAAGGACTTTATTAAGAAAATTCCTTTAAAATATTATTCTGGCATGTGTAAGTCCTTGCTCGGTGCTTGCCGAATCCATGGAAATACAATGCTAGGACAACATGCAGTGAAACAACATTTTGAATTGGGAGCCCAACACACTTCAACATATGTGCTGCTGTCAAATATCTATGATGAAGCTGGTAGGTGGGATGAAGTAGCCAAAATTAGAAGAATGATGAAAGTTAGGGGTGTCAAGAAGACACCAGAGTTCAGCTAGATTGAGATTAAAAACACAGTGCATACTTTTGTCATAGGATACCGAGCGCACTCTCAAACAGAGGATATCCATGCAATGTTAGAGAAGTTGTCTAGGGAAATGAAAGATGCAGGATATGTGTCTGTAAAGGACTCTCTGTTGTATGATGTGAAGGATTAGAAGAACTAGTACACTCTTTGGTACTATAATAAGAATTTGGTTATTGCTCTCAACCTTATTACTACATTTGGGACAACATGTGCCTCGCTGAATAACAAAGATGTCATGATGTCTACATATTTGAACCTTGGAATGTTGGATGAGAAAATTTTCGGGGAATATCATGCTTTCTGATCTTATAAGAATGAAATATTCTCTGTAAATGTTTTTCATGTTGAATGAAACCAGCAAGAAGCAAAGCATATTTTGGCATTGGCCTTCCTTCCATAAGCAGTGAGTGGGCATTAATTTTCATACCATTTGGAGCCAGTACTGCACTTGTTTTGGTTACTGATAAAATTATGAATAATGCTTTGCATTGGTCTCATCTAAACTGCGAAAGTGTTCTAACATTGACATTGTAGTGATTCATCAAGCATAGATTTAATTATCAGAACATCCAGAGACTATTTTGAGAACATAAAATGAACCATTTTGATCTTTACAATTGGTTCGCCTTGCATCTGCATATGTGTGTACCATGTTGTAATATTCCACCTCTCTGCTACGGTGTTTACAAAATAGAAGAACAAAATTAGAAAATGGGTTTCCTTCAGAGGACAATCCTTATCTTTTTAATGTCAACCAAGGATCATTTTCAATCATAGTCATATTTGTGTTATTGGCATCCAAATGTATCTGCCCAATTGGACTCTATCTTTCTAGAGGAAATCATGAATGCAGGAGTATGAACAATATTTATGATTTTAAGGGTGAAGTTAAGTCCAAGTATAATCAAAGCATGGTTGAAATTTTGCTGAAGTGTTTTGCTTCATGTCCTAAATGAAAATATTTTTGTTTTTCATGGTGGTCTTTTAAGTGTTGATGGTATAAAAATTGATGACATCAGAGAAATTGATCGATTTCGAGAGCCACCTGAAGAGGGTCTAATGTGTGAAATACTCTGGCTCAGCAAACGAAGTGTCGGTTTGTTCTTTTGAATAAGAGCTGGGATAAATCATTTTTAATTGCTCACACAGAGAATACATAGCCATAGAACACATGGAATACCTTTGATTGCTCAAATCAATAGGCCGAATGCCAATGAGAATTTCCAGAAATTACAAAAAGTTATATCGATTCCAGATTGGTTGCATTGATGATGGGGAAATTTCTAAGGACGCAGTTCAGAATCTATCTGATTCCTCGAGGTCATTATTCAAACAGGTTACCAAGGAGTTCAAAACAAACTATATATGATCAGAGAAAGAAAGGAAGGATCTTGTGGAATACTATATAAAGTGGAAAGGTAAAATGAACATGGTCTATGAATGGGTGTTGTGTTCTGATCCAAAGTTGAATAATCATTGTTTCAACAATATAATTGATAGTGTAATATCTGTAGGAGAGGTAAAGAAAACAAAAGCTTATCGCTAGTGTGGGGCTGAAGTAATGAAAACATAAGCTGGAAAAACAATAATTTGATACCCTAATTGTCAAATCCAGATTTCTTGGTAGAATTTAGTTGACCTGAGGCATAAAGGAATACCTTGCAGCAAACGAAGGAGCCCCTTCTAGTTTTTGTGGCAAAGTATTGTGAATATTCGTAAACATATATCCATATTCTAGTCAGAAAATACCAAACAATTTCAATATTAGCATTCGAATCACAATGAGTATCCTTAGGCATCCAATCAATAGGTCAAACAGTGACCAAATAAACAGGAAAAGGTTGAGATTTTCTAAGCTCAAAATCAGCTACAACATTCAGTGGCAGATATTTTGATTTTTTTTTAGCATCCAAAGGACCATAGTTGGCAGTCAATTGAACACTTGGCAACCAAGAGATTCTGAAGATGATTTTAACCACTCCAATAATACCTACAACTTGAGAAACTTTGCAACAACTTTCCAGATTTTAAGGTAGAGAATTTGCAAACAGTTCCAAATTTCTTGCAGACTATTTTTAGATTGTTTTATTTTTAGTTTATTGTTAGGATTTGATCCCTAAAATCTTGTAACAGTAGCTGAAGGTTCAACTTAAGGTTTTCCTATATATTCCTTTATTTTTAATAAACACAGGTTGGCTTTTGATGCCAAGGCTATTGACTTTGTAATAACTTCTATTATAGGATTTCTAATGAAAGCCTTCCGGCTCCAGTTTATGACAGAATTTGTGTTTCTAGTATGTATTTCTAGTGTTTCCATAACTTGTTTTTTGCACATGTTCAAGGTATTATAGAAGATCTGGGTAAGAATAGATTGAGTTTCAATCTCTCTGAAATCCCCTGCAAATTAATAATCATTTAAAGAGATTAGTATATTAGACTGTCTGTCTGAGTTAGCTTTTCTTTGAACTGATTATTGTTTTTCCTTCTATCTTCTCTTGAATATGTTTTGGTGGGCTATAGAAATCTTGTACACACATCCAAATTTCCCTAGTTGTTAATTAGTGAGGCTGATTTCTCAATTATTAGGAATCTACTTACATTCTTCTATCATAATCCTTGAAAAGCTAAGTCATTCTGTCAAGTTGGAAGCTGAAACTTTGAGAAGGGACCTTGCAAGAGAGGCCTTTAATCATGAATAGGGATTTGAAGGAGATCAAATAAGTATATATATATATATATATATATCAGAGACAGACACAAAACTAGACATGGTAGAAAAGGCCTCAGCCTTGATGTATTCCTCATATTCTCATTATTAAAATAATGTTTATGATACATATAAATACACGAGGAGAATTGTCTCAAGATAGTGTATCTATCTTGGACACTATGGTTGAGAAAATCTCTAAACCAAACACTAATCTAGGAGCCTAACTAGTTGGAAAGAATCTCTCAACTAACTAGGTCTAAGCTGACTCCTAACCATGAGGAACAAACTCAATCTAGAAAGGTAGGATTAAATCCAACTTTCTTGATTTTAATTAATTTAATTATTTTGGACTTATAATTTTTTTCATCACATGAGAGTGAGGATAACATTCCCCTCTTCAATGATAAGTCCAAAACAAGAACCAGGAACCATCTTCCAAGTTCTCATGCTGAAAATGTTAATTGTCAAAAACACTGCCTAAAAAACCGCCAAAGATGGATGTTGGAAAAAAATCCAATCAGAAGAGAACATGAATCAAATGCAAGTCTGATTCATTTATGAATTTTGCTTGACGACTCCATCATGTGCCAAGCTGCAAAATGATCCATCTATACTTTTCTTTCAATCAGCATCCTTTTTCCGCTGACAAAATGTTGATGATGCCCACTGGCTGATTTGATGATTCCCACTGGATGATTTGATGATGATGCCCATTGGCTGGTTTTGTTGATGTTGTTGAAAATTTCAGTCTGACAACCACCTTCAATTCCATTATCATTTCCCCCCTTTGTCAGCTGAAAGTAGAGATCATCATTTGCACTTGATTTCTGAGCTCCCCCCCTTCAGGTGTAGGAGAGTTTCACCATCTTCATTTTACTATAGAATTGGTCTTCATGTGAGATCGAATCCTTTGATAACACATAGACAACTATTTGATTGTAGATGACCACTTCCAAGGATCAATCCATTCGTAATTGATCTTCACTCTGGGTGGTTGATTTCACTTGCAGCGTCTTTCGAATGAATAATTTTTTTTTTTTTTTTGCCACAATGGTGACAAGGATGGAGGTCAAAGAATTTACTCTCCATATTTCCATTTCATTTACAATGGTTAGACTTAACCATATTTTGATCAATGTCTAGAAAACCAGCACTTACAAACTGGCTTTGAGAAATCTAGAAGAAACAAAGTTTTTTCTTTATTGTATCATATGCCATGTCGATCTTTGTTGAAGGAGATTTCTTCCCAAGGTATGATCACCTTCTTGGAAAGACTATCTTGTTGTTGTTCTTCATACTTGCTGTTGCTACTAACATTTTGTCCTTGATTTATTAAACCTTCAGTATCACACTTGGCATCAAGCATTAACAGTTCATCTGTTTGACATGCTAAATTAAACTAATCAATTTGATCTTTGGTACTACTTTTTTCATCATTAAGTAGTACAACTGGTTGGTTGAGATCACTTGTGTCATAAATTTTATCAACTTGATTGATTAATTCATCTGTTTTTCAACCTTCATTAATATGTTGAATAAGATCACTTGTATCACAACTTTCATTTGTTGTTGTGATGAGGTCTTCACAACAAATTAAAGTTGTGATACAAGTGACTTTTGACATGCTCACTTGTACTGGCTTGCTTGCTTGCTTGATTTTTCTTGATGCTTGCTTGTAACACTTGCGGGATTTGAAGATCTTGCTCACTTGAATTATTGAACTTGTGTGCCTGATTTAGTTTATCAATGGAATGGTTGAACTCATGCATGCTTGAATTTTGTACTAGGATGAGGGTGTTGGATACCATTGAAAATGTACCCAATGTTTACAATGACAAGTTCAAATGATATTGACTCACTTGAAGAGAATTGACTCACTTAATTGACTCAGTGGAGGAGAATTGACTCACTTTACCTCCTATAAATTCACAATTTGGGTGTCGGTTTTGACCGAGAATGCACCTTTATAATTCAACATAATTTTATTTGAATTTGTTTACAAGTTAACTTACAAATTATGATTTTGCAAGTTACAAATTGACCAATTGTCCTTGAATGTTGATGTAGTCTTTTGAAATGCATGAGTTTGTAGTTGCATTAACTTGATTTCCTTGCATGAATTTGCTTTTTGATGTAGAATGCTGATGTTGCCAACTATGATTATGTGTTGTAGTTGTGCAAATGCATGTGATTGTTTGTGCTTGATTGAATGCTCATTGTAGCTTCTTAATTTCAGGTACTTTGATTAATGTGCTTGTTTCATTCACCGGCTTTAGACTTCTTGTGTGTGTTAGATAAGATAATTGTAGTGTCAAAACTAGACACAAAACATGCACAATCAATCACTACAAAAGGTGTACCTAAGATCCCCTTATTCAATTTCAGGCGAATCTAGGACACATCAACACCACAAAAAATATGTCTTTATTAAATATTTGAAGTACATCATCTTTCACCTTGAAAACATTGTCATGAAATATTCTCAAAGTTCCAGGACTTCTTGAAAGAAAATTTTCTTCAAAACTGTCTCAACCTCCTAGAAGTAAAAATATTACTTCAAAATACAATAATTAACTTCTTTTTTTTAAAATTCACTTATCACTCCAAATTTACAAAAGAAAACTTATCACTCCAAAAATGTTGTACAAATTAAAAACATACCTTATCTCTCCAAAATCCAAAATAAAAAATATACCTCACTCCATTAATAAACTTTTAATTTCTTTTAAACTCACTTAAAAAAGGAATTTATGAAGTCCTTTTAAAAAGTGAATTAATATCTTATGAAATCACTTGAACGAATCTCCGTAAAGCACACTTTAAAATATTCATAAAGCATACCAAAAAAAATTGTTGGAGAAGTTAAAGTTACATAAGGCAGCGCAAAAGTTTTCGACATATTTACCTGTCCTCTACGCTGGTTTAGTCCGAACACTGACTAAAACTTCAATGGAAGGTCTGTGAATCTTTTCGTAGCTGGAGGAAAGCGTTTCACTAACTGAATTAAGATTTTCTTTGTCAACGCAGGCTGTCATTCCAGAATTTAAGCAACGCAATTTCAAATGTCACTAATTAACCATACTTCATTTAGAAATTTAATTGCTGGGTTTTTCTCCATTACCAACGCCCCTTACTCAGGTTTCAATTAATCATTTGGATTTCATGCTATTTAAATACATCCGACACAGGAACTGCTTTTTAATTATTGAAAATAGTTGTGGTAGCAGTAGCTGGCCCTAAATTCTCTGACCTTGCTCATGTACAACATCAACACATACACACCGTCGCTCATAGAGGAATAACCTGCACAATGCACACTTATCATTGATCTTCAACGTAGGCTCCAGTGTGATTAACTTAATTCGTTCAACTTGTCATGATATTGATTCAGTATTCCGACATGCTCCCAAATGCGCTTCTTGCTCCAACTCTTGTGTTATTTTTATACTCTGACTCCATGGCTCTTATACCACATGAAGGAGATCAAATAAGTATATATAAAAATAAATTATTAGAGACACAAAACTAGACATGGCGGAAAAGGCCTCAGCCTTGATGTATTCCTCACATTCTCATTATTAAAATAATGTTTATGATACATATAAATACATGAGGAGAATTGTCTCAAGATAGTGTGTCTATCTTGGACACTATGGTTGAGAAAATCTCTCAACCAAACACTAATCTAGGTGCCTAACTAGTTGGAAATAATCTCTCAACCAATTAGGCCTAAACTAACTCTTAACCATGAGGAACAATCTCAATCTAAAAAGGTAGGATTAATTCCAACTGTCTTGATTTTAATTAATTTAATTATTTTGGACTTATAAATGTTTTCATCACATGAGAGTGAGTCTAACAGGATTGTCATTGGTCGCCAACCATCTCCAATTAAAACCATAAATCTGGCCATTGTGCTTCAAAGGTTGTTGTTCAGTGACAGGTGAACAACGTTAAAACCGAAGCTCGTAACAATTGAGGGAGCCCCCTCTGGTTCAGGGGCCAACTTGAACCTAAAGACTAATTAAGTTGATTTCTCGGCGTAGTTCTTGCAGCCACAGATTGCCTATGAGAAACACGTACAACAACATCCAAGAAAAACTTCTTGCACCATAGAGAGAAGCCCGTGGAAGAAAAAAATGGAGTAAGAAGAGAGAGCCTCACTTACCCTTGAGATGAAGTGGCCTATCACATCATAAAGTACATATTCTTTGAGGGGAGGTTGAGAATTGTGTATGCCTATCAATATAGGCTTCTCTACGAGCTAAGTTTCAATACAAAGTTACCAATTCCAAACAGACTCAATGTCCCACATTTCCTCTTACACTCCATCATTGAAATGAGCTAGAAAGTGAGGGAATGGAAGCACCAACACATTTCTCATCATGGCCTCATCAAGATAATTGTCATGGATGCCTTAAGCCACCTAAGGAACCCTCTAATGTGGACAGACTTTGGACAACGAGGTTTTCATTGAAACACAAGCCCTCATGTCCACAAAACAAGAAGAAACACCAGCCTATAGTACTGGGTGTAGGGTAGAGATGGAAGAAGAGAAGGAGAAAGAAAAAAAAAAGGGAAGAGAGGGAGAGGAACAAAGAGAAGAGGAATAGAACCCCAAGGATCCCTCCAAACCTTAAGGGATAGAAAGACAGGGGAAACAAATAAGCCTTTCACCAAGAAACATAGAGCAAGAGGTGACTGCCACATTCCACACTTGGTACACTAGTAAAGCCCAAAATAAGGTAGCTAAGGCAAGGCCCCTTGTACTTTAAAACAAGGAAGAGCACTAGGATAAGGCAAGGGAAGCTTCAACCTCCTTCAAAAGTCCCTATCACCATTGATGAATCAACAAGCAAAAGGGAAGAAGTGGGACCTAGCAAAGGGAATATTGAAGAAGTTACCTCTCCCAAAGCCAAGAGTAGACAACTTGTGCCACCCATGGCACAAGCTTCCCTGTTATAAGAAAAAGCAGAGGCTCAAAGCACAAGTTTCCCTATTACAAGGAAAAAAAGAGGAACTATAGGAGAAAACAGAGGAGCTATAGGAGAAAAAAGGATTGCTACAGGAGAAATAGGGGCTGTTATAGGAGCAATAGGAGATGCTACATGAAGAGGAAGCCACAACAAAAGGAAAAGAATAAGGTCTCCAAGAAGTCCAGGAGCTTGATCCACAACCTAACCTTGAATCTTATTACAAATTTCTTGAAGGAGGTAGGATATACCTAAGAAATTTGTTGTACCACTCTTCTTTGAGTTGGAAAAGGAAAGAGGCAACACTGAGAGGTGGATGCAAATTACAAAATATAAGAAGGTGGAAGATGTTGTCCTCATGGAGGAGAAAGTGAATGAAATGAGCCAATAATTGAATAACTTAAGGCTAATGGAGGTAGTCATGAAGGAGCAACTACAAATAGAGAAAAAAAGGCTAAGAGATCAGTTGCAAGAAAAAGAGGTACAACTTGCCACTATGGCAAGTTTATCCATGGAATCCTTACAATGCAAGCAACCATCAAAATCCTATTCCATCTTCCTCAAGGATTAATGGCTACAATTACAGATAAATACATTAGCAAAATATGGTTCTTTACCTTTCCAAGACTACAAAAAGTTCATTGAATTTTGCAAAAGGGAAAGTATTGAGGATAGAGCCAAACTGGTTGAGTTTTACATACACAATATGATCCTCATGGACATGAACTTTTGGGACCCAAACTCAAGACTGGGAGACATGAAACTAATGACATTAGCCTTTTGGTTGACCCATGAGGAAATAAGAGATGAAGAAGTAAAGAGGGTGATGACAAAAGAAGAGAGGGATCCTTTATACATCAGAGTAGAAGTAGTGAGCCCCAAGGTTGTTATCAGTAACCACAACCTCATCTCCACTGATCTTGAATTGGCACCTCGGTATATGGCAGCCAAGAACAAAATATCCTCCATTTTGAGGAAACATTGGGATATTGGGGATAGAAAGTTTGCAGGATTGTCAAAGAAGATGGCATACCCTGCCTCATATTTTGCAAATTAGAGAGTATCACTCTCTAGAAATACTAAGGAAAGCCTTGGAGAGAACCCCACTATACAAAAGAATCACGCAAAGGTTGAAGATCAAGTGGATAAGACTCAAACTCAGTCCTCCCTTACTTTTGGGCCTTCAGGGGATAAAAAATCAGGCAGAAGAACAAAAGAAATGGACCGACATAGAAGCAAATGCATGTTTCTATGCACATCAAGGCACACCATCTGAGATGTTGTGGGATGCCATAGAGGATACGGAGGCCATGAATGAACTTCACATTATTGAATGAGTTGCTCAAAGGGTGAGCAACACCTTCAGCAGGGGGATGATGATGGGTCCCATCAATAGGTATATTTTGAGGTCCATTATGTTATCCTCTAGCCCTTAAAACTATCCTTTTCTCACATTAATTCACATTTTTAGCCATAATATGCTTAGTAAGAACACTAAAGGGTGCTTTTCGTATTGCATGGACTAATGTGATTAATATGTAGGAAAAAGAAGCATTTTTGGAGATATTTACTATGCAGGAGCTTAGTGGAGACATCTAGAGAGAATATAGGGGGCTTGTCCACTCCATTAACTCTCCAACTTGGCTTGAGATGAAAGATTCCTCACCAACAACTCAAATTCACTATCATCCGAGGAAATCCAGTGCATGTGAAGATCAAAGGGAACCACATCCACCAATTTCTAGATTTTGGATGGGAGCATTCCTCCTTTCAAGGGAGATGCCCCTCAGCTAGTGAGAGCCTCGTGCTTGATACTATTATTTTCATCTTTCATATGGTGTATGTGACTATTATTTTATGTCAATGAGAAGTGCACTGTTGGCCTGCATCTAAGTTAGTTTTGGAGGGTTGAAACCCTTGGGTTTGGGCACAACCTAGAGGCTTTAATCCCTCTCTTGTATTCTTTCCTTTTCCTTGTTCAAGTCAATATAATTGTTTTCTTGTTTAAGTAGGAATTACATCACAAATTGTATTTGCAGGTTTTCCTATCACGTCTCTTGTGGGAAGAGTGGTTGGAATATCTACAACAACAACCCAAAAACATGTGTTTATGATTTCTTGGAAATTGTTAAGTGTTGGATGGTAATCCTTATTCATGCTTGGTTTTTGAAACTTAGAAGTTAGTAGCATTGATTTTTGTATTAGAGTTGTGTTGTAGGATAGAGTATATTTCAATAAAATTCAACTCATATTTTCCATGTGAATTTATTTTGGTGTAATATTGATTATTTCATGCATTTGTTTGATTAGTATGCAGGGATTGTTGTTGAATTGCAGGGGTGGGAACAATCTTCCACATCGACCTAGACCATTCCATCTCTCTCCTGAACACTTCACATTTCTTCCAAACTCTACCATCGGGATCACTCTTCTAGGGCAAATGAAGAACACCGTGGGCATAAATGTTGGTGCAAGATAGGCCTCTGAGGTGTACTAAGCTTGGTGAAGGGGATCTTAAACCCTTCATTCACCTTCATTAACCTTCATCCACCTTAATTCACCTTTAATATACCATTATTGTCCTAAAAAACTCTTGGACCCCCTCCTGTAGCAAAACAGGGCCTCCTATAGCACTTCCTATAATAGTCCTGTAACATTGCTTACTTCAACCAGATTTGATCTAGACTTTGACCATTGCATTTTGAAGTTGAATAATGGCCCCAAATATTTTATTTCATGATTAAGGAAGACTTTAAGACCACTCCAATCCCATCCTTTCCTCACTACAAACATAATGCAACAAGTAGAATTAGACTTAGCATTTTTTCATAGATGTGTTGAAGATTGAATTCCTCGTTTTTAAGTAAATTGCAAATAGATAAGTGATTCATGAAAGTATGCTATTGATTTGATTAAGTGTGCAAATAGAGTAGCATGGTTTACTTCTGCAACTAGAATAACCTCTTCCTTTCATGCAATTTCAATTAGCATTTACATTTAATGAATGACATTTTCATTTATGTAGTTAGAATCATGTTCATCTCCTTGCAATCATGATATGCTTTCATAAGAAATTCTTTGTATTTAGTTGAAGGAGTGGTCTCTGAATACCTTGATATGATCTAATGACTGAGGGTGACGTGAATATAACCTAACCTGTTATGGATATAACACTATCACCTCTAAGTTTGTAAGAACATCGGGTTGATAATTTAAGTTGAGAAGCCTTAAGAGTTGCAGCATCCTTGGTGGAATAACAAGGCTCATCACTTTGTAACATGTTATTATTTTATATAAACAATTATTTTTCATTTTGGCATGCAAAATGATTATAAATAATACTAACTATGATACTTATTCTTACCTACTCACTGCAATTGTAATAGCTCCCATAGAGCCTTCTTGTCTGTGTTAAGGAAGGAAACAAGCAAATCCATTAGAAATATGTTTCTGTAGTTGTGAGTTTTTGGGCATTTGTTTGTGTATTTGTAGAAGGAGGTGGAATTTTGCCGAACTTCTATGACAAGGCCAACCCAAAAGTTTATGGTGTAGTAGAAAAATTACTTGGACAATGTTGTATCCCTCCGTGTTCAATTATCCCACGACAAATTCCATTTCTAGAGAAAAAATTACCTTGCAATTTACAGGTAAACTAGTAGATCGGTGCTTCCTTGGCATTTTTTGGTTGTATAACTTAACCCATCATTTACTTCCCATCATAATTTAAGAAAACCTTTGCATAAAATAATGATAGGAATAATATGTAAATCAATATACTTACCTGGAGTAACTTCCCACCATTATTTGTGTAGAAGTAAAATTGTAAATGTGTATAAATTTCATTTTTTTAGCTCCTGCCAAATCAAGACTATAACATTCGATTTGCCTATTAACCACTATTAATTTGGCATTAACCAAAGAAATTTATAATGTTTTATGCATTTTTTTCAAGAGAATAATTTCTAACTTGAATGGCAAGCACTAACTTGTACTGCAATGCTTGTTTTAAATGATTTGTTAACTTTGCATTCAATACATTTAAATATACTAAATTTTTTAATGATAATCAAAATTTATCCTCTTCCTCTTCAATGTTCCCTTCCCCTATTTCAGAGGTATGTTAATTTAGAATTAAGCTATGCTACGTACATGTTTTGAGTTGGCTCTTTAAGATTGAATCAAATAGTAACCTATTACATATTTAAAAAAATGTGATAACACAATAAAACATTTATAACACAATTTTATTATCATAAAATTTAATAATAAATAAATCATTAAAACATATTTTTTATTAATTTTATTAAAAAACGTGACATTATTTTCTAAAAAATAATAATATGTTTCATGTTATTTTTT
Source organism: Pinus tabuliformis (assembly GCA_031772625.1). Taxonomy (NCBI): domain Eukaryota; kingdom Viridiplantae; phylum Streptophyta; class Pinopsida; order Pinales; family Pinaceae; genus Pinus; species Pinus tabuliformis. Next base: position 706,666,441 of record CM062813.1, read on the forward strand.
TTTACATAATGATAACAAAATGATAATATTAATTTTCCCCTATGAGGGTGTTAATGTGGTTGAAGTGGGGGCTTTGGAGGCAGTACCCTCCACCCCTTCGAATATGATGGGAATTTAAGGATGGGGACACAACCTACCCTCGCATGCGTCTGCATGTAACTCTACCATTGGAAATTGTTATTTATATTGGTCTTATGACAGTTTTGGATTTTTTAGTTGTGGTTTGAGTGGAGGCGAGGGTTGGTCCTCAACCTTCTGCTGCATGTTCCCTGATCTGGCCATGTTCATGAGAAGCCCTGCATTTGGGATTGAATTTGCAATTGAGACAATGAGAAATGAATGTGCTAGCCTGCAAGGGTGGTGGAGGAAGCAGTGAACATCCCTAGTCGTCTTTGTTCATTCATGGTTGCTTAGAACCTAGAATTTTGGTGGGCTCGTGAGGTCATCAATTGCTTCTTGCAATGCAAATATTTAGGTCATTTTTTCATTATTTCTCGTTATTTTATTTATTTATAGCAATGTGTCTAGCTGGGAAGTGTTAGGGTTTATGTCATCATGTCTGGAATTCCAGTCTCAGTCCGTGGATAGGGCTTAGGGTGGCTTATCAACTTGTCATTGGTTGTTATTTCGAGGCTCCTTAAATTGTTTAAAGTTTGGGCAGGTGGGTATTTTCTGGTTTAAGGGATTTGGTAGCCATTCTGGGAAGTTTATAGCAAGGCTAGCAATACCCTTATTGGTTGATTTTCATGGTTTCTTGTGTCCCATAGGTGTTTAGGGTTCATTTTTCTATATGTGTCTCCTCTTTTGCTTAATGGTATCGGGCTGTGAGTCCTTCAGAGGTTGTCATGCCCCCTATTGCCCTCGCTAGGTCTTTTTTCAAGTTTGATGTTTGTGCTCTGGGTTTTGGGGATGATATAGTGGGATGGTGTCCTTGTCCTTTAGAAGGTGGGTTTGTTTTTCTCTTTTTTCTTTGTAAGGATAGGAATTCATAGTAGTTTCTCCAAGTGTGTCCCCTGGGTCTTAGCTATGTCATTGAGACAGATAATGCAGTGTACACAGTGGGGGATGTGGAATGGCTTATCCTATATCTTGACATACCTAGACAATATGGGTTTAGAAGTAGATTTCAAAAGGAAAAGGATCAATTTTTGGAAAGAAATGGTTTCTAGTAAACGAGATAGCGAGGGTAAGCTGAACCTCCCCTTCATGGTGTTATTTCCAAGAGGGTGGGGCGACACAACAACAATGGGAGTAGCAAGAGTGTGGGAAAGGGTTAACAAATCAAAGCATGGGCTCTATTTAAGAGATCATATATAGCACACCATTTTTCAAACCAACAGGTTCTTTTTGAAGCTACATTATTTGTTTCATTGCAACATGCCAACCTTTGGATCAAATAAATACATGTTAGGTTACCTTTTATGGTAATGAAAATGAGATTGATTATAATTCCTAGTTCAAGATCCAAATTCGGAGATTAGGTAGAATTTAAATAATTCTATTATTATGATCATTTCCTTGCTTTCAATGCCATTAACACTATGTATTACAACAAATACATTAATATCACAACATAACCTACCAATGTGAAGGTTAGATTGAATTTGATTCTCCATCTTGGTTCATGGAACTAATATTTTAAGTGTATACCCAATGCTTTTATAACAAATAGTTCATTGCTAAATCTATATATTCACCATAGAATACTTAATAATTTAATAATAATATTTTATAAATCTCTTCGAAATATTCTTAAGAATAAAAACACACATAAAAAATAAAAATAAATAGTTATGAAAAGTGGAAAAGCAAGTTTTTTTATAATATGTTTTTGAAATAGATAATTTAAAATTTCTTTTATATTTAAATATTTTATATTTAAATCATCTATAAATAAAATATACATGTACATGCTAATAAAACCCATATGAATATTAACAATCCATATGAGGTTACCAACTTTGAACATAATGAAATATAGCATGCTCAATTTTTAAAATAATATACACATATTTAGTAAATGTAAAATGAACTTTACTTTTAGAAAAACTGCATTGCCTCACCATATATATCTAAGAAAACACACCTATAAACAAATAATAATTGCTTAAGGAAATTAACTTTGATAATTTAATAAGGTTTATTTTAACAATTTAGAAAATTTGGAAATAATTAAATATAATGTGTTTAATTTTAAAAATAATGTAGTAGTAAAAGTAAAATGAACATATTTCAAAAAATAATCAAAATGTTTCACCATCATATTTATGTAAACACTTTTAGCTGAATATTTAAAGATAAATTAAGAATATTTATATACTAGTATAGCTATATAAATTATATGGTTAATGAATATTGATAAGTTCAATATCATGTACTTATCAACATTTGTTTTTTAATGAGTATAACATTGTATTTTCAGGATATATTGGCACAGTCATACTAAATATGCTTATATTGTCAACATCTACCATAACACTTGTGGGAATTAAACTTGGGTGGGAGGTTTCCATTCCTTCCTCCAAATCACCCAAGATAACTCCAATTAACCATGCACTTATCAACATTTGTTTACAAAAGAATGATATTTTACTAAACAAATTTTGCTATACTTATTTTCACTTGGAAAATTCATTATGTAACATTTTTTATCTAGACAACAAACTATTATCAATGGAATTGTTAGTTTTTATAAATAAACATTGTAATTCTACTACCACCATATAAACAAGAAACTTTTTTAAAGCATTTTAAATTCTACATAAAAATAAATGCTTACATTTTTGAAAGCTTATGAATAATAATTTTATTTTTCTTCAATAAAATAAATATACATACATACATACATACATACACACAAACACACACACACACACACACACACACATATATATATATTTGTAGGCTTGGTCGGACATTCTTCATTCATTCAACAACAAAGAACAGATTACATCTATGATCATATGGTGAGGTGGCCTCAATATGCCCACTGGGAAACCATATTTTTTGGCCACCTTACTGCATTATAAGCCATCCGAAAGAAAAATAATTTAAGGTTGTCTTGTAGAGCTATATATGTTTGAGTACGCTTATATCTCCTATTATATAAATATCTAAACATAGTATCAAATTCTTCAAAGCCTGCATTTATATAGAAAAAAATTGAAAACCATACTATGCATGACATACTACTAATCATCAGAAGAGTCCACATGAGCTGGACCTTTTGCACTCAAGCAAGGTAATTACGTTTGAGGGAGACACATAATATGCTTTTCTATGTGGTTGAGGTGGACAT